>CM060934.1:2400000-3000000 GCA_030765085.1 Allium cepa
TTCTACGGCTTTGATAGCTTTCAGCCGTCAACGGATAGATTAATTCCCAAAAAGGACAACCCGAATCTCAATCGGGTCTCGTAAGTTTTTTACCCTTCCTTTTTTCGACACGTGGATTTTTACGGTAAAACAGGATTACCGTGGCTGGCCTTCGATTTACCATCACTGGAGAGTGGTGCACCATGATACTGTTCCATTTCAAATCCATGCACGCATTTCTAAAAGTCGTACGGCACTGTTTCGCCATTTCGGACGGATGTTGCACCTTGCACCGTGGATGTTGCACCCTGTAGATATCGATTATTCGGACGGCCATAACTTCTGGCTCGTTTAGAGTTACGGGAGCCATAACCTGTCAAAACGAAGGCCTCGATGAGTTCTACGGCTTTGACAGCTTTCAGCCGTCAACGGATCGATTAATGCCCAAAAAGGACAACCCGAATCTCAATCGGGTCTCGTAAGTTTTTTACCCTTCGTTTTTTCGACACGTGGATTTTTACGGTAAAACAGGATTACCCTGGCTGGCCTTCGATTTACCATCGCTGGAGAGTGGTGCACCATGGTACTGTTCCGTTTCAAATCCATGCACGCATTTCTAAAAGTCGTACGGCACTGTTTCGCCATTTCGAACGGATGTTGCACCTTGCACCGTGGATGTTGCACCCTGTAGATATCGATTATTCGGACGGCCATAACTTCTGGCTCGTTTAGAGTTACGGGAGCCATAACCTTTCAAAACAAAGGCCTCGATGAGTTCTACGGGTTTGACAACTTTCAGCCGTCAACGGATAGATTAATGCCCAAAAAGGACAACCCGAATCTCAATCGGGTCTCGTAAGTTTTTTACCCTTCGTTTTTTCGACACGTGGATTTTTACGGTAAAACAGGATTACCGTGGCTGGCCTTCGATTTACCATCGCTAGTGTTGGGCGAATTATCACCCAGAAGATCTAGGGACCAGGAAGTCGCAATGTCACCCGGGCTTGCAGCCTCCACTTCGTTCGACAGCCAAGAAGCTCAATACTAACCTAGATGTCCATCCAACGTTCAACCATCACCTCATTCGGCTCCACCACATTCGGCTCCAACTCATTCGGCTCCACTTCATTCGGCTCCACCACATTCGGTCCCCACCTCGTTCGGCTCCACCTCATTCGGCGTCCTTTATACCACCAAATCACCGGACAAGACCCTTGCCGGTCCAAAGCCCACACCTCGCTACTGCCGAACCACAATCGCCACCGGACCAACCATACTACCGAACCACCACACCTCGCCACTGCCGAACCACAATCGCCACCGGACCAACCATACTACCGAACCACCACAACACCTACATGCCGAACTACCCAACACCGGTCCAAGCCTCCATATCCACGCAACACCGAATGAGCCTCGCCGAACCACATAGTTGCCAGTCCAGATCGTTTCAGCCCGGGCCCGCCAGCAGTTATATACTTCCAAGACCCCTGCCCCCTACCTCATTCTATAAATAGAGGGGCAGGGGTACAACAATGGCGGACAAGTTTGAGAGCTCAAGCAAGGAAGGAACTTTCAAACTACTTTCATACACTTGTATACAACGCATTGTACTTGTAACCTGAAAGAAAGAAGATAATAACATATAAAGTGGACGTAGGCACATTCTGGCCGAACCACTATAAATCTGTGTGTCTTTTACATTTCAGCCCCTACTTTTCTCATATTTACATACTCATCTAAAATCATTGAAAATTACATATAATCGACTAAATAACACGACTTGGAGGTGTTTGTCCATTTTTTGTGCAAACATTTTTGGTGCTTTCACTGAGAATTGAACTCAAGCTTCATCTTCTCCCACTCAACCTTCTTCCTAACAACATCACTCGTTGCTTAGAAATCATGCCTTCCAAACAGAGAAGGGATGTTAACAAAGGAAAGAACATCGCAACTAGCAGCCTTCCAGATCCAGCAATCACAGATCAGCCCACTTCAACAGCAGTACCAGATGAAAATCAGGAGAATCCAACTGGTCCCGCAACGGAACAACCAATCACTAGGGCAGATCTGGACAGGGTTGTGGCTGAAGTAACTAACCGCTTCACATCCCAACAAGAAACTTTGGTGGACCAACTCATGTCACGCTTAAGGGATGCTGAAGAGTCCAACCGCAACACGGAATCATGGGGTGAATCCCAATCCGGAGGATCCCGGAGGCAACAAAGGTCTTCACTCTTCGAACAAGCTACCAACAGGAAAAACGATGATAGGGGCCGCGCCCGGACTCAGCCCGAATTTCGACTCGAGGAAGCCCTGGGAACCGAACCTAGCGGGGGAGGCACCAGGCGAGGGTCGGATGTAGCTGAGCCAGTCATGCCACCTAATCATAGAAACCCCGCTGAACGGAGCCGAGCTAGAACCCAGCCCGGAGTTGACCCCATGGATGTGCTCGAAACAGAACCCCACAGGGGAAGATCAAGGCAGGGGGCAACTGTAGCTGGTCCTAGCGTGCATCCAAGCAGCCAAAGACAACCACTGGATAATGCTAGAGGTGATAGACTGTACCATCCCTACAGGGCATCTGGACGAGATAGATCCCGCAGGGAAGAACCGAGCTCACTTTTGTCCGCTCCAAGTTCTGACGAACGAATGGCACGATTATTCAGAGAATGTGTCCAACGGGAGCAAAGGGACCGGGGAATAGGCGCTAGGGTCACCAGTCCCTTTACCCGAAATATCGAAACTGCCATCACTCCCCGGGAATGGAAAATGCCAACCATGGAACCTTACAAAGGAACTTCCGACCCCATCGTACACCTGCAGAGGTACACCCAGCATATGCTCATGAGTGGAGCAACAGAAGGAGTATTATGTAAATGCTTTCCGCTATTCCTATCAGATCTAGCTACCTCCTGGTTCTGCCATCTACCCCAAGGATCCATCAGCTCATGGGAGATGTTAAAAGAAAGGTTTATTAGCCAGTTCCGCATCCATGTGGAACAACCCAAGGATGCTTATTCTCTATCCAATGTCAAACAGAAATCCGGAGAGACGCTGCAACAATATCTAACACGGTTCAACGCCGCAGCGGCAGCAGTTCAAGATGCCGATGAAAAACTCACTCTGATGGCCCTCTGTAGTGGTGTACATCCAGACACCAAGTTTGCCAGAAGGTTAACTAAGGAAAAACCAGCTACCTTGCCTGATTTCTTCCATGAAGCTGGAAAGTATATGAGACTTGAAGACGCTGCTACGGAGGGGCAGTCAGGGCAACAAGGCAAGATAGTTCAGGACAAGGTTCCCACTGCAGCTAAGGACGCTCGAAGAAATGAATCTAGAGACAATGCTGGGGGCAGAAAGGTTGAGAAGCGCCAATATCGACCAGGACCAAGATTTGACTCCTACACTCCTTTGAATGAAACAATCGAAAACATCTACCTAGCCACTCAGGGCGAACTCGGATACAAGCGCCCCCCGCACAAGAAAGAATCAGATAACGCACTCAAGTCCGGAAAGTTCTGTCGCTTCCACGAATCCCACGGACATGACACCAATGAATGCCACCATCTTCGGGACTTGATCGAAGAACACATTAGAAGAAGAAGACTAGAACGTTACGTGAAAGGTCAGAACAGGACTCCAACTCCTGCCAACGAGAACTCAAAGCAACCCCTCCCAGAAGTAGGCGGAGGGAATCGCAACAATCACAACACCAGTGGCTCTAGTCAAGAGAAGATAGTGGTCCTTACCATCTCAGGAGGACCACACATCGCCGACAGAAGTTGGGCAGGGATGGAAAGGTACGGCAAGTCGCTTAGAAATGCCGAAGGATATGTTAACTCCATTACGGAGGAACGCCACCCGAAACGAAAAGAAAACAATGACATTGTATTCAGTAGGCATGATTTGGAAGGAAGACAGTACCCACATATGGATCCCATGGTCATCTCTGCCTGGTTTGGTCCAGCTAAAGTTTTTCGGATTCTAATAGACACGGGAAGCTCCGTTAATATCCTGTTCAAACATGCTTTCGACAAAATGAAGTTATCAATGAAGGATGTATCCCCCTGTGACAAACCACTGCACGGTTTCACTGGAGATGCAAAGATGCCTCTCGGGCAACTTGACCTCTTCGTCGAAATAGGAAGTCATCCCCGCTCCGTTGTGCGAAAACAAACGTTCGTACTAATAGAAAACCACTCGGCTTACAACGCTTTCTTGGGAAGACCAGCCTTATCTGACTTTCAGATTGTATTAGCCCCCTGGTGCCTGAAAATGAAATTTCCAACAGACAACGGAGTAGGAGAAGTAGAAGGAGATCAAGATGCTGCCCGAGACTGCTACGTAACTGAACTTCGCAATAACCGCAGAAAGAATAAAGGAAAAGATGCAGAGACTACTCTCTGCATGAAAAGCTTGGAGGCATAGCAACTAAAGAAAGCCCCTCCTCTTCGATACACAAGCGATCCCTTCAATGAACTAGACCCCAGGGATAAAGAGGAGGAGGCTACCGCCGAGCCTGCAGAGGCTATGGAATTCGTATCGGTAGATAAGCATGATTCAAGTAGACTATTAAAAATCGGATCTCAGCTGAAAACGGGATTGAAGGATCAACTCATTGACTTCCTCCGCCACAACTTAGATGTATTTGCGTGGACCCATGCCGATATGACAGGAATCTCCCCAGACATAGCATGCCACATGTTGAACATCGATCCCACCAAGGTACCAGTAAAGCAGAAAAAGAGGAGCATGGGGGCAGAGCGATCAGCAGCCCTTGATGAGGAAGTAAAAAATCTACTTGCTAATGGCTTCATACGGGAAGCCATCTACCCAGAATGGATCGCTAACCCGGTGCTAGTAAAAAAGGCCAATGGAAAGTGGCGAACATGTATTGACTTCTCCAATCTGAATGACGCTTGCCCGAAAGACTGCTTCCCACTTCCCCGAATTGACCAACTCGTAGACAGCACAGCTGGGCACGAACTCCTATCTTTTATGGATGCATACTCCGGATATAACCAGATCCCCATGCACGCTCCCGATCAGGACCACACTAGCTTCATCACCGACCGCGGATTATATTGTTACAAAGTCATGCCTTTTGGACTCAAAAATGCTGGAGCTACCTATCAACGCCTCGTCAACAAAATGTTCGCAGGACTGATAGGACGAACTATGGAAGTATATGTGGATGACATGTTGGTAAAGTCCAGGAAAGCCAACGACCATGTAAGCCATCTGGACGATATGTTTCAGGTACTTCGCCGGTATGGAATGAAGCTGAATCCTCTAAAGTGCTCCTTCGGAGTTTCATCGGGAAAATTCTTAGGATTCATCGTCCACGCCAGAGGAATCGAAGCAAACCCTGAACAAGTCCGGGCTTTAAAAGAAATAAGGATACCTTCCACTCGAAAAGAAATGCAGAGCCTAAACGGGAAGGTGGCCGCCCTAAGCAGATTCATTTCCAAGGCAACTGACAAGTGTGTCCCTTTCTTCGAAGCACTCAAGAAAGACAAAGGGAGGTTCGAGTGGACCGACGAATGCTTAAAAGCCTTCCTCAACCTAATCGAACACCTTCAGAGACCACCAGTACTCTCAACTCCAAATGAAGGTGAAGTGTTATACCTATACCTCGCTGTATCATCTCATGCTCTAAGCGCCGCCTTGGTAAGAGAAGAAGACCGCACACAACGCCCGGTTTACTTTGTAAGCAAGAGATTTACGGGGGCAGAAGCCAGATATCCTAAACTTGAGAAGTTAGCATATTGTTTATTGATCGCGTCACGGAAACTGCGACACTACTTCCAGTCTCACTCCATCAGGGTTCTAACCGATCAACCACTAAGACAAGTGCTCCATCGTCCTGACACTTCTGGGCGACTCCTCAAATGGTGCATCGAACTAAGTCAGTATGATATCACCTACCATCCCCGCACCGCTATCAAAGGACAAGCCATGGCTGATTTCATTGCCGAATTCACTACCAACGAAGGCAAGGAACAATCCGAAGTGGCAAAAAACATCAAGTGGAACCTCTTTGTAGACGGAGCATCGAACGAACAAGGCTCGGGGGCAGGTATTGTGATCGTCACCCCCAGGGGAAGAAAGTTGTACTATGCATTAAGATTGGAGTTCACGGCCACTAACAACGATGCTGAATATGAAGCAGTAATAGCGGGATTGGAACTGGCCCTAGAAATTGGGATCAATTCCTTATGTATTCATAGTGATTCTCAGCTTATCGTAAGCCAGGTACTAGGAGAATTCCAGACTCGAGGAGAACGGCTCACAGCATACCTAAAGAAAACCAGACTGCTGCTCGATCGATTGGACCATTATCTAATCAAACACATTCCTCGAGAAGAAAACCAAGAGGCAGATGAACTTGCAAAGCAAGCTAGTATGAAGGACAGCACCATTCCCGGAGCACTAGCAATCTCAAGGCAGCTAGCCCCGAGTTTCGAACAAGCGAATCTGATAACTGCAATCGAAGAAGGAACCTGGATGACTCCTATCCGGAAATATTTGCAAGATGGCATACTACCCGACAGGCGTGACGAAGCCAAGAAGATCTTGAGGAAAGTTCCCCACTACACAATACAAGAAGGCATCCTCTACTGGCGTGGCTTCTCTAGCCCCCTATTAAGATGCGTCGCCGGAAGGGAAGCCAAGGAGATATTAACAAACATCCATCAGGGAGGATGCGGAGATCACACTGGAGGACAGACTTTGGCAAGAAAGATACTCCGATATGGATATTACTGGCCCACACTAAACAAAGATGCCCTAGACTTCGTTAAGAAATGCGACAGATGTCAGAAGTTCGCCAAGATCCCTCGACTACCCACAAACGAAATTACTCAAATGACCAGCCCTTGGCCCTTTGCTGTATGGGGAATTGACTTAATTGGCGAACTGCCAACGGGCCGAGGCGGAGCCAAATATGCTATAGTGGCAGTCGATTATTTCACCAAATGGGTGGAAGCGGAACCTTTAAATAAAATATCTTCAGCAAAAGTTATCAACTTCTTGATCAAAAACATTCTGTGCAGGTATGGAGTCCCCCTCAAGATCGTATCAGACAACGGACTCCAATTTGACAGCGAAGAATTTGCCGACTGGTGCCAAGAGCATGGAATTCATAAAAGCTTCTCATCAGTAGCTTACCCTCAGGCAAACGGATAAGTTGAAGCTGTCAACAAAATTCTCAAAACCCTAATCAAGAAGAAACTTGAAAAGTCAAAAGGCGCTTGGGTGGACGAACTTCCTACGGCACTATGGGCATACCGCACATCTTTCAGAACATCAACGGGACATACTCCTTTCTCTTTGGCATATGGATCAGAGGCAATGCTCCCAGTTGAGACTATTGTGCCTTCCCACCGTAGGATCCACTACAACCCAGAAGAAAACGAAGAACTCCTCCTCATGTCTTTGGATCTGATTGAGGAAAGGAGAAACGATGCAGCACTCAAAGCAGCAGCTCACAAACAAAAAGTGGCAGCACTATACAATTCCAAAGTCAAGCATCGCAGCTTACAAGAAGGAGATCTTGTCCTCAGGCGAATCTTTCCGCGCCCCGGGGCACTGGACCCCATCTGGGACGGACCATATGTAATTCACAAAGATCTCCACAACGGAGCTTACATTTTGTCAACAGTGGACGGAGAGGTGTTCTAGAGGGCATGGAACATCCGACACCTCCGTCGATACTTTTCTTAACTTGTACTGCCCATATGAAGTGAATTAACAAAGAGAATCAGTGGACGTAGGCATTTTCGTGCCGAACCACTTTAAAAAATCTTGTCTCTTTTTAACTTGTTCCTTTATGTCTTGGCTACTTGTTAAGCGTTATCCCTTTCTGTTGAACAAAATTCTATGGCATCTCCACTCAAGACGCACCGCGGCCTCATCTGGACTAGGCCTAACATGTACGCTACGATTCTATGCACTCGCCAATGAGACTCTTTTGCCCCAGCATCCCTCTGCTGCGGGTTAACTCATTACGCGCCTGCCCTCAAAGCCAACTGTAATGAGCCGATTATAAGTCATCATAAAGGCCGACTATAGCCGATGGCAGCTCATTACGGCGTTCGGCTCGTCGGTAACTGTGAACCTACTTTAAGCCCCAACATAAGGTGTGGCCAGCCAGGGGTAGTTCACGGCCAACGGCACCCACGCTAGCCGGCCACGGTAAATCGAATAATACCCACGATTACGGACCATAATGGTTCGGGTAGTTACCGTGCGCGATCTCGGCTCCGATGTGTCTTAAGTGCGGCTGTGGTAAAAAAGAAAACTCCCCGCGGAGGCGTAAGATGGGTGACAAATGTCTCCAAGACCCACAGCTAGGGAAAGTGACTACAAAACCCGTTTGCCACGAACTTAAGCACATCGACGGCCTTCCGTGACTGGAAGTTTTACTTTTACTTTATTTCCATTTCATTTAAATATTTTTCTCCTATCCTGTATAACAAACTCTAAAGTACAGGAAACCAAATAGGAAGCATTCACTCATGAGGCTCTAAGCCTGCGTGCTGGGTAGCAGGGCGCTCGGCTATACCCGTGAACAGTTACACAAGACACTCAAAGCTACCGCCTGCGAATAAAACATAAAGGGCGGTACTCTCTTCTCTTGTACATAAATGCGTAACTATAACTTATTCATACACTGACATTGCAAAACGTGAAATTATATTTCAAGCAAAAACTTAACATCAAACACAAGTGGAATCACAGGCATATACATAATTATACTTCTCACACAGCACATAAAGATAGCAACAACATTTAAACATGACAAAATCAGCTTATATTATAAGATCACACGAAGTTATTCTTTGCAAATAATTTTATTACAGTTGCATATCAAAGACTAACATGAACAGTGATAAAAAAAAGAAACAAAAAGATGGCAGATGCATCCACACTCCATCACCAACTCCCCCAGCCTACTTAGCCGCAGGATCGGAGCCCCCAGCATGTGGATCTGAAGTCCCACCTGTCCAGATCAGAAGAGGAATTCATTAAACGAACGATCAAGTTATGAAAACACGAAAAGAAAAGAAAGGGAAAAGAATAACTCACCAGCATCCGCCGCTTGATCCTCATCATCCAACTGCACGCCCGCTTCCTCTGCAGCGAGTAGCCGCATCCCCTCCTTCACCGCCGCTTGCTCCTCCTTTGAGAACTGAGCAGTAACCGCACTCAAGTTGAAAGCCTCTCCGTCTTCCTTACCCGCATTCACCCTGGCCTCCTCTAAAGCCTGGAGATACACCTTGGCCATGACCCGAGGGTAATCGTCCATCCAAGACAAGCCGCCCTCCTTCCAAGTGTGGAAGTACATATCCTGCAACATCTCATCCATCATCCCCTCGTTTTCCTCAAACTCCCTCACCCGGGCCTCGGAAGCTTGCAACTTGGTGATGGCGACGTCCCTCTCTGATTGGTATCTCAAGCAGTCAGCCTGGAGTGACCTCCTCATTTCCTCTTCCTTCAACTTGAGGGACCTCCTCATCTCCTCCATCTCCTCCTTCAACTCGGCCTGAGCCATCTCCGCAGCCTCGAGCCTCCCTGACAACTCCTCCACCCGCTCGAGATCCGCATTTCGAACCTCATCCACCGTTGCGATAGCTATGTTAATCCGTTCCCTGCAAGCGACCTCCATCTTCCGTAATTCCGCCCTACTGGCCTTCTCCATGGTCTCTTTCAGACGCTTGGAGGCTTCCTCATGCTGGGAAATCTGGATGGCTTGGTCGGCGAGTTGCTTGGCCTGATCGGCAACCTTTAACCTCAACCGAATGTTAGCACTCCCGATCTCTTCCCCGGCCTTGACCAACTTAGCATGATGCTCCATTAGCTTCTTGGTCTCTGCGGCCACCCGGTCGATATTAGCCTTGGCCTCATCCCCCATGGTGACTACCCGTGTAGTAAGTAAATCAAGATCTAAAGATTTGGCCTCGTCCAGCACTCTTACCATGGGGTTGCGGGGAAGTAGGTGCTCGCCCGTGGTCTCATCGAATGAAATGTCCCGAAAACTTGGGTCTAAATCAGGATGGCCGGCAAAAGGGTCACGAGGCACGGGGCGAGGCACATCGGGACGCCTTATATGAATGACAGTAGAACTCTTGGAAGGAGGAGGAGGGGGGCAGGGCTCCGTGCTCTCCTCCGTAGTATCACGAGGAGGCTGAGTAGGGGGAAGCAGAGTAGGAAGCTGCGAAGCAGAAGAAGACTCAAATAAGGAACGGCTCCGCTTCCTTTTCTGAATGCCCTCTTCGATGACCCCAAGAAGAGGGCGGTACTTGACTACGTCCCCAGTGCGATCAGTAGAAGGTTTCGCGGAAGCTCTCCTCGACTTAAATTGCTCAAGGCGGTGTCGAACATCCGACGTTTTACCCGCCTGGCCTGCCCCTGGAATAAAGAACAAGTGTTACGAACATACAATAATCCGCAATTCAAAAAAAAGTGCTAAGTTAAAAAGAAAGAAAAGTGAGGAGACACATCTATTATACAAACCCGGCGGAGGAGTGGGATACTGCAATAAGTCCTGGATCTCATTCCAGGACGGAAGTGAACCGTAAAAAATTTCTATGTCCTTATCGAAAATAGAATCGGCAGAAGACAAAAGTTCACCTTGCATCGCCGGAATCACCCTAGCTGAGGAACCCTTAGAGGATGGGTCAGTGCCAGCCACAGCTTTGCCGGTTTCCTTTGCCTTCTCCGTTCCCTTCTCCGTTTCCGACTCTCCCTCCGACTCCCCGAAGGCCCGACGGAGAGCCTCATCCAGTTCGAGGTCTTGTTCAGAGGTTAGAGCAGCAACACCACCACCACCTTGACCGTCGCCATCTCCTCCACCCTCCGACCCTTCTCCAACTTCGCCTCCTTCCTCCTCTTCTACACCTTCCTCCTCCGGGACAATCGGGCAAGTACTTGGAGAAGGGCCATCGGACTTCCTCAGTTTCTTCCCCCCGACCACGGGACGCTCTGCGAAAGGCTCCCTCTTACCGCTCTTTACCTTATCCCCCTCCTTAGCTTTAGCAGCCTTCTCCTCAGCCGTGTCTCTTTTCTTAACCACGGACTGGTGCGGTAAAATCAAATTATACTCCAAGAGGGTTGCGTTCCTGATCAAGAAGGAGGCCGACCGGTCCCGTGCCGGAATAGCCTTTAGTTCAGCAGCCATTCGCACCAAGGAATCATCCTCCACAACTGCAATACCACCTGTCGCTAGCCAGAAATAGAAGCATGTCAGAAAAAACACTACAGTCAAAACATGGAAAATATAAATGAAATCCATCTTACAGCCAGAAGTGAAAAGGCGGAAAGAAACGGCATCGTCCTTGATGAAGAACCACTCTTTCTTGAACATGGTAAACTTGGAATATAAGTCCAGAACTGGTTTGAAGGGTACGGCCGCCTCCAGACTAATATACGGAGACCCCTTCTTATAGCCTCTCAGGTTGTACAAGTATCGGATTTCCCGGTTAGAAGGAGGACGCCCGTACCTCCTCTGGAAGATGACAAAGAGGCTCACCAGGATAGCATATGAGTTAGGCTGAAGCTGGAAGGGAGCCACCTTCAAATATGTGGTGAAGCTTACTATCCAAGCGTTGATAGGGGGGATAGCGCCGCACATGCAATGGTACCTGCTAAAAGCGAAGTAGCCCTCGGGAGGATTATATGGCATCACTCCATCTCCCGGCAGCAGCATAAGAGCCCTATCTATCCCGAAGGAACGGGATATGACGTCAAGTTGCTCCTCCTTTAGGGAGCTAGGAAAGCAATCCGGGGGAGAGACCAAAAGTTCCTGTGGACCATATCCGTCCACTAGAGACCTCGGAATAGGTCGGTGTTGCCCGGATCCTGGTTGGACTGGGGGCAAGGAAGAAGAAGGCTCTCCTGTGCCTCTAGACTTCTTTCTATCCGATCGTGTTTCCGCTTTGCGAGACATTTTCTGCAACACAAGGAAAGCAAGGCATTAGAACAGGGAACATAGAAAAGTAAACAAACAAGTGCGTGCAAGTGTGGGATTTCATTCGCAAACTCAAGTTCATTCGGTCATCAAGTTCATTCGGTCATCATGTACATTCGGTTTTCCATCTCATTCGGTCATCATGTTCATTCGGTGGTACTGTATCAGGGGCATTCGGTACGCAAGGCATTCGGCCCCAAGGCCGTAATCTCATTCGGTGAAACGAAGACGTACGTGTGTATTCGGCAATAAGTGTATACCTGGTCTGGTATAAGGTTGGTTCGGCAAAACACTTGGTTCGGCAATAGATTGATTCGGCGCTTGCTGGTTCGGTGAAGAAAAACAAGGGGGGTACGGCCTCTATATATAGGCAAACTCACAACCACCGAACCAAACGACTCGCCCAACCGGACCAATAATACCGGACCACCAGAAGCCGAATGTGAATAGCCGGACCAACCAAAAACCGAATGAAATTCTCTCTCTACCGATCAAGACCAGGAACTAGTGGCGTGCAAAGCGCCTCCCTCAGATAAGTACCGAACCCCAGAACTAACTAATAAAATAAGATTAAGATAACGATGAATAAGTCGTAAAATCCTCACCGACGTGGATTAAATCGTTTACACGTGTACGCGACCTCGAATGGTCCATAGGCACGCTCTGAATGGTTGTTAACCCTACCATCGTGGGAATTTACACTTTGACACGCATTCTTAAGCCCATCGGTCATATGGATATTTGATAATTATTATGAAATGGCTAAGCTACTTACACATGTACGGGGTTGCGAACGATCCCTAGGCATGCTCTGAGCTGGCAATAAACCATCTTCACAAACATAAACCAGGCATCGACGATGCCAAGCCCCTTCGGGGCTCACTCTATCGTCCTTAACGGCACAATCCACTTCAACTCGAATATTTCGATCATGAACGGTCGTTATTCGAAATCACGCTAAAACTGAAAATTTCTTTGCAGGACATTAACGGAATACGAACGTCCGATCACCGGCGTTACAAAGCCAATCTCCCCGCCACAAGAAAAACAAAGCGCGACACATGCAAGCACGTGCCCCACTTTGGGGGGCAAATGTTGGGCGAATTATCACCCAGAAGATCTAGGGACCAGGAAGTCGCAATGTCACCCGGGCTTGCAGCCTCCACTTCGTTCGACAGCCAAGAAGCTCAATACTAACCTAGATGTCCATCCAACGTTCAACCATCACCTCATTCGGCTCCACCACATTCGGATCCAACTCATTCGGCTCCACTTCATTCGGCTCCACCACATTCGGTCCCCACCTCGTTCGGCTCCACCTCATTCGGCGTCCTTTATACCACCAAATCACCGGACAAGACCCTTGCCGGTCCAAAGCCCACACCTCGCTACTGCCGAACCACAATCGCCACCGGACCAACCATACTACCGAACCACCACACCTCGCCACTGCCGAACCACAATCGCCACCGGACCAACCATACTACCGAACCACCACAACACCTACATGCCGAACTACCCAACACCGGTCCAAGCCTCCATATCCACGCAACACCGAATGAGCCTCGCCGAACCACATTGTTGCCAGTCCAGATCGTTTCAGCCCGGGCCCGCCAGCAGTTATATACTTCCAAGACCCCTGCCCCCTACCTCATTCTATAAATAGAGGGGCAGGGGTACAACAATGGCGGACAAGTTTGAGAGCTCAAGCAAGGAAGGAACGTTCAAACTACTTTCATACACTTGTATACAACGCATTGTACTTGTAACCTGAAAGAAAGAAGATAATAACATATAAAGTGGACGTAGGCACATTCTGGCCGAACCACTATAAATCTGTGTGTCTTTTACATTTCAGCCCCTACTTTTCTCATATTTACATACTCATCTAAAATCATTGAAAATTACATATAATCGACTAAATAACACGACTTGGAGGTGTTTGTCCATTTTTTGTGCAAACAGCTAGAGAGTGGTGCAACATGGTACTGATCCGTTTCAAATCCATGCACGCATTTCTAAAAGTCGTACGACACTGTTTTGCCATTTCGGACGGATGTTGCACCTTGCACCGTGGATGTTGCACCCTGTAGATATCGATTATTCGGACGGCCATAACTTCTGGCTCGTTTAGAGTTACGGGAGCCATAACCTGTCAAAATGAAGGCCTCGATGAGTTCTACGGCTTTGCCAGCTTTCAGCCGTCAACGGATAGATTAATGCCCAAAAAGGACAACCCGAATCTCAATCGGGTCTAGTAAGTTTTTTACCCTTCGTTTTTTCGACACGTGGATTTTTACGGTAAAATGGGATTACCGTGGCCCATCTTCGACTTCCCATCACTGGAGAGCGGTGCACCATGGTACTGTTCCGTTTCAAATCCATGCACGCATTTCTAAAATTCGTACGACACTGTTTCACCATTTCAGAACGATGTTGCACCTTGCACCGTGGATGTTGCACCCTGTAGATATCGATTATTCAAATGGCCATAACTTCTGGCTCGTTTAGAGTTACGGGAGCCATAACCGGTCAAAACGAAGGCCTTGATGAGTTCTATGGGTTTGACGGCTTTCAGCCGTCAACGGATAGATTAATGCCCAAAAAGGACAACCCAAATCTCAATCGGGTCTCGTAAGTTTTTTACCCTTCGTTTTTTCGACACGTGGATTTTTACGGTAATACAGGATTACCGTGGCTGGCCTTCGATTTACCATTGCTAGAGAGTGGTGCACCATGGTACTGTTCCGTTTCAAATCCATGCACGCATTTCTAAAAGTCGTACGGCACTGTTTCGCCATTTCGGACGGATGTTGCACCTTGCACCGTGGATGTTGCACCCTGTTGATATCGATTATTCGGACGGCCATAACTTCTGGCTCGTTTAGAGTTACGGGAGCCATAACCTGTCAAAACGAAGGCCTCGATGAGTTCTACGGCTTTGATAGCTTTCAGCCATCAACGGATAGATTAATGCACAAAAAGGACAACCCGAATCTCAATCGGGTCTCGTAAGTTTTTAACCCTTCCTTTTTTCGACACGTGGATTTTACGGTAAAACAGGATTACCGTGGCTGGCCTTCGATTCACCATCGCTGGAGAGTGGTGCACCATAGTACTGTTCCATTTCAAATCTACGCATGCATTTCTAAAAGTCGTACGGCACTGTTTCGCCATTTCGGACGGATGTTGCACCTTGCACCGTGGATGTTGCACCCTGTAGATATCGATTATTCGGACGGCCATAACTTCTGGCTCGTTTTGAGTTACGGGAGCCACAACCTATCAAAACGAAGGCCTCGATGAGTTCTACGGCTTTGACAGCTTTCAGCCGTCAACGGATAGATTAATGCCCAAAAAGGACAACCCGAATCTCAATCGGGTCTCGTAAGTTTTTTACCCTTCGTTTTTTCGACACGTGGATTTTTACGATAAAACAGGATTACCCTGGCTGGCCTTCGATTTACCATTGCTGGAGAGTGGTGCACCATGGTACTGTTCCGTTTCAAATCCATGCACGCATTTCTAAAAGTCGTACGGCACTGTTTCGCCATTTCGGACGGATGTTGCACCTTGCACCGTGGATGTTGCACCCTGTAGATATCGATTATTCGGACGGCCATAACTTCTGGCTCGTTTAGAGTTACGGGAGCCATAACCTTTCAAAACAAAGTCCTCGATGAGTTCTATGGGTTTGACAACTTTCAGCGTCAACGGATAGATTAATGCCCAAAAAGGACAACCCGAATCTCAATCGGGTCTCGTAAGTTTTTTACCCTTCGTTTTTTCGACACGTGGATTTTTACGGTAAAACATGATTACCGTGGCTGGCCTTCGATTTACCATCGCTAGAGAGTGATGCACCATGGTACTGTTCCGTTTCAAATCCATGCACGCATTTCTAAAAGTCGTACGACACTGTTTCGCCATTTCGGACGGATGTTGCACCTTGCACCGTGGATGTTGCACCCTGTAGATATCGATTATTCGGACGGCCATAACTTCTGGCTCGTTTAGAGTTACGGGAGCCATAACCTGTCAAAACGAAGGCCTCGATGAGTTCTACGGCTTTGCCAGCTTCCAGCCGTCAACGGATAGATTAATGCCCAAAAAGGACAACCCGAATCTCAATCGGGTCTAGTAAGTTTTTTACCCTTCGTTTTTTCGACACGTGGATTTTTACGGTAAAATGGGATTACCGTGGCCCGTCTTCGACTTCCCATCACTGGAGAGCGGTGCACCGTGGTACTGTTCCGTTTCAAATCCATGCACGCATTTCTAAAAGTCGTACGACACTGTTTCACCATTTCGGACGGATGTTGCACCTTGCACCGTGGATGTTGCACCCTGTAGATATCGATTATTCAAATGGCCATAACTTCTGGCTCGTTTAGAGTTACGGGAGCCATAACCGGTCAAAACGAAGGCCTCGATGAGTTCTATGGGTTTGACAGCTTTCAGCCGTCAACGGATAGATTAATGCCCAAAAAGGACAACCCGAATCTCAATCGGGTCTCGTAAGTTTTTTACCCTTCGTTTTTTCGACACGTGGATTTTTACGGTAAAACAGGATTACCGTGGCTGGCCTTCGATTTACCATCGCTGGAGAGGGGTGCACTATGGTACTGTTCCGTTTCAAATCCATGCACGCATTTCTAAAAGTCGTACGGCTCTGTTTCGCCATTTCGGACGGATGTTGCACCTTGCACCGTGGATGTTGCACCCTGTAGATATCGATTATTCGGACGGCCATAACTTCTGGCTCGTTTAGAGTTACCGTAGCCATAACCTGTCAAAACGAAGGCCTCGATGAGTTCTACGACTTTGACAGCTTTCAGTCGTCAACGGATAGATTAATGCCCAAAAAGGACAACCCGAATCTCAATCGGGTCTCGTAAGTTTTTTACCCTTCGTTTTTTCGACACGTGTATTTTTACGGTAAAACGAGATTACCGTGGCTGGCTTTCGATTTACCATCGCTGGAGAGTGGTGTACCATGGTACTGTTCCGTTTCAAATCCATGCATGCATTTCTAAAAGTCATACGGCACATTTTCGCCATTTCGGACGGATGTTTTACCTTGCACCGCGGACGTTGCACCCTGTAGAATCGATTATTCGGACGGCCATAACTTTTGGCTCGTTTAGAGTTACGGGAGCCATAAACTGTCAAAGTGAAGGCCTCGATGAGTTCTACGGCTTTGACAGCTTTCAGCCATCAACGGATAGATTAATGGCCAAAAAGTACAACCCGAATCTCAATCGGATCTCGTAAGTTTTTTACCCTTCGTTTTTTCGACACGTGGATTTTTACGGTAAAACAGGATTACAGTGGCTGGCGTTCGATTTACCATCGCTGGAGAGTGGTGCACCATGGTACTGTTCCGTTTCAAATCCATGCACGCATTTCTAAAAGTTTTACGGCACTGTTTCGCCATTTCGGACGGATGTTGCACCTTGCACCGTGGATGTTGCACCCTGTAGATATCGATTATTCGGACGGCCATAACATCTGGCTCGTTTAGAGTTACGGGAGCCATGACCGGTCAAAACGAAGGCCTCGATGAGTTCTACGGCGTTGATAGCTTTCAGCCATCAACGGATAGATAAATGCCCAAAATGGACAACCCGAATCTCACTCGGGTCTAGTAAGTTTTTTACCGTTCGTTTTTTCGACACGTGGATTTTTACGGTAAAACAGGATTACCGTGGCTGGCCTTCGATTTACCATCGCTGGACAGTGGTGCACCAGGTACTGTTCCGTTTCAAATCCATGCGTGCATTTCTAAAAGTCGTATGGCACTGTTTCGCCATTTTGGACGGATGTTGCACCTTGCACCGTGGATGTTGCACCCTTTAGATATCGATTAATCGGAAGGCCATAACTTCTGGCTCGTTTAGAGTTACGGGAGCCATAACCTGTCAAAACGAAGGCCTTGATGAGTTCTACGGATTTAATAGCTTTCAGCAGTCAACGGATAGATTAATGCCAAAAAAGGACAACCCGAATCTCAATCGGGCCTCGTAAGTTTTTTACCCTTCCTTTTTTCGACACGTGGATTTTTACGGTAAAACTGGATTACCGTGGCTGGCCTTCGATTTACCATTGCTGGAGAGTGGTGCACCATGGTACTGTTCCGTTTCAAATCCATGCACGTATTTCTAAAAGTCGTATGACAATGTTTCGCCATTTCGGACGGATGTTGCACCTTGCACCGTGGATGTTGCACCCTGTAGATATCGATTATTCGGACGGCCATAACTTCTGGCTCATTTAGAGTTACGGGAGCCATAACCTGTCAAAACGAAGGCCTCGACGAGTTCTACGGCATTGATAGCTTTCAGCCATCAACGGATAGATTAATGTCCAAAAAGGACAACCCGAATCTCAATCGGGTCTCGTAAGTTTTTTACCCTTCCTTTTTTCGACACGTGGATTTTTACGGTAAAACAGGATTACCGTGGCTGGCCTTCGATTTACCATCGCTGGAGAGTTGTGCACCATGGTACTGTTCCGTTTCAAATCCATGCACGCATTTCTAAAAGTCGTACGGCACTGTTTCGCCATTTCGTACGGATGTTGCACCTTGCACCGTGGATGATGCACCCTACAGATATCGATTATTCGGACGGCCATAACTTCTTGCTCGTTTAGAGTTACGGGAGCCATAACCTTTCAAAACAAAGGCCTCGATGAGTTCTACGGCTTTGACAGCATTCATCCTTCTACGGATAGATTAATGCCCAAAAAGGACAACCCGAATCTCAATCGGGCCTCGTACGTTTTTTACCCTTCGTTTTTTCGACATGTGGATTTTTACGGTAAAACAGGATTACCGTGGCTGGCCTTCGATTTACCATTGCTGGAGAGTGGTGCACCATGGTACTGTTCCGTTTCAAATCCATGCACGCATTTCTAAATGTCATACGGCACTGTTTCGCCATTTCGGACGGATGTTGCACCTTGCACCGTGGATGTTGCACCCTGTAGATATCGATTATTCGGACGGCCATAACTTCTGGCTCGTTTAGAGTTACGGGAGCCATAACCTGTCAAAACGAAGGCCTTGATGAGTTCTACAGGTTAGACTGCTTTCAGCCATCAACGGATAGATTAATGCCCAAAAAGGACAACCCGAATCTCAATCGGGTCTCGTAAGTTTTTTACCCTTCGTTTTTTCGACACGTGGATTTTTACGGTAAAACAGGATTACCGTGGCTGGCCTTCGATTTACCATCGCTGGAGAGTGGTGCACCATCGTACTGTTCCGTTTCAAATCCATGCATGCATTTCTAAAAGTCGTACGACACTGTTTCGCCATTTCGGACGGATGTTGCACCTTGCACCGTGGATGTTGCACCCTGTAGATATCGATTATTCGGACGACCATAACTTCTGGCTCGTCTAGACTTACGGGATCCATAACCTGTCAAAACGAAGGCCTCGATGAGTTCAACGGCTTTGACAGCTTTCAGCCGTCAACAGATAGACTAATGCCCAAAAAGGACAACCCAAATCTCAATCGGGTCTCGTAAGTTTTTTACCCTTCGTTTTTTCGACACGTGGATTTTTACGGTAAAACAGGATTATGGTGGCTGGCCTTCGATTTACCATCCCTGGACAGTGGTGCACCATGGTACTGTTCCGTATCAAATCCATGCAAGCATTTCTAAAAGTCGTAAGGCACTGTTTCGCCATTTCGGACGGATGTTGCACCTTGCACCGTGGATGTTGCACCCTGTAGATATCGATTATTCGGACGGCCATAACTTCTGGCTCGTTTTGAGTTACGGGAGGCATAACCTGTCAAAACAAAGGCCTCGATGAGTTCTACAGCTTTGATGGCTTTCAGCCGTCAACGGATAGATTAATGCCCAAAAAGGACAACCCGAATCTCAATCGGGTCTCGTAAGTTTTTTACCCTTCATTTTTTCGACACGTGGATTTTTACGGTAAAACGGGATTACCGTGGCCCGTCTTCGACTTCCCATCGCTGGAGAGTGGTGCACCATGGTACTGTTCTGTTTCAAATCCATGCATGCATTTCTAAAAGTCGTATGGCACTGTTTCGCAATTTCGGACGGATGTTGCACCTTGCACCGTGGATGTTGCACCCTGTAGATGTCGATTATTCGGACGGCCATAACTTCTGGCTCGTTTAGAGTTACGGGAGCCATAACTTGTCAAAACGAAGGCCTGACGAGTTCTACGGCATTGACAGCTTTCAGTCGTCAACGGATAGATTAATGCCCAAAAAGGACAACCCGAATCTCAATCGGGTCTCGTAAGTTTTTTACCCTTCGTTTTTTCGACACGTGGATTTTTACGGTAAAATAGGATTACCGTGGCCCGTCTTCGACTTCCCATTGCTGGAGAGTGGTGCACCATGGTACTGTTCCGTTTCAAATCCAGGCACGCATTTCTAAAAGTCGTACGGCACTGTTTCGCCATTTCGGACGGATGTTGCACCTTGCACCGTGGATGTTGCACCCTGTAGATATCGATTGTTCGGACGGCCATAACTTCTGGCTCGTTTAGAGTTACGGGAGCCACAACCTGTCAAAACGAAGGCCTCGATGATTTCTACGGCTTTGACTGCTTTCAGCCGTCAACGGATAGATTAATGCCCAAAAAGGACAACCCGAACTCAATCGGGTCTCGTAAGTTTTTTACCCTTCGTTTTTTCGACACGTGGATTTTTACGGTAAAATAGGATTACCGTGGCTGGCCTTCGATTTACCATCGCTAGAGAGTGGTGCACCATGGTACTGTTCTGTTTCAAATCCATGCACGTATTTCTAAAAGTCGTACGGCACTGTTTTGCCATTTCGCGCGGATGTTGCACCTTGCACCGTGGATGTTGCACCCTGTAGATATCGATTATATGGACGACCATAACTTCTGGCTCGTTTAGAATTATGGGAGCCACAACCTGTCAAAACCAAGGACTCAATGAGTTCTACGGCTTTGACAGCTTTCAGCCGTCAACGGATAGATTAATGCCCAAAAAGGACAACCCGAATCTCAATCGGGCCTCGTAAGTTTTTTACCCTTCGTTTTTTCGACACGTGGATTTTTACGATAAAACAGGATTACCCTAGCTGGCCTTCGATTTACCATCGCTGGAGAGTGGTGTACCATGGTACTGTTCCGTTTCAAATCCATGCACGCATTTCTAAAAGTCGTACGACACTGTTTCGCCATTTCGGACGGATGTTGCACCTTGCACCGTGGATGTTGCACCCTGTAGATATCGATTATTCGGACGGCCATAACATCTGGCTCGTTTAGAGTCACGGGAGCCATAACTTGTCAAAACGAAGGCCTCGATGAGTTCTACGGCTTTGACAGCTTTCAGTCGTCAACGGATAGATTAATGCCCAAAAAGGACAACCCGAATCTCAATCGGGTCTCGTAAGTTTTTTACCCTTCGTTTTTTCGACACGTGTATTTTTACGGTAAAACGAGATTACGTGGCCCGTGTTCGACTTCCCATCACTGGAGTGTTGTGTACCATGGTACTGTTCCATTTCAAATCCATGCACGCATTTCTAAATGTCGTACGGCACTGTTTCGCCATTTCGGACGGATGTTGCACCTTGCACCGTGGATGTTGCACCCTGTAGATATCGATTATTCAAACGGCCAGACCTTCTGGCTCGTTTAGAATTACGGGAGCCATAACCAGTCAAAATGAAGGTCTCGATGAGTTCTATGGATTTGATAGCTTTCAGCCGTCAACGGATAGATTAATGCCCAAAAAGGACAACCCGAATCTCAATCGGGTCTCGTAAGTTTTTTACCCTTCGTTTTTCAGACACGTGGATTTTTATGGTAAAACAGGATTACCGTGTCTCGTCTTCGACTTCCCATCGCTGGAGAGTGGTGCACCATGGTATTGTACCGTTTCAAATCCATGCATGCATTTCCAAAAGTCGTACGACACTGTTTCGCCATTTCGGACGGATGTTGCACCTTGCACCGTGGATGTTGCACCCAGTAGATATTGATTATTCGGACGGCCATAACTTCTGGCTCGTTTAGAGTTACGGGAGCCATAACCTGTCAAAACGAAGGCCTCGATGAGTTCTACGGCTTTGAAAGCTTTCAGCCGTCAACGGATAGATTAATGCCCAAAAAGGACAACCCGAATCTCAATCGGGTCTAGTAAGTTTTCTAACCTTCGTTTTTTCGACACGTGGATTTTTACGGTAAAACGGGATTACCGTGGCCCGTCTTCGACTTCCCATCGCTGGAGAGTGGTGCACCGTGGTACTGTTCCGTTTCAAATCCACGCACGCATTTCTAAAAGTCGTCCGGCACTGTTTCGCCATTTCGGACGGATGTTGCACCTTGCACCGTGGATGTTGCACCCTGTAGATATCGATTTTTCGGACGGCCATAACTTCTGGCTCGTTTAGAGTTACGGGAGCCGTAACCTGTCAAAACGAAGGCCTCGATGAGTTCTACGGCTTTGACAGCTTTCAGCCGTCAACGGATAGATTAATGCCCAAAAAGGATAGCCCGAGTCTCAATCGGGTCTAGTAAGTTTTTTTCCCTTCGTTTTTTCGACACGTGGATTTTTACGGTAAAATGGGATTACCGTGGCCCGTCTTCGACTTCCCATCACTGGAGAGCGGTGCACCATGGTACTGTTCCGTTTCAAATCCATGCACGCATTTCTAAAAGTCGTACGGCACTGTTTCTCCATTTCGGACGGATGTTGCACCTTGCACCGTGGATGTTGCACCCTGTAGATATCGATTATTCAAACGGCCATAACTTCTGGCTCGTTTAGAGTTACGGGAGACATAACCGGTCAAAACTAAGGCCTCGATGAGTTCTATGGGTTTGACAGCTTTCAGCCATCAACGGATAGATTAATGCCCAAAAAGGACAACCCGAATCTAAATCGGGTCTCGTAAGTTTTTTGCCCTTCGTTTTTTCGACACGTGGATTTTTACGGTAAAACAGGATTACCGTGGCTGGCCTTCGATTTACCATCGCTGGAGAGTGGTGCACCATGGCACATTTCCGTTTCAAATCCATGCACGCATTTCTAAAAGTCGTCCGGCACTGTTTCGCCATTTCGGACGGATGTTGCACCTTGCACCGTGGATGTTGCACCCTGTAGATATCGATTTTTCGGACGGCCATAACTTCTGGCTCGTTTAGAGTTACGGGAGACATAACCTGTCAAAACGAAGGCCTCGATGAGTTCTACGGGTTTGACAGCTTTCATCCGTCAACGGATAGATTAATGCCCAAAAAGGACAACCCGAATCTCAATCGGGCCTAGTAAGTTTTTTACCCTTCGTTTTTTCGACACGTGGATTTTTACGGTAAAACAGGATTACCGTGGCTGGCCTTCGATTTACCATCGCTGGACAGTGGTGCACCAGGTACTGTTCCATTTCAAATCCATGCACGCATTTCTAAAAGTCGTACGGCACTGTTTCGCCATTTTGGACGGATGTTGCACCTTGCACCGTGGATGTTGCACCCTATAGATATCGATTATTCGGACGGCCATAACTTCTGGCTCGTTTAGATTTACGAGAGTTATAACCTGTCAAAACGAAGGTCTCGATGAGTTCTACGGGTTTGACAGCTTTCAGCCGTCAACGGATAGATTAATGCCCAAAAAGGACAACCCGAATCTCAATCGAGTCTCGTAAGTATTTTACCCTTCGTTTTTTGGACACGTGGATTTTTACGGTAAAAAAGGATTACAGTGGCTGGCCTTCGATTTACCATCGCTGGAGAGTGGTGCACCATGGTACTGTTCCGTTTCAAATCCATGCACGCATTTCTAAAAGTCGTACGGCACTGTTTCGCCATTTCGGACGGATGTTGCACCTTGCACCGTGGATGTTGCACCCTGTAGATATCGATTATTCGGACGGCCATAACTTCTGGCTCGTTTAGAGTTACGGGAGCCATAACCTGTCAAAACGAAGGCCTCGATGAGTTTTACGGCATTGGTAGCTTTCAGCCGTCAACGGATAGATAAATGCCCAAAAAGGACAACCCGAATCTCAATCGGGTCTAGTAAGTTTTTTACCCTTCATTTTTTCGAAACGTGGATTTTTACGGTAAAACAGGATTACCGTGGCTGGCCTTCGATTTACCATCGCTGGACAGTGGTGCACCAGGTACCGTTCCGTTTCAAATCCATGCACGCATTTCTAAAAGTCGTACGGCACTGTTTCGCCATTTTGGACGGATGTTGCACCTTGCACCGTGGATGTTGCACCCTTTAGATATCGATTATTCGGACGGCCATAACTTCTGGCTTGTTTAGATTTACGGGAGCCATAACCTGTCAAAACGAAGGCCTCGATGAGTTCTACGGATTTGACAGCTTTCACCCGTTAACGGATATATTAATGCCCAAAAAGGACAACCCGAATCTCAATCGGGCCTCGTAAGTTTTTTACCCATCGTTTTTTCGACACGTGGATTTTTACGGTAAAACAGGATTACCGTGGCTGGCCTTCGATTTACCATTGCTGGAGAGTGGTACACCATGTTACTGTTCCGTTTCAAATCCATGCACGCATTTCCAAAAGTCGTACGACACTGTTTCGCCATTTCGGACGGATGTTGCACCTTGCACCGTGGATGTTGCGCCCTGTAGATATCGATTATTCGGACGGCCATAACTTCTGGCTCGTTTAGAGTTACAGGAGCCATAACCTGTCAAAACGAAGGCCTCGATGAGTTCTACGGCTTTGAAAGCTTTCAGCCGTCAACGGATGGATTAATGCCCAAAAAGGACAACCCGAATCTCAATCGGGTCTCGTAAGTTTTTTACCCTTCCTTTTTTCGACACGTGGATTTTTACGGTAAAACAGGATTACCGTGGCTGGCCTTCGATTTACCATCGCTGGAGAGTGGTGCACCATGGTACTGTTCCATTACAAATCCATGCACGCATTTCTAAAAGTCGTACGACACTGTTTCGCCATTTCGGACGGATGTTGCACCTTGCACCGTGGATTTTGCACCCTGTAGATATCGATTATTCGGACGGCCATAACTTCTGGCTCGTTTAGAGTTACGGGAGCCATAACCTGTCAAAACGAAGGCCTCGATGAGTTCTACGGCTTTGACAGCTTTCAGCCGTCAACGGATAGATTAATGCCCAAAAAGGACAACCCGAATCTCAATCGGGTCTCGTAAGTTTTTTACCCTTCGTTTTTTCGACACGTGTATTTTTACGGTAAAACAGGATTACCGTGGCTGGCCTTCCATTTACCATTGCTGGTGAGTGGTGCACCATGGTATTGTTCCGTTTCAAATCCATGCACGCATTTCTAAAAGTCGTACGACACTGTTTCGCCATTTCGGACGGATGTTGCACCTTGCACCGTGGATGTTGCACCCTGTAGATATCGATTATTCGGACGGCCATAACTTCTGGCTCGTTTAGAGTTACGGGAGCCATAAGCTTTCAAAACGAAGGCCTCGATGAGTTCTACGGGTTTGACAGCTTTCGGCCGTCAACGGATAGATTAATGCCCAAAAAGGACAACCCGAATCTCAATCGGGTCTCGTAAGTTTTTTACCCTTCGTTTTTTCGACACGTGGATTTTTACGGTAAAACAGGATTACCGTGGCTGGCCTTCGATTTACCATCGCTGGAGAGTGGTGCAACATGGTATTGTTCCGTTTCAAATCCATGCACGCGTTTCTAAAAGTCGTACGGCACTGTTTCGCCATTTCGGACGGATGTTCCACCTTGCACCGTGGATGTTGCACCCTGTAGATATCGGTTATTCGGACGGCCATAACTTCTGGCTCGTTTAGACTTACGGGAGCCATAACCTGTCAAAACGAAGGCCTTGATGAGTTCAACGGCTTTGACAGCTTTCAGCCGTCAACGGATAGATTAATGCCCAAAAAGGACAACCCGAATCTCAATCGGGTCTCGTAAGTTTTTTACCCTTCGTTTTTTCGACACGTGGATTTTTACGGTAAAACAGGATTATGGTGGCTGGCCTTCGATTTACCATCGCTGGACAGTGGTACACCATGGTACTGTTCTGTTTCAAATCCATGCAAGCATTTCTAAAAGTCGTAAGGCACTGTTTCGCCATTTCGGACGGATGTTGCACCTTGCACCGTGGATGTTGCACCCTGTAGATATCGATTATTCGGACGACCATAACTTCTGGCTCGTTTTGAGTTACGGGAGCCATAACCTGTCAAAACGAAGGTCTCGATGAGTTCTACGGATTTGACAGTTTTCAGCCGTCAACGGATAGATTAATGCCCAAAATGGACAACCCGAATCTCAATCGAGTTTCGAACGATTTTTACCCTTCGTTTTTTCGACACGTGGATTTTTACGGTAAAACGGGATTACCGTGGCCCGTCTTCGACTTCCCATCGCTAGAGAGTGGTGCACCTTGGTACTGTTCTGTTTCAAATCCATGCACGCATTTCTAAAAGTCGTACGGCACTGTTTCACCATTTCGGACGGATGTTGCACCTTGCACCGTGGATGTTACACTCTGTAGATATCGATTATTCGGACGGCCATAACTTCTGGCTCGTTTAGAGTTACGGGAGCCATATCCCGTCAAAACGAAGGCCTCGACGAGTTCTACGGCTTTGACTGCTTTCAGCCGTCAACGGAGAGATTAATGCCCAAAAAGGACAACCCGAATCTCAATCGGGTCTCGTAAGTTTTTTACCCTTCGTTTTTTCGACACGTGCAATTTTACGTTAAAATATGACTACAGTGGCTGGTCTTCGATTTACCATCGCTGGAGAGTGGTGCACCATGGTACTGTTCCGTTTCAAATCCATGCACGCATTTCGAAAAGTTGTACGACACTGTTTCACCATTTCGGACGGATGTTGCACCTTGCACCTTGGATGTTGCACCCTGTAGATATCGACTATTCGGACGGCCATAACTTCTGGCTCGTTTAGAGTTACGGGAGCCATAACCTGTCAAAACGAAAGCCTCGATGAGTTCTATGGCTTTGACAGCTTTCAGCCGTCAACGGATAGATTAATGCCCAAAAAGGACAACCCGAATCTCAATCGGGTCTCGTAAGTTTTTTACCCTTCGTTTTTTCGACACGTGCAATTTTACGGTAAAATATGATTACAGTGGCTGGTCTTCGATTTACCATCGCTGGAGAGTGGTGCACCATGGTACTGTTCCGTTTCAAATCCATGCACGCATTTCTAAAAGTCGTACGACACTGTTTCACCATTTTGGACGGATGTTGCACCTTGCACCGTGGATGTTGCACCCTGTAGATATCGATTATTCGGACGGCCATAACTTCTGGATCGTTTAGAGTTACGGGAGCCATAACCTGTCAAAACGAAGGCCTCGATGAGTTCTATGGCTTTGATAGCTTTCAACCGTCAACGGTTAGAATAATGCCCAAAAAGGACAGCCCGAATCTCTATCGGGTCTCGTAAGTTTTTTACCCTTCGTTTTTTCGACACGTGCATTTTTACGGTAAAACAGGATTACGGTGGCTGGTCTTCGATTTACTATCGCTGGAGAGTGGTGCACCATGCTACTGTTCCGTTTCAAATCCATGCACGCATTTCTAAAAGTCGTACGGCACTGTTTCGCCATTTCGGGCGGATGCTGCACCTTGCACCGCGGATGCTGCACCCAGTAGATATCGATTATACGGACGAACATAATTTCTGGCTCATTTAGAGTTACGGGAGCCGAAACCTGTCAAAACGAAGGCCTCGATGAGTTCTACGGCTTTGACAGCTTTCAGCCGTCAACGGATAGAATAATGCCCAAAAAGGACAACCTGAATCTCAATCGGGTCTCGTAAGTTTTTTACTCTTCGTTTTTTCGACACGTGGATTTTTACGGTAAAACAGGATTACCGTGGCTGGCCTTCGATTTACCATCGCTGGAGAGTGGTGCAACATGGTATTGTTCCGTTTCAAATCCATGCACGCGTTTCTAAAAGTCGTACGGCACTGTTTCGCCATTTCGGACGGATGTTCCACCTTGCACCGTGGATGTTGCACCCTGTAGATATCGGTTATTCGGACGGCCATAACTTCTGGCTCGTTTAGACTTACGGGAGCCATAACCTGTCAAAACGAAGGCCTTGATGAGTTCAACGGCTTTGACAGCTTTCAGCCGTCAACGGATAGATTAATGCCCAAAAAGGACAACCCGAATCTCAATCGGGTCTCGTAAGTTTTTTACCCTTCGTTTTTTCGACACGTGGATTTTTACGGTAAAACAGGATTATGGTGGCTGGACTTCGATTTACCATCGCTGGACAGTGGTACACCATGGTACTGTTCTGTTTCAAATCCATGCAAGCATTTCTAAAAGTCGTAAGGCACTGTTTCGCTATTTCGGACGGATGTTGCACCTTGCACCGTGGATGTTGCACCCTGTAGATATCGATTATTCGGACGGACATAACTTCTGGCTCGTTTTGAGTTACGGGAGCCATAACCTGTCAAAACGAAGGTCTCGATGAGTTCTACGGATTTGACAGTTTTCAGCCGTCAACGGATAGATTAATGCCCAAAATGGACAACCCGAATCTCAATCGGGTCTCGAACGTTTTTTACCCTTCGTTTTTTCGACACGTGGATTTTTACGGTAAAAAAGGATTACCGTGGCTGGCCTTCGATTTACCATCGCTGGAGAGTGGTGCACCATGGTACTGTTCCGTTTCAAATCCATGCACGCATTTCTAAAAGTCGTACGGCATTGTTTTGCCATTTCGGACGGATGTTGCACCTTGCACCGTGGATGTTGCACCCTGTAGATATCGACTATACGGACGATCATAACTTCTGCCTCGTTTAGAGTTACGGGATCCACAACCTGTCAAAACGAAGGCCTCGATGAGTTCTACGGCTTTGACAGCTTTCAGCCGTCAACGTATAGATTAATGCCCAAAAAGGACAACCCGTATCTCAATCGGGTCTCGTAAGTTTTTTACCCTTCGTTTTTTCGACACGTGGATTTTTACGGTAAAACAGGATTACCGAGGCTGGCCTTCGATTTACCATCGCTAGAGAGTGGTGCACCATAGTACTGTTCCGTTTCAAATCCATACTCGCATTTCGAAAAGTCGTACGGCACTGTTTCGCCATTTTGGACGGATGTTGCACCTTGCACCGTGGATGTTGCACCCTGTAGATATCGATTATTCGGACGGCCATAACTTCTGGCTTGTTTAGAGTTACGGGAGCCATAACCTGTCAAAATGAAGACCTCCATGAGTTCTACGGCTTTGATAGCTTTCAGTCGTCAATGGATAGATTAATGCCCAAAAAGGACAACCCGAATCTCAATCGGGTCTCGTAAGTTTTTTACCCTTCGTTTTTTCGACACGTGTATTTTTACGGTAAAACGGGATTACCGTGGCCCGTCTTCGACTTTCCATCACTGAAGAGTTGTGCACCATGGTACTGTTCCGTTTCAAATCCACGCACGCATTTCTAAAAGTCGTACGGCACTGTTTTGCCATTTTGGATGGATGTTGCACCTTGCACCGTGGATGTTGCACCCTGTAGATATCGATTATTCAAACGGCCATAACTTCTGGCTCGTTTAGAGTTACGGGAGCCATAACTTGCCAAAAGGAAGGCCTCGATGAGTTCTACGGATTTGATTGCTTTGGGCCGCCAACGGATAGATTAATGCCAAAAAAGGACAACCCGAATCTCAATCGGGTCTCATAAGTTTTTTACCCTTCGTTTTTTCGACACGTGGATTTTTACGGTAAAACAGGATTACCGTGGCCCGTCTTCCACTTCCCATCGCTGGAGAGTGGTGCACCATGGTACTGTACCGTTTCAAATCCATGCACGCATTTCCAAAAGTCGTACGGCACTGTTTCTCCATTTCGGACGGATGTTGCACCTTGCACCGTGGATGTTGCACCCTGTGGATATCGATTATAGGGACGGCCATAACTTCTGGCTCGTTTAGAGTTACGGGAGCCATAACCTGTCAAAACGAAGGCCTCGATGAGTTCTACGGCTTTGACAACTTTCAGCCGTCAACGGATAGATTAATGCCCAAAAAGGACAACCCGAATCTCAATCGGGCCTCGTAAGTTTTTTACCCTTCGTTTTTTCGACACGTGGATTTTTACGGTAAAACAGGATTACCGTGGCTGGCCTTCGATTTACCATCGCTGGAGAGTGGTGCACCATGGTACTGTTCCGTTTCAAATCCATGCACGCATTTCTAAAAGTCGTATGACACTGTTTCGCCATTTCGGACGGATGTTGCACCTTGCACCGTGGATGTTGCACCCTGTAGATATCGATTATTCGGACGGCCATAACTTCTGGCTCGTTTAGAGTTACGGGAGCCATAACCTTTCAAAACGAAGGCCTCGATGAGTTCTATGGGTTTGACCGCTTTCGGCCGTCAACGGATAGATTAATGCCCAAAAAGGACAACCCGAATCTCAATCGGGTCTCGTAAGTTTTTTACCCTTCGTTTTTTCGACACGTGGATTTTTACGGTAAAACAGGATTACCGTGGCTGGCCTTCGATTTACCATCGCTGGAGAGTGGTGCACCATGGTATTGTTCCGTTTCAAATCCATGCACGCGTTTCTAAAAGTCGTACGGCACTGTTTCGCCATTTCGGACGGATGTTCCACCTTGCACCGTGGATGTTGCACCCTGTAGATATCGGTTATTCGGACGGCCATAACTTCTGGCTCGTTTAGACTTACGGGAGCCATAACCTGTCAAAACGAAGGCCTTGATGTGTTCAACGGCTTTGACAGCTTTCAGCCATCAACGGATAGATTAATGCCCAAAAAGGACAACCCGAATCTCAATCGGGTCTCGTAAGTTTTTTACCCTTCGTTTTTTCGACACGTGGATTTTTACGGTAAAACAGGATTATGGTGGCTGGCCTTCGATTTACCATCGCTGGACAGTGGTACACCATGGTACTGTTCTGTTTCAAATCCATGCAAGCATTTCTAAAAGTCGTAAGGCACTGTTTCGCCATTTCGGACGGATGTTGCACCTTGCACCGTGGATGTTGCACCCTGTAGATATCGATTATTCGGACGGCCATAACTTCTGGCTCGTTTTGAGTTACGGGAGCCTTAACCTGTCAAAACGAAGGTCTCGATGAGTTCTACGGATTTACCGGTTTTCAGCCGTCAACGGATAGATTAATGCCCAAAATGGACAACCCGAATCTCAATCGGGTCTCGAACGTTTTTTACCCTTCGTTTTTTCGACACGTGGATTTTTACGGTAAAACGGGATTACCGTGGCCCGTCTTCGACTTCCCATCGCTGGAGAGTGGTGCACCTTGGTACTGTTCTGTTTCAAATCCATGCACGCATTTCTAAAAGTCGTACGGCACTGTTTCACCATTTCGGACGGATGTTGCACCTTGCACCGGGGATGTTACACTCTGTAGATATCGATTATTCGGACGGCCATAACTTCTGGCTCGTTTAGAGTTACGGGAGCCATATCCCGTCAAAACGAAGGCCTCGACGAGTTCTACGGCTTTGACTGCTTTCAGTCGTCAACGGAGAGATTAATGCCCAAAAAGGACAACCCGAATCTCAATCGGGTCTCGTAAGTTTTTTACCCTTCGTTTTTTCGACACGTGCAATTTTACGGTAAAGTATGACTATAGTGGCTGGTCTTCGATTTACCATTGCTGGAGAGTGGTGCACGATGGTACTGTTCCGTTTCAAATCCATGCACGCATTTCTAAAAGTCGTACGACACTGTTTCACCATTTCGGACGGATGTTGCACCTTGCACCGTGGATGTTGCACCCTGTAGATATCGACTATTCGGACGGCCATAACTTCTGGCTCGTTTAGAGTTACGGGAGCCATAACCTGTCAAAACGAAAGCCTCGATGAGTTCTATGGCTTTGACAGCTTTCAGCCGTCAACGGATAGATTAATGCCCAAAAAGGACAACCCGAATCTCAATCGGGTCTCGTAAGTTTTTTACCCTTCGTTTTTTCGACACGTGCAATTTTACGGTAAAATATGATTACAGTGGCTGGTCTTCGATTTACCATCGCTGGAGAGTGGTGCACCATGGTACTGTTCCGTTTCAAATCCATGCACGCATTTCTAAAAGTCGTACGACACTGTTTCACCATTTTGGACGGATGTTGCACCTTGCACCGTGGATGTTGCACCCTGTAGATATCGATTATTCGGACGGCCATAACTTCTGGATCGTTTAGAGTTACGGGAGCCATAACCTGTCAAAACGAAGGCCTCGATGAGTTCTATGGCTTTGATAGCTTTCAACCGTCAACGGTTAGAATAATGCCCAAAAAGGACAGCCCGAATCTCTATCGGGTCTCGTAAGTTTTTTACCCTTCGTTTTTTCGACACGTGCATTTTTACGGTAAAACAGGATTACGGTGGCTGGTCTTCGATTTACTATCGCTGGAGAGTGGTGCACCATGCTACTGTTCCGTTTCAAATCCATGCACGCATTTCTAAAAGTCGTACGGCACTGTTTCGCCATTTCGGGCGGATGCTGCACCTTGCACCGCGGATGCTGCACCCAGTAGATATCGATTATACGGACGAACATAATTTCTGGCTCATTTAGAGTTACGGGAGCCGAAACCTGTCAAAACGAAGGCCTCGATGAGTTCTACGGCTTTGACAGCTTTCAGCCGTCAACGGATAGAATAATGCCCAAAAAGGACAACCTGAATCTCAATCGGGTCTCGTAAGTTTTTTACTCTTCGTTTTTTCGACACGTGGATTTTTACGGTAAAACAGGATTACCGTGGCTGGCCTTCGATTTACCATCGCTGGAGAGTGGTGCAACATGGTATTGTTCCGTTTCAAATCCATGCACGCGTTTCTAAAAGTCGTACGGCACTGTTTCGCCATTTCGGACGGATGTTCCACCTTGCACCGTGGATGTTGCACCCTGTAGATATCGGTTATTCGGACGGCCATAACTTCTGGCTCGTTTAGACTTACGGGAGCCATAACCTGTCAAAACGAAGGCCTTGATGAGTTCAACGGCTTTGACAGCTTTCAGCCGTCAACGGATAGATTAATGCCCAAAAAGGACAACCCGAATCTCAATCGGGTCTCGTAAGTTTTTTACCCTTCGTTTTTTCGACACGTGGATTTTTACGGTAAAACAGGATTATGGTGGCTGGACTTCGATTTACCATCGCTGGACAGTGGTACACCATGGTACTGTTCTGTTTCAAATCCATGCAAGCATTTCTAAAAGTCGTAAGGCACTGTTTCGCCATTTCGGACGGATGTTGCACCTTGCACCGTGGATGTTGCACCCTGTAGATATCGATTATTCGGACGGCCATAACTTCTGGCTCGTTTTGAGTTACGGGAGCCATAACCTGTCAAAACGAAGGTCTCGATGAGTTCTACGGATTTGACAGTTTTCAGCCGTCAACGGATAGATTAATGCCCAAAATGGACAACCCGAATCTCAATCGGGTCTCGAACGTTTTTTACCCTTCGTTTTTTCGACACGTGGATTTTTACGGTAAAAAAGGATTACCGTGGCTGGCCTTCGATTTACCATCGCTGGAGAGTGGTGCACCATGGTACAGTTCCGTTTCAAATCCATGCACGCATTTCTAAAAGTCGTACGGCATTGTTTTGCCATTTCGGACGGATGTTGCACCTTGCACCGTGGATGTTGCACCCTGTAGATATCGACTATACGGACGATCATAACTTCTGCCTCGTTTAGAGTTACGGGATCCACAACCTGTCAAAACGAAGGCCTCGATGAGTTCTACGGCTTTGACAGCTTTCAGCCGTCAACGTATAGATTAATGCCCAAAAAGGACAACCCGTATCTCAATCGGGTCTCGTAAGTTTTTTACCCTTCGTTTTTTCGACACGTGGATTTTTACGGTAAAACAGGATTACCGAGGCTGGCCTTCGATTTACCATCGCTAGAGAGTGGTGCACCATAGTACTGTTCCGTTTCAAATCCATACTCGCATTTCGAAAAGTCGTACGGCACTGTTTCGCCATTTCGGACGGATGTTGCACCTTGCACCGTGGATGTTGCACCCTGTAGATATCGATTATTCGGACGGCCATAACTTCTGGCTTGTTTAGAGTTACGGGAGCCATAACCTGTCAAAATGAAGACCTCCATGAGTTCTACGGCTTTGATAGCTTTCAGTCGTCAATGGATAGATTAATGCCCAAAAAGGACAACCCGAATCTCAATCGGGTCTCGTAAGTTTTTTACCCTTCGTTTTTTCGACACGTGTATTTTTACGGTAAAACGGGATTACCGTGGCCCGTCTTCGACTTTCCATCACTGAAGAGTTGTGCACCATGGTACTGTTCCGTTTCAAATCCACGCACGCATTTCTAAAAGTCGTACGGCACTGTTTTGCCATTTTGGATGGATGTTGCACCTTGCACCGTGGATGTTGCACCCTGTAGATATCGATTATTCAAACGGCCATAACTTCTGGCTCGTTTAGAGTTACGGGAGCCATAACTTGCCAAAAGGAAGGCCTCGATGAGTTCTACGGATTTGATTGCTTTGGGCCGCCAACGGATAGATTAATGCCAAAAAAGGACAACCCGAATCTCAATCGGGTCTCATAAGTTTTTTACCCTTCGTTTTTTCGACACGTGGATTTTTACGGTAAAACAGGATTACCGTGGCCCGTCTTCCACTTCCCATCGCTGGAGAGTGGTGCACCATGGTACTGTACCGTTTCAAATCCATGCACGCATTTCCAAAAGTCGTACGGCACTGTTTCTCCATTTCGGACGGATGTTGCACCTTGCACCGTGGATGTTGCACCCTGTGGATATCGATTATAGGGACGGCCATAACTTCTGGCTCGTTTAGAGTTACGGGAGCCATAACCTGTCAAAACGAAGGCCTCGATGAGTTCTACGGCTTTGACAACTTTCAGCCGTCAACGGATAGATTAATGCCCAAAAAGGACAACCCGAATCTCAATCGGGCCTCGTAAGTTTTTTACCCTTCGTTTTTTCGACACGTGGATTTTTACGGTAAAACAGGATTACCGTGGCTGGCCTTCGATTTACCATCGCTGGAGAGTGGTGCACCATGGTACTGTTCCGTTTCAAATCCATGCACGCATTTCTAAAAGTCGTATGACACTGTTTCGCCATTTCGGACGGATGTTGCACCTTGCACCGTGGATGTTGCACCCTGTAGATATCGATTATTCGGACGGCCATAACTTCTGGCTCGTTTAGAGTTACGGGAGCCATAACCTTTCAAAACGAAGGCCTCGATGAGTTCTATGGGTTTGACCGCTTTCGGCCGTCAACGGATAGATTAATGCCCAAAAAGGACAACCCGAATCTCAATCGGGTCTCGTAAGTTTTTTACCCTTCGTTTTTTCGACACGTGGATTTTTACGGTAAAACAGGATTACCGTGGCTGGCCTTCGATTTACCATCGCTGGAGAGTGGTGCACCATGGTATTGTTCCGTTTCAAATCCATGCACGCGTTTCTAAAAGTCGTACGGCACTGTTTCGCCATTTCGGACGGATGTTCCACCTTGCACCGTGGATGTTGCACCCTGTAGATATCGGTTATTCGGACGGCCATAACTTCTGGCTCGTTTAGACTTACGGGAGCCATAACCTGTCAAAACGAAGGCCTTGATGTGTTCAACGGCTTTTACAGCTTTCAGCCATCAACGGATAGATTAATGCCCAAAAAGGACAACCCGAATCTCAATCGGGTCTCGTAAGTTTTTTACCCTTCGTTTTTTCGACACGTGGATTTTTACGGTAAAACAGGATTATGGTGGCTGGCCTTCGATTTACCATCGCTGGACAGTGGTACACCATGGTACTGTTCTGTTTCAAATCCATGCAAGCATTTCTAAAAGTCGTAAGGCACTGTTTCGCCATTTCGGACGGATGTTGCACCTTGCACCGTGGATGTTGCACCCTGTAGATATCGATTATTCGGACGGCCATAACTTCTGGCTCGTTTTGAGTTACGGGAGCCTTAACCTGTCAAAACGAAGGTCTCGATGAGTTCTACGGATTTACCGGTTTTCAGCCGTCAACGGATAGATTAATGCCCAAAATGGACAACCCGAATCTCAATCGGGTCTCGAACGTTTTTTACCCTTCGTTTTTTCGACACGTGGATTTTTACGGTAAAACGGGATTACCGTGGCCCGTCTTCGACTTCCCATCGCTGGAGAGTGGTGCACCTTGGTACTGTTCTGTTTCAAATCCATGCACGCATTTCTAAAAGTCGTACGGCACTGTTTCACCATTTCGGACGGATGTTGCACCTTGCACCGGGGATGTTACACTCTGTAGATATCGATTATTCGGACGGCCATAACTTCTGGCTCGTTTAGAGTTACGGGAGCCATATCCCGTCAAAACGAAGGCCTCGACGAGTTCTACGGCTTTGACTGCTTTCAGTCGTCAACGGAGAGATTAATGCCCAAAAAGGACAACCCGAATCTCAATCGGGTCTCGTAAGTTTTTTACCCTTCGTTTTTTCGACACGTGCAATTTTACGGTAAAGTATGACTATAGTGGCTGGTCTTCGATTTACCATTGCTGGAGAGTGGTGCACGATGGTACTGTTCCGTTTCAAATCCATGCACGCATTTCTAAAAGTCGTACGACACTGTTTCACCATTTCGGACGGATGTTGCACCTTGCACCGTGGATGTTGCACCCTGTAGATATCGACTATTCGGACGGCCATAACTTCTGGCTCGTTTAGAGTTACGGGAGCCATAACCTGTCAAAACGAAAGCCTCGATGAGTTCTATGGCTTTGACAGCTTTCAGCCGTCAACGGATAGATTAATGCCCAAAAAGGACAACCCGAATCTCAATCGGGTCTCGTAAGTTTTTTACCCTTCGTTTTTTCGACACGTGCAATTTTACGGTAAAATATGATTACAGTGGCTGGTCTTCGATTTACCATCGCTGGAGAGTGGTGCACCATGGTACTGTTCCGTTTCAAATCCATGCACGCATTTCTAAAAGTCGTACGACACTGTTTCACCATTTTGGACGGATGTTGCACCTTGCACCGTGGATGTTGCACCCTGTAGATATCGATTATTCGGACGGCCATAACTTCTGGATCGTTTAGAGTTACGGGAGCCATAACCTGTCAAAACGAAGGCCTCGATGAGTTCTATGGCTTTGATAGCTTTCAACCGTCAACGAATAGAATAATGCCCAAAAAGGACAGCCCGAATCTCTATCGGGTCTCGTAAGTTTTTTACCCTTCGTTTTTTTGACACGTGCATTTTTACGGTAAAAAAGGATTACGGTGGCTGGTCTTCGATTTACCATCGCTGGAGAGTGGTGTACCATGCTACTGTTCCGTTTCAAATCCATGCACGCATTTCTAAAAGTCGTACGGCACTGTTTCGCCATTTCGGGCGGATGCTGCACCTTGCACCGCGGATGCTGCACCCAGTAGATATCGATTATACGGACGAACATAACTTCTGGCTCATTTAGAGTTACGGGAGCCGGAACCTGTCAAAACGAAGGCCTCGATGCGTTCTACGGCTTTGACAGCTTTCAGCAGTCAACGGATAGAATAATGCCCAAAAAGGACAACCTGAATCTCAATCGGGTCTCGTAAGTTTTTTACCCTTCGTTTTTTCGACACGTGGATTTTTACGGTAAAACAGGATTACCGTGGCTGGCCTTCGATTTACCATCGCTGGAGAGTGGTGCACCATGGTACTGTTCCGTTTCAAATCCATGCACGCATTTCTAAAAGTCGTACGGCATTGTTTTGCCATTTCGGACGGATGTTGCACCTTGCACCGTGGATGTTGCACCCTGTAGATATCGATTATACGGACGATTATAACTTCTGGCTCGTTTAGAGTTACGGGATCCACAACCTGTCAAAACGAAGGCCTCGATGAGTTCTACGGCTTTGACAGCTTTCAGCCGTCAACATATAGATTAATGCCCAAAAAGGACAACCCGTATCTCAATCGGGTCTCGTAAGTTTTTTACCCTTCGTTTTTTCGACACGTGGATTTTTACGGTAAAACAGGATTACCGAGGCTGGCCTTCGATTTACCATCGCTGAAGAGTGGTGCACCATAGTACTGTTCCATTTCAAATCCATACTCGCATTTCTAAAAGTCGTACGGCTCTGTTTCGCCATTTCGGACGGATGTTGCACCTTGCACCGTGGATGTTGCACCCTGTAGATATCGATTATTTGGACGGCCATAACTTCTGCCTCGTTTAGAGTTACGGGAGCCATAACCTGTCAAAACGAAGGCCTAGATGAGTTCTACGGCTTTGACAGCTTTCAGCCGTCAACGGATAGATTAATGCCCAAAAAGGACAACCCGAATCTCAATCGGGTCTCGTAAGTTTTTTACCCTTCGTTTTTTCGACACGTGCAATTTTACGGTAAAATATGATTACAGTGGCTGGTCTTCGATTTACCATCGCTGGAGAGTGGTGCACCATGGTACTGTTCCGTTTCAAATCCATGCACGCATTTCTAAAAGTCGTACGACACTGTTTCACCATTTTGGACGGATGTTGCACCTTGCACCGTGGATGTTGCACCCTGTAGATATCGATTATTCGGACGGCCATAACTTCTGGATCGTTTAGAGTTACGGGAGCCATAACCTGTCAAAACGAAGGCCTCGATGAGTTCTATGGCTTTGATAGCTTTCAACCGTCAACGAATAGAATAATGCCCAAAAAGGACAGCCCGAATCTCTATCGGGTCTCGTAAGTTTTTTACCCTTCGTTTTTTTGACACGTGCATTTTTACGGTAAAAAAGGATTACGGTGGCTGGTCTTCGATTTACCATCGCTGGAGAGTGGTGTACCATGCTACTGTTCCGTTTCAAATCCATGCACGCATTTCTAAAAGTCGTACGGCACTGTTTCGCCATTTCGGGCGGATGCTGCACCTTGCACCGCGGATGCTGCACCCAGTAGATATCGATTATACGGACGAACATAACTTCTGGCTCATTTAGAGTTACGGGAGCCGGAACCTGTCAAAACGAAGGCCTCGATGCGTTCTACGGCTTTGACAGCTTTCAGCAGTCAACGGATAGAATAATGCCCAAAAAGGACAACCTGAATCTCAATCGGGTCTCGTAAGTTTTTTACCCTTCGTTTTTTCGACACGTGGATTTTTACGGTAAAACAGGATTACCGTGGCTGGCCTTCGATTTACCATCGCTGGAGAGTGGTGCACCATGGTACTGTTCCGTTTCAAATCCATGCACGCATTTCTAAAAGTCGTACGGCATTGTTTTGCCATTTCGGACGGATGTTGCACCTTGCACCGTGGATGTTGCACCCTGTAGATATCGATTATACGGACGATTATAACTTCTGGCTCGTTTAGAGTTACGGGATCCACAACCTGTCAAAACGAAGGCCTCGATGAGTTCTACGGCTTTGACAGCTTTCAGCCGTCAACATATAGATTAATGCCCAAAAAGGACAACCCGTATCTCAATCGGGTCTCGTAAGTTTTTTACCCTTCGTTTTTTCGACACGTGGATTTTTACGGTAAAACAGGATTACCGAGGCTGGCCTTCGATTTACCATCGCTGAAGAGTGGTGCACCATAGTACTGTTCCATTTCAAATCCATACTCGCATTTCTAAAAGTCGTACGGCTCTGTTTCGCCATTTCGGACGGATGTTGCACCTTGCACCGTGGATGTTGCACCCTGTAGATATCGATTATTTGGACGGCCATAACTTCTGCCTCGTTTAGAGTTACGGGAGCCATAACCTGTCAAAACGAAGGCCTAGATGAGTTCTACGGCTTTGACAGCTTTCAGCCGTCAACGGATAGATTAATGCCCAAAAAGGACAACCCGAATCTCAATCGGGTCTCGTAAGTTTTTTACCCTTCGTTTTTTCGACACGTGTATTTTTACGGTAAAACGGGATTACCGTGGCCCGTCTTCGACTTCCCATCACTGAAGAGTTGTGCACCATGGTACTGTTCCATTTCGAATCCACGCACGCATTTCTAAAAGTCGTACGGCACTGTTTTGCCATTTTGGACGGATGTTGCACCTTGCACCGTGGATGTTGCACCCTGTAGATATCGATTATTCAAACGGCCATAACTTCTGGCTCGTTTAGAGTTACGGGAGCCATAACTTGCCAAAAGGAAGGCCTCGATGAGTTCTACGGATTTGATTGCTTTGGGCCGCCAACGGATAGATTAATGCCAAAAAAGGACAACCCGAATCTCAATCGGGCCTCATAAGTTTTTTACCCTTCGTTTTTTCGACACGTGGATTTTTACGGTAAAACAGGATTACAGTGGCCCGTCTTCCACTTCCCATCGCTGGAGAGTGGTGCACCATGGTACTGTACCGTTTCAAATCCATGCACGCATTTCCAAAAGTCGTACGGCACTGTTTCTCCATTTCGGACGGATGTTGCACCTTGCACCGTGGATGTTGCACCCTGTGGATATCGATTATAGGGACGGCCATAACTTCTGGCTCGTTTAGAGTTACGGGAGCCATAACCTGTTAAAACGAAGGCCTCGATGAGTTCTACGGCTTTGACAACTTTCAGCCGTCAATGGATAGATTAATGCCCAAAAAGGACAACCCGAATCTCAATCGGGCCTCGTAAGTTTTTTACCCTTCGTTTTTTCGACACGTGGATTTTTACGGTAAAACAGGATTACCGTGGCTGGCCTTCGATTTACCATCGCTGGAGAGTGGTGCACCATGGTACTGTTCCGTTTCAAATCCATGCACGCATTTCTAAAAGTTGTATGACACTGTTTCGCCATTTCGGACGGATGTTGCACCTTGCACCGTGGATGTTGCACCCTGTAGATATCGATTATTGGGACGGCCATAACTGCTGGCTCGTTTAGAGTTACGGGAGCCATAACCTGTCAAAATGAAGGCCTCAATGAGTTCTACGGCTTTGACAGCTTTCAGCCATCAACGGATAGATTAATGCCTAAAAAGGACAACCCGAATCTCAATCGGTTCTAGTAAGTTTTTTACCCTTCGTTTTTTCGACACGTGGATTTTTACGGTAAAACGGGATTACCGTGATCCGTCTTCGACTTCCCATCACTGGAGAGCGGTGCACCATGGTACCGTTCTGTTTCAAATCCATGCACGCATTTCTAAAAGTCGTACGACACTGTTTCGCCATTTCGGACGGATGTTGCACCTTGCACCGTGGATGTTGCACCCTGTAGATATCGATTATTCGGTCGGCCATAACTTCTGGCTCGTTTTGAGTTACGGGAGCCATAACCTGTCAAAACAGAGGCCTCGATGAGTTCTATGGATTTGACAGTTTTCAGCCGTCAACGGATAGATTAATGCCCAAAAAGGACAACCTGAATCTCAATCGGGTCTCGTAAGTTTCTTACCCTTCGTTTTTTCGACACGTGGATTTTTACGGTAAAATGGGATTACCGTGGCCCGTCTTCGACTTCCCATCGCTGGAGAGCGGTGCACCATGGTACTGTTCTGTTTCAAATCCATGCACGCATTTCTAAAAGTCGTAGGACAATGTTTCGCCATTTCGGAAGGATGTTGCACCTTGCACCGTGGATGTTGCACCCTGTAGATATCGATTATTCGGACGGCCATAACTTCTGGCTCGTTTAGAGTTACGGGAGCCATAACCTGTCAAAACGAAGGCCTCGACGAGTTCTACGGCTTTGACTGCTTTCAGCCATCAATGGATAGATTAGTTCCCAAAAAGGACAAGCCGAACCTCAATCGGGTCTCGTAAGTTTTTTACCCTTCGTTTTTTCGACAGGTGGATTTTTACGGTAAAACGGGATTACCGTGGCCCGTCTTCGACTTCCCATCGCTGGAGAGCGGTGCACCATGGTACTGTTCCGTTTCAAATCCATGCACGCATTTCTAAAAGTCATATGACACTGTTTCGCCATTTCGGACGGATGTTGCACCTTGCACCGTGGATGTTGCACCCTGTAGATATCGATTATTCGGACGGCCATAACTTCTGGCTCATTTAGAGTTACGGGAGCCATAACCTGTCAAAACGAAGGCCTCGATGAGTTCTACGGCTTTGACATCTTCCAGCCGTCAACGGATAGATTAATGCCCAAAAAGGACAGCCCGAATCTCAATCGGGTCTAGTAAGTTTTTTACCCTTCGCTTTTTCGACACGTGGATTTTTACGGCAAAACGGGATTACCGTGGCCCGTCTTCGACTTCCCATCGCTGGAGAGCGGTGCACCATTGTACTGTTCCGTTTCAAATCCATGCACGCATTTCTAAAAGTCGTACGACACTGTTTCGCCATTTCGGACGGATGTTGCACCTTGCACCGTGGATGTTGCACACTATAGATATCGATTATACGGACGACCATAACTTCTGGCTCGTTTAGAGTTACGGGAGGCACAACCTATCAAAACGAACGCCTCGATGAGTTCTACGGCTTTGATAGCTTTTGGCCGTCAATGGATAGAATAATGCCCAAAAAGGACAACCCGAATCTCAATCGGGTCTCGTAAGTTTTTTACACTTCGTTTTTTCGACACGTGGATTTTTACGGTAAAACAGGATTACCGCGGCTGGCCTTCGATTTACCATCACTGGAGAGTGGTGCACCATGGTACTGTTCCGTTTCAAATCCATATACGCATTTCTAAAAGTCATATGGCACTGTTTCGCCATTTCGGACGGATGTTGCACCTTGCACCGTGGATGTTGCACCTTGTAGATATCGATTATACGGACGGCCATAACTTCTGGCTCGTTTAGAGTTACGGGAGCCACAACCTGTCAAAACGAAGGCCTCGATGAGTTCTACGGCTTTGACAGCTTTCAGTCGTCAACGGATAGATTAATGACAAAAAAGGACAACCCGAATCTCAATCGGGTCTCGTAAGTTTTTTACCCTTTGTTTTTTCGACATGTGCATTTTTATGGTAAAACAGGATTACCGAGGCTGGCCCTCGATTTACCATCGCTGGAGAGTGGTGCACCATGGTACTGTTCCATTTCAAATCCATGCACGCATTTCTAAAAGTCGTACGACACTGTTTCGCAATTTCGGACGGATGTTGCACCTTGCACCGTGGATGTTGCACCCTGTAGATATCGATTATTCGGACGGCCATAACTTCTGGCTCGTTTAGAGTTACGGGAGCCATAACCTGTCAAAAGGAAGGCCTCGATGAGTTCTACGGCTTTGATAGCTTTTAGCTGTCAACGGATAAATTAATGCCAAAAAAGGACGACCCGAATCTCAATCGGGTCTCATAAGTTTTTTACCCTTATTTTTTTCGACACGTGGATTTTTACGGTAAAACAGGATTACCGTGGCCCGTCTTCGACTTCCCATCGCTGGAGAATGGTGCACCATGGTACTGTACCGTATCAAATCCATGTACGCATTTCCAAAAGTCGTACGGCACTGTTTCGCCATTTCGGACGGATGTTGCACCTTGCACCGTGGATGTTGCACCCTGTAGATATCGATTATACGGACGGCCATAACTTCTGGCTCGTTTAGACTTACGGGAGCCACAACCTGCCAAAACGAAGGCCTCGATGAGTTCTACGGTTTTGACAGCTTTCAGCCGTCAACGGATAGATTAATGCCCAAAAATGACAACCCGAATCTCAATCGGGTCTAGTAAGTTTTTTACCCTTCGTTTTTTCGACACGTGGATTTTTACGGTAAAACAGGATTACGGTGGCTGGCCTTCGATTTACCATCGCCGGACAGTGGTGCACTAGGTACTGTTCCATTTCAAATCCATGCACGCATTTCTAAAAGTCGTACGGCACTGTTTCGCCATTTTGGACGGATGTTGCACCTTGCACCGTGGATGTCGCACCCTGTAGATATCGATTATTCGGACGGCCATAACTTCTGGCTCGTTTAGAGTTACGGGAGTCATAACCTGTCAAAACGAAGGCCTCGATGAGTTCTACGGCTTTGACAGCTTTCAGCCGTCAACGGATAGATTAATGCCCAAAAAGGACAACCCGAATCTCAATCGGGCCTCGTAAGTTTTTTACCCTTCGTTTTTTCGACACGTGGATTTTTACGGTAAAACAGGATTACCGTGGCTGGCCTTCGATTTACCATCGCTGGAGAGTGGTGCACCATGGTACTGTTCCGTTTCAAATCCATGCACGCATTTCTAAAAGTCGTACGACACTGTTTCGCCATTTCGGACGGATGTTGCACCTTGCACCGTGGATGTTGCACCCTGTAGATATTGATTATTCGGACGGCCATAACTTCTGACTCGTTTAGAGTTACGGGAGCCATAACCTGTCAAAGGCCTCGATGAGTTCTACGGCTTTGACAGCTTTCAGCCGTCAACGGATAGATTAATGCCCAAAAAGGACAACCCGAATCTCAATCAGGTCTAGTAAGTTTTTTACCCTTCGTTTTTTCGACAGGTGGATTTTTACGGTAAAATGGGATTACCGTGGCCCGTCTTCGACTTCCAATCACTGGAGAGCGGTGCACCATGGTACTGTTCCGTTTCAAATCCATGCACGCATTTCTAAAAGTCGTACGACACTGTTTCGCCATTTCGGACGGATGTTGCACCTTGCACCGTGATGTTGCACCCTGTAGATATCGATTATTCGGACGGCCATAACTTCTGGCTCGTTTAGAGTTACGGGAGCCATAACCTGTCAAAACGAAGGCCTCAATGAGTTCTACGGCTTTGACAGCTTTCAGCCGTCAACGGATAGATTAATGCCCAAAAAGGACTGCCCGAATCTCAATCGGGTCTCGTAAGTTTTTTACCCTTCGTTTTTTCGACACGTGGATTTTTACGGCAAAACGGGATTACCGTGGCCCGTCTTCGACTTCCCATCGCTGGAGAGCGGTGCACCATGGTACTGTTCCGTTTCAAATCCATGCACGCATTTCTAAAAGTCGTACGGCACTGTTTCACCATTTCAGACGGATGTTGCTCCTTGCACCGTGGATGTTGCACCCTGTAGATATCGATTATTCAAACGGCCATAACTTCTGGCTCGTTTAGAGTTACGGGAGCCATAACCTGTCAAAACGAAGGCCTCGATGAGTTCTAAGGCTTTGACAGCTTTCAGCCGTCAACGGATAGATTAATGCCCAAAAAGGACAGCCTGAATGTCAATCGGGTCTAGTAAGTTTTTTACCCTTCGTTTTTACGACACGTGGATTTTTACGGCAAAACGGGATTACCGTGGCCCGTCTTCGACTTCCCATCGCTGGAGAGCGGTGCACCATGGTACTGTTCCGTTTCAAATCCATGCACGCATTTCTAAAAGTCGTACGACACTGTTTCCCCATTTCGGACGGATGTTGCACCTTGCACCGTGGATGTTGCACCCTGTAGATATCGATTATTCAAACGGCCATAACTTCTGGCTCGTTTAGAGTTACGGGAGCCATAACCGGTCAAAATGAAGGCCTCGATGAGTTCTATGGGTTTGATAGCTTTCAGCCGTCAACGGATATATTAATGCCCAAAAAGGACAACCGAATCTCGATCGGGTCTCGTAAGTTTTTTACCCTTCGTTTTTTCGACACGTGGATTTTTACGGTAAAACGGGATTACCGTGGCCCGTCTTCGACTTCCCATCGCTGGAGAGCGGTGCACCATGGTACTGTTCCGTTTCAAATCCATGCACGCATTTCTAAAATTCGTACGACACTGTTTCACCATTTCGGTCGGATGTTGCACCTTGCACCGTGGATGTTGCACCCTGTAGATATCGATTATTCGGACGGCCATAACTTCTGGCTCGTTTAGAGTTACGGGAGCCATAACCTGTCAAAACGAAGGCCTCGATGAGTTCTAAGGCTTTGACAGCTTTCAGCCGTCAACGGATAGATTAATGCCCAAAAAGGACAGCCCGAATCTCAATCGGGTCTAGTAAGTTTTTTACCCTTTGTTTTTACGACACGTGGATTTTTACGGCAAAACGGGATTACCGTGGCCCGTCTTCGACTTTCCATCGCTGGTGAGTGGTGCACCATGGTATTGTTCCGTTTCAAATCCATGCACGCATTTCTAAAAGTCGTACGACACTGTTTCGCCATTTCGGACGGATGTTGCACTTGCACCGTGGATGTTGCACCCTGTAGATATCGATTATTTGGACGGCCATAACTTCTGGCTCGTTTAGATTTACGGGAGCCATAACCTGTCAAAATTAAGGCCTCGATGAGTTCTAAGGCTGTGACAGCTTTCAGCCGTCAACGGATAGATTAACGCCCAAAAAGGACAGCCCGAATCCCAATCGGGTCTAGTAAGTTTTTTACCCTTCGTTTTTACGACACGTGGATTTTTACGGCAAAACGGGATTACCGTGGCCCGTCTTCGACTTCCCATCGCTGGAGAGCAGTGCACCATGGTACTGTTCCATTTCAAATCCATGCACGCATTTCTAAAAGTCGTACGACACTGTTTCCCCATTTCGAACGGATGTTGCACCTTGCACCGTGGATGTTGCACCCGGTAGATATCGATTATTCAAACGACCATAACTTCTGGCTCGTTTAGAGTTACAGGAGCCATAACCGGTCAAAACGAAGGCCTCGATGAGTTCTATGGGTTTGACAGCTTTCAGCCGTCAACGGATAGATTAATGCCCAAAAAGGACAACCCGAATCTCAATCGGGTCTCGTAAGTTTTTTACCCTTCGTTTTTTCGACACGTGGATTTTTACGGTAAAACAGGATTACAGTGGCCCGTCTTCGACTTTCCATCGCTGGAGAGTGGTGCACCATGGTACTATTCCGTTTCAAATCCATGCACGCATTTCTAAAAGTCGTACGGCCTTGTTTCGCCATTTCGGACGGATGTTGCACCTTGCACTGTGGATGTTGCACCCTGTAGATATCGATTATTCGGACGGCCATAACTTCTGGCTCGTTTAGAGTTACGGGAGCCATAAACTGTCAAAACGAAGGCCTCGATGAGTTCTACGGGTTTGATAGCTTTCAGCCGTCAACGGATAGATTAATGCCCAAAAAGGGCAACCCGAATCTTAATCGGGCCTCGTAAGTTTTTTACCCTTCGTTTTTTCGACACGTGGATTTTTACGGTAAAACAGGATTACCGTGGCTGGCCTTCGATTTACCATCGCTGGAGAGTGGTCCACCATGGTACCATTCTATTTCAAATCCATGCACACATTTCTAAAAGTCGTACGGCACTGTTTCGCCATTTCGGACGGATGTTGCACCTTGCACCGTGGATGTTGCACCCTGTAGATATCGATTATTCGGACGGCCATAACTTTTGACTCGTTTAGAGTTACGGGAGCCATAACCTGTTAAAACGAAGGTCTCGATGAGTTCTACGGCTATGACAGCTTTCAGCCGTCAACAGATAAAATAATGCTCAAAAAGGACAACCCGAATCTCAATCGGGTCTCGTAAGTTTTTTACCCTTCGTTTTTTCGACACATGCATTTTTACGGTAAAACAGGATTACGGTGGCTGGTCTTCGATTTACCATCGCTGGAGAGTGGTGCACCATGGTACTGTTCTGTTTGAAATCCATGCACGCATTTCTAAAAGTTGTACGGCACTGTTTCGCCATTTCGGACGGATGTTGAACCTTGCACTGTGGATGTTGCACCCTGTAGATATCAATTATATAGACGACCATAACTTCTGGCTCGTTTAGAGTTACGGGAGCCACAACCTGTCAAAACGAAGGCCTCGATGAGTTCTACGGCATTGACAGCTTTCAGCCGTCAACTGATAGATTAATGCCCAAAAAGGACAACCCGAATCCCAATCGGGTGTTGTAAGTTTTTTACCCTTCGTTTTTTTGACACGTGGATTTTTACGGTAAAACAGGATTACCGTGGCTGGCCTTCGATTTACCATCGTTGGAGAGTGGTGCACCACGGCACTATTCCGTTTCAAATCCATGCATGCATTTCTAAAAGTCGTACGGCACTGTTTTGCCATTTCGGACGGATGTTGCACCTTGCACCGTGGATGTTGCACCCTGTAGATATCGATTATACGGACGACCATAACTTCTGGCTCGTTTAGAGTTACGGGAGCCACAACCTGTCAAAACGAAGGCCTCGATGAGTTCTATAGCTTTGACTGCCTTCAGCCGTCAACGGATAGATTAATGCCCAAAAAGGACAACCCGAATCTCAATCGGGTCTCGTAAGTTTTTTACCCTTCATTTTTTCGACACGTGTATTTTTACGGTAAAACAGGATTACTGTGACCCGTCTTCGACTTTCCATCACTGGAGAGTAGTGCACCATGGTACTGTTCCGTTTCAAATCCATGCACGCATTTCTAAAAGTCGTACGACACTGTTTCGCCATTTTGGACGGATGTTGCACCTTGCACCGTGGATGTTGCACCCTGTAGACATCGATTATTCGGACGGCCATGACTTCTGGCTCGTTTAGAGTTACGGCAGCCACAACCTGTCAAAACGAAGGCCTAAATGAGTTCTACGGCTTTGACAGCTTTCAGCCGTCAACGGATAGATTAATGCCCAAAAATGACAACCCGAATCTCAATCGGGCCTCGTAAGTTTTTTACCCTTCGTTTTTTCGACACGTGGATTTTTACGGTAAAACAGGATTACCGTGGCTGGCCTTCGATTTACCATCACTGGAGAGTGGTGCACCATGGTACTGTTCTGTTTCAAATCCATGCACGCATTTCTAAAAGTCGTACGACACTATTTCGCCATTTCGGACGGATGTTGCACCTTGCACCGTGGATGTTGCACCCTGTAGATATTGATTATTCGGACGGCCATAACTTCTGGCTCGTTTAGAGTTACGAGAGCCATAACCTGTCAAAACGAAGGCCTCGATGAGGTCTACGGCTTTGACAGCTTTCAGCCGTCAACGGATAGATTAATGCCCAAAAAGGAGAACCCGAATCTCAATCAGGTCTAGTAAGTTTTTTACCCTTCGTTTTTTCGACAGGTGGATTTTTACGGTAAAACGGGATTACCGTGGCCCGTCTTCGACTTCCCATCGCTGGAGAGCGGTGCACCATGGTAGTGTTCCGTTTCAAATCCATGCACGCATTTCTAAAAGTCGTACGACACTGTTTTGCCATTTCGGACGGATGTTGCACCTTGCACCGTGGATGTTGCACCCTGTAGATATCGATTATACGGACGACCATAACTTCTGGCTCGTTTAGAGTTACGGGAGCCACAACCTGTCAAAACGAAGGCCTCGATGAGTTCTATAGCTTTGACTGCCTTCAGCCGTCAACGGATAGATTAATGCCCAAAAAGGACAACCCGAATCTCAATCGGGTCTCGTAAGTTTTTTACCCTTCGTTTTTTCGACACGTGTATTTTTACGGTAAAACGGGATTACTGTGGCCCGTCTTCGACTTTCCATCACTGGAGAGTGGTGCACCATGGTACTGTTCCGTTTCAAATCCATGCACGCATTTCTAAAAGTCGTACGACACTGTTTCGCCATTTTGGACGGATGTTGCACCTTGCACCGTGGATGTTGCACCCTGTAGATATCGATTATTCGGACGGCCATGACTCCTGGCTCGTTTAGAGTTACGGGAGCCACAACCTGTCAAAACGAAGGCCTCGATGAGTTCTACGGCTTTGACAGCTTTCAGCCGTCAACGGATAGATTAATGCCCAAAAAGGACAACCCGAATCTCAATCAGGTCTAGTAAGTTTTTTACCCTTCGTTTTTTCGACAGGTGGATTTTTACGGTAAAACGGGATTACCGTGGCCCGTCTTCGACTTCCCATCGCTGGAGAGCGGTGCACCATGGTACTGTTCCGTTTCAAATCCATGCACGCATTTCTAAAAGTCGTGTTTGCACAAAAAATGGACAAACACCTCCAAGTCGTATTATTTAGTTGATTATATGTAATTTTCAATGATTTTAGATGAGTATGTAAATATGAGAAAAGTAGGGGCTGAAATGTAAAAGACACACAGATTTATAGTGGTTCGGCCAGAATGTGCCTACGTCCACTTTATATGTTATTATCTTCTTTCTTTCAGGTTACAAGTACAATGCGTTGTGTACAAGTGTATGAAAGTAGTTTGAAAGTTCCTTCCTTGCTTGAGCTCTCAAACTTGTCTGCCATTGTTGTACCCCTGCCCCTCTATTTATAGAGTGAGGTAGGGGGCAGGGGTCTTGGAAGTATATAGATGCTGGTGGGCCCGGGCTGAAGCAATCTGGCCTGGTAGCATTCTGGTTCGGCGGAGCTTGGTCCGGCCGTGTTTGGAGAAGTTGGAGTTTGGTCCGGTCATGGTTGGTTCGGTGGTAGTGGGTTTTGGACCGGTGATGGTGTGTTTTGGACCGGTGATGGTGTGTTGGTTCGGTCGTGGAAGTGGTCCGGTGGTAGCATGGAGATGGAGTTTGGACCGGTGTTGGTTCTCATCCGGCAGTGGAAGGTTGGTTCGGTCTTGGCTGGTTCATCAGTGGGGGAATGCCGGATGGGCTTGAGTTTGGAGTGCCGAATGAACAGAGGTTTGGAAAGCCGAATGAACTGGAAAGCCGAATGAAACCCAATGCTTGCCATGCCGAATGAGCTTGTGTGTGTTAGGTTGGTTGCTGGCTGAATGCTTCCTTGCATTGCTTTGCCGAGTGGACTTATGCTTGTATTGTTGAAAGGGCTTTGTATTCGGATCTTGAGTGGAACTCTGGGCTTACATACGCTTGCTGGTTGCTTCTTCTTAGCTTGATCGTGGTGGAGACGCGCTCGACATTGATATTCCAGTTTTGACCAAAAAACGGGATAACAAAGTAGAGGTTGCTCGCGAGCCCGGGTGAAACTGCGGCTTCTTGGTCTTGAGATCTTCTGGGTGAAAATCCGCCCAACATTTGCCCCCCAAAGTGGGGCACGTGCTTGCACGTGTCGCGCTTTGTTTCTCGTTGGTGGGAAGACTCGTCGTGTAATGTCATGGGCTGGATGTTTATATCTTGTGGATGTCCTGCAAAGAGATTTATAGTTTTAGTGTGGTTTCAAATAACGACCGTTCGGGGTCGAAATATTTGTGATCAAGTGAATTGCGCCGTTCGAGGCGAGTTAGTGTACCCCGAGGGGGTTATCGATGCCAGGTTCACGTTAGAGTGGTTCCCTGGATCGTTTGTCAAGGTGGTTTATCGCTAGCTCAGAGCATGCCTAGGGGTTGTTCTCGACCCCGTACATGTGTAAGTAGCTTAGCCATTTCATAATTATCAAATATCCATTTGACTGATGAGCTTAAAAAGGGATGTCAAAGTATAAATTCTCATGACGATAGGGTTAATAGCCATTCAGAGCGTGCCTATGGACCGTTCGTGGTCGCGTGCACGTGTAAATGATTAATCCATGTTAGTGAGAGATTCACGACTTATCCATTGTTATCATATTTTTTATTTTATTAGTAAGCTCTTAGAGTTCGGCACTTATCTGAGTGAAGCGCCCTGCGTGCCCCCAGTTCCTGGTCTTGGACGGTAGATAGAGGGTTCCATTCGGTTCTTGGTTGGTCCGGCTATTCTCATCCGGCTTCTGGTGGTCCGGTATCATTGGTCCGGTTGGGCGAGACATCTGGTTCGGTGGTTGTGAGTTTGCCTATATATAGAGGCCGTACCCCCCTTGTTTTTCTTTACCGAACGAGTAGAGCCGAATCACTCCATTGCCGAATCAAGTGTTTGCCGAACCAACCTTATACCGAACCAGGTATATACTTATTACCGAATACACACGTATGTCCTTGCTTCACCGAATGGGACTACTGCCTTGGAGCCGAATGAGATGAAAACCGAATGGGGTTGAAACCGAATGAACTTGGAAACCGAATGAACTTGGAAACCGAATGAACTTGGAAGCCGAATGAACATGGAAACCGAATGAACTTGGAAACCGAATGAACTTGGAAACCGAATGAACTTGGAAGCCGAATGAACTTGTGATCTGGAAGACTTCAGCTTGCGAATGAAATTCCACACTTGCACGCACTTGTTTGTTTACTTTTCTATTTTCCTTGTTCTAATATTAGGTTTTTCTTGTGCTGCAGAAAATGTCTCGCAAAGCGGAAACACGATCAGACAGAAAGAAGTCTAGAGGCACAGGAGAGCCTTCTTCTTCCTCGCCCCCAGTCCAATCAGGATCCGGGCAACACCGACCTATTCCGAAGTCTCTAGTGGACGGATGTGGTCCACAGGAACTTTTGAACTCTCCCCCTGACTGCTTCCCAAGCTCCTTAAAGGAGGAGCAACTTGACGTTATATCCCGTTCCTTTGGGATAGACAGGGCTCTTATGTTGTTACCGGGGGAAGGGGTCATGCCATATGATCCCCCTGAGGGGTACTTCGCTTATAGCCGGTACCATTGCATGTGCGGGGCTATTCCTCCAATCAACGCCTGGATACTAAGCTTCGTCACTTATCTGAAGGTGGCTCCATTCCAGCTTCAGCCCAACTCTTATGCCATTCTGGTATGCTTATATGCTATCTTCCAGAAGAGATATGGGCGCGCCCCCTCCCACCGGGAAATACGATATCTGTACAATCTGAGGGGGTACAGGAAGGGGTCCCCATATATTAGCTTGGAGTCAGCCGTTTCCTTCAAGCCTGTTTTGGATTTATACTCGAAGTATAGCATGTTCAAGAAGGAGTGGTTCTTTGTCAGGGATGACTCCGTCTCTATTCGCCGATTTACCTCCGGATGTAAGTAAAAACTCTACTCATAATTCCTGTCTTGGCTGTAATTCACTCTCTTATGCGCTTTTATTTCTTGCTAGCGACAGGTGGTTTTGCGGTTGTGGAAGATGATCGCTTGGTTCGGATGGCAGCAGAAATTGAAGCTATTTCCGGGAGAGACAGATCGGCTGCTTATCTGATTAGGAATGCCAGGCTCTTGTCGTATAATTTGATCCTCCCACATCAGTCCGTAGTCAAACAGAGGGACACGGCAGAAGAGAAGGCTGCCCAGCCTAAAGGTGGGGTGACAGCGAAGGGTGGCAAGAGGAAGCCCTTTGCACAACGTCCAGTCGTAGGAGGCAAGAAGCTCAAGGAGTCTGATGGCCCTTCTCCAAGTACTTGCCCGGATGTCCCGGAGGAGGAAGGTGTAGAAGAGGAGGAAGGAGGTGAAGTTGGAGAAGGGTCGGAGGGTGGAGGAGATGGCGATGGTCAGGGTGGTAGCGGTGTTGCTGCTCTAACCTCTGAGCAGGACCTCGAACTGGATGAGGCTCTCCGTCGGGCCTTCGGGGAGTCAGAGGGGGAGTCGGAAACAGAGAAGGAAACGGAGAAGGCAGAGGAAATCGGCAAAGCTGTGGTTAGCACTGACCCATCCTCTAAGGGTTCCTCAGCTAGGGTGACCCCGGCGATGCAAGGTGAACTTTTGTCTTCTGCCGATTCCATTTTCGATAGGGACTTAGAAATTTTTTACGGTTCACTTCCGTCCTGGAATGAGATCCAGGACTTATTGCAGTATCCCACTCCTCCGCCGGGTTTGTATAACAGATGTGTCTCCTCACTTTTCTTTCTTTTTAACTTAGCACATTTTTTGAATTGCGGATTATTGTATGTTCGTAACACTTGTTCTTTATTCCAGGGGCAGGCCAGGCGGGTAAAACGTCGGATGTTCGACACCGCCTTGAACAATTTAAGTCGAGGAGAGCTTCCGCGAAACCTTCTACTGATCGCACTGGGGACGTAGTCAAGTACCGCCCTCTTCTTGGGGTCATCGAAGAGGGCATTCAGAAAAGGAAGCGGAGCCGTTCCTTATTTGAGTCTTCTTCTGCTTCGCAGCTTCCTACTCTGTCTCCCCCTACTCAGCCTCCTCGTGATACTACGGAGGAGAGCACGGAGCCCTGCCCCCCTCCTCCTCCTTCCAAGAGATCTACTGTCATTCATATAAGGCGTCCCGATGTGCCTCGCCCCGTGCCTCGTGACCCTTTTGCCGGTCATCCTGATTTAGACCCAAGTTTTCGGGACATTTCATTTGATGAGACCACGGGCGAGCACCTACTTCCCCGCAACCCCATGGTACGTGTGCTGGATGAGGCCAAGTCCCTAGATCTTGATCTGCTTACTACTCGGGTAGTTACTATGGGGGACGAGGCCAAGGCTAATATTGACCGGGTGGCCGAAGAGACTAAGAAGTTAATGGAGCATCATGCTCGATTGGTCAAGGCCGGGGAGGAGATTGGGAGTGCTAATATTCGGTTAAGGCTAAAGGTTGCCGATCAGGCCAAGCAGCTTGCCGACCAAGCCATCCAGATCTCCCAGCATGAGGAAGCCTCCCAGCGTCTGAAAGAGACCATGGAGAAGGCCAGTAGGGCGGAGTTACGGAAGATGGAGGTTACCTGCAGGGAGCGGATTAACATGGCCATTACAACGGTGGATGAGGTTCGAAATGCGGATCTCGAGCGGGTAGAGGAGTTGTCGGGGAGACTCGAGGCTGCGGAGATGGCTCAGGCTGAGTTGAAGGAGGAGATGGAGGAGATGAGGAGGTCCCTTAGGTTGAAGGAGGAGGAAATGAGGAGGTCACTCCAGGCTGACTGCTTGAGATACCAATCAGAGAGGGACGTCGCCGTCGCTAAGTTGCAAGCTTCCGAGGCTCGGGTGAGGGAGTTTGAGGAAAATGAGGGGATGATGGATGAGATGCTTCAGGATATGTACTTCCATACTTGGAAAGAGGGCGGCTTGTCTTGGATGGACGATTACCCTCGGGTCATGGCCAAGGTGTATCTCCAGGCTTTAGAGGAGGCCAGGGTGAACGCGGGTAAGGAAGGCGGAGAGGCTTTCAACTTGAGTGCGGTTACTGCTCAGTTCTCAAAGGAGGAGCAAGCGGCGGTGAAGGAGGGGATGCGGCTGCTTGCTGCGGAGGAAGCGGGCGTGCAGTTGGATGATGAGGATCAAGCGGCGGATGCTGGTGAGTTATTCTTTTCCCTTTCTTTTCTTTCCGTGTTTTCATAACTTGATCGTTCGTTTAATGAATTCCTCTTCCGATCTGGACAGGTGGGACTTCAGATCCACATGCTGGGGGCTCCGATCCTGCGGCTAAGTAGGCTGGGGGAGTTGGTGATGGAGTGTGGATGCATCTGCCATCTTTTTGTTTCTTTTTTATCACTGTTCATGTTAGTCTTTGATATGCAACTGTAATAAAATTATTTGCAAAGAATAACTTCGTGTGATCTTATAATATAAGCTGATTTTGTCATGTTTAAATGTTGTTGCTATCTTTATGTGCTGTGTGAGAAGTATAATTATGTATATGCCTGTGATTCCACTTGTGTTTGATGTTAAGTTTTTGCTTGAAATATAATTTCACGTTTTGCAATGTCAGTGTATGAATAAGTTATAGTTACGCATTTATGTACAAGAGAAGAGAGTACCGCCCTTTATGTTTTATTCGCAGGCGGTAGCTTTGAGTGTCTTGTGTAACTGTTCACGGGTATAGCAGAGCGCCCTGCTACCCAGCACGCAGGCTTAGAGCCTCATGAGTGAATGTTTCCTATTTGGTTTCCTGTACTTTAGAGTTTGTTATACAGGATAGGAGAAAAATATTTAAATGAAATGGAAATATAGTAAAAGTAAAACTTCCAGTCACGGAAGGCCGTCGATGTGCTTAAGTTCGTGGCAAACGGGTTTTGTAGTCACTTTCCCTAGCTGTGGGTCTTGGAGACATTTGTCACCCATCTTACGCCTCCGCGGGGAGTTTTCTTTTTTACCACAGCCGCACTTAAGACACATCGGAGCCGAGATCGCGCACGGTAACTACCCGAACCGTTATGGTCCGTAATCGTGGGTATTATTCGATTTACCGTGGCCGGCTAGCGTGGGTGCCGTTGGCCGTGAACTACCCCTGGCTGGCCACACCTTATGTTGGGGCTTAAAGTAGGTTCACGGTTACCGACGAGCCGAACGCCGTAATGAGCTGCCATCGGCTATAGTCGGCCTTTATGATGACTTATAATCGGCTCATTACAGTTGGCTTTGAGGGCAGGCGCGCAATGAGTTAACCCGCAGCAGAGGGATGCTGGAGCAAAAGAGTCTCATTGGCGAGTGCATAGAATCGTGGCGTACCTGTTAGGCCTAGTCTAGATGAGGCCGCGGTGCGTCTTGAGTGGAGATGCCATAGGATTTTGTTCAACAGAAAGGGATAAAACTTAACAAGTAGCCAAGACATAAAGGAACAAGTTAAAAAGAGACAAGATTTTTTAAAGTGGTTCGGCACGAAAATGCCTACGTCCACTGGTTCTCTTTGTTAATTCACTTCATATGGGCAGTACAAGTTAAGAAAAGTATCGACGGAGGTGTCGGATGTTCCATGCCCTCTGGAACACCTCTCCGTCCACTGTTGACAAAATGTAAGCTCCGTTGTGGAGATCTTTGTGAATTACATATGGTCCGTCCCAGATGGGGTCCAGTGCCCCGGGGCGCGGAAAGATTCGCCTGAGGACAAGATCTCCTTCTTGTAAGCTGCGATGCTTGACTTTGGAATTGTATAGTGCTGCCACTTTTTGTTTGTGAGCTGCTGCTTTGAGTGCTGCATCGTTTCTCCTTTCCTCAATCAGTTCCAAAGACATGAGGAGGAGTTCTTCGTTTTCTTCTGGGTTGTAGTGGATCCTACGGTGGGAAGGCACAATAGTCTCAACTGGGAGCATTGCCTCCGATCCATATGCCAAAGAGAAAGGAGTATGTCCCGTTGATGTTCTGAAAGATGTGCGGTATGCCCATAGTGCCGTAGGAAGTTCGTCCACCCAAGCGCCTTTTGACTTTTCAAGTTTCTTCTTGATTAGGGTTTTGAGAATTTTGTTGACAGCTTCAACTTGTCCGTTTGCCTGAGGGTAAGCTACTGATGAGAAGCTTTTATGAATTCCATGCTCTTGGCACCAGTCGGCAAATTCTTCGCTGTCAAATTGGAGTCCGTTGTCTGATACGATCTTGAGGGGGACTCCATACCTGCACAGAATGTTTTTGATCAAGAAGTTAATAATTTTTGCTGAAGATATTTTATTTAAAGGTTCCGCTTCCACCCATTTGGTGAAATAATCGACTGCCACTATAGCATATTTGGCTCCGCCTCGGCCCGTTGGCAGTTCGCCAATTAAGTCAATTCCCCATACAGCAAAGGGCCAAGGGCTGGTCATTTGAGTAATTTCGTTTGTGGGCAGTCGAGGGATCTTGGCGAACTTCTGACATCTGTCGCATTTCTTAACGAAGTCTAGGGTATCTTTGTTTAGTGTGGGCCAGTAATATCCATATCGGAGTATCTTTCTTGCCAAAGTCTGTCCTCCAGTGTGATCTCCGCATCCTCCCTGATGGATGTTTGTTAATATCTCCTTGGCTTCCCTTCCGGCGACGCATCTTAATAAGGGGCTAGAGAAGCCACGCCGGTAGAGGATGCCTTCTTGTATTGTGTAGTGGGGAACTTTTCTCAAGATCTTCTTGGCTTCGTCACGCCTGTCGGGTAGTATGCCATCTTGCAAATATTTCCGGATAGGAGTCATCCAGGTTCCTTCTTCGATTGCAGTTATCAGATTTACTTGTTCGAAACTTGGGGCTAGCTGCCTTGAGATTACTAGTGCTCCGGGAATGGTGCTGTCCTTCATACTAGCTTGCTTTGCAAGTTCATCTGCCTCTTGGTTTTCTTCTCGAGGAATGTGTTTGATTAGATAATGGTCCAATCGATCGAGCAGCAGTCTGGTTTTCTTTAGGTATGCTGTGAGCCGTTCTCCTCGAGTCTGGAATTCTCCTAGTACCTGGTTTACGATAAGCTGAGAATCACTATGAATACATAAGGAATTGATCCCAATTTCTAGGGCCAGTTCCAATCCCGCTATTACTGCTTCATATTCAGCATCGTTGTTAGTGGCCGTGAACTCCAATCTTAATGCATGGTACAACTTTCTTCCCCTGGGGGTGACGATCACAATACCTGCCCCCGAGCCTTGTTCGTTCGATGCTCCGTCTACAAAGAGGTTCCACTTGATGTTTTTTGCTACTTCGGATTGTTCCTTGCCTTCGTTGGTAGTGAATTCGGCAATGAAATCAGCCATGGCTTGTCCTTTGATAGCGGTGCGGGGATGGTAGGTGATATCATACTGACTTAGTTCGATGCACCATTTGAGGAGTCGCCCAGAAGTGTCAGGACGATGGAGCACTTGTCTTAGTGGTTGATCGGTTAGAACCCTGATGGAGTGAGACTGGAAGTAGTGTCGCAGTTTCCGTGACGCGATCAATAAACAATATGCTAACTTCTCAAGTTTAGGATATCTGGCTTCTGCCCCCGTAAATCTCTTGCTTACAAAGTAAACCGGACGTTGTGTGCGGTCTTCTTCTCTTACCAAGGCGGCGCTTAGAGCATGAGATGATACAGCGAGGTATAGGTATAACACTTCACCTTCATTTGGAGTTGAGAGTACTGGTGGTCTCTGAAGGTGTTCGATTAGGTTGAGGAAGGCTTTTAAGCATTCGTCGGTCCACTCGAACCTCCCTTTGTCTTTCTTGAGTGCTTCGAAGAAAGGGACACACTTGTCAGTTGCCTTGGAAATGAATCTGCTTAGGGCGGCCACCTTTCCGTTTAGGCTCTGCATTTCTTTTCGAGTGGAAGGTATCCTTATTTCTTTTAAAGCTCGGATTTGTTCAGGGTTTGCTTCGATTCCTCTGGCGTGGACGATGAATCCTAAGAATTTTCCCGATGATACTCCGAAGGAGCACTTTAGAGGATTCAGCTTCATTCCATATCGGCGAAGTACCCGAAACATATCGTCCAGATGGCTTACATGGTCGTTGGCTTTCCTGGACTTCACCAACATGTCATCCACATATACTTCCATAGTACGTCCTATCAGTTCTGCGAACATTTTGTTGACGAGGCGTTGATAGGTAGCTCCAGCATTTTTGAGTCCAAAAGGCATGACTTTGTAACAATATAATCCGCGGTCGGTGATGAAGCTAGTGTGGTCCTGATCGGGAGCGTGCATGGGGATCTGGTTATATCCGGAGTATGCATCCATAAAAGATAGGAGTTCGTGCCCAGCTGTGCTGTCCACGAGTTGGTCAATTCGGGGAAGTGGGAAGCAGTCTTTCGGGCAAGCGTCATTCAGATTGGAGAAGTCAATACATGTTCGCCACTTTCCATTGGCCTTTTTTACTAGCACTGGGTTAGCGATCCATTCTGGGTAGATGGCTTCCCGTATGAAGTCATTAGCAAGTAGATTTTTTACTTCCTCATCAAGGGCTGCTGATCGCTCTGCCCCCATGCTCCTCTTTTTCTGCTTTACTGGTACCTTGGTGGGATCGATGTTCAACATGTGGCATGCTACGTCTGGGGAGATTCCTGTCATATCGGCATGGGTCCACGCAAATACATCTAAGTTGTGGCGGAGAAAGTCAATGAGTCGATCCTTCAATTCCGTTTTCAGCTGAGATCCGATTTTTAATAGTCTACTTGAATCATGCTTATCTACAGATACGAATTCCATAGCCTCTGCAGGCTCGGCGGTAGCCTCCTCCTCTTTATCCCGGGGGTCTAGTTCATTGAAGGGATCGCTTGTGTATCGAAGAGGAGGGGCTTTCTTTAGTTGCTATGCCTCCAAGCTTTTCATGCAGAGAGTAGTCTCTGCATCTTTTCCTTTATTCTTTCTGCGGTTGTTGCGAAGCTCAGTTACATAGCAGTCTCGGGCAGCGTCTTGATCTCCTTCTACTTCTCCTATTCCGTTGTCTGTCGGGAATTTCATCTTCAGGCACCAGGGGGCTAGGACAATTTGGAAGTCAGACAAGGCTGGTCTCCCCAAGAAGGCGTTGTAAGCCGAGTGGTTCTCTATTAGCACGAACGTTTGTTTTCGCACCACGGAGCGGGGATGACTTCCTATTTCGACGAAGAGGTCAAGTTGCCCGAGGGGCATTTTTGCATCTCCAGTGAAACCGTGCAGTGGTTTGTCGCAGGGAGACACATCCTTCATTGATAACTTCATTTTGTCGAAAGCATGTTTGAACAAGATGTTTACGGAGCTTCCCGTGTCTATTAGAATCCGAAAAACTTTAGCAGGGCCGAACCAGGCAGAGATGACCATAGGATCCATATGTGGGTACTGTCTTCCTTCCAAATCGCGTCTACTGAATATGATGTCGTCGCTCTCTTTTCGTTTCGGTTGGCGTTCTTCTGTGACGGAGTTAACGTATCCTTCGGTATTTCTAAGCGACTTGCCGTACCTTTCCATCTCTGCCCAACTTCTGTCGGCAATGTGTGGTCCTCCTGAGATGGTAAGGACTACTATCTTCTCTTGACTAGAGCCACTGGTGTTGTGATTGTTGCGACTCCCTCCGCCTACTTCTGGGAGGGGTTGCTTTGAGTTCTCATTGGCAGGAGTTGGAGTCCTGTTCTGACTTTTCACATAACGTTCCAGTCTTCTTCTTCTAATGTGTTCTTCGATCAAGTCCCGAAGATGGTGGCATTCATTGGTGTCATGTCCGTGGGATTCGTGGAAGCGACAGAACTTTCCGGACTTGAGTGCGTTATCTGATTCTTTCTTGTGCGGGGGGCGCTTGTATCCGAGTTCGCCCTGAGTGGCTAGGTAGATGTTTTCGATTGTTTCATTCAAAGGAGTGTAGGAGTCAAATCTTGGCCCTGGTCGATATTGGCGCTTCTCACCCTTTCTGCCCCCAGCATTGTCTCTAGATTCATTTCTTCGAGCGTCCTTAGCTGCAGTGGGAACCTTGTCCTGAATTATCTTGCCTTGTTGCCCTGGCTGCCTCTCCGTAGCAGCGTCTTCAAGTCTCATATACTTTCCAGCTTCATGGAAGAAATCAGGCAAGGTAACTGGTTTTTCCTTAGTTAATCTTCTGGCAAACTTGGTGTCTGGATGCACACCACTACAGAGGGCCATTAGAGTGAGTTTTTCATCGGCATCTTGAACTGCTGCCGCTGCGGCGTTGAACCGTGTTAGATATTGTTGTAGCGTCTCTCCGGTTTTCTGTTTGACATTGGATAGAGAATAAGCATCCCTGGGTTGTTCCACATGGATGCGGAACTGGCTAATAAACCTTTCTTTTAACATCTCCCATGAGTTGATGGATCCTTGGGGTAGATGGCAGAACCAGGAGGTAGCTAGATCTGATAGGAATAGCGGAAAGCATTTACATAATACTCCTTCTGTTGCTCCACTCATGAGCATATGCTGGGTGTATCTCTGCAGGTGTACGATGGGGTCGGAAGTTCCTTTGTAAGGTTCCATGGTTGGCATTTTCCATTCCCGGGGGGTGATGGCAGTTTCGATATTTCGGGTAAAGGGACTGGTGACCCTAGCGCCTATTCCCCGGTCCCTTTGCTCCCGTTGGACACATTCTCTGAATAATCGTGCCATCCGCTCGTCAGAACTTGGAGCGGACAAAAATGAGCTCGGTTCTTCCCTGCGGGATCTATCTCGCCCAGATGACCTGTAGGGATGGTACAGTCTATCACCTCTAGCATTATCCAGTGGTTGTCTTTGGCTGCTTGGATGCACGCTAGGACCAGCTACAGTTGCCCCCTGCCTTGATCTTCCCCTGTGGGGTTCTGTTTCGAGCACATCCATGGGGTCAACTTCGGGCTGGGTTCTAGCTCGGCTCCGTTCAGCGGGGTTTCTATGATTAGGTGGCATGACTGGCTCAGCTACATCCGACCCTCGCCTGGTGCCTCCCCCGCTAGGTTCGGTTCCAAGGGCTTCCTCGAGTCGGAATTCGGGCTGAGTCCGGGCGCGGCCCCTATCATCGTTTTTCCTGTTGATAGCTTGTTCGAAGAGTGAAGACCTTTGTTGCCTCCGGGATCCTCCGGATTGGGATTCACCCCATGATTCAGTGTTGCGGTTGGACTCTTCAGCGTCCCTTAAGCGTGTCATGAGTTGGTCCACCAAAGTTTCTTGTTGGGATGTGAAGCGGTTAGTTACTTCAGCCACAACCCTGTCCAGATCTGCCCTAGTGATTGGTTGTTCCGTTGCGGGACCAGTTGGATTTTCCTGATTTTCATCTGGTACTGCTGTTGAAGTGGGCTGATCTGTGATTGCTGGATCTGGAAGGCTGCTAGTTGCGATGTTCTTTCCTTTGTTAACATCCCTTCTCTGTTTGGAAGGCATGATTTCTAAGCAACGAGTGATGTCGTTAGGAAAAAGGTTGAGTGGGAGAAGATGAAGCCTGAGTTCAGCTCTCAATGAAAGCACCAAAAATGTTTGCACAAAAAATGGACAAACACCTCCAAGTCGTATTATTTAGTTGATTATATGTAATTTTCAATGATTTTAGATGAGTATGTAAATATGAGAAAAGTAGGGGCTGAAATGTAAAAGACACACAGATTTATAGTGGTTCGGCCAGAATGTGCCTACGTCCACTTTATATGTTATTATCTTCTTTCTTTCAGGTTACAAGTACAATGCGTTGTGTACAAGTGTATGAAAGTAGTTTGAAAGTTCCTTCCTTGCTTGAGCTCTCAAACTTGTCTGCCATTGTTGTACCCCTGCCCCTCTATTTATAGAGTGAGGTAGGGGGCAGGGGTCTTGGAAGTATATAGATGCTGGTGGGCCCGGGCTGAAGCAATCTGGCCTGGTAGCATTCTGGTTCGGCGGAGCTTGGTCCGGCCGTGTTTGGAGAAGTTGGAGTTTGGTCCGGTCATGGTTGGTTCGGTGGTAGTGGGTTTTGGACCGGTGATGGTGTGTTTTGGACCGGTGATGGTGTGTTGGTTCGGTCGTGGAAGTGGTCCGGTGGTAGCATGGAGATGGAGTTTGGACCGGTGTTGGTTCTCATCTGGCAGTGGAAGGTTGGTTCGGTCTTGGCTGGTTCATCAGTGGGGGAATGCCGGATGGGCTTGAGTTTGGAGTGCCGAATGAACAGAGGTTTGGAAAGCCGAATGAACTGGAAAGCCGAATGAAACCCAATGCTTGCCATGCCGAATGAGCTTGTGTGTGTTAGGTTGGTTGCTGGCTGAATGCTTCCTTGCATTGCTTTGCCGAGTGGACTTATGCTTGTATTGTTGAAAGGGCTTTGTATTCGGATCTTGAGTGGAACTCTGGGCTTACATACGCTTGCTGGTTGCTTCTTCTTAGCTTGATCGTGGTGGAGACGCGCTCGACATTGATATTCCAGTTTTGACCAAAAAACGGGATAACAAAGTAGAGGTTGCTCGCGAGCCCGGGTGAAACTGCGGCTTCTTGGTCTTGAGATCTTCTGGGTGAAAATCCGCCCAACAAGTCGTACGACACTGTTTCGCCATTTCGGACGGATGTTGCACCTTGCACCGTGGATGTTGCACCCTGTAGATATCGATTATTCGGACGGCCATAACTTCTGGCTCATTTAGAGTTACGGGAGCCATAACCTATCAAAACGAAGGCCTCAATGAGTTCTATGGCTTTGACAGCTTTCAGCCGTCAACGGATAGATTAATGCCCAAAAAGGACAGCCCGAATCTCAATCGGGTCTAGTAAGTTTTTCACCCTTCGTTTTTTCGACACGTGGATTTTTACGGCAAAACGGGATTACCGTGGCCCGTCTTCGACTTCCCATCGCTGGAGAGCGGTGCACCATGGTACTGTTCCGTTTCAAATCCATGCACGCATTTCTAAAAGTCGTACGGCACTGTTTCACCATTTCGGACGAATGTTGCTCCTTGCACCGTGGATGTTGCACCCTGTAGATATCGATTATTCAAACGGCCATAACTTCTGGCTCGTTTAGAGTTACGTGAGCCATAACCTGTCAACACGAAGGCCTCGACGAGTTCTACGTCTTTGACCGCTTTCAGCCGTCAACGGATAGATTAATGCCCAAAAAGGACAACCCGAATCTCAATCGGGTCTCGTAAGTTTTTTACCCTTCGTTTTTTCGACACGTGGATTTTTACGGTAAAACAGGACTACCGTGGCCCGTCTTCGACTTTCCATCGCTGGAGAGTGGTGCACCATGGTACTGTTCCGTTTCAAATCCATGCACGCATTTCTAAAAGTCGTACGACACTGTTTCGCCATTTCGGATGGATGTTGCACCTTGCACCGTGGATGTTGCACCCTGTAGATATCGATTATTCGGACGGCCATAACTTCTGGCTCGTTTAGAGTTACGGGAGACATAACTTGTCAAAATGAAGGCCTCGATGAGTTCTACGGCTTTGACAGCTTTCAGCCGTCAACGGATAGATTAGTGCCCAAAAAGGACAGTCTGAATCTCAATCGGGTCTAGTAAGTTTTTTACCCTTCGTTTTTACGACACGTGGATTTTTACGGCAAAACGGGATTACCGTGGCCCGTCTTCGACTTCCCATCGCTGGAGAGCGGTGCACCATGGTACTGTTCCGTTTCAAATCCATGCACGCATTTCTAAAAGTCGTACGGCACTGTTTCCCCATTTCGGACGGATGTTGCACCTTGCACCGTGGATGTTGCACCCTGTAGATATCGATTATTCAAACGGCCATAACTTCTGGCTCGTTTAGAGTTACGGGAGCCATAACAGGTCAAAATGAAGGCCTCGATGAGTTCTATGGGTTTGACAGCTTTCAGCCGTCCACGTATAGATTAATGCCCAAAAAGGACAACCCGAATCTCAATCGGGTCTCGTAAGTTTTTTACCCTTCGTTTTTTCGACACGTGGATTTTTACGGTAAAACAGGATTACCGTGGCCCGTCTTCGACTTTCCATCGCTGGAGAGTGGTGCACCATGGTACTGTTCCGTTTCAAATCCATGCACGCATTTCTAAAAGTCGTACGGCACTGTTTCGCCATTTCGGACGGATGTTGCACCTTGCACTGTGGATGTTGCACCCTGTAGATATCGATTATTCGGACGGCCATAACTTCTGGCTCGTTTAGAGTTACGGGAGCCATAACCTGTCAAAACGAAGGCCTCGATGAGTTCTACGGCTTTGACAGCTTTCAGCCATCGACGGATAGATTAATGCCCAAAAAGGGCAACCCGAATCTCAATCGGGCCTCGTAAGTTTTTTACCCTTCGTTTTTTCGACACGTGGATTTTTACGGTAAAACAGGATTACCGTGGCTGGCCTTCTATTTACCATCGCTGGAGAGTGGTCCACCATGGTACCGTTCTGTTTCAAATCCATGCACACATTTCTAAAAGTCGTACGGCACTGTTTCGCCATTTCGGACGGATGTTGCACCTTGCACCGTGGATGTTGCACCCTGTAGATATCGATTATACGGACGACCATAACTTCTAGCTCGTTTAGAGTTACGGGAGCCACAACCTGTCAAAACGAAGGCCTCGATGAGTTCTATAGCTTTGACTGCCTTCAGCCGTCAACGGATAGATTAATGCCCAAAAAGGACAACCCGAATCTCAATCGGGTCTCGTAAGTTTTTTACCCTTCGTTTTTTCGACACGTGTATTTTTACGGTAAAACGGGATTACTGTGGCCCGTCTTCGACTTTCCATCACTGGAGAGTGGTGCACCATGGTACTGTTCCGTTTCAAATCCATGCACGCATTTCTAAAAGTCGTACGACACTGTTTCGCCATTTTGGACGGATGTTGCACCTTGCACCGTGGATGTTGCACCCTGTAGATATCGATTATTCGGACGGCCATGACTCCTGGCTCGTTTAGAGTTACGGGAGCCACAACCTGTCAAAACGAAGGCCTCGATGAGTTCTACGGCTTTGACAGCTTTCAGCCGTCAAAGGATAGATTAATGCCCAAAAAGGACAACCCGAATCTCAATCAGGTCTAGTAAGTTTTTTACCCTTCGTTTTTTCGACAGGTGGATTTTTACGGTAAAACGGGATTACCGTGGCCCGTCTTCGACTTCCCATCGCTGGAGAGCGGTGCACCATGGTACTGTTCCGTTTCAAATCCATGCACGCATTTCTAAAAGTCGTACGACACTGTTTCGCCATTTCGGACGGATGTTGCACCTTGCACCGTGGATGTTGCACCCTGTAGATATCGATTATTCGGACGGCCATAACTTCTGGCTCATTTAGAGTTACGGGAGCCATAACCTATCAAAACGAAGGCCTCAATGAGTTCTATGGCTTTGACAGCTTTCAGCCGTCAACGGATAGATTAATGCCCAAAAAGGACAGCCCGAATCTCAATCGGGTCTAGTAAGTTTTTCACCCTTCGTTTTTTCGACACGTGGATTTTTACGGCAAAACGGGATTACCGTGGCCCGTCTTCGACTTCCCATCGCTGGAGAGCGGTGCACCATGGTACTGTTCCGTTTCAAATCCATGCACGCATTTCTAAAAGTCGTACGGCACTGTTTCACCATTTCGGACGAATGTTGCTCCTTGCACCGTGGATGTTGCACCCTGTAGATATCGATTATTCAAACGGCCATAACTTCTGGCTCGTTTAGAGTTACGTGAGCCATAACCTGTCAACACGAAGGCCTCGACGAGTTCTACGTCTTTGACCGCTTTCAGCCGTCAACGGATAGATTAATGCCCAAAAAGGACAACCCGAATCTCAATCGGGTCTCGTAAGTTTTTTACCCTTCGTTTTTTCGACACGTGGATTTTTACGGTAAAACAGGACTACCGTGGCCCGTCTTCGACTTTCCATCGCTGGAGAGTGGTGCACCATGGTACTGTTCCGTTTCAAATCCATGCACGCATTTCTAAAAGTCGTACGACACTGTTTCGCCATTTCGGATGGATGTTGCACCTTGCACCGTGGATGTTGCACCCTGTAGATATCGATTATTCGGACGGCCATAACTTCTGGCTCGTTTAGAGTTACGGGAGACATAACTTGTCAAAATGAAGGCCTCGATGAGTTCTACGGCTTTGACAGCTTTCAGCCGTCAACGGATAGATTAGTGCCCAAAAAGGACAGTCCGAATCTCAATCGGGTCTAGTAAGTTTTTTACCCTTCGTTTTTACGACACGTGGATTTTTACGGCAAAACGGGATTACCGTGGCCCGTCTTCGACTTCCCATCGCTGGAGAGCGGTGCACCATGGTACTGTTCCGTTTCAAATCCATGCACGCATTTCTAAAAGTCGTACGGCACTGTTTCCCCATTTCGGACGGATGTTGCACCTTGCACCGTGGATGTTGCACCCTGTAGATATCGATTATTCAAACGGCCATAACTTCTGGCTCGTTTAGAGTTACGGGAGCCATAACAGGTCAAAATGAAGGCCTCGATGAGTTCTATGGGTTTGACAGCTTTCAGCCGTCCACGTATAGATTAATGCCCAAAAAGGACAACCCGAATCTCAATCGGGTCTCGTAAGTTTTTTACCCTTCGTTTTTTCGACACGTGGATTTTTACGGTAAAACAGGATTACCGTGGCCCGTCTTCGACTTTCCATCGCTGGAGAGTGGTGCACCATGGTACTGTTCCGTTTCAAATCCATGCACGCATTTCTAAAAGTCGTACGGCACTGTTTCGCCATTTCGGACGGATGTTGCACCTTGCACTGTGGATGTTGCACCCTGTAGATATCGATTATTCGGACGGCCATAACTTCTGGCTCGTTTAGAGTTACGGGAGCCATAACCTGTCAAAACGAAGGCCTCGATGAGTTCTACGGCTTTGACAGCTTTCAGCCATCGACGGATAGATTAATGCCCAAAAAGGGCAACCCGAATCTCAATCGGGCCTCGTAAGTTTTTTACCCTTCGTTTTTTCGACACGTGGATTTTTACGGTAAAACAGGATTACCGTGGCTGGCCTTCTATTTACCATCGCTGGAGAGTGGTCCACCATGGTACCGTTCTGTTTCAAATCCATGCACACATTTCTAAAAGTCGTACGGCACTGTTTCGCCATTTCGGACGGATGTTGCACCTTGCACCGTGGATGTTGCACCCTGTAGATATCGATTATTCGGACGGCCATAACTTTTGACTCGTTTAGAGTCACGGGAGCCATAACCTGTCATAACGAAGGTCTCGATGAGTTCTACGGCTTTGACAGCTTTTAGCCGTCAACAGATAGAATAATGCCCAAAAAGGACAACCCGAATCTCAATCGGGTCTCGTAAGTTTTTTACCCTTCGTTTTTACGACACATGCATTTTTACGGTAAAACAGGATTACGGTGGCTGGTCTTCGATTTACCATCGCTGGAGAGTGGTGCACCATGGTAGTGTTCCGTTTCAAATCCATGCACGCATTTCTAAAAGTTGTACGGCACTGTTTCGCCATTTCGGACGGATGTTGAACCTTGCACCGTGGATGTTGCACCCTGTAGATATCAATTATATGGATGACCATAACTTCTGGCTCGTTTAGAGTTACGGGAGCCACAACCTGTCAAAACGAAGGCCTCGATGAGTTCTACGGCTTTGACTGCTTTCAGCCGTCAACTGATAGATTAATGCCCAAAAAGGACAACCCGAATCTCAATCGGGTCTCGTAAGTTTTTTACCCTTCGTTTTTTTGACACGTGGATTTTTACGGTAAAACAGGATTACCGTGGCTGGCCTTCGATTTACCATCGCTGGAGAGTGGTGCACCATGGCACTATTCCGTTTCAAATCCATGCACGCATTCTAAAAGTCGTACGGCACTGTTTTGCCATTTCAGACGGATGTTGCACCTTGCACCGTGGATGTTGCACCCTGTAGATATCGATTATACGGACGACCATAACTTCTGGCTCGTTTAGAGTTACGGGAGCCACAACATGTCAAAACGAATGCCTCGATGAGTTCTACGGCTTTGACTGCTGTTTGCGTAAAAAATGGCCGCAAACACCCAATACCGTGAAAGCACCAGTGTATGAATATAAGTCAGCAATATTCAAACACAAATCACAGATCTCAGCAAATAACTCAAAGATGTTTGTACGAAATGGGCAAACAGCTCCAAGTTGTATGATTTAGTTGATTTTATGTTGTTCGTAGTGATCTAGGTGGTTTATGCAAATGCGTAAAAAGCAGGGACTAAACTGTAAAAGACACACAGATTTATAGTGGTTCGGCCAGAATGTGCCTACGTCCACTTTATATGTTATTCTCCTTTTCCGATCCGATTACAAGTACAAAGCTTGTAGTACAAGTGTATGAAAGTTGTTTGAAAGTTCCTTCCAGGTTTGAGCTCTCAAACTTCTCTGCCATTGTTGTACCCCTGCCCCTCTATTTATAGAGTGAGGCAGGGGGCAGAGGTCCTGGGAGTATATAGCTGCTGGTGGGCCTGGGCTGAAGCAATCTGGCCTGGCATATCCGGTTCGGCGAAGTTTGGTTCGGCTGTACTTGGAGTGGTTGATCCGGAGGCATATTCGGTAGAGGGTGGAAAGATGTTGGTTCGGTGGGGGTGTCTGGGAGCTGGTTCGGTGATGGAGTATTGTGGACCGGTAGTAGGAGTATGGTGGACCGGCAGTAGGAGTATGGTGGACCGGTAGGAAGTTGGGAATGCCGAATGAAGAGTGCCGAAAGCGCCGAATGAGCCCATGCCGGATGAACCAATGCTCCTTGAATGCCGAATGAGATCATTGCCGAATGAAACGTTGAACCTTTGGTACCAACTGGACTTTTATCCTTGAATCCCAGGCTCTTATACACTTGCTGGCTGCTTCTTCTTGGTTCGGTCACGGTGGAAATGCACACCACATCAATATTCCAGTTTTGACCAAAAAATGGGATAACAACTGCTTTCAGCCATCAACGGATAGATTAATGCCCAAAAAGGACAACCCGAATCTCAATCGGGTCTCGTAAGTTTTTTACCCTTCGTTTTTTCGACACGTGTATTTTTACGGTAAAACGGGGTTACTGTGTCCCGTCTTCGACTTTCCATCACTGGAGAGTGGTGCACCATGGTACTGTTCTGTTTCAAATCCATGCACGCATTTCTAAAAGTCGTACGGCACTGTTTCGCCATTTTGGACGGATGTTGCACCTCGCACCGTGGATGTTGCACCCTGTAGATATCGATTATTCGGACGGCCATAACTTCTGGCTCGTTTAGAGTTACGGGAGCCACAACCTGTCAAAACGAAGGCCTCAATGAGTTCTACGGCTTTGACAGCTTTCAGCCGTCAACGGATGGATTAATGCCCAAAAACGACAACCCGAATCTCAATCGGGCCTCGTAAGTTTTTTACCCTTCGTTTTTTCGACACGTGGATTTTTACGGTAAAACCGGATTACCGTGGCTGGCCTTCGATTTACCATCGCTGGAGAGTGGTGCACCATGGTACTGTTCTGTTTCAAATCCATGCACGCATTTCTAAAAGTCGTACGACACTGTTTCGCCATTTCGGACGGATGTTGCACCTTGCACCATGGATGTTGCACCCTGTAGATATTGATTATTCGGACGGCCATAACTTCTGGCTCGTTTAGAGTTACGGGAGCCATAACCTGTCAAAATGAAGGCCTCGATGAGTTCTACGGCTTTGATAGCTTTCAGCTGTCAACGGATAGTTTAATGCCCAAAAAGGACAACCCGAATCTCAATCAGGTCTAGTAAGTTTTTTACCCTTCGTTTTTTCGACAGTTGGATTTTTACGGTAAAACGGGATTACCGTGGCCCGTCTTCGACTTCCCATCGCTGGAGAGCGGTGCACCATGGTACTGTTCCGTTTCAAATCCATGCACGCATTTCTAAAAGTCGTACGACACTGTTTCGCCATTTCGGACGGATGTTGCACCTTGCACCGTGGATGTTGCACCCTGTACATATCGATTATTCGGACGGCCATAACTTCTGGCTCGTTTAGAGTTACGGGAGCCAAAACCTGTCAAAACGAAGGCCTCAATGAGTTCTATGGCTTTGACACCTTTCAGCCGTCAACGTATAGATTAATGCCCAAAAAGGACAGCCCGAATCTCAATCGGGTCTAGTAAGTTTTTTACCCTTCGTTTTTTCGACACGTGGATTTTTACGGCAAAACGGGATTACCGTGGCCCGTCTTCGACTTTCCATCGCTAGAGAGCGGTGCACCATGGTACTATTCCATTTCAAATCCATGCACGCATTTCTAAAAGTCGTACGGCACTGTTTCACCATTTCGGACGAATGTTGCTCCTTGCACCGTGGATGTTGCACCCTGTAGATATCGATTATTCAAACGGCCATAACTTCTGGCTCGTTTAGGGTTACGGGAGCCATAACCTGTCAAAACGAAGGCCTCGACGAGTTCTACGTCTTTGACCGCTTTCAGCCGTCAACGGATAGATTAATGCCCAAAAAGGACAACCCGAATCTCATTCGGGTCTCGTAAGTTTTTTACCCTTCGTTTTTTCGACACGTGGATTTTTACGGTAAAACAGGATTACCGTGGCCCGTCTTCGACTTTCCATCGCTGGAGAGTGGTGCACCATGGTACTGTTCCGTTTCAAATCCATGCACGCATTTCTAAAAGTCGTACGACACTGTTTCGCCATTTCGGACGGATGTTGCACCCTGTAGATATCGGTTATTCGGACGGCCATAACTTCTGGCTCGTTTAGGGTTACGGGAGACATAACCTGTCAAAACGAAGGCCTCGATGAGTTCTACGGCTTTGACAGCTTTCAGCCGTCAACGGATAGATTAGTGCCCAAAAAGGACAGCCCGAATCTCGATCGGGTCTAGTAAGTTTTTTACCCTTCGTTTTTACGACACGTGGATTTTTACGGCAAAACGGAATTACCGTGGCCCGTCTTTGACTTCCCAACGCTGGAGAGCGGTGCACCATGGTACTGTTCCGTTTCAAATCCATGCACGCATTCCTAAAAGTCGTACGACACTGTTTCGCCATTTCGGACGGATGTTGCACCTTGCACCGTGGATGTTGCACCCTGTAGATATCGATTATTCGGACGGCCATAACTTCTGGCTCGTTTAGAGTTACGGGAGACATAACCTGTCAAAACGAAGGCCTCGATGAGTTCTACGGCTTTGACAGCTTTCAGCCATCGACGGATAGATTAATGCCCAAAAAGGGCAACCCGAATCTCAATCGGGCCTCGTAAGTTATTTACCCTTCGTTTTTTCGACACGTGGATTTTTACGGTAAAACAGGATTACCGTGGCTGGCCTTCTATTTACCATCGCTGGAGAGTGGTCCACCATGGTACCGTTCTGTTTCAAATCCATGCACACATTTCTAAAAGTCGTACGGCACTGTTTCGCCATTTCGGACGGATGTTGCACCTTGCACCGTGGATGTTGCACCCTGTAGATATCGATTATTCGGACGGCCATAACTTTTGACTCGTTTAGAGTTACGGGAGCCATAACCTGTCATAACGAAGGTCTCGATGAGTTATACGGCTTTGACAGCTTTCAGCCGTCAACAGATAGAATAATGCCCAAAAAGGACAACCCGAATCTCAATCGGGTCTCGTAAGTTTTTTACCCTTCGTTTTTACGACACATGCATTTTTACGGTAAAACAGGATTACGGTGGCTGGTCTTCGATTTACCATCGCTGGAGAGTGGTGCACCATGGTAGTGTTCCGTTTCAAATCCATGCACGCATTTCTAAAAGTTGTACGGCACTGTTTCGCCATTTCGGACGGATGTTGAACCTTGCACCGTGGATGTTGCACCCTGTAGATATCAATTATATGGACGACCATAACTTCTGGCTCGTTTAGAGTTACGGGAGCCACAACCTGTCAAAACGAAGGCCTCGATGAGTTCTACGGCTTTGACTGCTTTCAGCCGTCAACTGATAGATTAATGCCCAAAAAGGACAACCCGAATCTCAATCGGGTCTCGTAAGTTTTTTACCCTTCGTTTTTTTGACACGTGGATTTTTACGGTAAAACAGGATTACCGTGGCTGGCCTTCGATTTACCATCGCTGGAGAGTGGTGCACCATGGCACTATTCCGTTTCAAATCCATGCACGCATTCTAAAAGTCGTACGGCACTGTTTTGCCATTTCAGACGGATGTTGCACCTTGCACCGTGGATGTTGCACCCTGTAGATATCGATTATACGGACGACCATAACTTCTGGCTCGTTTAGAGTTACGGGAGCCACAACATGTCAAAACGAATGCCTCGATGAGTTCTACGGCTTTGACTGCTTTCAGCCGTCAACGGATAGATTAATGCCCAAAAAGGACAACCCGAATCTCAATCGGGTCTCGTAAGTTTTTTACCCTTCGTTTTTTCGACACGTGTATTTTTACGGTAAAACGGGGTTACTGTGGCCCGTCTTCGACTTTCCATCACTGGAGAGTGGTGCACCATGGTACTATTCCGTTTCAAATCCATGCACGCATTTCTAAAAGTCGTACGGCACTGTTTCGCCATTTTGGACGGATGTTGCACCTCGCACCGTGGATGTTGCACCCTGTAGATATCGATTATTCGGACGGCCATAACTTCTGGCTCGTTTAGAGTTACGGGAGCCAAAACCTGTCAAAACGAAGGCCTCAATGAGTTCTACGGCTTTGACAGCTTTCAGCCGTCAACGGATAGATTAATGCCCAAAAATGACAACCCGAATCTCAATCGGGCCTCGTAAGTTTTTTACCCTTCGTTTTTTCGACACGTGGATTTTTACGGTAAAACAGGATTACCATGGCTGGCCTTCGATTTACCATCGCTGGAGAGTGGTGCACCATGGTACTGTTCTGTTTCAAATCCATGCACGCATTTCTAAAAGTCGTACGACACTGTTTCGCCATTTCGGACGGATGTTGCACCTTGCACCGTGGATGTTGCACCCTGTAGATATTGATTATTCGGACGGCCATAACTTCTGGCTCGTTTAGAGTTACGGGAGCCATAACCTGTCAAAATGAAGGCCTCGATGAGTTCTACGGCTTTGATAGCTTTCAGCCGTCAACGGATAGATAATGCCCAAAAAGGACAACCCGAATCTCAATCAGGTCTAGTAAGTTTTTTACCCTTCGTTTTTTCGACAGTTGGATTTTTACGGTAAAACGGGATTACCGTGGCCCGTCTTCGACTTCCCATCGCTGGAGAGCGGTGCACCATGGTACTGTTCCGTTTCAAATCCATGCACGCATTTCTAAAAGTCGTACGACACTGTTTCGCCATTTCGGACGGATGTTGCACCTTGCACCGTGGATGTTGCACCCTGTACATATCGATTATTCGGACGGCCATAACTTCTGGCTCGTTTAGAGTTACGGGAGCCATAACCTGTCAAAACGAAGGCCTCAATGAGTTCTATGGCTTTGACAGCTTTCAGCCGTCAACGTATAGATTAATGCCCAAAAAGGACAGCCCGAATCTCAATCGGGTCTAGTAAGTTTTTTACCCTTCGTTTTTTCGACACGTGGATTTTTACGGCAAAACGGGATTACCGTGGCCCGTCTTCGACTTTCCATCGCTAGAGAGCGGTGCACCATGGTACTGTTCCATTTCAAATCCATGCACGCATTTCTAAAAGTCGTACGGCACTGTTTCGCCATTTCGGACTGATGTTGCACCTTGCACCGTGGATGTTGCACCCTATAGATATCGATTATTCAAACGGCCATAATTTCTGGCTCGTTTAGGGTTACGGGAGCCATAACCTGTCAAAACGAAGGCCTCGACGAGTTCTACGTCTTTGACCGCTTTCAGCCGTCAACGGATAGATTAATGCCCAAAAAGGACAACCCGAATCTCATTCGGGTCTCGTAAGTTTTTTACCCTTCGTTTTTTCGACACGTGGATTTTTACGGTAAAACAGGATTACCGTGGCCCGTCTTCGACTTTCCATCGCTGGAGAGTGGTGCACCATGGTACTGTTCCGTTTCAAATCCATGCACGCATTTCTAAAAGTCGTACGACACTGTTTCGCCATTTCGGACGGATGTTGCACCCTGTAGATATCGGTTATTCGGACGGCCAAAACTTCTGGCTCGTTTAGGGTTACGGGAGACATAACCTGTCAAAACGAAGGCCTCGATGAGTTCTACGGCTTTGACAGCTTTCAGCCGTCAACGGATAGATTAGTGCCCAAAAAGGACAGCCCGAATCTCGATCGGGTCTAGTAAGTTTTTTACCCTTCGTTTTTACGACACGTGGATTTTTACGGCAAAACGGAATTACCGTGGCCCGTCTTCGACTTCCCATCGCTGGAGAGCGGTGCACCATGGTACTGTTCCGTTTCAAATCCATGCACGCATTCCTAAAAGTCGTACGACACTGTTTCGCCATTTCGGACGGATGTTGCACCTTGCACCGTGGATGTTGCACCCTGTAGATATCGATTATTCGGACGGCCATAACTTCTGGCTCGTTTAGAGTTACGGGAGACATAACCTGTCAAAACGAAGGCCTCGATGAGTTCTACGGCTTTGACAGCTTTCAGGCGTCAACAGATAGATTAATGCCCAAAAAGGACAGCCCGAATCTCAATCGGGTCTAGTAACTTTTTTACCCTTCGTTTTTACGACACGTGGATTTTTACGGCAAAACGGGATTACCGTGGCCCGTCTTCGACTTCCCATCGCTGGAGAGCGGTGCACCATGGTACTGTTCCGTTTCAAATCCATGCACGCATTTCTAAAAGTCGTACGACACTGTTTCCCCATTTCGAACGGATGTTGCACCTTGCACCGTGGATGTTGCACCCTGTAGATATCGATTATTCAAACGGCCATAACTTCTGGCTCGTTTAGAGTTACGGGAGCCATAACCGGTCAAAACGAAGGCCTCGATGAGTTCTATGGGTTTGACAGCTTTCAGCCGTCCGCGTATAGATTAATGCCCAAAAAGGACAACCCGAATCTCAATCGGGTCTCGTAAGTTTTTTACCCTTTGTTTTTTCGACACGCGGATTTTTACGGTAAAACAGGATTACCGTGGCCCGTCTTCGACTTTCCATCGCTGGAGAGTGGTGCACCATGGTACTGTTCCGTTTCAAATCCATGCACGCATTTCTAAAAGTCGTACGGCACTGTTTCGCAATTTCGGACGGATATTGCACCTTGCACCGTGTATGTTGCACCCTGTAGATATCGATTATTCGGACGGCCGTAACTTCTGGCTCGTTTAGAGTTACGGGTGTTATCCCGCTTTTTGGGCAAAAGCCGTGATACCAAAGGATTGGTCAAAAACAGAAAACAGTTCACCTCAGAGATTGGTCGTATTTCACTTCACTATGGATATCGATGAATTCTGTCCGAGCCCGGATCGGACCGCAATTGATAAGGCATGACAAGAAAGACCATAGAAGCCAGCATTTCAAATTTCAAGTCAATCCGAGGTCATACGCTCAAGTTATGATGGATTCAAGTTAAGAAGGTGCACATTGCTCGGTTCGAACCCATCATGTTCGAACCCATCATATTCGAACCCATCGTGTTCGAAACCATCGTGTTCGAAACCATCTATTTCGAACCCATCATGTTCGAACCCATCATATTCGAATCCATCAGCCAACGCCTGACTCGAACCCATCAGCCAACACCTTCCTTCGAATCCATCAGCCAACGTCTCCCTTCGAATCCATCAAGCCAATTCGTACTTCGAATCCATCCATCAACTTCGTATCCATCACTGCTTCGAATCCATCCATCAACTTCGTATCCATCACTACTTCGAATCCATCCATCAACTTCGAGTCCATCACTACTTCGAATCCATGCTGTCTACTTCGAATCCATCACCACCTTCGAATCCATCACCAACTTCGAATCCATCACAAGCTTCGAGTCCATCGCAGCTTCGAGTCCATCACAGCTTCGAATCCGTGCTGTCTTCGAACCCTACACGTTAAAAACAACCTCGAATCGATCCGGAGCCATCGATTCGAAGCGCCCCCTCACGCAACAGGTTCGATTCGAACCTATGGTTTCGAACCATATGGACTCGAACCATAGGGATTCGAACCTATGGGTTCGAACCATATGGATTCGAAACATATGGGTTCGAATGACCCATAGGATCGGTTCGAAGTTGCCAGCGTACCGAAATGCATCACCTTGAATCGATCATTTCTCTCAATCTACTGATCCAAATCCCGTGAAATTTTCACAGAAGTTTGTCAACATGATGAAGAACGTCTACGCCAAGTTTCATCGCAATTGGACAATTTTTTGATCGATTCGAAGTTCACTTCGAATCGGTACCAAACTGGGCACGCATTCCGAGAACGCGGGCCTGTGGGCCCCCCGTCACGTGTCAAGCAGCCTCCCCAGGTTTTGGGCGGGATTTCAGCCTTCCACGCCTATAAATAGAGCCCCTGGTCATTCAGAAAAGGGGTCGGAAAATTTGGAGAGAAAGAGTACGCCTAAACGCTGCCAGAATCACTCCATACCGCCATCTTGGCTGCTGATTTCGAATTTAAGTCTGTTGACTGCTGTAATTTGCTTCAAAACATTTGTAACCTTCAAGTATTAAGCAATAAAGTGATCAAACTTCATAGTGGACGTAGGCGCATCGCCGAACCACTCTAAATTCTTGTCTTCTATGCAATTTACTTTTCTATAACTTGGAGTTTTTGTTAGATAATTTTCATTTTCAATTTAAGTTCTTCACTTATTATCTCTTCAAAGACTTCCGAAGGGTGTTGCCCAATTTTGGTGCAAACATTTTGGTGCTTTCACTGAGAAAACCTAGATTTTCTCCTGCTCGTTGGATCTGTCATCGATGCCGGATTGAACAAATCTAAGAGAGAGATCCAGATCTATCGTTCATGGGTTCCTTCTATTCTATTCAGATTGCTCTAAAATCTAAGAAGAACCATATTCATCATGCAGTCCGTACCCCTACTTTCGAATCCAGAAAAAATGCTGTTTTTCGTACCCATATTTTCGTATCCATGAAAATATGATGAATTTCGTACCCATATTTTCGTATCCATGAAAAAATGATGGTTTTCGTATCCATATTTTCGAACCCAGAAAATATGGTGAATTTCGTATCTATATGTTCGAATCCATGAAAATATGATCATTTTCGAACCCATATTTTCGAATCCAGAAAATGTGGTGAAGTTCGTATCCATAGGTTCGAATCCAGAAAATGTGGTGAAGTTCGTATCCATAGGTTCGAACCCATAAAATGTGGTGAAGTTCGTATCCATAGGCCCGAATCCAGAAAATGTGGTGAATTTCGTATCCATAGGTTCAAATCCAGAAAATGTGGTGAATTTCGTATCCATAGCTTCGAATCCAGGAAATGTGGTGAAGTTCGTATCCATAGCTTCGAATCCAGGAAATGTGGTGAATTTCGTATCCATAGCTTCGAATCCAGGAAATGTGGTGAAGTTCGTATCCATAGTTTCGAATCCAGGAAATGTGGTGAATTTCGTATCCATAGCTTCGAATCCAGAAAATGCGGTGAAGTTCATATCCATAGCTTCGAATCCAGGAAATGTGGTGAATTTCGTATCCATACCTTCGAATCCAGGAAATGTGGTGAAGTTCGTATCCATAGTTTCGAATCCAGGAAATGTGGTGAATTTCGTATCCATAGCTTCGTATCCATCATGGAAGCGCTACTTCGTATCCATCCATCTGCCTCCAATTCGAATCGATACTCACATATACTTCGTATCCATCCATCTGCCTCCGTTTCGTATCGATACGCACATGCAGCTCGTATCCATCCATCTGATCGATACGAAGACGAGCATATCTGATGGATTCGAACAAGAACGATACGAAGAAGGACTTTTTCAGGTTGCTTGATGGATACAGAATCTTCAAAAAAAAAAAAAAAAAAAAAAAAAATTCGGGTACGATCCAAATTTCCTAAAAAGAGGCTAAAAAAAAAAAATTCGAGGGGGAACCCCCCCGAACCCTAGCCGCAGCGCAGAGCGCCCGCATAGTTAATTCAAAACTCAACTTAAATAAAGGAACATTCAGGTCGTTCCATGACTGGACGGGAAGTAGGAGATTACAATAGCAATTTTTGAGTTGCAATCAAGGAATGGGTATTGAAATACTATTCAAATGGTGCTCCCAGAGGCTGGAGAACCTAGCTAATATGGCACGAACTAGGGTTGATTAATGTATCATGCTTCTAAAGTGGACTGCAACTTCCTCCAATTAACCAGCTTTTAAAGCTCCTAAACTGACAATTATGGTGCGATGGCTAGTATTACGACTACCCTGCCTTGTCTACTCTGCCAACTCAAAACATAGTTGTTCACCACTGAACCATCTTCGTATGCCCGTATCTTAATCATTCCATGTCCATATGACTAAAAGCATGACATACAACTCTAAGAGGACTTCCTAACTATCTTATGCGAGCCTCCTTCATGGTGAAAATTAGAAATAATCACCAATCAATGAGCCCATATTAATCCACTCACCATCCGATCGACATTACCAACCACTCGAACATTAGGCAGTCGGGCATACATCATTCACCAGTATCACAAGACCCCGTAACCATAAAATGGACTTGATAATGTTGATTCGAGTATCGTTCCCAGTCAGGGCCTATTCATTGAGACCATCCTACACGTAGAATTTCTAACTAAAATTCAGCATGCCGACTATGTCCGTGTACTATGGAAATTCAACCTCCACCACTACCTCATGAAGTGAGAATGGTGAATGGAGTCCACGAAAAGTGATGAATACCATCAAATGCGTTGTATCCCCTATTTCTCAAAGAAGACTGTCAATCGTAGTTAGGCATATCATTTCTACTTCTCATATTGCTAAAGGGAATAAAGAAGCTGGCAGCAATGAACTGATCAAAATCTACAGCCCGTTGCTGCCAACACTAATAAATGAAATCAGCACAAAAGCTTATTTCCAGAGTTTGATAACAGAATTGGTGGATAGTCGCCGACGACTACACCAACATGTCCAGGCCAACATTACGTTGATGAATCAGACGAAGGATCAACTTGGCGACATACAAGGGAACCTGCTCCGTACTCTAAATCGGGAAGCTCTTTTTCTTTATATGACTATCATGGATGCCAACGCCATAAGGCTGCTCCAGAAAGGATAGCTCTGGCAATATGTTCAAGCCCCATAAAATGAAGAGCCGGGAACCCCCGACCTCAATTGGAACTTTGATCAAACTGAACCATTTGCGTTAGACTCCCAACTGTGAAAGGCTGGACCGAAGTGCAATAGCGAGCATACGACGCCGCTTCACTTATCAATGAGATTTTATCCGATCTCTTTTGAATTATTTCTATTTCTATTTCGTTTATGTTGCAAGATATAATCGACTTGAATTAAACTACTTGCAAATGATGCAGGTAACCGAGTACTTAAGGACGGGTGCAAAACAACCTCCGTGGACTATGATAAAGTCATTTAGGTATCATCATGGCAAGCATAATTCAACCACTCGTCGGTTGCTATACGCACCTGACTTGGGGCAGGCCATCAAAATGGAAGAGACAGACAAGTTTAGGGCTCCAGTACGAAGTGGATGCAACCGACCATCCACTCACATGCGTATGCAATTTAGTTAGAAGATTTGAGAAAGACTTGGAGTTATGTAGCCCAACCATGCACTCTCCATCTCTTACTTGAAGCTCACCAAAATACTTATGCTTCCTCGGATGCCCAATAAAATTTAAATCGCACCGAGAGTCGACGTGACATGGCCATCTATGCATCCAATCGTACATTAGAACTTGGGGTAATTTGAGGACATATGTTTAAAGTGGATATGATTTGATCATTCACTCTCCAGTTTGCATCTGTGATTCGGCAAAACAATCATGCCTTAAACCAACTTCATCAGGGGCCAACCATCAATCTATAGTCATCAATGAATGACTAACTACTCACAAACCATCATGAGCCATCGTTCCAACTCTCTTCCTCAACTCGACTGGAAGAGTGCAAAGCGTAAAGTGGACGTGGCTCGACCGTCTACTCTCCAACTCTTGCCCCCAACTTAAGGGAAAATACACAACTCAAAGTGGATGTAGTTCAGCCATCCTCTCCTCTGCTCGAGCTCAAAGCTTGCTAGAACACTAATCTTACTCCTTAGGCTTGGCAGAAGCGGGATCCAAATGAACACGGATGTGATTCATCCGTCCATAAACCAAGTCTCCTCCTTCGTTGATGGAAGATAAGTGGAAAGTAATCGAGATCCCACCGATCATTTGCTAAGCGAAACCCACCTCTCGGGGGCAAGCCATCACATCAATGGCCGAACTGGACTGACACACGACAGTCCTGCAATCAACTCTAGGTTCCCAGAGTGCGAACCGGAGTATAAACATCCAATAAATCGTTCCCAGAGTGCGAACGGACTCCAAATTCCCAGAGTGTGAATTGGAGTATAAACATCCAATAAATCGTTCCCAGAGTGCGAACGGACTCCAAATTCCCAGAGTGTGAATTGGAGTATAACATCCAATAAATCGTTCCCAGAGTGCGAATGGACTCCAAATTCCCAGAGTGTGAATTGGAGTATAAACATCCAATAAATCGTTCCCAGAGTGCGAACGGACTCCAACTTCCTAGACTGTAAATTGGAGTATAAACATCCAATAAATCGTTCCCAGAGTGTGAACGGACTCCAAATTCCCAGAGTGCGAATTGGAGTATAAACATCAAATCCATCGTTCCCAGAGTGTGAACGAATTCCTAAAAAGCCCAAATAGGTGTGACTGGCCATCTATTGGCTGACTCCAACTTCCCAGAGTATGAATTGGAGTATAAACATAAATTACAGGTTCCCGGAGCACGAACCGAAGCATCCATGCTAACTCCAGATTCCCAAAGCGCGAGTCGGAGTACAAACATCAATTCCAGGTTCCCGGAGTGCGAACCAAAATGCAAATGCTAACTCCAGGCTCCCAGAGCGTGAATCGGAGCATTAACATCAATTCCAGGTTACCGGAGGGCGAACCGGAAAATACAAATGTCAACTCCAATTCCCTAGAGCGTGAAGTGGAGTATAAACATCAATTCCTGGTTCCCGGAGCGCGGACCAAAATACAAATGCCAACTCCAAATTCCCAGAGTGTGAATTAGAGTGCGAATGCCAAGTCAAAGTTGCGAACTGGAGTATAAACATTTAATAACTCTAAGTCCCCAGAGTGCGGACTAGAGTATAAACACTAAAATGGGTGTGAACGGCCATACATCAACTAACTCCAGATTCCCAGAGTGCGAACTGGAGTATAAACATCAATAAACTCCAGATTCCCAGAGGATGAATTAGAATATAAAACAACGACTCACTCAAGTCCTGAGAGCACGGATTGGAGCACGAATTCCAAATGGGTATGACTAACCACCCATCAACTAATTCCAGATTCCCAGAGTGTGAACTGGATTGTAAACATCAACCAACTCTAATCCTCGAAGCATGGATTGGAGTATAAATACCAGAAGGGATGCGATTTTATTGTCCATCTATCAATTCTAATTCCGCAGCAAGTTCTGTAGTACAAAAAGCGGATGTGGTTAGACTTTCTTCTTTCCAACTCTTCCCCTGACATGGGGGCACACTTATCATAAAAAATCGGTTGTGATCCGACTAACTAGCACTAAGCGGGCACGACATGACCGTTCATGCATCAACACTTATTCCCGGCACGGGACCTATAACATAATCTTTTAGAGATGCACTCCAACCGAGCAAGACAAGATTTCTTCCTTGATTCGACAGGGAGATGTAGATTCGCAAAACGGACCTAGCTGAACGCCTTATCCTAAATGGATATGACTACCCATCCTACCGCAAATGAACATGACACGACCGTACATCCGCTAACTCTAGCCAACGATCTGGCGAGTTGTGCATGCAACATGGACGGAGGTGACCCAACCATCTGCCAATCAACTCCTTCCTCCAATTCAATCGGAGAAACATCAAATTAAAGTTGCCGCAATGTGACCGCAATGTGCCAGAGGAATTAATCGAGGAAAATGCGGTTGACCATTTTCTACTAAAACTCTTAGTCCCCAGAGTAGGGACAAGGGTATGAACATCAAATAGGTGTGACTAATGGCCCTTCAACTGCCTCTAGTCCCCAAAGTGCGACTGCGACGATAGACAGATGAAGAATGTGATTCGACCGTTCATTTACCAACTCCGACCTAAAGTCGACGAGGGGAGTATAAACTCGCTACAGATGCAATTGGACCGTCCACAAACTAACTCTGCTAAAACCAAGACTGGGGGCAGAAGAACAAATCATTGAAAGAAGAGAAAGGTGACTCGCTACATTGCTAGCTTAGGGTCCTTCACAACTTAAGGCAATGACTACAAGGAGGCCTTAATGCTAACCAATTAGAACGATGCCCGAAGTTACAGGAAGCCAATTACACCATACTGCCTGATCGACGGGCAATATCGATCTGCACCATTCATGTCATACCCCTGTATCGATATGCTATGAGGTCCGTACATTCTACACTGTGTCGCTAAATCCACGGCCAATATCGATCCTCTTCGACTGCAATTCGATGTGACACGAGCGCCCATCGAATACCTACGACCACCGGAGCATGGATAGAACCACGAATGAGTGTGACTTGACTATTCGTCCTTCGTCGCCTTCCTTCGATCCACCAGGAAGGGCATGAGACTGGATGAGCATGACTTAACTGCATTCGAGCTAATTTTGTCTGTAGATCTGACGGGAGAACGTAATTCAAAACTGACATGGTTGATCACCCAACTCCGAAAGAATGCAATGTGACCATTCATTCATCGACTCTTACCATAATCCGACTAAGCGAGCTTTTCACAACGAGTGCAACAAAACTGGCCATGCACCGATTCTTACCCTCGATCCGATAAGGGAAGTATCAATCCTACATTGGATCTTACTGGACGATTCACTCTTCAATTTCTGCCCAGAGAATGACGACATAAGCAACAAAGTGAATGTCTATGAGGCAACAAAGTATTCTACCTAGAGGAAAGAACTAGGACAGAATGCAGAATATGGCACGGCTCGGCCTTCCATCGGTTAACTCGATATCACGGTTTAATGGGATAGAGTGTGAAATTGAAGCGAACACTATCTACCTTGCTGTTTATCGAGATATTCCCCAGACTTGGGGGCATGCACGAGAAATGAGATGAATATAATTTGATCTTTTATCAAACAACTCTAGCTCTTACAACTTGGACTACAGTATAAACACAATAGAAGCTAGGCTCGATCATTCATGCAATACACCCATCAACCCAAAACTGGGGACATGAATGTGATCATCCAAGAGCTGGATACAACTACTCAACCCAATAGCTTGTGCCTAGTATTTATAACAGCTTGACGTTACAACCGAAATGATGCTTAGAGATAGAATCCTCAGATTAATGCCTGGACTTATGTGCAGTAGATCATCATTCCGACCCTTCTAATGAGCAATGGATCGTGAGTACAATGAATGGAAAACACATTGCTTGGAAACACATATAGATTCAAACTCGTAGTTGGAGCCAGCTATGCAGCAGCACACAATACGGGGCTAAAATTTACTAAGCCTTTGGTTTAACACACCTATAAGGCTAACCATTTACCATTGCAGATAAGCACATGGAGTGTATACAACCCATCATGAGAATTGTAGATCAGATCACAACTCTACGCCATGATTGTGCAAGAGTCAACTGCATTGCTCCAGTGAATAAAAACGAAGCGACGTGGATCTAGGAAGATCTACTGCACTTAAGGAGGACGCGAATCTACTCAAAACCAATAGGTTTATCCGCGGTGTCCTCTACCCAAAATGAGTATTCATTCCTTTGCTTGTGCGAGAAACAAAAGGAGAGTAGTGAACGTACGCCGACTACTCAGATTTGCACAAGGCATGGCAAAGCATAGCTTTCCACATCTAATGATCAACCAACTAATAGACTCAACCATCATACATGAATTACTCTCATCCATGGACGCAAACTCCAGATACAATCAGATACCGAAACATATCCCAGACTAGGAATACAACTGTTTCATTACTGATGCGAGCCTATAGTGCTATGCTGCATTCCTTGGATTCAAACTTTGGAACGCTTATGCTACTTACCAAAGGACGATTAACAAATCATTCAAAAATCAGATCGGCCGATCAATGAGAGTATATGTAGTTAACATGCTTGTGAGATCACGACCATCAAGCGACCGCATCGATCACTTGACAAAGATATTCAGTGCTATCCAACAACCGCAGAATGAAATTTAATCCTTTGAAAGGCTCTTTTCAGCGTTGTATAAAATGAATTCTCGGGTTTCGTCATCAATTCCCATGGGATTGAGGCTAATGTCAGAAAATGCCGAAGATTAGAGTCATCCGTATATGGAGGAAACCAAGCAGCTCTGATAGATCGCTCAGAGAGGCCTCCCATTTTGCCCAAGATCTTGGATCATGAAGATCTGCACTTCAATTGGGTCATGTCAACACACGCCATAAGCATCGCAATGCTATGTGAAGATAAACTAATCCAAAGACTAATATGCAATGAAAGCTGGCTATTGACAAGCTTACCCTGTTAATGTTTGTACCGACCAACCGTTACGATGGGACCAATGGCAACCTTAAATGTCTGAAAGTTTACTCAAATGGAATAATAAAGCTAAGTATGAAGCCTTAGTCGCCAAGCTAAGACTTACAAAAAGAATAGGAATGGAAGCTTTACATATCTTATACGATTTCTTCTTAATGTGCCAAGTCAGGGAGGACTATCTAACTAGGGGGCAACGTCTTGCTCCTTATCTCAATTGTATCCTAGAGATACTAGCCGACTTCTAGTATTACGCCACTATCCCAATCGTTAGAGAACAAAACGAAAAGGCCGAATCATTGGCTGAGCTAGCCAACTCTGGGGATGCGCAACAAACAGACTTTATCCCAGTAGAGATATTTACTATTCCAAGCGCTGAAAGATGAAGATCGACTAGATTTTAGAGATGGATCCAAGAAAGGGGTCATGGGTGACTCCTATCAAAGGCTATCTACCGTGGGGAATTCTTCTTGAATAGACGAATGAGAGATGGCATATCCTCCGCAAACAATCACTGCACGATTATGTCTGGATCGTTCAACTCCATCAACACAAAACATTACACTTGTATCCATCAATCCAAGATCCAATATTACATATCCATCGATACGAAGCATACATTCTAACATCCCAAATCGATCCAGGAGAGGATCGGTACAAAAGGAAGGACTTAAAACAACCATCGAACGTTGTTACAACTCAAATTTCACTTCGAATCCATTGCCTTCCTACCTTTACACGATCGAATCCATCCCAACTTTATCGGTGCGAGGAATCATCGATTCAAGGAAGCACTAAGCAAAGGCTGGATTAAAAAACCGTCGACTCGAAGACGATCGATGCGAACAGACGTGACTTCGAATCCATCAAAGGACGTCTATGAGAGCAAATGAATCGCTATGATTTGAAAAATTACTTGTCTACCTTGAATACCGATTCAGAAGAGGATCGATACAAGAGGATAATCATAGACAACCACTGATTAGCAACACTTTGGCTTGAATCTAAAATCGATTCAGGAGAAAATCGGGACGGAGTTCGGCAGCAAACAAAGACTGACATGACTCATGGACACACGACGTTAATAAGGGCGGAGCTAATCCAACGATTAAGCACAGTCGCACAGTAATCAATCATATCAAGGCAAGGTTACGGCAATACGGTATATGAGTCTCAACGAAAAGGGAGCAATAATCTTCAGAATAAAATGGCGACTATTCAAAGCACGTCATGTTCCCACAAGACGTACTTTGGGGAGCAAAATGTTATCCCGCTTTTTGGGCAAAAGCCGTGATACCAAAGGATTGGTCAAAAACAGAAAACAGTTCACCTCAGAGATTGGTCGTATTTCACTTCACTATGGATATCGATGAATTCTGTCCGAGCCCGGATCGGACCGGAATTGATAAGGCATGACAAGAAAGACCATAGAAGCCAGCATTTCAAATTTCAAGTCAATCCGAGGTCATACGCTCAAGTTATGATGGATTCAAGTTAAGAAGGTGCACATTGCTCGGTTCGAACCCATCATGTTCGAACCCATCATATTCGAACCCATCGTGTTCGAAACCATCGTGTTCGAAACCATCTATTTCGAACCCATCATGTTCGAACCCATCATATTCGAATCCATCAGCCAACGCCTGACTCGAACCCATCAGCCAACACCTTCCTTCGAATCCATCAGCCAACGTCTCCCTTCGAATCCATCAAGCCAATTCGTACTTCGAATCCATCCATCAACTTCGTATCCATCACTGCTTCGAATCCATCCATCAACTTCGTATCCATCACTACTTCGAATCCATCCATCAACTTCGAGTCCATCACTACTTCGAATCCATGCTGTCTACTTCGAATCCATCACCACCTTCGAATCCATCACCAACTTCGAATCCATCACAAGCTTCGAGTCCATCGCAGCTTCGAGTCCATCACAGCTTCGAATCCGTGCTGTCTTCGAACCCTACACGTTAAAAACAACCTCGAATCGATCCGGAGCCATCGATTCGAAGCGCCCCCTCACGCAACAGGTTCGATTTGAACCTATGGTTTCGAACCAAATGGACTCGAACCATAGGGATTCGAACCTATGGGTTCGAACCATATGGATTCGAAACATATGGGTTCGAATGACCCATAGGATCGGTTCGAAGTTGCCAGCGTACCGAAATGCATCACCTTGAATCGATCATTTCTCTCAATCTACTGATCCAAATCCCGTGAAATTTTCACAGAAGTTTGTCAACATGATGAAGAACGTCCACGCCAAGTTTCATCGCAATTGGACAATTTTTTGATCGATTCGAAGTTCACTTCGAATCGATACCAAACTGGGCACGCATTCCGAGAACGCGGGCCTGTGGGCCCCCCGTCACGTGTCAAGCAGCCTCCCCAGGTTTTGGGCGGGATTTCAGCCTTCCACGCCTATAAATAGAGCCCCTGGTCATTCAGAAAAGGGGTCGGAAAATTTGGAGAGAAAGAGTACGCCTAAACGCTGCCAGAATCACTCCATACCACCATCTTGGCTGCTGATTTCGAATTTAAGTCTGTTGACTGCTGTAATTTGCTTCAAAACATTTGTAACCTTCAAGTATTAAGCAATAAAGTGATCAAACTTCATAGTGGACGTAGGCGCATCGCCGAACCACTCTAAATTCTTGTCTTCTATGCAATTTACTTTTCTATAACTTGGAGTTTTTGTTAGATAATTTTCATTTTCAATTTAAGTTCTTCACTTATTATCTCTTCAAAGACTTCCGAAGGGTGTTGCCCAATTTTGGTGCAAACAACGGGAGCCATAACCTGTCAAAACGAAGGCCCCGATGAGTTCTATGGCTTTGACAGCTTTCAGCTGTCAACGGATAGTTTAATGCCCAAAAAGGACAACCCGAATCTTAATCGGGTCTCGTAAGTTTTTTACCCTTCGTTTTTTCGACACATGGATTTTTACGATAAAACAGTAATACCGTGGCCCGTCTTCGACTTCCCATCGCTGGAGAGTGGTGCACTATGGTACTGTTCCGTTGCAAATCCATGCACGCATTTCTAAAAGTCGTACGACACTGTTTCGCCATTTCGGACTGATGTTGCACCTTGCACCGTGGATGTTGCACCATGTAGATATCGATTATTCAAACGGCCATAACTTCTGGCTCGTTTAGAGTTACGGGAGCCATAACCTGTCAAAACGAAGGCCTCGATGAGTTCTATGGCTTTGATAGCTTTCATCCATCAACGGATAGATTAATGCCCAAAAAGGACAACCCGAATCTCAATCGGGTCTCGTAAATTTTTTACCCTTCGTTTTTTCGACACGTGGATTTTTACGGTAAAACGGGATTACCGTGGCCCGTCTTCGACTTCCCATCGCTGGAGAGTGGTGCACCATGGTACTGTTCCATTTCAAATCCATGCATGCATTTCTAAAAGTCGTACGACACTGTTTCGCCATTTCGGACGGATGTTGCACCCTGCACCGTGAATGTTGCACCCTGTAGATATCGATTATTCAAACGGCCATAACTTCTGGCTAGTTTAGAGTTACGGGAGCTATAACCTGTCAAAACAAAGGCCTCAATGAGTTCTACGGCTTTGATAGCTTTCAGCCGTCAACGGATAGATTAATGCCCAAAAAGGACAACCCGAATCTCAATCGGGTCTCGTAAGTTTTTTACCCTTCGTTTTTTCGACACGTGGATTTTTACGGTAAAACAGGATTACCGTGGCCCGTCTTCGACTTCCCATCGCTGGAGAGTGGTTCACCATGGTACTTTTCCGTTTCAAATCCATGCATGCATTTCTAAAAGTCGTACGGCACTGTTTCGCCATTTCGGACGGATGTTGCACCTTGCACCGTGGATGTTGCAACCTGTAGATATTGATTATTCGGACGACCATAACTTCTGGCTCGTTTAGAGTTACGGGAGCCATAACCTGCCAAAACAAAGGCCTCGATGAATTCTACGGCTTTGACAGCTTTTAGCCGTCAACGGATAGATTAATGCCCAAAAAGGACAACCCGAATCTCAATTGGGTCTCGTAAGTCTTTTACCCTTCGTTTTTTCGACACGTGGATTTTTACGGTAAAACGGGATTACCGTGGTCCGTCTTCGACTTCCCATCGCTGGAGAGTGGTGCACCATGGTACTGTTCCGTTTCAAATCCATGCACGCATTTCTAAAAGTCGTACGGCACTGTTTCGCCATTTCGGACGGATGTTGCACCTTGCACCGTGGATGTTGCACCCTGTAGATATCGATTATTTGGACGGCCATAACTTCTGGCTCGTTTAGAGTTACGGGAGCCATAACCGGTCAAAACGAAGGCCTCGATGAGTTCTACGGCTTTAATAGCTTTCAGCCGTCAACGGATAGATTAATGACCAAAAAGGACAACCCGAATCTCAATCGGGTCTCGTAAGTTTTTTACCCTTCGTTTTTTCGACACGTGGATTTTTACGGTAAAACAGGATTACCGTGGCTGACCTTCGATTTACCACCACTGGAGAGTGGTGCACCATGGTACTGTTCCGTTTCAAATCCATGCACGCATTTATAAAAGTCGTACGGCACTGTTTCGCCATTTCGGACGGATGTTGCACCTTGCACCGTGGATGTTGCACCCTGTAGATATCGATTATTCGGACGGCCATAACTTCTGGCTCGTTTAGAGTTACGGGAGGCATAACCTGTCAAAACAAAGGCCTCGATGAGTTCTACGGCTTTGACAGCTTTCAGCCGTCAACGGATAGATTAATGCCCAGAAAGGTCAACCCGAATCTCAATCAAGTCTCGTAAGTTTTTTACCCTTCGTTTTTTCGACACGTGGATTTTTACGGTAAAACAGGATTACGGTGGCTGGCCTTCGATTTACCATCGCTGGACAGTGGTGCACCATGGTATTGTTCCGTTTCAAATCCATGCACGCATTTCTAAAAGTCGTACGGCACTGTTTCGCCATTTCGGACGGATGTTGCACCTTGCACCGTGTATGTTGCACCCTGTAGATATCGATTATTCGGACGACCATAACTTCTGGCTCGTTTAGAGTTACGGGAGCCATAACCTGTCAAAACGAAGGCCTCGATGAGTTCTACGGCTTTGACAGCTTTCAACCGTCAACGGATAGATTAATGCCCAAAAAGGACGACCCGAATCTCAATCGGGCCTCGTAAGTTTTTTACCCTTCGTTTTTTCGACACGTGGATTTTTACGGTAATACAGGATTACCGTGGCTGGCCTTCGATTTACCATCGCTGGAGAGCGGTGCACCGTGGTACTGTTCTGTTTCAAATCCATGCATGCATTTCTAAAAGTCGTACGGCACTGTTTCTCCATTTCGGACGGATGTTGCACCTTGCACCGTGGATGTTGCACCCTGTAAATATCGATTATTCGGACGGCCGTAACTTCTGGCTCGTTTAGAGGTACGGGAGCCATAACCTGTCAAAAGGAAGGCCTCGATGAGTTGCACGGTTTTGACAGCTTTCAGTCATCAACGAAAATTCATGCACGCATTTCTAAAAGTCGTACGACACTGTTTCGCTATTTCAGACGGATGTTGCACCTTGCACCGTGGATGTTGCACCCTGTAGATATCGATTATTCGGACGGCCATAACTTTTGACTCGTTTAGAGTTACGGGAGCCATAACCTGTCAAAACGAAGGCCTCGATGAGTTCTACGGCTTTGACAGCTTTCAGCCGTCAACAGATAGATTAATGCCCAAAAAGGACAACCCGAATCTCAATCGGGTCTCGTAAGTTTTTTACCCTTCGTTTTTTCGACACGTGGATTTTTACGGTAAAACAGGATTACCGTGGCCCGTCTTCGACTTCCCATCGCTGGAGAGTGGTGCACCATGGTACTGTTCCATTTCAAATCCATGCACGCGTTTCTAAATGTCATACGGCACTGTTTCGCCATTTCGGACGGATGTTGCACCATGCACCGTGGATGTTGCACCCTGTAGATATAGATTATTCGGACGGCCATAAATTTTGGCTCGTTTAGAGTTATGGGAGACATAACCTGTCAAAACGAAGACCTCGATGAGTTCTATGGTTTTGACAGCTTTCAGCCGTCAACGGATAGATTAATGCCCAAAAAGGACAACCCGAATCTCAATCGGGTCTCGTAAGTTTTTCACCCTTCGTTTTTTCGACACGTGGATTTTTACGGAAAAACAGGATTACCGTGGCCCCTCTTCGACTTCCCATCGCTGGAGAGTGGTACACTATGGTACTGTTCCATTTAAAATCCATGCACGCATTTCTAAAAGTCTTACGGCACTGTTTCGCCATTTCGGACGGATGTTGCACCTTGCACCGTGGATGTTGCATCCTGTAGATATCTATTATTCGGACGGCCATAACTTCTGACTCGTTTAGAGTTACGGGAGCCTTAACCTGTCAAAACGAAGACCTCGATGAGTTCTATGGCTTTGACAGCTTTCAGCCGTCAATGGACAGATTAATGCCCAAAAAGGACAACCCGAATCTCAATTGGGTCTCGTAAGTTTTTTACCCTTCATTTTTTCGACACGTGGATTTTTACGGCAAAAAAGGATTACCGTGGCCCGTCTTCGACTTCCCATCGCTGGAGAGTGGTGCACCATGGTACTGTTCCGTTTCAAAACCATGCGCGCATTTCTAAAGGTCGTACGACACTGTTTCACCATTTCGGACGGATGTTGCACCTTGCACCGTGGATGTTGCACCCTGTAGATATCGATTATACAAACGGCCATAACTTCTGGCTCGTTTAGAGCTACGTGAGCCATGACCTGTCAAAACGAAGGCCTCGATGAGATCTACGGCTTTGACAGCTTTCAGCCGTCAACGGATTGATTAATGCCCAAAAAGGACAACCCGAATCTCAATCGGGTCTCGTAAGTTTTTTACCCTTCGTTTTTTTCGACACGTGGATTTTTACGGTAAAACAGGATTACCGTGGCCCGTCTTCGACTTTCCATCGCTGGAGAGTGGTGCACCATGGTACTGTTCCGTTTCAAATCCATGCACGCATTTCTAAAAGTCGTACGGCACTGTTTCGCCATTTCGGACGGATGTTGCACCTTGCACCGTGGATGTTGCACCCTGTAGATATATATTATTCGAACGGCCATAACTTCTGGCTCGTTTAGAGTTACGGGAGGCATAACCTGTCAAAACGAAGACCTCGATGAGTTCTACAGCTTTGACAACTTTCAACAGTCAACGGATAGATTAACCCCCAAAAAGGGCAACCCAAATCTCAATCGGGCCTCGTAAGTTTTTTACCCTTCGTTTTTTCGACACGTGGATTTTTACGGTAAAACAGGATTACCGTGGCTTTCCTTCGATTTACCATCGCTGGAGAGTGGTGCACCATGGTACTGTTCCGTTTCAAATCCATGCACGCTTTTCTAAAAGTCGTACGGCACTGTTTCTCCATTTCGGACGGATGTTGCACCTTGCACCGTGGATGTTGCACCCTGTAGATATCGATTATTTGGACGGCCATAACTTCTGGCTCGTTAAGAGTTACAGGAGCCATAACCTGTCAAAACAAAGGCCTCGATGAGTTCTACGGCTTTGACAGCTTTCAGCCGTCAACGGATAGATTAATGGCCAAAAAGGACAACCCGAATCTCAATCGGGTCTCGTAAATTTTTTACCCTTCGTTTTTTCGACACGTGGATTTTTACGGTAAAACAGGATTACCGTGGCTAGCCTTCGATTAACCATCGCTGGAGAGTGGTGCACCATGGTACTGTTCCGTTTGAAATCCATGCATGCATTTCTAAAAGTCGTACGGCACTGTTTCTCCATTTCGGACGGATGTTGCACCTTGCACCGTGGATGTTGCACCCTATAGATATCGATAATTCGGACGGCCATAACTTCTGGCTCGTTTAGAGTTACGGGAGCCATAACCTGTCAAAACGAAGGCCTCGAAGAGTTCTACGGCTTTGACGGCTTTTAGCCGTCAACGGATAGATTAATGCCCAAAAAGGACAACCCGAATCTCAATCGGGTCTCGTAAGTTTTTTACCCTATGATTTTTCGACACGTGGATTTTTACGGTAAAACGGGATTACGGTGGCTGGCCTTCGATTTACCATCGCTGGACAGTGGTGCACCATGGTACTATTCCGTTTCAAATCCATTCACGGATTTCTAAAAGTCGTACAGCACTGTTTTGCCATTTCGAACGGATGTTGCACCTTGCACCGTGGATGTTGCACCATGTAGATGTCGATTATTTGGACGGTCATAACTTCTGGCCCGTTTAGAGTTACGGGAACCATAACCTGTCAAACGAAGACCTCGATGAGTTCTACGACTTTGAATGATTTCAGTCGTCAACGGATAGATTAATGCCCAAAAAGGACAACCCGAATCTCAATCGGGTCTCGTAAGTTTTTTACCCTTCGTTTTTTCGACACGTGTATTTTTACGGTAAAACGGGATTACCGTGGCCCGTCTTCGACTTCTCATCGCTGGAGAGTGGTGCACCATGGTACTGTTCCGTTTCAAATCCTTGCACGCATTTCTAAAAGTCGTACGGCACTGTTTCACCATTTCGGACGGATGTTGCACCTTGCGCCGTGGATGTTGCACCCTGTTGATATCGATTATTCGGACGACCATAACTTCTGACTCGTTTAGAGTTAAGGGAGCCATAACCTGTCAAAACGAAGGCCTCGAAGAGGTCTATGGCTTTAACAGCTTTCAGCCGTCAACGGATAGATTAATGCCCAGAAAGGACAACCCGAATCACAATCGGGTCTCGTAAGTTTTTTACCATTCGTTTTTTCGACACGTGGATTTTTACGGTAAAACAGGATTACGGTGGCTGGCCTTCAATTTACCATCGCTGGAAAGTGGTGCACCATGGTACTATTCCGTTTCAAATCCACGCACGCATTTCTAAAAGTTGTACGGCACTGTTTTGCCATTTCGGACGGATGTTGCACCTTGCACCGTGGATGTTGCACCCTATAGATATCGATTATTCGGACAGCCATAACTTCTGGCTCGTTTAGAGTTACGGGAGCCATAACCTGTCAAGACGAAGGCCTCGATGAGTTCTATGGCATTGACAGCTTTCAGCCGTCAACGGATAGATTAATTCCCAAAAAGGACAACCCGAATCTCAATCGGGTCTCGTAAGTTTTTTACCCTTCGTTTTTTCGACACGTGGATTTTTACGATAAAACATGATTACCGTGGCACGTCTTCAACTTCCCATCGCTGGAGAGTGGTGCACCATGGTACTGTTCCATTTCAAATCCATGCACGCATTTCTAAAAGTCGTACGGCACTGTTTTGCCATTTCGGACGGATGTTGCACCTTGCACCGTGGATGTTGCACTCTGTAGATATCGATTATTCGGACGGCCAAAACTTCTGGCTCGTTTAGAGTTACAGGAGCCATAACCTGGCAAAACGAAGGCCACGATGAGTTCTACGGCTTTGGTAGCTTTTATCCATCAACGGATAGATTAATGCCCAAAACGGACAACCCGAATCTCAATCGGGTCTAGTAAGTTTTTTACCCTTCGTTTTTTCGACACGTGCATTTTTACGGCAAAACAGGATTACGGTGGCTGGTCTTCGATTTACCATCGCTGGAGAGTGGTGCACCATGGTACTGTTCCGTTTCAAATCCATGCGCGCATTTCTAAAAATCGTACGGCACTGTTTCGCCATTTCGGACGGTTGTTGCACCTTGCACCGTGGATGTTGCACCCTGTATATATCGATTATTCGGACGGCCATAACTTCTGGCTCGTTTAGAGTTAGGGGAGCCACAACCTGTCAAAACGATGGCCTCAATGAGTTCTACGGCTTTGACAGCTTTCAGCCGTCAAAGGATAGATTAATGCCCAAAAAGGACAACCCGAATCTCAATCGGGTCTCGTAAGTTTTTTACCCTTTGATTTTTCGACACGTGGATTTTTACGGTAAAACAGGATTACCGTGGCTGGCCTTCGATTTACCATCGCTGGAGAGTGGTGCACCATGGTACTGTTCCGTTTCAAATCCATGCACGCATTTCTAGAAGTCGTACGACACTGTTTCGCCATTTCGGACGGATGATGCACCTTGCACCATGGATGTTGCACCCTATAGATATCGATTATACGGACGACCATAATTTCTTCCTCGTTTAGAGATACAGGAGCCATAACCCATCAAAACGAAGGCCTCGATGAGTTCTACGGCTTTGACTGCTTTCAGCCATCAACGCATAGATTAATGCCCAAAAGGACAACCCGAATCTCAATCGGGTCTCGTAAGTTTTTTACCCTTCGTTTTTCGACACGTGGATTTTTACGGTAAAACAGGATTACCGTGGCTGGCCTTCGATTTACTATCGCTGGAGAGTGGTGCACCATGGTACTGTTCCGTTTCAAATCCATGCACGCATTTCTAAAAGGCGTACGGTACTGTTTCGCCATTTCGGACGGATGTTGCACCTTGCACCGCGGATGTTGCACCCTATAGATATCGATTATTCAAACGGCCATAACTTCTGGCTCGTTTAGAGTTATGGGAGCCATAACCTGTCAAAACGAAGGTCTCGATGAGTTCTACGGCTTTGACAGCTTTCAGCCATCAACGGATAGATTAATGCCCAAAAAGGACAACCCGAATCTCAATCGGGTCTCGTAAGTTTTTTACCCTTCGTTTTTTCGACACGTGGTTTTTACGGTAAAACAGGATTACCGTGGCCCGTCTTCGACTTCCCATCGCTGGAGAGTGGTGCACCATGGTACTGTTCCGTTTCAAATCCATGCACGCATTTCTAAAAGTCGTACGGCACTGTTTCGTCATTTCGGACGGATGTTGCACCGTGCACCGTAGATGTTGCACCCTGTAGATATCGATTATTCGGACGGCCAAAACTTCTGGCTCGTTTAGAGTTACGGGAACCATAACCTGTCAAAACAAAGGCCTCGATGAGTTCTATGGCTTTGACAGCTTCCAGTCGTCAACGGATAGATTAATGCCCAAAAAGGACAACCCGAATATCAATCGGGTCTCGTAAGTTTTTTACCCTTCGTTTTTTCGACACGTGGATTTTTACGGTAAAACAGGATTACCGTGGCCCGCCTTCGACTTCCCATCGCTGGAGAGTGGTGCACCATGGTACTGTTCCGTTTCAAATGCATGCACGCATTTCTAAAAGTCGTACGGCACTGTTTCGCCATTACGGACGGATGTTGCACCTTGCACCGTGGATGTTGCACCCTGTAGATATCGATTATTCGGACGGCCATAACTTCTGGCTCGTTTAGAGTTACGGGAGCCATAACCTGTCAAAACGAAGGCCTCGATGAGTTCTACGGCTTTGACAGCTTTCAGCCGCCAACGGATAGATTAATGCCCAAAAAGGGCAACCCGAATCTCAATCGGGCCTCGTAAGTTTTTAACCCTTCGTTTTTTCGACACGTGGATTTTTACGGTAAAACGGGATTACGGTGGATGGTGTTCGATTTACCATCGTTGGAGAGTGGTGCACCATGGTACTGTTCCGTTTCAAATCCATGCACGCATTTCTAAAAGTCGTACGGCACTGATTCGCCATTTCGGACGGATGTTGCACCTTGCACCGTGGATGTTGCACCCTGTAGATATCGATTATTCGGACGGCCATAACTTCTGGCTCGTTTAGAGTTACTGGAGCCATAACCTGTCAAAACGAAGGCCTCGATGAATTCTGCGGCTTTGACAGCTTTCAGCCATCAACGGATAGATTAATGCCCAACGAGGACAACCCGAATCTCAATCGGGTCTCGTAAGTTTTTTACCCTTCGTTTTTTCGACACGTGGATTTTTACGGTAAAACGGGATTACCGTGGCCCCTCTTTGACTTTCCATCGCTAGAGAGTGGTGCACCATGGTAGTGTTCCATTTCAAATCCATGCACGCATTTCTAAAAGTTGTACGGCACTATTTCGCCATTTCGGACGGATGTTGCACCTTGCACCGTGGATGTTGCACCCTGTAGATATCAATTATTCGGACGGCCATAACTTCTTGCTCGTTTAGAGTTACGGGAGCCATAACCTGTCAAAACGAAGGCCTCGATGAGTTCTACAGCTTTGATAGCTTTCAGCCGTCAACGGATAGATTAATGCCCAAAAAGGACAACCCGAATCTCAATCAGGTCTCGTAAGTTTTTTGCCCTTCGCTTTTTCGACACGTGGATTTTTACGGTAAAACAGAATTACCGTGGCTGGCCTTCGATTTACCATCGCTGGAGAGTGGTGCACCATGGTACTGTTCCGCTTCAAATCCATGCACGCATTTCTAAAAATCGTACGGCACTGTTTCGCCATTTTAGACGGATGTTGCACCTTGCACCGTGGATGTTGCACCCTATAGATATCGATTATTCGGACGGCCATAACTGCTGGCTCGTTTAGAGTTACGGGAGCCATTACCTGTCAAAACGAAGGCCTCGATGAGTTCTACGGCTTTGATAGCTTTCAGCCGTCAACGGATAGATAAATGCCCAAAAAGGACTACCCGAATCACAATCGGGTATCGTAAGTTTTTTATCCTTCGTTTTTTCGACACGTGGATTTTTACGGTAAAACAGGATTACCGTGGCTGGCCTTCGATTTACCGTTGCTGGAGAGTGGTGCACCATGGTACTGTTCCGTTTCAAATCCATGCACACATTTCTAAAAGTCGTACGGCACTGTTTCGCCATTTCGGACGGATGTTGCACCTTGCAACGTCGATGTTACACCCTGTAGATATCGATTATTCGGACGGCCATAACTTCTGGCTCGTTTAGAGTTACGGGAGCCATAACCTGTCAAAACGAAGGCCTCGATGAGTTCTACGGGTTTGACAGCTTTCAGCCATCAACGTATAGATTAATGCCCAAAAAGGACCACCCGAATCTCAATCGGGTCTCGTAAGTTTTTTACCCTACGTTTTTTCGACACGTGGATTTTTACGGTAAAACAGGATTACCGTGGCTGGCCTTCAATTTACCATCGCTGGAGAGTGGTGCACCATGGTACTATTCCGTTTCAAATCCATTCACGCATTTCTAAAAGTCGTACGGCACTGTTTCGTCATTTCGGACGGATGTTGCACCTTGCACCGTGGATGTTGCACCCTGTAGATATCGATTATTCGGACGGCCATAACTTCTGGCTCGTTTAGAGTTAAGGGAGCCATAACCTGTCAAAACGAAGGCCTCGATGAGTTCTACGGCTTTGACAGCTTTCAGCCATCAACGGATAAATTAATGCCCAAAAAGGACAACCCGAATCTCCGTCGGGTCTCGTAAGTTTTTTACCCTTCGTGTTTTCGACACGTGGATTTTTACGGTAAAACAGGATTACGGTGGCTAGTCTTCGATTTACCATCGCTGGAGAGTGGTGCACCATGGTACTGTTCCGCTTCAAATCCATGCACGCATTTCTAAAATTCGTACGGCACTGTTTCGCCATTTTAGACGGATGTTGCACCTTGCACCGTGGATGTTGCACCCTGTAGATATCGATTATACGGACGACCATAACTTCTGGCACGTTTAGAGTTACGGGAGTCATAACCTGTCAAAATGAAGGTCTCGATGAGTTCTACGGCTTTGACAGCTTTCAGCCGTCAACGGATAGATTAATGCCCAAAAAGGACAACCCGAATCACAATCGGGTATCGTAAGTTTTTTACCCTTCGTTTTTTCGACACATGGATTTTTACGGTAAAACAGGATTACCGTGGCTGGCCTTCGATTTACCATCGCTGGAGAGTGGTGCACCATGGTACTGTTCCGTTTCAAATCCATGCACGCATTTCTAAAAGTCGTACGGCACTGTTTCATCATTTCGGACGGATGTTGCACCTTGCACCGTGGATGTTGCACCCTGTAGATATCGATTATTCAGACGGCCATAACTTCTGGCTCGTTTAGAGTTACGGGAGCCATAACCTGTCAAAACGAAGGACTCGATGAGTTCTACGACTTTGACAGCTTTCAGCCGTCAAAGGATAGATTAATGCCCAAAAAGGACAACCCGAATCTCCGTCGTGTCTCGTAAGTGTTTTACCCTTCGTTTTTTCGACACGTGGATTTTTACGGTAAAACAGGATTACGGTGGCTGGACTTCGATTTACCATTGTTGGAGAGTGGTGCACCATGGTACTGTTCCGTTTCAAATCCATGCATTCATTTCTAAAAGTCGTACGGCACTGTTTGGCCATTTCGGACGGATGTTGCACCTTGCACCGTGGATGTTGCACCCTGTAGATATCGATTATTCGGACGACCATAACTTCTGGCTCGTTTAGAGTTACGGGAGCCATAACCTGTCAAAACGAAGGCCTCGATGAGTTCTACGGCTTTGACGGCTTTCAGCCGTCAACGGATAGATTAATGCCCAAAAAGGACAACCCGTATCTCAAACGGGTCTCGTAAGTTTTTAACCCTTCGTTTTTTCGACACGTGGATTTTTACGGTAAAACAGGATTACGGTGGCTGGTCTTCGATTTACCATCGCTGGAGAGTGGTGCACCATGGTACTGTTCCGTTTCAAATCCATGCACGCATTTCTAAAAGTCGTACGGCACTGTTTCGCCATTTCGGACGGATGTTGCACCTTGCACCGTGGATGTTGCACCCTGTAGATATCGATTATTCAGACGGCCATAACTTCTGGCTCGTTTAGAGTTACGGGAGCCATAACCTTTCAAAACGAAGGACTCGATGAGTTCTACGGCTTTGATAGCTTTCAGCCGTCAATGGATAGATTAATGCCCAAAAAGGACAACCCGAATCTCCGTCGTGTCTCGTAAGTGTTTTACCCTTCGTTTTTTCGACACGTGGATTATTACGGTAAAACAGGATTAAGGTGGCTGGACTTCGATTTACCATCGCTGGAGAGTGGTGCACCATGGTACTGTTCCGTTTCAAATCCATGCATGCATTTCTAAAAGTCGTACGGCACAGTTTGGCCATTTCGGACGGATGTTGCACCTTGCACCTTGGATGTTGCACCCTGTAGATATCGATTATTCGGATGGCCATAACTTCTGGCTCGTTTAGAGTTACGGGATCCATAACCTGTCAAAACGAAGGCCTCGATGAGTTCTACGGCTTTGACGGCTTTCAGCCGTCAACGGATAGATTAATGCCCAAAAAGGACAACCCGAATCTCAAACGGGTCTCGTAAGTTTTTAACCCTTCTTTTTTTCGACACGTGGATTTTTACGGTAAAACAGGATTACGGTGGTTGGACTTCGATTTACCATCGCTGGATAGTGGTGCACCATGGTACTGTTCCGTTTCAAATCCATGCACGCATTTCTAAAAGTCGTACGGCACTGTTTCGCCATTTCGGACGGATGTTGGACCTCGCACCGTGGATGTTGCACCCTGTAGATATCGATTATTCGGACGGCCATAACTTCTGGCTCGTTTAGAGTTACGGGAGCCATAACCTATCAAAACGAAGGCCTCGATGATTTCTACGGCTTTGACCACTTTCATCCATCAACGGATAGATTAATGCCCAAAAAGGACAACCCGAATCTCAATCGGGTCTCGTAAGTTTTTTACCCTTCGTTTTTTCGACACGTGGATTTTTACGGTAAAACAGGATTACGGTGGCTAGTCTTCGATTTACCATCGCTGGAGAGTGGTGCACCATGGTACTGTTCCGCTTCAAATCCATGCACGCATTTCTAAAATTCGTACGGCACTGTTTCGCCATTTTAGACGGATGTTGCACCTTGCACCGTGGATGTTGCACCCTGTAGATATCGATTATACGGACGACCATAACTTTTGGCTCGTTTAGAGTTACGGGAGCTAACCTGTCAAAACGAAGGCCTCAATGAGTTCTACGGCTATGATAGCTTTCAGCCGTCAACTGATAGATTAATGCCCAAAAAGGACAACCCGAATCACAATCGGGTATCGTAAGTTTTTTAACCTTCATTTTTTCGACACGTGGATTTTTACGGTAAAACAGGATTACCGTGGCTGGCCTTCGATTTACCGTCGCTGGAAGTGGTGCACCATGGTACTATTCCGTTTCAAATCCATGCACGCATTTCTAAAAGTCGTACGGCACTGTTTCGCCATTTCGGACGGATGTTGCACCTTGCACCGTGGATGTTGCACCCTGTAGATATCGATTATTCGGACGGCCATAACTTCTGGCTCGTTTAGAGTTACGGGAGCCATAACCTGTCAAAACGAAGGCCTCGATGAGTTCTACGGCTTTGACAGCTGTCAGCCGTTAACGGATAGACTAATGCCCAAAAAGGACAACCCGAATCTCCGTCGTGTCTCGTAAGTTTTTTACCCTTCGTTTTTTCGACACGTGGATTTTTACGGTAAAACAGGATTACGGTGGCTAGTCTTCGATTTACCATCGCTGGAGAGTGGTGCACCATGGTACTGTTCCCCTTCAAATCCATGCACGCATTTCTAAAATTCGTACGGCACTGTTTCGCCATTTTAGACGGATATTGCACCTTGCACCGTGGATGTTGCACCCTGTAGATATCGATTATACGGACGACCATAACTTCTGGCACGTTTAGAGTTACGGGAGCCATAACCTGTCAAAACGAAGGCATCGATGAGTTCTACGGCTTTGACGTCTTTCGGCCGTCAACGGATAGATTAATGCCCAAAAAGGACAACCCGAATCACAATCGGGTATCGTAAGTTTTTTACCCTTCGTTTTTTCGACACGTGGATTTTTACGGTAAAACAGGATTACCGTGGCTGGCCTTCGATTTACCATCGCTGGAGAGTGGTGCACCATGGTACTGTTCTGTTTCAAATCCATGCACGCATTTCTAAAAGTCGTACGGCACTGTTTCGCCATTTCGGACGGATGTTGCACCTTGCACCGTGGATGTTGCACCCTGTAGATATCGATTATTCAGACGGCCATAACTTCTGGCTCGTTTAGAGTTACGGGAGCCATAACCTGTCAAAATGAAGGACTCGATGAGTTCTACGGCTTTGACTGCTTTCAGCCGTCAACGGATAGATGAATGCCCAAAAAGGACAACCCGAATCTCCATCGTGTCTCGTAAGTGTTTTACCCTTCGTTTTTTCGACACGTGGATTTTTACGGTAAAACAGGATTACGGTGGCCGGACTTCGATTTACCATTGTTGGAGAGTGGTGCACCATGGTACTGTTCCGTTTCAAATCCATGCATGCATTTCTAAAAGTCGTACGGCACTGTTTGGCCATTTCGGACGCATGTTGCACCTTGCACCTTGGATGTTGCACCCTGTAGATATCGATTATTCGGACGACCATAACTTCTGGCTCGTTTAGAGTTACGGGAGCCATAACCTGTCAAAACGAAGGCCTCGATGAGTTCTACGGCTTTGACGGCTTTCAGCCGTCAACGGATAGATTAATGCCCAAAAAGGACAACCCGAATCTCAAACGGGTCTCGTAAGTTTTTAACCCTTCGTTTTTTCGACACGTGGATTTTTACGGTAAAACAGGATTACGGTGGCTGATCTTCGATTTACCATCGCTGGAGAGTGGTGCACCATGGTACTGTTCCGTTTCAAATCCATGCACGCATTTCTAAAAGTCGTACGGCACTGTTTCGCCATTTCGGACGGATGTTGCACCTTGCACCGTGGATGTTGCACCCTGTAGATATCGATTATTCGGACGGCCATAACTTCTGGCTCGTTTAGAGTTACGGGAGCCATAACCTATCAAAACGAAGGCCTCGATGAGTTCTACGGCTTTGACCACTTTCATCCATCAACGGATAGATTAATGCCCAAAAAGGACAACCCGAATCTCAATCGGGTCTCGTAAGTTTTTTACCCTTCGTTTTTTCGACACGTGGATTTTTACGGTAAAACAGGTTTACGGTGGCTAGTCTTCGATTTACCATCGCTGGAGAGTGGTGTACCATGGTACTGTTCCGCTTCAAATCCATGCACGCATTTCTAACATTCGTACGGCACTGTTTCGCCATTTTAGACGGATGTTGCACCTTGCACCGTGGATGTTGCACCCTGTAGATATCGATTATACGGACGACCATAACTTCTGGCTCGTTTAGAGTTACGGGAGCTAACCTGTCAAAACGAAGGCCTCAATGAGTTCTACGGCTATGATAGCTTTCAGCCGTCAACTGATAGATTAATGCCCAAAAAGGACAACCCGAATCACAATCGGGTATCGTAAGTTTTTTACCCTTCGTTTTTTCGACACGTGGATTTTTACGGTAAAACAGGATTACCGTGGCTGGCCTTCGATTTACCGTCGCTGGAGAGTGGTGCATCATGGTACTATTCCGTTTCAAATCCATGCACACATTTCTAAAAGTCGTACGGCACTGTTTCTCCATTTCGGACGGATGTTGCACCTTGCACCGTGGATGTTGCACCCTGTAGATATCGATTATTCGGAAGGCCATAACTTCTGGCTCGTTTAGAGTTACGGGAGCCATAACCTATCAAAACGAAGGCCTCGATGAGTTCTACGGCTTTGACCACTTTCATCCATCAACGGATAGATTAATGCCCAAAAAGGACAACCCGAATCTCAATCGGGTCTCGTAAGTTTTTTACCCTTCGTTTTTTCGACACGTGGATTTTTACGGTAAAACAGGATTACGGTGGCTAGTCTTCGATTTACCATCGCTGGAGAGTGGTGCACCATGGTACTGTTCCGCTTCAAATCCATGCACGCATTTCTAAAATTCGTACGGCACTGTTTCGCCATTTTAAACGGATGTTGCACCTTACACCGTGGATGTTGCACCCTGTAGATATCGATTATACGGACGACCATAACTTCTGGCTCGTTTAGAGTTACGGGAGCTAACCTGTCAAAACGAAGGCCTTAATGAGTTCTACGGCTATGATAGCTTTCAGCCGTCAACTGATAGATTAATGCCCAAAAAGGACAACTCGAATCACAATTGGGTATCGTAAGTTTTTTACCCTTCGTTTTTTCGACACGTGGATTTTTACGGTAAAACAAGATTACCGTGGCTGGCCTTCGATTTACCGTCGCTGGAGAGTGGTGCACCATGGTACTATTCCGTTTCAAATCCATGCACGCTGTTACCCCATTTTATGGTCAAAACGGGAATAACAACAAATTGGCAAGGAATTATGGATAGCAGGACTGGGAATAAAGGCTACGATGGATATCGTCAAAATTCTGTTGAACTCCGATCGAGACGAAATTGATTGAAAATGACGATAAGGACTATGAAAGGCTATGTTTCAAATATCAAGTTAATCGGAGTTCGTATGGAGGAAATATGATGGATTCAAGGTGGGAGAGGAATGTTGTTCGAACCCATCAGGTTCGATCCCATCAGGTTCGAAACCATCAGGTTCGAACCCATCAGGTTCGAACCCATCAGGTTCGAACCCATCAGGATCGAACCCATCAGGTTCGAACCCATCAGGTTCGAACCCATCAGGTTCGAACCCATCAGGTTCGAACCCATCAGGTTCGAATCAACGGGAACTAGATTGGGTTCGAAAGGAATGACTTCAGTGCAATGGACATGGATTCGAATGATGGACGCGGACTCGAAGATAGTGGATTCGAATGATGAAGCTCGAAGAAGGAAATGGATACGAAGTTTTAATGGATTCGTAGGAAATGATGGATTCGAAGTTCTGATGGATTCGTGGAAAATGATGGATTCGAAGTTCTGATGGATTCGTGGAAAATGATGGATTCGAAGTTCTGATGGATTCGTGGAAAATGATGGATTCGAAGTTTTGATGGATTCGTAGAAAGTGAATAGACACGAAGTTTTGATGGATTCGTAGAAAGTAAATGGATTCGAAGTTTCGATGGATTCGTAGGAGGTGAATGGATTCGAAGTTTGCATGGATTCGAGAGTTATGGAGTCGAAGGACTGAAGATGGATTCGAAGGGTATGGATTCGAGAGAGTTGGCCTCGTGGGTTCGAAATACATGGTTTCGAAGTAGACAGACCATGGGTTCGAACCAATCAGGACGCACGAATTCTAGAACTTGGATCGATCATATCTTCCAAACCGTTGATCCAAATGCAATGAAATTTTTACAGGAGCTTACATACATGTTGAAGAATGTTCACACCAAATTTCAGCTCAATTGGATGGATTCTTGATCGATTCGAAAATCACTTCGAATCGATCCCAAACTGGGCACGGATTCCGAGAACACGGGCCTGCGGGCCCCCCCTCACGTGCCAAGCAACCTCCCCAGGTTTTAGGCGGGATTTCAACCTTCCACGCCTATAAATAGAGCCCCTGGTCATTCAGAAAAGGGGTCGGAAGATTTGGAGAGGAAAAGCAAGCCCAGACGCTGCTAAAATCATTCCATAGCATTATTTCTACTATTTTCTTCAGATTTGGTCACTACAACTGTTGTAATCACTTGTAATCTTCAAGGATAATCAATAAAAAAGAAAAAATTGGAGTGGACGTAGGCCGGAGATAGCCGAACCACTATAAAACTTGTGTCTCTGTTCTTTACTTTTGTGGTTGCTGTCTATTATATGTTGAGATCTGTTGTTTGTGTTTGAATATCATTAATTTATATTCATACACTGGTGCTTTCACGGTATTGGGTGTTTGTGGCCAATTTTGGCGCAAACATTTTGGTGCTTTCACTGAGAACAACTAGCACCCGCTACATCGGATTTGAAGAGTTTGAGGAATTTGGATTTGGAAGACAATGGCTAGACAGGATAGCAGAAGGCTAAGGGCTGAGAGAAGCCAACAAGGAGGAAGTCAGCAAGCATCCTCCGGAGGTGAGGAAGGACGGGCTTCAGTCTACATAACTCGGGATGAAATGGAAGCTATGGCCAATTCTTTGCAGGAGAGATTGTTGAAAAGTCAACAGGAAATGATGCAAACTTTCTTGGAACAAATGAGAGCTACAGGAATGCAGAGCTTAGGAACAGCTACAGCAGATGCGGATGCAGGACAAGGAGCTAGGATTGTGGAACCCAATGAAGGACAGGATACGGAGCCAGAAGGCAATCAACAAGGGCTTGGGGGCAGGCCCACAGGATTCAATGCAGAAGTACCTTTGGAAGGAATTCAGCAAGCTAGAACTAACGTTGCTGCTAGTGAGCCACACGAGGAATATGTACCAGAGTTCCCTCGGGGGCATGGGGGGCAACCCCTACCAGACAATACAGGGTTAGTAGAGATGATTAGGAAGACTGTGCGAGGTGGGTTGACAAACGGAGATTTGGAAGGAGTGAATAGAAGTCCATTCGTTCAGGAGATAAGGATGGCTCGGAATCCACCTAAGTTCAAGCTACCTAGCGTGGAGGTATATGATGGTAAGACGGATCCAACAGATCACTTAATGAGGTACACCAGACACATGGAGGTGCTGGGGGCATCGGAGGAAGTGATGGCCCGATGTTTCCCTTTGTATTTGAAGGACTTGGCTGCAATGTGGTTTAGGCAACTGGGAGAAGGATCTATCAGGACTTGGAAGGAATTAGTGGAAAAGTTTCTAGGACAGTTTCGGGTTCACGTTAAGAGGCCAAAGAACGTGATGACTTTAACATCGGTAAAGCAAAGAATGGACGAATCACTTAGAACTTTTCTAACTCGATTCAGCGCGGCAGTCGCTTCGGTGGATCGGCCTGATCCATCAATGGTTTTAATGGCAGCAGTATCAGGAGTCAAGGAGAATTCGGATTTCAAGGTATCTCTGATACGAGATCCCCCGCGAAATCTCGACGAATTCTTTCATGAGGCAGAAAGGTTCCTTCGACAAGAAGATGCAAGTACGGATTTAAAGTCAAAAAAGGTTAGCACAATCGAGGTTGGAGCGGTATCCAAAAACGGTTCGGATAGGGATAAAGGAAAAAGGAAGTTAGATGACGACTCTGGAAACGCTAGAAAACGATGGAAGGACCCAAAGTTTTCCACATACACTGGATTGAACGAGACGCTGGAACGGATATACTTGGAAACTCGGAATCGCCTTCCCTACCGAAGGCCGGCTAGGAGGGAACCAACAGAGCGGGAAAGGACATCAGGAAGGCACTGTCTCTTCCATGATCTGGATGGACACGATACCAACAGCTGCAGGCACCTAAAGGATATAATCGAGGAGCATGTAAGGAAGGGACAGTTGCAGCAATATGTTGGAACTCGGGATGCAACGGTGGAGCAGGAGCAACCGCCGACCACCTCACGCCGTGATGATGGGAGGCCCAGGGATGATCGTCGATTGATCATCCATTGACCAAGGTAATATGGAATAAGTAGCAAGCTGTTAGCAAACGGTAAAGTCATTTACACATGTACGGGGACGGAGATAGCCCCTAGGCACGCTCTGAATGATGATAACCCGGGACGCTATGGTTTGTGAAATTTATTTCTTGCTTTCAGATTGGACATTGCTTTTCTTTTTGGATTTGGTTTTGGAGCTTGGATTGAGCTCCTGGTTTTTCTTGCTTTTTTATTTGGATTTTCCTTTGGACAATTGTTTTTGGTTTTGGATTCTGGTTTGGATTTCTGGTTTTCTGGTTTTGGATTTGAATTTTTGGGTTTGGATTTGGATTTTGGATTTGGATTTCGGATTTGAATTTTTGGATTTGGATTTTTGGGCTTTGGAATAGATTTTTGGTTGGACTTTTATCTGGTTTTTGATAAATGGTCGTCGGGTATGGATTATGCCTGGCAAGGGGTGAGTCACTTTACCCAAACAAGGTGAGTTGACTCATTCAGGTCGTCGAGTATGTACTATGCTCGGCAAGGGTCCGGAGAGATCAGGATTCGGCTTAGGACTTAAGCCATGGCATTTTACAGCGCCCAGGGACACTGGGCCAAGGTCGTTGAGTATGGACTATGCTCGGCAAGGGTCCGGAGAGATCAGGATTCGGCTTAGGACTTAAGCCATGGCATTTTACAGCGCCCAGGGACACTGGGCCAAGGTCGTTGAGTATGGACTATGCTCGGCAAGGGTCCGGAGAGATCAGGATTCGGCTTAGGACTTAAGCCATGGCATTTTACAGCGCCCAGGGACACTGGGCCAAGGTCGTTGAGTATGGACTATGCTCGGCAAGGGTCCGGAGAGATCATGATTCGGCTTAGGACTTAAGCCATGGCATTTTACAACGCCCAGGGACACTGGGCCAAGGACATCAAGTATGGATCGCGCTTGGCAGGAACCCGGAGAGGTTATGGATTTGGCTATAGACCCGGAGAGGTCCTGGCTTCAGTAATTGGCTATTGGATAAGGATGGATTGGAACTCGGTTGTCGACTTCGAATGGATACGGAATTGGCTAAGGCTTTGGTTATTGGATATGGAACTGGACATCGACTCGAAGCAGTCAAGAATGATATACTCTGGCAATATGGCTTTGGACTTCGAATATTGGATTCGGAACTATTCAAAACACGTCTTGTTATCACAAGGCATGTTTTGGGGGGCAGACTGTTACCCCATTTTATGGTCAAAACGGGAATAACAACAAATTGGCAAGGAATTATGGATAGCAGGACTGGGAATAAAGGCTACGATGGATATCGTCAAAATTCTGTTGAACTCCGATCGAGACGAAATTGATTGAAAATGACGATAAGGACTATGAAAGGCTATGTTTCAAATATCAAGTTAATCGGAGTTCGTATGGAGGAAATATGATGGATTCAAGGTGGGAGAGGAATGTTGTTCGAACCCATCAGGTTCGATCCCATCAGGTTCGAAACCATCAGGTTCGAACCCATCAGGTTCGAACCCATCAGGTTCGAACCCATCAGGATCGAACCCATCAGGTTCGAACCCATCAGGTTCGAACCCATCAGGTTCGAACCCATCAGGTTCGAACCCATCAGGTTCGAATCAACGGGAACTAGATTGGGTTCGAAAGGAATGACTTCAGTGCAATGGACATGGATTCGAATGATGGACGCGGACTCGAAGATAGTGGATTCGAATGATGAAGCTCGAAGAAGGAAATGGATACGAAGTTTTAATGGATTCGTAGGAAATGATGGATTCGAAGTTCTGATGGATTCGTGGAAAATGATGGATTCGAAGTTCTGATGGATTCGTGGAAAATGATGGATTCGAAGTTCTGATGGATTCGTGGAAAATGATGGATTCGAAGTTTTGATGGATTCGTAGAAAGTGAATAGACACGAAGTTTTGATGGATTCGTAGAAAGTAAATGGATTCGAAGTTTCGATGGATTCGTAGGAGGTGAATGGATTCGAAGTTTGCATGGATTCGAGAGTTATGGAGTCGAAGGACTGAAGATGGATTCGAAGGGTATGTATTCGAGAGAGTTGGCCTCGTGGGTTCGAAATACATGGTTTCGAAGTAGACAGACCATGGGTTCGAACCAATCAGGACGCACGAATTCTAGAACTTGGATCGATCATATCTTCCAAACCGTTGATCCAAATGCAATGAAATTTTTACAGGAGCTTACATACATGTTGAAGAATGTTCACACCAAATTTCAGCTCAATTGGATGGATTCTTGATCGATTCGAAAATCACTTCGAATCGATCCCAAACTGGGCACGGATTCCGAGAACACGGGCCTGCGGGCCCCCCCTCACGTGCCAAGCAACCTCCCCAGGTTTTAGGCGGGATTTCAACCTTCCACGCCTATAAATAGAGCCCCTGGTCATTCAGAAAAGGGGTCGGAAGATTTGGAGAGGAAAAGCAAGCCCAGACGCTGCTAAAATCATTCCATAGCATTATTTCTACTATTTTCTTCAGATTTGGTCACTACAACTGTTGTAATCACTTGTAATCTTCAAGGATAATCAATAAAAAAGAAAAAATTGGAGTGGACGTAGGCCGGAGATAGCCGAACCACTATAAAACTTGTGTCTCTGTTCTTTACTTTTGTGGTTGCTGTCTATTATATGTTGAGATCTGTTGTTTGTGTTTGAATATCATTAATTTATATTCATACACTGGTGCTTTCACGGTATTGGGTGTTTGTGGCCAATTTTGGCGCAAACACACGCATTTCTAAAAGTTGTACGGCACTGTTTCGCCATTTCGGACGGATGTTGCACCTTGCACCGTGGATGTTGCACCCTGTAGATATCGATTATTCGGACGGCCATAACTTCTGGCTCGTTTAGAGTTACGGGAGCCATAACCTGTCAAAATGAAGGCCTCGATGAGTTCTACGGCTTTGACAGCTGTCAGCCGTCAACGCATAGACTAATGCCTAAAAAGGACAACCCGAATCTCCGTCGTGTCTCGTAAGTTTTTTACCCTTCGTTTTTTCGACACGTGGATTTTTACGGTAAAACAGGATTACGGTGGCTGGACTTCGATTTACCATCGCTGGAGAGTGGTGCACCGTGGTACTGTTCTGTTTCAAATCCATGCACGCATTTCTAAAAGTCGTACGACACTGTTTCGCCATTTCGGACGGATGTTGCACTTTGCACCGTGGATGTTGCACCCTGTAGATATCGATTATACGGACGACCATAACTTCTGGCTCGTTTAGAGTTACGGGAGCCATAACCTGTCAAAACGAAGGCCTCGATGAGTTCTACGTCTTTGGCATCTTTCAGCCGTCAACGGATAGATTAATGCCCAAAAAGAACAACCCGAATCTCAATCGGGTCTCGTAAGTTTTTTACCCTTCGCTTTTCGACACGTGGATTTTTACGGTAAAACAGGATTACCGTGGCTGGCCTTCGATTTACCATCGCTGGAGAGTGGTGCACCATGGTACTGTTCCGTTTCAAATCCATGCACACATTTCTAAAAGTCGTACGGCACTGTTTCGCCATTTCGGACGGATGTTGCACCTTGCACCGTGGATGTTGCACCCTGTAGATATCGATTATTCGGACGGCCATAACTTCTGGCTCGTTTAGAGTTACAGGAGCCATAACTTGTCAAAACGAAGGCCTCGATGAGTTCTACCGCTTTGACAGCTTTCAGCCGTCAACGGATAGACTAATGCCCAAAAAGGGCAAACCGAATCTCCGTCGTGTCTCGTAAGTTTTTAACCCTTCGTTTTTTCGACACGTGGATTTTTACGTTAAACGGGATTACGGTGGCTGGTCTTCGATTTACCATCGCTGGAGAGTGGTGCACCATGGTACTGTTCCGCTTCAAATCCATGCACGCATTTCTAAAATTCGTACGGCACTGTTTCGCCATTTTAGACGGACGTTGCACCTTGCACCGTGGATGTTGCACCCTGTAGATATCGATTATACGGACGACCATAACTTCTGGCTTGTTTAGAGTTACGGGAGCTAACCTGTCAAAACGAAGGCCTCAATGAGTTCTACGGCTATGATAGCTTTCAGCCGTCAACTGATAGATTAATGCCCAAAAAGGACAACCCGAATCACAATCGGGTATCGTAAGTTTTTTACCCTTCGTTTTTTCGACACGTGGATTTTTACGATAAAACAGGATTACCGTGGCTGGCCTTCGATTTACCGTCGCTGGAGAGTGGTGCACCATGGTACTATTCCGTTTCAAATCCATGCACACATTTCTAAAATTCGTACGGCACTGTTTCTCCATTTCGGACGGATGTTGCACCTTGCACCGTGGATGTTGCACCCTGTAGATATCGATTATTCGGAAGGCCATAACTTCTGGCTCGTTTAGAGTTACGGGAGCCATAACCTATCAAAACGAAGGCCTCGATGAGTTCTACGGCTTGGACCACTTTCATCCATCAACGGATAGATTAATGCCCAAAAAGGACAACCCGAATCTCAATCGGGTCTCGTAAGTTTTTTACCCTTCGTTTTTTCGACACGTGGATTTTTACGGTAAAACAGGATTACGGTGGCTAGTCTTCGATTTACCATCGCTGGAGAGTGGTGCACCATGGTACTGTTTCGCTCCAAATCCATGCACGCATTTCTAAAATTCGTACGGCACTATTTCGCCATTTTAAACGGATGTTGCACCTTGCACCATGGATGTTGCACCCTGTAGATATCGATTATACGGACGACCATAACTTCTGGCTCGTTTAGAGTTACGGAAGCTAACCTGTCAAAACGAAGGCCTTAATGAGTTCTACGGCTATGATAGCTTTCAGCCGTCAACTGATAGATTAATGCCCAAAAAGGACAACCCGAATCACAATTGGGTATCGTAAGTTTTTTACCCTTCGTTTTTTCGACACGTGGATTTTTACGGTAAAACAAGATTACCGTGGCTGGCCTTCGATTTACCGTCACTGGAGAGTGGTGCACCATGGTACTATTCCGTTTCAAATCCATGCACGCATTTCTAAAAGTTGTACGACACTGTTTCGCCATTTCGGATGGATGTTGCACCTTGCACCGTGGATGTTGCACCCTGTAGATATCGATTATTCGGACGGCCATAACTTCTAGCTCGTTTAGAGTTACGGGAGCCATAACCTGTCAAAATGAAGGCCTCGATGAGTTCTACGGCTTTGACAGCTGTCAGCCGTCAACGGATAGACTAATGCCCAAAAAGGACAACCCGAATCTCCGTCGTGTCTCGTAAGTTTTTTACCCTTCGTTTTTTCGACACGTGGATTTTTACGGTAAAACAGGATTACGGTGGCTGGACTTCGATTTACCATCGCTGGAGAGTGGTGCACCGTGGTACTGTTCTGTTTCAAATCCATGCACGCATTTCTAAAAGTCGTACGACACTGTTTCGCCATTTCGGACGGATGTTGCACTTTGCACCGTGGATGTTGCACCCTGTAGATATCCATTATACGGACGACCATAACTTCTGGCTCGTTTAGAGTTACGGGAGCCATAACCTGTCAAAACGAAGGCCTCGATGAGTTCTACGTCTTTGGCATCTTTCAGCCGTCAACGGATAGATTAATGCCCGAAAAGAACAACCCGAATCTCAATCGGGTCTCGTAAGTTTTTTACCCTTCGCTTTTCGACACGTGGATTTTTACGGTAAAACAGGATTACCGTGGCTGGCCTTCGATTTACCATCGCTGGAGAGTGGTGCACCATGGTACTGTTCTGTTTCAAATCCATGCACACATTTCTAAAAGTCGTACGGCACTGTTTCGCCATTTCGGACGGATGTTGCACCTTGCACCGTGGATGTTGCACCCTGTAGATATCGATTATTCGGACGGCCATAACTTCTGCCTCGTTTAGAGTTACAGGAGCCATAACTTGTCAAAACGAAGGCCTCGATGAGTTCTACCGCTTTGACAGCTTTCAGCCGTCAACGGATAGACTAATGCCCAAAAAGGACAACCCGAATCTCCGTCGTGTCTCGTAAGTTTTTAACCCTTCGTTTTTTCGACACGTGGATTTTTACGGTAAAACGGGATTACGGTGGCTGGGCTTCGATTTACCATCGCTGGAGAGTGGTGCACCATGGTACTGTTCCGTTTCAAATCCATGCATGCATTTCTAAAAGTCGTACGGCACTGTTTCGCCATTTCGGACGGATGTTGCACCTTGCACCGTGGATGTTGCACCCTGTAAATATCGATTATTCGGACGGCCATAACTTCTGGCTCCTTTAGAGTTACGAGAGCCATAACCTGTCAAAACGAAGGCCTCGATGAGTTCTACGGCTTTGACAGCTTTCAGCCGTCAACGGATAGATTAATGCCCAAAAAGGACAACCCGAATCTCCGTCGTGTCTCGTAAGTGTTTTACCCTTCGTTTTTTCGACACGTGGATTTTTACGGTAAAACAGGATTACGGTGGCTGGACTTCGATTTACCATTGTTGGAGAGTGGTGCACCATGGTACTGTTCCGTTTCAAATCCATGCATGCATTTCTAAAAGTCGTACGGCACTGTTTGGCCATTTCGGACGCATGTTGCACCTTGCACCTTGGATGTTGCACCCTGTAGATATCGATTATTCGGACGACCATAACTTCTGGCTCATTTAGAGTTACGGGAGCCATAACCTGTCAAAATGAAGGCCTCGATGAGTTCTACGGCTTTGACGGCTTTCAGCCGTCAACGGATAGATTAATGCCCAAAAAGGACAACCCGAATCTCAAACGGGTCTCGTAAGTTTTTAACCCTTCGTTTTTTCGACACGTGGATTTTTACGGTAAAACAGGATTACGGTGGCTGATCTTCGATTTACCATCGCTGGAGAGTGGTGCACCATGGTACTGTTCCGTTTCAAATCCATGCACGCATTTCTAAAAGTCGTACAGCACTGTTTCGCCATTTCGGACGGATGTTGCACCTTGCACCGTGGATGTTGCACCCTGTAGATATCGATTATTCGGACGGCCATAACTTCTGGCTCGTCTAGAGTAACGGGAGCCATAACCTATCAAAACGAAGGCCTCGATGAGTTCTACGGCTTTGACCACTTTCATCCATCAACGGATAGATTAATGCCCAAAAAGGACAACCCGAATCTCAAACGGGTCTCGTAAGTTTTTTACCCTTCGTTTTTTCGACACGTGGATTTTTACGGTAAAACAGGATTACGGTGGCCAGTCTTCGATTTACCATCGCTGGAGAGTGGTGCACCATGGTACTGTTCCGCTTCAAATCCACGCACGCATTTCTAAAATTCGTACGGCACTGTTTCGCCATTTTAGACGGATGTTGCACCTTGCACCGTGGATGTTGCACCCTGTAGATATCGATTATACGGACGACCATAACTTCTGGCTCGTTTAGAGTTACGGGAGCGAACCTGTCAAAACGAAGGCCTCAATGAGTTCTACGGCTATGATAGCTTTCAGCCGTCAACTGATAGATTAATGCCCAAAAAGGACAACCCGAATCACAATCGGGTATCGTAAGTTTTTTACCCTTCGTTTTTTCGACACGTGGATTTTTACGGTAAAACAGGATTACCGTGGCTGGCCTTCGATTTACCGTCGCTGGAGAGTGGTGCACCATGGTACTATTCCGTTTCAAATCCATGCACGCATTTCTAAAAGTTGTACGGCACTGTTTCACCATTTCGGACGGATGTTGCACCTTGCACCGTGGATGTTGCACCCTGTAGATATCGATTATTCGGACGGCCATAACTTCTGGCTCGTTTAGAGTTACGGGAGCCATAACCTGTCAAAACGAAGGCCTCGATGAGTTCTACGGCTTTGACAGCTTTCAGCCGTCAACGGATAGACTAATGCCCAAAAAGGACAACCCGAATCTCCGTCGTGTCTCGTAAGTTTTTTACCCTTCGTTTTTTCGACACGTGGATTTTTACGGTAAAACAGGATTACGGTGGCTGGACTTCGATTTACCATCGCTGGAGAGTGGTGCACCGTGGTACTGTTCTGTTTCAAATCCATGCACGCATTTCTAAAAGTCGTACGACACTGTTTCGCCATTTCGGACGGATGTTGCACTTTGCACCGTGGATGTTGCACCCTGTAGATATCCATTATACGGACGACCATAACTTTTGGCTCGTTTAGAGTTACGGGAGCCATAACCTGTCAAAACGAAGGCCTCGATGAGTTCTACGTCTTTGGCATCTTTCAGCCGTCAACGGATAGATTAATGCCCGAAAAGAACAACCCGAATCTCAATCGGGTCTCGTAAGTTTTTTACCCTTCGCTTTTCGACACGTGGATTTTTACGGTAAAACAGGATTACCGTGGCTGGCCTTCGATTTACCATCGCTGGAGAGTGGTGCACCATGGTACTGTTCTGTTTCAAATCCATGCACACATTTCTAAAAGTCGTACGGCACTGTTTCGCCATTTCGGACGGATGTTGCACCTTGCACCGTGGATGTTGCACCCTGTAGATATCGATTATTCGGACGGCCATAACTTCTGCCTCGTTTAGAGTTACAGGAGCCATAACTTGTCAAAACGAAGGCCTCGATGAGTTCTACCGCTTTGACAGCTTTCAGCCGTCAACGGATAGACTAATGCCCAAAAAGGACAACCCGAATCTCCGTCGTGTCTCGTAAGTTTTTAACCCTTCGTTTTTTCGACACGTGGATTTTTACGGTAAAACGGGATTACGGTGGCTGGGCTTCGATTTACCATCGCTGGAGAGTGGTGCACCATGGTACTGTTCCGTTTCAAATCCATGCATGCATTTCTAAAAGTCGTACGGCACTGTTTCGCCATTTCGGACGGATGTTGCACCTTGCACCGTGGATGTTGCACCCTGTAAATATCGATTATTCGGACGGCCATAACTTCTGGCTCCTTTAGAGTTACGAGAGCCATAACCTGTCAAAACGAAGGCCTCGATGAGTTCTACGGCTTTGACAGCTTTCAGCCGTCAACGGATAGATTAATGCCCAAAAAGGACAACCCGAATCTCCGTCGTGTCTCGTAAGTGTTTTACCCTTCGTTTTTTCGACAGGTGGATTTTTACGGTAAAACAGGATTACGGTGGCTGGACTTCGATTTACCATTGTTGGAGAGTGGTGCACCATGGTACTGTTCCGTTTCAAATCCATGCATGCATTTCTAAAAGTCGTACGGCACTGTTTGGCCATTTCGGACGCATGTTGCACCTTGCACCTTGGATGTTGCACCCTGTAGATATCGATTATTCGGACGACCATAACTTCTGGCTCATTTAGAGTTACGGGAGCCATAACCTGTCAAAATGAAGGCCTCGATGAGTTCTACGGCTTTGACGGCTTTCAGCCGTCAACGGATAGATTAATGCCCAAAAAGGACAACCCGAATCTCAAACGGGTCTCGTAAGTTTTTAACCCTTCGTTTTTTCGACACGTGGATTTTTACGGTAAAACAGGATTACGGTGGCTGATCTTCGATTTACCATCGCTGGAGAGTGGTGCACCATGGTACTGTTCCGTTTCAAATCCATGCACGCATTTCTAAAAGTCGTACAGCACTGTTTCGCCATTTCGGACGGATGTTGCACCTTGCACCGTGGATGTTGCACCCTGTAGATATCGATTATTCGGACGGCCATAACTTCTGGCTCGTCTAGAGTAACGGGAGCCATAACCTATCAAAACGAAGGCCTCGATGAGTTCTACGGCTTTGACCACTTTCATCCATCAACGGATAGATTAATGCCCAAAAAGGACAACCCGAATCTCAAACGGGTCTCGTAAGTTTTTTACCCTTCGTTTTTTCGACACGTGGATTTTTACGGTAAAACAGGATTACGGTGGCCAGTCTTCGATTTACCATCGTTGGAGAGTGGTGCACCATGGTACTGTTCCGCTTCAAATCCACGCACGCATTTCTAAAATTCGTACGGCACTGTTTCGCCATTTTAGACGGATGTTGCACCTTGCACCGTGGATGTTGCACCCTGTAGATATCGATTATACGGACGACCATAACTTCTGGCTCGTTTAGAGTTACGGGAGCGAACCTGTCAAAACGAAGGCCTCAATGAGTTCTACGGCTATGATAGCTTTCAGCCGTCAACTGATAGATTAATGCCCAAAAAGGACAACCCGAATCACAATCGGGTATCGTAAGTTTTTTACCCTTCGTTTTTTCGACACGTGGATTTTTACGGTAAAACAGGATTACCGTGGCTGGCCTTCGATTTACCGTCGCTGGAGAGTGGTGCACCATGGTACTATTCCGTTTCAAATCCATGCACACATTTCTAAAAGTCGTACGGCACTCTTTCGCCATTTCGGACGGATGTTGCACCTTGCACCGTGGATGTTGCACCCTGTAGATATCGATTATTCGGAAGGCCATAACTTCTGGCTCGTTTAGAGTTACGGGAGCCATAACCTATCAAAACGAAGGCCTCGATGAGTTCTACGGCTTTGACCACTTTCATCCATCAACGGATAGATTAATGCCCAAAAAGGACAACCCGAATCTCAATCGGGTCTCGTAAGTTTTTTACCCTTCGTTTTTTCGACACGTGGATTTTTACGGTAAAACAGGATTACGGTGGCTAGTCTTCGATTTACCATCGCTGGAGAGTGGTGCACCATGGTACTGTTCCGCTTCAAATCCATACACGCATTTCTAAAATTCGTACGGCACTGTTTCGCCATTTTAAACGGATGTTGCACCTTGCACCGTGGATGTTGCACCCTGTAGATATCGATTATACGGACGACCATAACTTCTGGCTCGTTTAGAGTTACGGGAGCTAACCTGTCAAAACGAAGGCCTTAATGAGTTCTACGGCTATGATAGCTTTCAGCCGTCAACTGATAGATTAATGCCCAAAAAGGACAACCCGAATCACAATTGGGTATCGTAAGTTTTTTACCCTTCGTTTTTTCGACACATGGATTTTTACGGTAAAACAAGATTACCGTGGCTGGCCTTCGATTTACCGTCGCTGGAGAGTGGTGCACCATGGTACTATTCCGTTTCAAATCCATGCACGCATTTCTAAAAGTTGTACGACACTGTTTCGCCATTTCGGATGGATGTTGCACCTTGCACCGTGGATGTTGCACCCTGTAGATATCGATTATTCGGACGGCCATAACTTCTGGCTCGTTTAGAGTTACGGGAGCCATAACCTGTCAAAATGAAGGCCTCGATGAGTTCTACGGCTTTGACAGCTGTCAGCCGTCAACGGATAGACTAATGCCCAAAAAGGACAACCCGAATCTCCGTCGTGTCTCGTAAGTTTTTTACCCTTCGTTTTTTCGACACGTGGATTTTTACGGTAAAACAGGATTACGGTGGCTGGACTTCGATTTACCATCGCTGGAGAGTGGTGCACCGTGGTACTGTTCTGTTTCAAATCCATGCACGCATTTCTAAAAGTCGTACGACACTGTTTCGCCATTTCGGACGGATGTTGCACTTTGCACCGTGGATGTTGCACCCTGTAGATATCGATTATACGGACGACCATAACTTCTGGCTCGTTTAGAGTTACGGGAGCCATAACCTGTCAAAACGAAGGCCTCGATGAGTTCTACGTCTTTGGCATCTTTCAACCGTCAACGGATAGATTAATGCCCAAAAAGAACAACCCGAATCTCAATCGGGTCTCGTAAGTTTTTTACCCTTCGCTTTTCGACACGTGGATTTTTACGGTAAAACAGGATTACCGTGGCTGGCCTTCGATTTACCATCGCTGGAGAGTGGTGCACCATGGTACTGTTCCGTTTCAAATCCATGCACACATTTCTAAAAGTCGTACGGCACTGTTTCGCCATTTCGGACGGATGTTGCACCTTGCACCGTGGATGTTGCACCCTGTAGATATCGATTATTCGGACGGCCATAACTTCTGGCTCGTTTAGAGTTACAGGAGCCATAACTTGTCAAAACGAAGGCCTCGATGAGTTCTACCGCTTTGACAGCTTTCAACCATCAACTGATAGACTAATGCCCAAAAAGGACAACCCGAATCTCCGTCGTGTCTCGTAAGTTTTTTACCCTTCGTTTTTTCGACACGTGGATTTTTACGGTAAAACGGGATTACGGTGGCTAGGCTTCGATTTACCATCGCTGGAGAGTGGTGCACCATGGTACTGTTCTGTTTCAAATCCATGCACGCATTTCTAAAAGTCGTACGACACTGTTTCGCCATTTCGGACGGATGTTGCACTTTGCACCGTGGATGTTGCACCCTGTAGATATCCATTATACGGACGACCATAACTTCTGGCTCGTTTAGAGTTACGGGAGCCATAACCTGTCAAAACGAAGGCCTCGATGAGTTCTACGTCTTTGGCATCTTTCAGCCGTCAACGGATAGATTAATGCCCAAAAAGAACAACCCGAATCTCAATCGGGTCTCGTAAGTTTTTTACCCTTCGCTTTTCGACACGTGGATTTTTACGGTAAAACAGGATTACCGTGGCTGGCCTTCGATTTACCATCGCTGGAGAGTGGTGCACCATGGTACTGTTCTGTTTCAAATCCATGCACACATTTCTAAAAGTCGTACGGCACTGTTTCGCCATTTCGGACGGATGTTGCACCTTGCACCGTGGATGTTGCACCCTGTAGATATCGATTATTCGGACGGCCATAACTTCTGCCTCGTTTAGAGTTACAGGAGCCATAACTTGTCAAAACGAAGGCCTCGATGAGTTCTACCGCTTTGACAGCTTTCAGCCGTCAACGGATAGACTAATGCCCAAAAAGGACAACCCGAATCTCCGTCGTGTCTCGTAAGTTTTTAACCCTTCGTTTTTTCGACACGTGGATTTTTACGGTAAAACGGGATTACGGTGGCTGGGCTTCGATTTACCATCGCTGGAGAGTGGTGCACCATGGTACTGTTCCGTTTCAAATCCATGCATGCATTTCTAAAAGTCGTACGGCACTGTTTCGCCATTTCGGACGGATGTTGCACCTTGCACCGTGGATGTTGCACCCTGTAAATATCGATTATTCGGACGGCCATAACTTCTGGCTCCTTTAGAGTTACGAGAGCCATAACCTGTCAAAACGAAGGCCTCGATGAGTTCTACGGCTTTGACAGCTTTCAGCCGTCAACGGATAGATTAATGCCCAAAAAGGACAACCCGAATCTCCGTCGTGTCTCGTAAGTGTTTTACCCTTCGTTTTTTCGACACGTGGATTTTTACGGTAAAACAGGATTACGGTGGCTGGACTTCGATTTACCATTGTTGGAGAGTGGTGCACCATGGTACTGTTCCGTTTCAAATCCATGCATGCATTTCTAAAAGTCGTACGGCACTGTTTGGCCATTTCGGACGCATGTTGCACCTTGCACCTTGGATGTTGCACCCTGTAGATATCGATTATTCGGACGACCATAACTTCTGGCTCGTTTAGAGTTACGGGAGCCATAACCTGTCAAAACGAAGGCCTCGATGAGTTCTACGGCTTTGACGGCTTTCAGCCGTCAACGGATAGATTAATGCCCAAAAAGGACAACCCGAATCTCAAACGGGTCTCGTAAGTTTTTAACCCTTCGTTTTTTCGACACGTGGATTTTTACGGTAAAACAGGATTACGGTGGCTGATCTTCGATTTACCATCGCTGGAGAGTGGTGCACCATGGTACTGTTCCGTTTCAAATCCATGCACGCATTTCTAAAAGTCGTACAGCACTGTTTCGCCATTTCGGACGGATGTTGCACCTTGCACCGTGGATGTTGCACCCTGTAGATATCGATTATTCGGACGGCCATAACTTCTGGCTCGTCTAGAGTAACGGGAGCCATAACCTATCAAAACGAAGGCCTCGATGAGTTCTACGGCTTTGACCACTTTCATCCATCAACGGATAGATTAATGCCCAAAAAGGACAACCCGAATCTCAAACGGGTCTCGTAAGTTTTTTACCCTTCGTTTTTTCGACACGTGGATTTTTACGGTAAAACAGGATTACGGTGGCTAGTCTTCGATTTACCATCGCTGGAGAGTGGTGCACCATGGTACTGTTCCGCTTCAAATCCACGCACGCATTTCTAAAATTCGTACGGCACTGTTTCGCCATTTTAGACAGATGTTGCACCTTGCACCGTGGATGTTGCACCCTGTAGATATCGATTATACGGACGACCATAACTTCTGGCTCGTTTAGAGTTACGGGAGCGAACCTGTCAAAACGAAGGCCTCAATGAGTTCTACGGCTATGATAGCTTTCAGCCGTCAACTGATAGATTAATGCCCAAAAAGGACAACCCGAATCACAATCGGGTATCGTAAGTTTTTTACCCTTCGTTTTTTCGACACGTGGATTTTTACGGTAAAACAGGATTACCGTGGCTGGCCTTCGATTTACCGTCGCTGGAGAGTGGTGCACCATGGTACTATTCCGTTTCAAATCCATGCACACATTTCTAAAAGTCGTACGGCACTCTTTCGCCATTTCGGACGGATGTTGCACCTTGCACCGTGGATGTTGCACCCTGTAGATATCGATTATTCGGAAGGCCATAACTTCTGGCTCGTTTAGAGTTACGGGAGCCATAACCTATCAAAACGAAGGCCTCGATGAGTTCTACGGCTTTGACCACTTTCATCCATCAACGGATAGATTAATGCCCAAAAAGGACAACCCGAATCTCAATCGGGTCTCGTAAGTTTTTTACCCTTCGTTTTTTCGACACGTGGATTTTTACGGTAAAACAGGATTACGGTGGCTAGTCTTCGATTTACCATCGCTGGAGAGTGGTGCACCATGGTACTGTTCCGCTTCAAATCCATGCACGCATTTCTAAAATTCGTACGGCACTGTTTCGCCATTTTAAACGGATGTTGCACCTTGCACCGTGGATGTTGCACCCTGTAGATATCGATTATACGGACGACCATAACTTCTGGCTCGTTTAGAGTTACGGGAGCTAACCTGTCAAAACGAAGGCCTTAATGAGTTCTACGGCTATGATAGCTTTCAGCCGTCAACTGATAGATTAATGCCCAAAAAGGACAACCCGAATCACAATTGGGTATCGTAAGTTTTTTACCCTTCGTTTTTTCGACACGTGGATTTTTACGGTAAAACAAGATTACCGTGGCTGGCCTTCGATTTACCGTCACTGGAGAGTGGTGCACCATGGTACTATTCCGTTTCAAATCCATGCACGCATTTCTAAAAGTTGTACGACACTGTTTCGCCATTTCGGATGGATGTTGCACCTTGCACCGTGGATGTTGCACCCTGTAGATATCGATTATTCGGACGGCCATAACTTCTGGCTCGTTTAGAGTTACGGGAGCCATAACCTGTCAAAATGAAGGCCTCGATGAGTTCTACGGCTTTGACAGCTGTCAGCCGTCAACGGATAGACTAATGCCCAAAAAGGACAACCCGAATCTCCGTCGTGTCTCGTAAGTTTTTTACCCTTCGTTTTTTCGACACGTGGATTTTTACGGTAAAACAGGATTACGGTGGCTGGACTTCGATTTACCATCGCTGGAGAGTGGTGCACCGTGGTACTGTTCTGTTTCAAATCCATGCACGCATTTCTAAAAGTCGTACGACACTGTTTCGCCATTTCGGACGGATGTTGCACTTTGCACCGTGGATGTTGCACCCTGTAGATATCGATTATACGGACGACCATAACTTCTGGCTCGTTTAGAGTTACGGGAGCCATAACCTGTCAAAACGAAGGCCTCGATGAGTTCTACGTCTTTGGCATCTTTCAACCGTCAACGGATAGATTAATGCCCAAAAAGAACAACCCGAATCTCAATCGGGTCTCGTAAGTTTTTTACCCTTCGCTTTTCGACACGTGGATTTTTACGGTAAAACAGGATTACCGTGGCTGGCCTTCGATTTACCATCGCTGGAGAGTGGTGCACCATGGTACTGTTCCGTTTCAAATCCATGCACACATTTCTAAAAGTCGTACGGCACTGTTTCGCCTTTTCGGACGGATGTTGCACCTTGCACCGTGGATGTTGCACCCTGTAGATATCGATTATTCGGACGGCCATAACTTCTGGCTCGTTTAGAGTTACAGGAGCCATAACTTGTCAAAACGAAGGCCTCGATGAGTTCTACCGCTTTGACAGCTTTCAACCATCAACTGATAGACTAATGCCCAAAAAGGACAACCCGAATCTCCGTCGTGTCTCGTAAGTTTTTAACCCTTCGTTTTTTCGACACGTGGATTTTTACGGTAAAACGGGATTACGGTGGCTAGGATTCGATTTACCATCGCTGGAGAGTGGTGCACCATGGTACTGTTCTGTTTCAAATCCATGCACGCATTTCTAAAAGTCGTACGGCACTGTTTCGCCATTTCGGACGGATGTTGCACCTTGCACCGTGGATGTTGCACCCTGTAAATATCGATTATTCGGACGGCCATAACTTCTGGCTCGTTTAGAGTTACGAGAGCCATAACCTGTCAAAATGAAGGCCTCGATGAGTTCTACGGCTTTGACAGCTTTCAGCCATCAACGGATAGATTAATGCCCAAAAAGGACAACCCGAATCTCAATCGGGTCTCGTAAGTTTTTTACCCTTCGTTTTTTCGACACGTGGATTTTTACGGTAAAACAGGATTACCGTGGCTGGCCTTCGATTTACCATCGCTGGAGAGTGGAGCACCATGGTACTGTTCTGTTTCAAATCCATGCACGCATTTCTAAAAGTCGTACGGCACTGTTTTGCCATTTCGGACGGATGTTGCACCTTGCACCGTGGATGATGCACCCTGTAGATGTCGATTATTCGGACGGCCATAACTTCTGGCTCGTTTAGAGTTACGGGAGCCATAACATGTCAAAACGAAGGCCTCGATGAGTTCTACGACTTTGACTGCTTTCAGCCGTCAACGGATAGAATAATGGCCAAAAAGGACAACCCGAATCTCCGTCGTGTCTCGTAAGTTTTTTACCCTCCGTTTTTTCGACACGTGGATTTTTACGGTAAAAAAGGATTACGGTGGCTGGACTTCGATTTACCATCGCTGGAGAGTGGTGCACCATGGTACTGTTCCGTTTCAAATCCATGCACGCATTTCTAAAAGTCGTACGGCACTGTTTGGCCATTTCGGACGGATGTTGCACCTTGCACCGTGGATGTTGCACCCTGTAGATATCGATTATTCGGACGACCATAACTACTGGCTCGTTTAGAGTTACGGGAGCCATAACCTGTCAAAACGAAGGCCTCGATGAGTTCTACGGCTTTGACAGCTTTGAGCCATCAACGGATAGACTAATGCCCAAAAAGGACAACACGAGTCTCCGTCGTGTCTCGTAAGTTTTTTACCCTTCGTTTTTTCGACACGTGGATTTTTACGGTAAAACTTGATTACGGTGGCTGGACTTCGATTTACCACCGCTGGAGAGTGGTGCACCGTGGTAGTGTTCTGTTTCAAATCCATGCACGCATTTCTAAAAGTCGTACGACACTGTTTCGCCATTTCGGACGGATGTTGCACCTTGCATCGTGGATGTTGCACCCTGTAGATATCGATTATTCGGACGGCCATAACTTCTGGATCGTTTAGAGTTACGGGAGCCATAACCTGTCAAAACGAAGACCTCGATGAGTTCTACGGCTTTGACATCTTTCAGCCGTCAACGGATAGATTAATGCCCGAAAAGGACAACCCGAATCTCAATCGGGTATCGTAAATTTTTTACCCTTCGTTTTTTCGACACGTGGATTTTTACGGTAAAACAGGATTACCGTGGCTGGCCTTCGATTTACCATCGCTGAAGAGTGGAGCACCATGGTACTGTTCTGTTTCAAATCCATGCACGCATTTCTAAAAGTCGTACGGCACTGTTTTGCCATTTCGGACGGATGTTGCACCTTGCACCGTGGATGTTGCACCCTGTAGATGTCGATTATTCGGACGGCCATAACTTCTGGCTCGTTTAGAGTTACGGGAGCCATAACATGTCAAAACGAAGGCCTCGATGAGTTCTACGACTTTGACTGCTTTCAGCCGTCAACGGATAGAATAATGGCCAAAAAGGACAACCCGAATCTCCGTCGTGTCTCGTAAGTTTTTTACCATCCGTTTTTTCGACACGTGGATTTTTACGGTAAAAAAGGATTACGGTGGCTGGACTTCGATTTACCATCGTTGGAGAGTGGTGCACCATGGTACTGTTCCGTTTCAAATCCATGCACGCATTTCTAAAAGTCGTACGGCACTGTTTGGCCATTTCGGACGGATGTTGCACCTTGCACCGTGGATGTTGCACCCTGTAGATATCGATTATTCGGACGACCATAACTACTGGCTCGTTTAGAGTTACGGGAGCCATAACCTGTCAAAACGAAGGCCTCGATGATTTCTACGGCTTTGACAGCTTTGAGCCATCAACGGATAGACTAATGCCCAAAAAGGACAACACGAGTCTCCGTCGTGTCTCGTAAGTTTTTTACCCTTCGTTTTTTCGACACGTGGATTTTTACGGTAAAACATGATTACGGTGGCTGGACTTCGATTTACCACCGCTGGAGAGTGGTGCACTGTGGTAGTGTTCTGTTTCAAATCCATGCACGCATTTCTAAAAGTCGTACGACACTGTTTCGCCATTTCGGACGGATGTTGCACCTTGCACCGTGGATGTTGCACCCTGTAGATATCGATTATTCGGACGGCCATAACTTCTGGCTCGTTTAGAGTTACGGGAGCCATAACCTGTCAAAACGAAGACCTCGATGAGTTCTACGGCTTTGACATCTTTCAGCCGTCAACGGATAGATTAATGCCCGAAAAGGACAACCCGAATCTCAATCGGGTATCGTAAATTTTTTACCCTTCGTTTTTTCGACACGTGGATTTTTACGGTAAAACAGGATTACCGTGGCTGGCCTTCTATTTACCATCGCTGGAGAGTGGTGCACCATGGTACTGTTCCGTTTCAAATCCATGAACGCATTTCTAAAAATAGTACGGCACTATTTCGCCATTTCGAACGGATGTTGCACCTTGCACCGTGGATGTTGCACCCTGTAGATATCGATTATTCGGACGGCCATAACTTCTGGCTCGTTTAGAGTTACGGGAGACATAACTTGTCAAAATGAAGGCCTCGATGAGTTCTACGGCTTTGACAGCTTTCATCCATCAACGGATAGATTAATGCCCAAAAAGGACAACCCGAATCTCCGTCGGGTCTCGTAAGTTTTTTACCTTTCGTTTTTTCGACACGTGGATTTTTACGGTAAAAAAGGATTACGGTGGCTGGACTTCGATTTACCATCGCTGGAGAGTGGTGCACCATGGTACTGTTCCGTTACAAATCCATGCACGCATTTCTAAAAGTCGTACGGCACTGTTTCGCCATTTCGGACGGATGTTGCACCTTGCACCGTGGATGTTGCACCCTGCAGCTATCGATTATTCGGACGACCATAACTTCTGGCTCGTTTAGAGTTACGGGAGCCATAACCTGTCAAAACGAAGGCCTCAATGAGTTCTACGGCTTTGGCGGCTTTCAGCCATCAACGGATAGATTAATGCCCAAAAAGGACAACCCGAATCTCAATCGGGTCTCGTAAGTTTTTTACCCTTCGTTTTTTCGACTCGTGGATTTTTACGGTAAAACAGGATTACGGTGGCTGGTCTTTGATTTACCATCGCTGGAGAGTGGTGCACCATGGTACTGTTCCGTTTCAAATCCATGCACGCATTTCTAAAAGTCGTACGGCACTGTTTCGCCATTTCTGACGGATGTTGCACCTTGCACCGTGGATGTTTCACCCTGTAGATATCGATTATACGGACGACCATAACTTCTGGCTCGTTTAGAGTTACGGGAGCCATAACCTGTCAAAACGAAGGCGTCGATGAGTTATACGGCTTTGGCAGCTCTCAGCCGTCAACGGATAGATTAATGCCCAAAAAGGACAACCCGAATCTCAATCGGGTCTCGTAAGTTTTTTACCCTTCGTTTTTCGACACGTGGATTTTTAAGGTAAAACAGGATTACCGTGGCTGGCCTTTGATTTACCATCGCTGGAGAGTGGTGCACCATGGTACTGTTCCGTTTCAAATCCATGCACGCATTTCTGAAGGTCGTACGACACTGTTTCGCCATTTCGGACGGATGTTGCACCTTGCACCGTGGATGTTGCACCCTGTAGATATCGATTATTCGGACGGCCATAACTTCTGGCTAGTTTAGAGTTACAGGAGCCATAACTTGCCAAAACGAAGGCCTCGATGAGTTCTACCGTTTTGACGGCTTTCATTCGTCAACGGATAGACTAATGCCCAAAAAGGACAACCCGAATCTCCGTCGTGTCTCGTAAGTTTTTTGCCCTTCGTTTTTTCGACACGTGGATTTTTACGGTAAAACAGGATTACGGTAGCAAGTCTTCGATTTACCATCGCTGGAGAGTGGTGCACCATGGTACTGTTCCGCTTCAAATCCATGCACGCATTTCTAAAAGTCGTACGGAACTGTTTCGCATTTTAGACGGATGTTGCACCTTGCACCGTGGATGTTGCACCCTGTAGATATCGATTATACGGACGACCATAACTTCTGGCTCGTTTAGAGTTACGGGAGCCATAACCTGTCAAAACGAAGGCCTCGATGAGTTCTACGGCTTTGACAGCTTTTAGCCGTCAACAGATAGATTAATGCCCAAAAAGGACAACCCGAATCATAATCGGGTATCGTAAGTTTTTTACCCTTCGTTTTTTCGACACGTGGATTTTTACGGTAAAACAGGATTACCGTGGCTGGCCTTCGATTTACCATCGCTGGAGAGTGGTGCACCATGGTACTGTTCCGTTTCAAATCCATGCACGCATTTCTAAAAGTCGTACGGCGCTGTTTCGCCATTTCGGACGGATGTTGCACCTTGCACCGTGGATGTTGCACCCTGTAGATATCGATTATTCGGACGGCCATAACTTCTGGCTCGTTTAGAGTTACGGGAGCCATAACCTGTCAAAACGAAGGCCTCGATGAGTTCTACGGCTTTGACCGCTTTCAACCGTCAACGGATAGATTAATACCCAAAAAGGACAACTCGAATCTCCGTCGTGTCTCGTAAGTCTTTTACCCTTCGTATTTTCGACACGTGGATTTTTACGGTAAAACAGGATTACGGTGGCTGGACTTCGATTTACCATCGCTGGAGAGTGGTGCACCATGGTACTGTTCCATTTCAAATCCATGCACACATTTCTAAAAGTCGTACGACACTGTTTCGCCATTTCGGACGGATGTTGCACCTTGCACCGTGGATGTTGCACCCTGCAGATATCGATTATTCGGACGACCATAACTTCTGGCTCGTTTTGAGTTAAGGGAGCCATAACCTGTCAAAACGAAGGCCTCGATGAGTTCTACGGCTTTGACAGCTTTCAGCCATCAACGGATAGATTAATGCCCAAAAAGGACAACTCGAATCTCAATCGGGTCTCGTAACTTTTTTACCCTTCGTTTTTTCGACACGTGGATTTTTACGGTAAAACAGGATTACCGTGGCTGGCCTTCGATTTACCATCGCTGGAGATTGGTGCACCATGGTACTGTTCCGTTTCAAATCCATGCACGCATTTCTAAAAGTCGTACGGCACTGTTTCGCCATTTCGAATGGATGTTGCACCTTGCACCGTGGATGTTGCACCCTGTAGATATCAATTATTCGGACGGCCATAACTTCTGGCTCGTTTAGAGTTACGGGAGCCATAACCTGTCAAAACGAAGGCATCAATGAGTTCTACGGGTCTGACAGCTTTCACCCGTCAACGGATAGATTAATGCCAAAAAAGGCCAACCCGAATCTCAATCGGGTCTCGTAAATTTTTTACCCTTCGTTTTTTCGACACGTGGATTTTTACGGTAAAACAGGATTACGGTGGTTGGACTTCGATTTACCATCGCTGGAGAGTGGTGCACCATGTTACTATTCCGTTTCAAACCCATGCACGCATTTCTAAAAGTCGTACGGCACTGTTTCGCCATTTCGGACGGATGTTGCACCTTGCACCGTGGATGTTGCACCCTGCAGATATCGATTATTCGGACGACCATAACGTCTGGCTCTTTTAGAGTTACGGGAGCCATAACTTGTCAAAACGAAGGCCTCGATGAGTTCTACGGCTTTGACAGCTTTCAGCCGTCAATGGATAGATTAATGCCCAAAAAGGACAACCCAAATCTCAATCGGGTCTCGTAAGTTTTTTACCCTTCGTTTTCTCGACACGTGGATTTTTACGGTAAAACAGGATTACGGTGGCTGGTCTTTGATTTACCATCGCTGGAGAGAGGTGCACCATGGTACTGTTCTGTTTCAAATCCATGCACGCATTTCTAAAAGTCGTACGGCACTGTTTCGCCATTTCGGACGGATGTTGCACCTTGCACCGTGGATGTTGCACCCTGTAGATATCGATTATACGGACGACCATAACTTCTGGCTCGTTTAGAGTTACGAAAGCCATAACCTGTCAAAACGAAGGCCTCGATGAGTTCTACAGCTTTGGCAGCTTTCAGCCGTCAACGGATAGATTAATGCCCAAAAAGGACAACCCGAATCTTAATCGGGTCTCGTAAGTTTTTTACCCTTCGTTTTTCGACACGTGGATTTTTACGGTAAAACAGGATTACCATGGCTGGCCTTCGATTTACCATCGCTGGAGAGTGGTGCACAATGGTACTGTTCCGTTTCAAATCCATGCACGCATTTCTAAAAGTCGCACGGCACTATTTCGCCATTTCGGACGGATGTTGCACCTTGCACCGTGGATGTTGCACCCTGAAGATATCGATTATTCGGACGGCCATAACTTCTGGCTCGTTTAGAGTTACAGGAGCCATAACTTGTCAAAACGAAGGCCTCGATGAGGTCTACCGCTTTGACAGCTTTCAGCCGTCAACGGATAGATTAATGCCCAAAAAGGAAAACCCGAATCTCAATCGGGTCTCGTAAGTTTTTTACCCTTCGTTTTTTCGACACGTGGATTTTTACGGTAAAACAGGATTACGGTGGCTAGTCTTCGATTTACCATCGCTGGAGATTGGTGCACCATGGTACAGTTCCGCTTCAAATCCATGCACGCATTTCTAAAATTCGTACGGCACTGTTTCGCCATTTTAGACGGATGTTGCACCTTGCACCGTGGATGTAGCACCCTGTAGATATCGATTATACGGACGACCATAACTTCTGGCTCGTTTAGAGTTACGGGAGCCATAACCTGTCAAAACGAAGGCCTCGATGAGTTCTACGGCTTTGACAGCTTTGAGCCATCAACGGATAGACTAATGCCCAAAAAGGACAACACGAATCTCCGTCGTGTCTCGTAAGTTTTTTACCCTTCGTTTTTTCGACACGTGGATTTTTACGGTAAAATAGGATTACCGTGGCTGGCCTTCGATTTACCATCGCTGGAGAGTGGTGCACCATGGTACTGTTCCGTTTCAAATCCATGCACGCATTTCTAAAAGTCGTACGGCACTGTTTCGCCATTTCGGACGGATGTTGCACCGTGGATGTTGCACCCTGTAGATATCGATTATTCGGACGGCCATAACTTCTTGCTCGTTTAGAGTTACGGGAGCCATAACCTGTCAAAACGAAGGCCTCGATGAGTTCTACGGCTTTGACAGCTTTTAGCTGTCAATGGATAGATTAATGCCCAAAAAGGACAACCCGAATCTCCGTCGTGTCTCGTAAGTCTTTTACCCTTCGTTTTTTCGACACGTGGATTTTTACGGTAAAACAGGATTACGGTGGCTGGCCTTCGATTTACCATCGCTGGAGAGTGGTGCACCGTGGTACTATTCCGTTTCAAATCCATGCACGCATTTCTAAAAGTCGTACGGCACTGTTTCGCCATTTCGGACGGATGTTGCACCTTGCACCGTGGATGTTGCACCCTGTAGATATCGATTATTCGGACCGTCATAACTTCTGGCTCGTTTAGAGTTACGGGAGCCATAACCTGTCAAAACGAAGGCCTCGATGAGTTCTACGGCTTTGACCGCTTTCAGCCGTCAACGGATAGACTAATGCCCAAAAAGGACAACCAGAATCTCAGTCGGGTCTCGTAAGTTTTTTACTCTTCGTTTTTTCGACATGTGGATTTTTACGGTAAAACAGGATTACGGTGGCTGGCCTTCGATTTACCATCGCTGGAGAGTGGTGCACCATGGTACTGTTCCATTTCAAATCCATGCACGCATTTCTAAAAGTCGTAGGACACTGTTTCGCCATTTCGGACGGATGTTGCACCTTGCACCGTGGATGTTGCACCGTGTAGATATCGATTATTCGGACGGCCATAACTTCTGGCTCGTTTAGAGTTTCGGGAGCCGTAACCTGTCAAAACGAAGGCCTTGATGAGTTCTACGGCTTTGACAGCTTTCAGCCGTCAACGGATAGATTAATGCCCAAAAAGGACAACCCGAATCTCAATCGGGTCTTTAAGTTTTTAACCCTTCGTTTTTTCGACACGTGGATTTTTACGGTAAAACGTGATTACCGTGGCTGGTCTTCGATTTACCATCGCTGGAGAGTGGTGCACCATGGTACTGTTCCGTTTCAAATCTATGCACGCATTTCTAAAATTCGTACGGCACTGTTTCGCCATTTCGGACAGATGTTGCACCTTGCACCGTGGATGTTGCACCTTGCACCGTGGATGTTGCACCCTGTAGATATCGATTATTCGGACGGCCATAACTTCTGGCTCGTTTAGAGTTACGAGATCCATAACCTGTCAAAACTAAGGCCTCGATGAGTTCTACGGCTTTGACAGCTTTCAGCCGTCAACGTATAGACTAATGCCCAAAAAGGACAACCCGAATCTCAATCGGGTCTCGTAAGTTTTTAACCCTTCGTTTTTTCGACACGTGGATTTTTACGGTAAAACGGGATTACGGTGGATGGCCTTCGATTTACCATCACTGGAGAGTGGTGCACCATGGTACTGTTCCGCTTCAAATCCATGCACGCATTTCTAAAAGTCGTACGACACTGTTTCGCCATTTCGGACGGATGTTGCACCTTGCACCGTGGATGTTGCACCCTGTAGATATCGATTATTCGGACGGCCATAACTTCTTGCTCGTTTAGAGTTACGGGAGCCATAACCTATCAAAACGAAGGCCTCGATGAGTTCTACGGCTTTGACCACTTTCAGCCGTCAACGGATAGATTAATGCCCAAAAAGGACAACCCGAATCTCAATCGGGTCTCGTAAGATTTTTACCCTTCGTTTTTTCGACACGTGGATTTTTACGGTAAAACTGGATTACCATGGCTGGCCTTCGATTTACCATCGCTGGAGAGTGGTGCACCATGGTACTGTTCATTTTCAAATCCATCCACGCATTTCTAAAAGTCGTACGGCACTGTTTCGCCATTTCGGACGGATGTTGCACCTTGCACCATGGATATTGCACCCTGTAGATATCGATTATTCGGACGGCCATAACTTCTGGCTCGTTTAGAGTTACGGGAGCCATAACCTATCAAAACGAAGGGCTCGATGACTTCTACGGCTTTGACCGCTTTCAGCCGTCAACGGATAGATTAATGCCCAAAAAGGACAACCCGAATCTCAATCGGGTCTCGTAAGATTTTTACCCTTCGTTTTTTCGACACGTGGATTTTTACGGTAAAACAGGATTACGGTGGCTGGTCTTCGATTTAGCATCGCTGGAGTGTGGTGCACCATGGTACTGTTCATTTTCAAATCCATCCACGCATTTCTAAAAGTCGTACGACACTGTTTCGCCATTTCGGACGGATGTTGCACCTTGCACCTTGCACCGTGGATGTTGCACCCTGTAGATATCGATTATTCGGACGGCCATAACTTCTGGCTCGTTTAGAGTTACGGGAGCCATAACCTATCAAAACGAAGGGCTCGATGACTTCTACGGCTTTGACCGCTTTCAGCCGTCAACGGATAGATTAATGCCCAAAAAGGACAACCCGAATCTCAATCGGGTCTCGTAAGATTTTTACCCTTCGTTTTTTCGACACGTGGATTTTTACGGTAAAACAGGATTACGGTGGCTGGTCTTCGATTTAGCATCGCTGGAGTGTGGTGCACCATGGTACTGTTCATTTTCAAATCCATCCACGCATTTCTAAAAGTCGTACGGCACTGTTTCGCCATTTCGGACGGATGTTGCACCTTGCACCGTGGATATTGCACCCTGTAGATATCGATTATTCGGACGGCCATAACTTCTTGCTCGTTTAGAGTTACGGGAGCCATAACATGTCAAAACGAAGGACTCGATGAGTTCTACGGCTTTGACAGCTTTCAGCCGTCAACGGATAGATTAATGCCCAAAAAGGACAACCCGAATCTCAATTGGGTCTCGTAAGTTTTTTACCCTTCGTTTTTTCGACACGTGGATTTTTACGGTAAAACAGGATTACCGTTGCTGGCCTTCGATTTACCATCGCTGGAGAGTGGTGCACCATGGTACTGTTCCGTTTCAAATCCATGCATGTATTTCTAAAAGTCGTACGACACTATTTCGCCATTTCGGACGGATGTTGCACCTTGCACCGTGGATGTTGCACCCTGTAGATATCGATTATTCGGACGGCCATAACTTCTGGCTCGTTTAGAGTTTCGGGAGCCATAACCTGTCAAAACAAAGGCCTCGATGAATTCTACGGCTTTGATAGCTTTCAGCCGTCAATGGATAGATTATTGCCCAAAAAGGACAACCCGAATCTCAATCGGGTCTCGTAAGTTTATTACCCTTCGTTTTTTCGACACGTGGATTTTTACGGTAAAAAGGGATTACCGTGGCTGGCCTTCGATTTACCATCGCTGGAGAGTGGTGCACCATGCTACTGTTCCGTTTCAAACCCATGCACGCATTTCTAAAAGTCGTACGACACTGTTTCGCCATTTCGGACGGATGTTGCACCTTGCACCGTGGATGTTGCACCCTGTAGATATCGATTATTCGGACGGCCATAACTTCTGGCTCGTTTAGAGTTACGGGAGCAATAACATGTCAAAACGAAGGCCTCGATGAGTTCTACGGCTTTGACAGCTTTCAACCGTCAACGTATAGAATAATGCCCAAAAAGGACAACCCGAATCTCAATCGGGCCTCGTAAGTTTTTTACCCTTCGTTTTTTCGACACGTGGATTTTTACGGTAAAACTGGATTACGGTCGCTGGTCATCGATTTACCATCGCTGGAGAGTGGTGCACCATGGTACTGTTCCGTTTCAAATCCATGCACGCATTTCTAAAAGTCGTACGGCACTGTTTTGCCATTTCGGACGGATGTTGCACCGTGCACCGTGGATGTTGCACCCTGTAGATATCGATTATTCGGACGGCCATAACTTCTAGCTCGTTTAGAATTTCGGGAGCCGTAACCTGTCAAAACGAAGGCCTTGATGAGTTCTACGGCTTTGACAGCTTTCAGCCGTCAACGGATAGATTAATGCCCAAAAAGGACAACCCGAATCTCAATCGGGTCTCGTAAGTTTTTTACCCTTCGTTTTTTCGACACGTGGATTTTTACGATAAAACAGGATTACGGTGGCTGGCCTTCGATTTACCATCGCTGGAGAGTGGTGCACCATGGTACTGTTCCATTTCAAACCCATGCACGCATTTCTAAGAGTCGTGCGGCACTGTTTCGCCATTTTGGATGGATGTTGCAACTTGCACCGCTGATGTTGCACCTTGTAGATATCGATTATTCGGACGACCATAACTTCTACCTCGTTTAGAGTTACGGGAGCCATAACCTGTCAAAACGAAGGCCTCGATGAGTTCTACGGCTTTGATAGCTTTCAGCCATCAATGTATAGATTAATGCCCAAAAAAGACAACCCGAATCTCAATCGGGTCTCGTAAGTTTTTTACCCTTCGTTTTTTCGACACGTGGATTTTTACGGTAAAACAGGATTACCATGGCAGGCCTTCGATTTACCATCGCTGGAGAGTGGTGCAGCATGGTACTGTTCCGTTTCAAATCCATGCACGCATTTCTAAAAGTCGTACGGCACTGTTTCGCCATTTCGGACGGATGTTGCACCTTGCACCGTGGATGTTGCACCTTGTAGATATCGATTATTCGGACGGCCATAACTTCTGGCTCGTTTAGAGTTACGGGAGCCATAACCTATCAAAACGAAGGCCTCGACGACTTCTACGGCTTTGACCGCTTTCAGCCGTCAACGGATAGATTAATGCCCAAAAAGGACAACCCGAATCTCAATCGGGCCTCGTAAGTTTTTTACCGTTCGTTTTTTCGACACGTGGATTTTTACGGTAAAACAGGATTACGGTGCCTGGTCTTCGATTTACCATCGCTGGAGAGTGGTGCACCATGGTATTGTTCCGTTTCAAATCCATGCATGCATTTCTAAAAGTCGTACGACACTGTTTCGCCATTTCAGACGGATGTTGCACCTTGCACCGTGGATGTTGCACCATGTAGATATCGATTATTCGGACGACCATAACTTCTGGCTCGTTTAGAGTTACGGGAGCCATAACCTGTCAAAACGAAGGCCTCGATGAGTTCTACGGCGACAGCTTTCAGTCGTCAATGGATAGATTAATGCCCAAAAAGGACAACCCGAACCTCAATCGGGTCTAGTAAGTTTTTAACCCTTCATTTTTTCGACGCGTGGATTTTTACGGTATAACGGGATTACGGTGGCTGGTCTTTGATTTACCATCGCTGGAGAGTGGTGCACCATGGTACTGTTCCGTTTTAAATCCATGCACGCATTTCCAAAAGTCGTACGACACTGTTCCGCCATTTCGGACGGATGTTGCACCTTGCACCGTGGATGTTGCACCCTGTAGATATCGATTATTCGGACGGCCATAACTTCTGGCTCGTTTAGAGTTACGGGAGCCATAACCTGTCAAAATGAAGGCCTCGATGAGTTCTACAGCTTTGACCGCTTTCAGCCGTCAACGGATAGATTAATGCCCAAAAAGGACAACACGAATCTCAATCTGGTCTCGTAAGTTTTTTACCCTTCGTTTTTTCGACACGTGGATTTTTACGGTAAAAAAGGATTACCGTGGCTGGCCTTCGATTTACCATCGTCGGAGAGTGGTGCACCATGGTACTGTTCCATGTCAAATCCATGCACGCATTTCTAAATGTCGTACGACACCGTTTTGCCATTTCGGACGGATGTTGCACCTTGCACAGGGGATGTTGAACCCTGTAGATATCGATTATTCGAACGGCCATAACTTCTGGCTCGTTTAGAGTTACAGGAGCCATAACCTGTCAAAATGAAGGCCTCTTTGAGTTCTACGGCTATGATAGCTTTTAGCCGTCAACGGATAGATTAATGTCCAAAAAGGACAACCCGAATCTCAATCGGGTCTCGTAAGATTTTTACCCTTCGTTTTTTCGACACGTGGATTTTTACGGTAAAACTGGATTACCGTGGCTGGCCTTCGATTTACCATCGTTGGAGAGTGGTGCACCAGGTACTGTTCCGTTTCAAATCCATGCACGCATTTCTAAAAGTCGTACGACACTGTTTCGCCATTTCGGACGGATGTTGCACCTTGCACCGTGGATATTGCACCCTGTAGATATCGATTATTCGGACGGCCATAACTTCTGGCTCGTTTAGAGTTACAGGAGCCATAACCTATCAAAACGAAGGCCTCGGCGACTTCTACGGCTTTGACCTCTTTCAGCCGTCAACGGATAGATTAATGCCCAAAAAGGACAACCCGAATCTCAATCGGGTCTCGTAAGTTTTTTACCCTTCGTTTTTTCGACACGTGGATTTTTACGGTAAAACAGGATTACGGTGGCTGGTCTACGATTTACCATCGCTGGAGTGTGGTGCACCATGGTACTGTTCCGTTTCAAATCCATGCACGCATTTCTAAAAGTCGTACGGCACTGTTTCGCCATTTCGGACGGATGTTGCACCTTGCACCGTGGATATTGCACCCTGTAGATATCGATTATTCGGACGGCCATAACTTCTGGCTCGTTTAGAGTTACGGGAGACATAACATGACAAAACGAAGGACTCGATGAGTTCTACGGCTTTGACAGCTTTCAACCGTCAACGGATAGATTAATGCCCAAAAAGGACAACCCGAATCTCAATCTGGTCTCGTAAGTTTTTAACCCTTCGTTTTTTCGACACGTCGATTTTTACGGTAAAACAGGATTACCGAGGCTGGCCTTCGATTTACCAACGCTGGAGAGTGGTGCACCATGGTACTGTTCCATTTCAAATCCATGCACGCACTTCTAAAAGTCGTACGGCACTGTTTCGCCATTTCGGACGTATGTTGCACGTTGCACCGTGGATGTTGCACCCTGTAGATATCGATTATTCGGACTGCCATAACTTCTGGCTCGTATAGAGTTATGGGAGCCATAACATGTCATAACGAAGGACTCGCTGAGTTCTACGGCTTTGACAGCTTTCAACCGTCAACGGGTAGATTAATACCCAAAAAGGACAACCCGAATCTCAATCGGGTCTCGTAAATTTTTTACCGTTCGTTTTTTCGACACGTGGATTTTTACGGTAAAACAGGATTACGGTGGCTGGTCTTCGATTTACCATCGCTGGAGAGTGGTGCACCATGGCATTATTCCGTTTCAAATCCATGCACGCATTTCTAAAAGTCGTACGGCACTGTTTCGCCATTTCGGACGGATGTTGCACCTTGCACCGTAGATGTTGCACCCTGTAGATATCGATTATTCGGACGACCATAACTTCTGGCTCGTTTAGAGTTTCGGGAGCCGTAACCTGTCAAGACGAAGGCCTTGATGAGTTCTACGGCTTTGACAGCTTTCAGCCGTCAACGGATAGATTAATGCCCAAAAAGGACAACCCGAATCTCAATCGGGTCTCGTAAGTTTTTTACCCTTCGTTTTTTCGACACGTGGATTTTTACGATAAAACAGGATTACGGTGGCTGGTCTTCGATTTACCATCGCTGGAGAGTGGTGCACCATGGTACTGTTCCATTTCAAACCCATGCACGCATTTCTAAGATTCGTGCGGCACTGTTTCGCCATTTTGGATGGATGTTGCACCTTGCACCGCGGATGTTGCACCTTGTAGATATCGATTATTCGGACGACCATAACTTCTGCCTCGTTTAGAGTTACGGGAGCCATAACCTGTCAAAACGAAGGCCTCGATGAGTTCTACGGCTTTGACAGCTTTCAGCCATCAACGTATAGATTAATGCCCAAAAAGGACAACACGAATCTCAATCGGGTCTCGTAAGTTTTTTACCCTTCGTTTTTTCGACACGTGGATTTTTACGGTAAAACAGGATTACCATGGCAGGCCTTCGATTTACCATCGCTGGAGAGTGGTTTACCATGGTAATGTTCCGTTTCAAATCCATGCACGCATTTCTAAAATTCGTACGGCACTGTTTCGCCATTTCGGACGGATGTTGCACCTTGCACCGTGGATGTTGCACCCTGTAGATATCGATTATTCGGACGGCCATAACTTCTGGCTGGTTTAGAGTTACGGGAGCCATAACATGTCAAAACGAAGGACTCGATGAGTTCTACGGCTTTAACAGCTTTCAACCGTCAACGGATAGATTAATGCCCAAAAAGGACAACCCGAATCTCAATCGGGCCTCGTAAGTTTTTTACCGTTCGTTTTTTCGACACGTGGAATTTTACGGTAAAACAGGATTACGGTGCCTGGTCTGCGATTTACCATCGCTGGAGAGTGGTGCACCATTGTATTGTTCCGTTTCAAATCCATGCATGCATTTCTAAAAGTCGTACGACACTGCTTTGCCATTTCGGACGGATGTTGCACCTTGCACCGTGGATGTTGCACCCTGTAGATATCGATTATTCGGACGACCATAACTTCTGGCTCGTTTAGAGTTACGGGAGCCATAACCTGTCAAAATGAAGGCCTCGATGAGTTCTACGGCTTTGACAGCTTTCAGTCGTCAACGGATAGATTAATGCCCAAAAAGGACAACACGAATCTCAATCTGGTCTCGTAAGTTTTTTACCCTTCGTTTTTTCGACACGTGGATTTTTACGGTAAAAAAGGATTACCGTGGCTGGCCTTCGATTTACCATCGTTGGAGAGTGGTGCGCCATGGTACTGTTCCATGTCAAATCCATGCACACGTTTCTAAATGTCGTACGGCACTGTTTCGCAATTTCAGACGGATGTTGCACCTTGCACCGTGGATGTTGAACCCTGTAGATATCGATTATTCGAACGGCCATAACTTCTGGCTCGTTTAGAGTTACGGGAGCCATAACCTGTCAAAATGAAGGCCTCTATGAGTTCTACGGCTATGACAGCTTTTAGCCGTCAACGGATAGATTAATGTCCAAAAAGGACAACACGAATCTCAATCGGGTCTCGTAAGATTTTTACCCTTCGTTTTTTCGACACGTGGATTTTTACGGTAAAACTGGATTACCGTGGCTGGCCTTCGATTTACCATCGCCGGAGAGTGGTGCACCAGGTACTGTTCCGTTTCAAATCCATGCACGCATTTCTAAAAGTCGTACGACACTGTTTCGCCATTTCGGACGGATGTTGCACCTTGCACCGTGGATGTTGCACCCTGTAGATATCGATTATTCGGACGGCCATAACTTCTGGCTCGTTTAGAGTTACGGGAGCCATAACCTATCAAAACGAAGGCCTCGACGACTTCTACGGCTTTGACCGCTTTCAGCCGTCAACGGATAGATTAATGCCCAAAAAGGACAACCCGAATCTCAATCGGGTCTCGTAAGTTTTTTACCCTTCGTTTTTTCGACACGTGGATTTTTACGGTAAAACAGGATTACGGTGGCTGGTCTACGATTTACCATCGCTGGAGTGTGGTGCACCATGGTACTGTTCCATTTCAAATCCATGCACGCATTGCTAAAAGTCGTACGGCACTGTTTCGCCATTTCGGACGGATGTTGCACCTTGCACCGTGGATATTGCACCCTATAGATATCGATTATTCGGACGGCCATAACTTCTGGCTCGTTTAGAGTTACGGGAGACATAACATGTCAAAACGAAGGAATCGATGAGTTCTACGGCTTTGACAGCTTTCAACCGTCAACGGATAGATTAATGCCCAAAAAGGACAACCCGAATCTCAATCTGGTCTCGTAAGTTTTTAACCCTTCGTTTTTTCGACACGTCGATTTTTACGGTAAAACAGGATTACCGAGGCTGGCCTTCGATTTACCATCGCTGGAGAGTGGTGCACCATGGTACTGTTCCATTTCAAATCCATGCACGCACTTCTAAAAGTCGTACGGCACTGTTTCGCCATTTCGGACGTATGTTGCACCGTGCACCGTGGATGTTGCACCCTGTAGATATCGATTATTCGGACTGCCATAACTTCTGGCTCGTATAGAGTTACGGGAGCCATAACATGTCAAAACGAAGGACTCGAAGAGTTCTACGGCTTTGACAGCTTTCAACCGTCAACGGGTAGATTAATACCCAAAAAGGACAACCCGAATCTCAATCGGGTCTCGTAAGTTTTTTACCGTTCGTTTTTTCGACACGTGGATTTTTACGGTAAAACAGGATTACGGTGGCTGGTCTTCGATTTACCATCGATGGAGAGTGGTGCACCATGGTATTGTTCCGTTTCAAATCCATGCACGCATTTCTAAAAGTCGTACGGTACTGTTTCGCCATTTCGGACGGATGTTGCACCTTGCACCGTGGATGTTGCACCCTGTAGATATCGATTATTCGGACGACCATAACTTCTGGCTCGTTTAGAGTTACGGGAGCCATAACCTATCAAAACGAAGGACTCGATGAGTTCTACGGCTTTGACAGCTTTCAGCCATCAACGGATAGATTAATGCCCAAAAAGGACAACCCGAATCTCAATCGGGTCTCGTAAGTTTTTAACCCTTCGTTTTTTCGACACGTGGATTTTTACGGTAAAACGGAATTACGGTGGCTGGTCTTCGATTTACCATCGCTGGAGAGTGGTGCACCATGGTACTATTCCGTTTCTAATCCATGCACGCATTTCTAAAAGTCGTACGGCACTGTTTCGCCATTTCGGACGGATGTTGCACCAAGCACCGTGGATGTTGCACCCTGTAGATATCGATTATTCGGACGGCCATAACTTCTGGCTCGTTTAGAGTTACAGGAGCCATAACCTATCAAAACGAAGGCCTCGATGAGTTATACGGCTTTGACAGCTTTCAGCCGTCAACGGATAGATTAATGCCCAAAAAGGACAACCCGAATCTCAATTGGGTCTCGTAAGTTTTTTACCCTTCGTTTTTTCGACACCTGGATTTTTACGGTAAAACGGGATTACCGTTGCTGGCCTTCGATTTACCATAGCTGGAGAGTGGTGCACCATGGTACTGTTCCGTTTCAAATCCATGCATGCATTTCTAAAAGTCGTACGGCACTGTTTCGCCATTTCGGACGGATATTGCACCTTGCACCGTGGATGTTGCACCCTGTAGATATCGATTATTCGGACGGCCATAACTTCTGGCTCGTTTAGAGTTTCGGGAGCCATAACCTGTCAAAACGAAGGCCTCGATGAGTTCTACGGCTTTGATAGCTTTCAGCCGTCAACGGATAGAGTAATGCCCAAAAAGGACAACCCTAATCTCAATCGGGTCTCGTAAGTTTATTACCCTTCGTTTTTTCGACACGTGGATTTTTACGGTAAAACGGGATTACCGTGGCTGGCCTTCGATTTACCATCGCTGGAGAGTGGTGCACAATGGTACTGTTCCGTTTCAAACCCATGCACGCATTTCTAAAGTCTTACGACACAGTTTTGCCATTTCGGACGGATGTTGCACCTTGCACCGTGGATGTTGCACCCTGTAGATATCGATTATTCGGACGGCCATAACTTCTAGCTCGTTTATAGTTACGGGAGCCATAACATGTCAAAACGAAGGCCTCAATGAGTTCTATGGCTTTGACAGCTTTCAACCGTCAACTGGTAGATTAATGCCCAAAAAGGACAACACGAATCTCAATCGGGTCTCGTAAGTTTTTTACCCTTCGTTTTTTCGACACGTGGATTTTTACGGTAAAACAGGATTACCGAGGCTGGCCTTCAATTTACCATCGCTGGAGAGTGGTGCACCGTGGTACTGTTCCGTTTCAAATCCATGCACGCATTTCTAAATGTCGTACGGCACTGTTTCGCCATTTCGGACGGATGTTGCACCTTGCACCGTGGATGTTGCACCCTGTAGATATCGATTATTCGGACGGCCATAACTTCTGGCTCGTTTAGAGTTTCGGGAGCCATAACCTGTCAAAACGAAGGCCTCGATGAGTTCTACGGCTTTGACAGCGTTCAGCCGTCAACGGATAGATTAATGCCCAAAAAGGACAACCCGAATCTCAATCGGGTCTCGTAAGTTTTTTACCCTTCGTTTTTTCGACACGTGGATTTTTACGGTAAAACAGGATTACGGTGGCTGGTCTTCGACTTACCATCGCTGGAGAGTGGTGCACCATGGTACTGTTCCATTTCAAACCCATGCACGCATTTCTAAAAGTCGTACGGCACTGTTTCGCCATTTTGGATGGATGTTGCACCTTGCACCGTGGATGTTGCACCCTGTAGATATCGATTATTCGGACGACCATAACTTCTAGCTCGTCTAGAGTTACGGGAGCCATAACCTGTCAAAACGAAGGCCTCGATGAGTTCTACGGCTTTGACAGCTTTCAGTCATCAACGTATAGATTAATGCCCAAAAAGGACAACCCGTATCTCAATCGGGTCTCATAAGTTTTTTACCCTTCGTTTTTTCGACACGTGGATTTTTACGGTAAAACAGGATTACCGTGGCTGGCCTTCAATTTACCATCGCTGGAGAGTGGTGCACCGTGGTACTGTTCCGTTTCAAATCCATGCACGCATTTCTAAAAGTCGTACGGCACTGTTTCGCCATTTCGGACGGATGTTGCACCTTGCACCGTGGATGTTACACCCTGTAGATATCGATTATTCGGACGGCCATAACTTCTGGCTCGTTTAGAGTTACGGGAGCCATAACCTGTCAAAACGAAGGCCTCGATGAGTTCTACGGCTTTGACAGCTTTCAGCCGTCAACGGATAGATTAATGCCCAAAAAGGACAACCCGAATCTCAATCGGGTCTCGTAAGTTTTTTACCCTTCGTTTTTTCGACACGTGGATTTTTACGGTAAAACAGGATTACGGTGGCTGGTATTCGATTTACCATCGTTGGAGAGTGGTGCACCATGGTACTGTTCCATTTCAAACCCATGCACGCATTTCTAAAAGTCGTACGGCACTGTTTCGCCATTTTGGATGGATGTTGCACCTTGCACCGTGGATGTTGCACCCTGTAGATATCGATTATTCGGACGACCATAACTTCTGGCTCGTTTAGAGTTACGGGAGCCATAACCTGTCAAAACGAAGGCCTCGATGAGTTCTACAGGTTTGACAGCTTTCAGACGTCAACGTATAGATTAATGCCCAAAAAGTACAACCCGAATCTCAATCGGGTCTCGTAAGTTTTTTACCCTTCGTTTTTTCGACACGTGGATTTTTACGGTAAAACAGGATTACCATGGCCGGCCATCGATTTACCATCGCTGGAGAGTGGTGCACCTTGGTACTATTCCGTTTCAAATCCATGCACGCATTTCTAAAAGTCATACGACACTGTTTCGCCATTTCGGACGGATGTTGCACCTTGCACCGTGGATGTTGCACCCTGTAGATATCGATTATTCGGACGGCCATAACTTCTGGCTCGTTTAGAGTTACGGGAGCCATAACATGTCAAAACGAAGGACTCGATGAGTTCTACGGCTTTAACAGCTTTCAACCGTCAACTGATAGATTAATGCCCTCGTAAGTTTTTTACCGTTCGTTTTTTCGACACGTGGATTTTTACGGTAAAACAGGATTACGGTGGCTGGTCTTCGATTTACCATCGCTGGAGAGGGGTGCACCATGGTATTGTTCCATTTCAAATCCATGCACGCATTTCTAAAAGTCGTACGACACTGTTTCGCAATTTCGGACGGATGTTGCACCTTGCACCGTGGATGTTGCACCCTGTAGATATCGATTATTCGGACGACCATAAATATGGCTCGTTTAGAGTTACGGGAGCCATAACCTGTCAAAACGAAGGCCTCGATGAGTTCTACGGCTTTGATAGCTTTCAGCCGTCAACGGGTAGATTAATGCCGAAAAAGGACAACCCGAATCTCAATCGGGTCTCGTAAGTTTTTAACCCTTCGTTTTTTCGACGTGTGGATTTTTACGGTAAAACGGGATTACGGTGGCTGGTCTTTGATTTACCATCGCTGGAGAGTGGTGCACCATGGTACTGTTCCGTTTTAAATCCATGCACGCATTTCTAAAAGTCGTACGGCACTGTTTCGCCATTTCGGACGGATGTTGCACCTTGCACCGTGGATGTTGCACCCTTAGATATCGATTATTCAGACGGCCATAACTTCTGGCTCGTTTAGAGTTACGGGAGCCATAACCTGTCAAAACGAAGGCCTCGATGAGGTCTACGGCTTTCATCGCTTTCAGCCGTCAATGGATAGATTAATGCCCAAAAAGGACAACACGAATCTCAATCTGGTCTCGTAAGTTTTTTACCCTTCGTTTTTTCGACACGTGGATTTTTACGGTAAAAAAGGATTACCGTGGCTGGCCTTCGATTTACCATCGCTGGAGAGTGGTGCACCATGGTACTGTTCCATGTCAAATCCATGCACTCATTTCTAAATGTCGTACGGCACTGTTTCGCCATTTCGGACGGATGTTGCATCTTGCACCGTGGATGTTGAACCCTGTAGATATCGATTATTCGGACGGCCATAACTTTTGGCTCGTTTAGAGTTACGGGAGCCATAACCTGTCAAAATGAAGGCCTCGATGAGTTCTACGGCTATGACAGCTTTTAGCCGTCAATGGATAGATTAATGTCCAAAAAGGACAACCTGAATCTCAATCGGGTCTCGTAAGATATTTACCCTTCGTTTTTTCGACACGTGGATTTTTACGGTAAAACTGGATTACCGTGGCTGGCCTTCGATTTACCATCGCTGGAGAGTGGTGCACCAGGTACTGTTCCATTTCAAATCCATGCACGCATTTCTAAAAGTCGTACGGCACTGTTTCGCCATTTCGGACGGATGTTGCACCTTGCACCGTGGATGTTGCACCCTGTAGATATCGATTATTCGGACGGCCATAACTTCTGGCTCGTTTAGAGTTACGGGAGCCATAACCTATCAAAACGAAGGCCTCGATGACTTCTACGGCTTTGACCGCTTTCAGCCGTCAACGGATAGATTAATGCCCAAAAAGGACAACCCGAATCTCAATCGGGTCTCGTAAGTTTTTTACCCTTCGTTTTTTCGACACGTGGATTTTTACGGTAAAACAGGATTACGGTGGCTGGTCTTCGACTTACCATCGCTGGAGAGTGGTGCACCATGGTACTGTTCCATTTCAAACCCATGCACGCATTTCTAAAAGTCGTACGGCACTGTTTCGCCATTTTGGATGGATGTTACACCTTGCACCGTGGATGTTGCACCCTGTAGATATCGATTATTCGGACGACCATAACTTCTAGCTCGTCTAGAGTTACGGGAGCCATAACCTGTCAAAACGAAGGCCTCGATGAGTTCTACGGCTTTGACAGCTTTCAGTCATCAACGTATAGATTAATGCCCAAAAAGGACAACCCGAATCTCAATCGGGTCTCATAAGTTTTTTACCCTTCGTTTTTTCGACACGTGGATTTTTACGGTAAAACAGGATTACCGTGGCTGGCCTTCAATTTACCATCGCTGGAGAGTGGTGCACCGTGGTACTGTTCCGTTTCAAATCCATGCACGCATTTCTAAAAGTCGTACGGCACTGTTTCGCCATTTCGGACGGATGTTGCACCTTGCACCGTGGATGTTACACCCTGTAGATATCGATTATTCGGACGGCCATAACTTCTGGCTCGTTTAGAGTTACGGGAGCCATAACCTGTCAAAACGAAGGCCTCGATGAGTTCTACGGCTTTGACAGCTTTCAGCCGTCAACGGATAGATTAATGCCCAAAAAGGACAACCCGAATCTCAATCGGGTCTCGTAAGTTTTTTACCCTTCGTTTTTTCGACACGTGGATTTTTACGGTAAAACAGGATTACGGTGGCTGGTATTCGATTTACCATCGCTGGAGAGTGGTGCACCATGGTACTGTTCCATTTCAAACCCATGCACGCATTTCTAAAAGTCGTACGGCACTGTTTCGCCATTTTGGATGGATGTTGCACCTTGCACCATGGATGTTGCACCCTGTAGATATCGATTATTCGGACGACCATAACTTCTGGCTCGTTTAGAGTTACGGGAGCCATAACCTGTCAAAACGAAGGCCTCGATGAGTTCTACAGGTTTGACAGCTTTCAGACGTCAACGTATAGATTAATGCCCAAAAAGTACAACCCGAATCTCAATCGGGTCTCGTAAGTTTTTTACCCTTCGTTTTTTCGACACGTGGATTTTTACGGTAAAACAGGATTACCATGGCCGGCCATCGATTTACCATCGCTGGAGAGTGGTGCACCTTGGTACTATTCCGTTTCAAATCCATGCACGCATTTCTAAAAGTCGTACGACACTGTTTCGCCATTTCGGACGGATGTTGCACCTTGCACCGTGGATGTTGCACCCTGTAGATATCGATTATTCGGACGGCCATAACTTCTGGCTCGTTTAGAGTTACGGGAGCCATAACATGTCAAAACGAAGGACTCGATGAGTTCTACGGCTTTAACAGCTTTCAACCGTCAACTGATAGATTAATGCCCTCGTAAGTTTTTTACCGTTCGTTTTTTCGACACGTGGATTTTTACGGTAAAACAGGATTACGGTGGCTGGTCTTCGATTTACCATCGCTGGAGAGTGGTGCACCATGGTATTGTTCCGTTTCAAATCCATGCACGCATTTCTAAAAGTCGTACGACACTGTTTCGCAATTTCGGACGGATGTTGCACCTTGCACCGTGGATGTTGCACCCTGTAGATATCGATTATTCGGACGACCATAACTTATGGCTCGTTTAGAGTTACGGGAGCCATAACCTGTCAAAACGAAGGCCTCGATGAGTTCTACGGCTTTGACAGCTTTCAGCCGTCAACGGATAGATTAATGCCGAAAAAGGACAACCCGAATCTCAATCGGGTCTCGTAAGTTTTTAACCCTTCGTTTTTTCGACGTGTGGATTTTTACGGTAAAACGGGATTACGGTGGCTGGTCTTTGATTTACCATCGCTGGAGAGTGGTGCACCATGGTACTGTTCCGTTTTAAATCCATGCACGCATTTCTAAAGGTCGTACGGCACTGTTTCGCCATTTCGGACGGATGTTGCACCTTGCACCATGGATGTTGCACCCTGTAGATATCGATTATTCAGACGGCCATAACTTCTGGCTCGTTTAGAGTTACGGGAGCCATAACCTGTCAAAACGAAGGCCTCGATGAGTTCTACGGCTTTCATCGCTTTCAACCGTCAATGGATAGATTAATGCCCAAAAAGGACAACACGAATCTCAATCTGGTCTCGTAAGTTTTTTACCCTTCGTTTTTTCGACACGTGGATTTTTACGGTAAAAAAGGATTACCGTGGCTGGCCTTCGATTTACCATCGCTGGAGAGTGGTGCACCATGGTACTGTTCCATGTCAAATCCATGCACTCATTTCTAAATGTCGTACGGCACTGTTTCGCCATTTCGGACGGATGTTGCACCTTGCACCGTGGATGTTGAACCCTGTAGATATCGATTATTCGGACGGCCATAACTTTTGGCTCGTTTAGAGTTACGGGAGCCATAACCTGTCAAAATGAAGGCCTCGATGAGTTCTACGGCTATGACAGCTTTTAGCCGTCAATGGATAGATTAATGTCCAAAAAGGACAACCTGAATCTCAATCGGGTCTCGTAAGATATTTACCCTTCGTTTTTTCGACACGTGGATTTTTACGGTAAAACTGGATTACCGTGGCTGGCCTTCGATTTACCATCGCTGGAGAGTGGTGCACCAGGTACTGTTCCATTTCAAATCCATGCACGCATTTCTAAAAGTCGTACGGCACTGTTTCGCCATTTCGGACGGATGTTGCACCTTGCACCGTGGATGTTGCACCCTGTAGATATCGATTATTCGGACGGCCATAACTTCTGGCTCGTTTAGAGTTACGGGAGCCATAACCTATCAAAACGAAGGCCTCGATGACTTCTACGGCTTTGACCGCTTTCAGCCGTCAACGGATAGATTAATGCCCAAAAAGGACAACCAGAATCTCAATCGGGTCTCGTAAGTTTTTTACCCTTCGTTTTTTCGACACGTGGATTTTTACGGTAAAACAGGAATACGGTGGCTAGTCTTCGATTTACCATCGCTGGAGTGTGGTGCACCATGGTACTGTTCCGTTTCAAATCCATGCACGTATTTCTAAAAGTCGTACGGCACTGTTTCGCCATTTCGGACGGATGTTGCACCTTGCACCGTGGATATTGCACCCTGTAGATATCGATTATTCGGACGGCCATAACTTCTGGCTCGTTTAGAGTTACGGGAGCCATAACATGTCAAAACGAAGGACTCGATGAGTTCTACGGCTTTGACAGCTTTCAACCGTCAATGGATAGATTAATGCCCAAAAAGGACAACCCGAATCTCAATCGGGTCTCGTAAGTTTTTAACCCTTCGTATTTTCGACACGTGGATTTTTACGGTAAAACAGGATTACGGTTGCTGGTCTTCGATTTACCATCGCTGGAGAGTGGTGCACCATGGTACTTCTCCGTTTCAAATCCATGCACGCATTTCTAAAAGTCGTACGGCACTGTTTCGCCATTTCGTACGGATGTTGCACCTTGCACCGTGGATGTTGCACCCTATAGATATCGATTATACGGACGACCATAACTTCTGTCTCGTTTAGAGTTACGGTAGCCATAACATGTCAAAACGAAGGCCTCGATGAGTTCTACGGCTTTAACAGATTTCAGCCGTCAACAGATAGATTAATGCCCAAAAAGGATAACCCGAATCTCAATCGGGTCTCGTAAGTTTTTAACCCTTCGTTTTTTCGACACGTGGATTTTTACGGTAAACAGGATTACCGTGGCTGGCCTTCGATTTACCATCGCTAGAGAGTGGTGCACCATGGTACTGTTCCATTTCAAATCCATGCACGCATTTCTAAAAGTCGTACGGCACTGTTTCGCCATTTCGCACGGATGTTGCACCTTGCACCGTGGATGTTGCACCATGTAGATATCGATTATTCGGACGGCCATAACTTCTGGCTCGTTTAGAGTTACGGGAGCCATAACCTGTCAAAACGAAGCCCTCGATGATTTCTACGGCTTTAACAGCTTTCAGCCGTCAACGGATAGACTAATGCCCAAGAGGGATAACCCGAATCTCAGTCGGGTCTCGTAAGTTTTTTACCCTTCGTTTTTTCGACACGTGGATTTTTACGGTAAAACAGGATTACGGTGGCTGGTCATCGATTTACCATCGTTGGAGAGTGGTGCACCATGGTACTGTTCCGTTTCAAATCCATGCACGCATTTCTAAAAGTCGTACGGCACTGTTTCGCCATTTCAGACGGATGTTGCACATTGCACCGTGGATGTTGCACCCTGTAGATATCGATTATTCGGACAGCCATAACTTCTGGCTCGTTTATAGTTACGGGAGCCATAACCTATCAAAACGAAGGCCTCGATGACTTCTACGGCTTTGACCACTTTCAACCGTCAACGGATAGACTAATGCCCAAAAAGGACAACCCGAATCTCAATCGGGTCTCGTAAGTTTTTTACCCTTCGTTTTTTCGACACGTGGATTTTTACGGTAAAACGGGATTACCGTGGCTGGCCTTCGATTTACCATCGTTGGAGAGTGGTACAACATGGTACTGTTCCGTTTCAAATCCATGCACGCATTTCTAAAAGTCGTATGACACAGTTTCGCCATTTCGGACGGATGATGCACCTTGCACCGTGGATGTTGCACCCTGTAGATATCGATTATTCGGACAGCCATAACTTCTGGCTCGTTTATAGTTACGGGAGCCATAACCTATCAAAACGAAGGCCTCGATGACTTCTACGGCTTTGACCACTTTCAACCGTCAACGGATAGACTAATGCCCAAAAAGGACAACCCGAATCTCAATCGGGTCTCGTAAGTTTTTTACCCTTCGTTTTTTCGACACGTGGATTTTTACGGTAAAACAGGATTACCGTGGCTGGCCTTCGATTTACCATCGCTGGAGAGTGGTGCACCATGGTACTGTTCCATTTCAAATCCATGCACGCATTTCTAAAAGTCGTACGACACTGTTTAGCCATTTCGGACGGATTTTGCACCTTGCACCGTGGATGTTGCACCCTGTAGATATCGATTATTCGGACGGCCATAACTTCTGGCTCATTTAGAGTTACGGAAGCCATAACCTGTCAAAACGAAGGCCTCGAAGAGTTCTACGGCTTTGGCAGCTTTCAGCCGTCAACGGATAGATTAATGCCCAAAAAGGACAACCCGAATCTCAATCGGGTCTCGTAAGTTTTTTACCCATCGTTTTTTCGACACGTGGATTTTTACGGTAAAACTGGATTACCGTGGCTGGCCTTCGATTTACCATCGCTGGAGAGTGGTGCACCATGGTACTGTTCCGTTTCAAATCCATGCACTCATTTCTAAAAGTCGTACGGCACTGTTTCGCCATTTCGGACGGATGTTGCACCTTGCACCGTGGATGTTGCACCTCGTAGATATCGATTATGTGGACGGCCATAACTTCTGGCTCGTTTAGAGTTACGGGAGCCATAACCTGTCAAAACGAAGGCCTCGATGAGTTCTACGGCTCTAACAGCTTTCAACCGTCAACGGATAGATTAATGCCCAATAAGGACAACCCGAATCTCAATCGGATCTCGTAAGTTTTTTACCGTTCGTTTTTTCGACACGTGGATTTTTACGGTAAAACCGGATTACGGGGGCTGGTCTTCGTTTTACCATCGCTGGAGAGTGGTGCACCATGGTACTGTTCCGTTTCAAATCCATGCACGCATTTCTAAAAGTCATACGACACTGTTTCTCCATTTCGGACGGATGCTGCACCTTGCATCGTGGATGTTGCACCCTGTAGATATCGATTATTCGGACGACCATAACTTTTGGCTCGTTTAGAGTTACGGGAGCCATAACCTGTCAACAAAGGCCTCGATGAGTTCTACGGCTTTGACAGCTTTCAGCCGTCAACGGATAGATTAATGCCCAAAAAGGACAACCCGAATCTCAATCGGGTCTCGTAAGTTTTAACCCTTCGTTTTTTCGACACGTGGATTTTTACGGTAAAACAGGATTACGGTGGCTGGTCTTTGATTTACCATCGCTGGAGAGTGATGTACCATGGTACTGTTCCATTTCAAACCCATGCACGCATTTCTAAAAGTCGTACGGCACTGTTTCGCCATTTTGGATGGATGTTGCACCTTGCACCATGGATGTTGCACCCTGTAGATATCGATTATTCGGACGGCCATAACTTCTGGCTCGTTTAGAGTTACGGGAGCCATAAACTGTCAGAACGAAGGCCTCGATGAGATCTACGGCTTTGAAAGCTTTCAGCCCTCAACGGATAGATTGATGCTCAAAAAGGACAACCCGAATCTCAATCGTGTCTCGTAAGTTTTTTACCCTTCGTTTTTTCGACACGTGGATTTTTACGGTAAAACAGGATTACCGTGGCTGGCCTTCGATTTACCATCGCTGGAGAGTGGTGCACCATGGTACTGTTCCGTTTCAAATCCATGCACGCATTTCTAAAAGTCGTACGGCACTGTTTTGCCATTTCGAACGGATGTTGCACCTTGCACCATGGATGTTGCACCCTGTAGATATCGATTACTCAGACGGCCATAACTTCTGGCTCGTTTAGAGTTACGGGAGCCATAACATGTCAAAACGAAGGCCTCAATGATTTCTAAGGCTTTGATAGCTTTCAAACGTCAACGGATAGATTAATGCCCAAAAAGGACAACCCGAATCTCCATCGGGTCTCGTAAGTTTTTTACCCTTCGTTTTTTTCGACACGTGGATTTTTAGGGTAAAACAGGATTACCGTGGCTGGCCTTCGATTTACCATCGCTGGAGAGTGGTGCACCATGGTACTGTTCCGTTTCAAACCCATGCACGCATTTCTAAACGTCGTACGACACTGTTTCGCCATTTCGGACGGATGTTGAACCTTGCACCATGGATGTTGCACCCTATAGATATCGATTATTCGGACGGCCATAACTTCTGGCTCGTTTAGAGTTACGGGAGCCATAACCTGTCAAAACGAAGGCCTCGATGAGTTCTATGGCTTTGACAGCTTTCAGACGTCAACGGATAGATTAATGCCCAAAAAGGACAACCCGAATCTCAATCGGGTCTCGTAAGTTTTTTACCCTTCGTTTTTTCGACACGTGGATTTTTACGGTAAAACAGGATTACGGTGGCTGGTCTTCGATTTACCATCGCTGGAGAGTGGTGCACCATGGTACTGTTCCGTTTCAAATCCATGCACGCATTTCTAAAAGTCGTACGACACTGTCTCGCAATTTCGGACGGATGTTGCACCTTGCACCGTGGATGTTGCACCCTGTAGATATCGATTATACGGACGACCATAACTTCTGGCTCGTTTAGAGTTACGGGAGCCATAACCTGTCAAAACGAAGGCCTCGATGAGTTCTACAGCTTTGACAGCTTTCAGCCGTCAACGGATAGACTAATTCCCAAAAAGGACAAACCGAATCTCAATCCGGTCTCGTAAGTTTTTTACCCTTCGTTTTTTCGACACGTGGATTTTTACGGTAAAACGGGATTACCATGGCCCGTCTTCGACTTCCCATCGCTGGAGAGTGGTGCACCATGGTAGTGTTCCATTTCAAATCCATACACGCATTTCAAAAAGTCGTACGACACTGTTTCGCCATTTCGGACGGATGTTGCACCTTGCACCGTGCATATTGCACCCTGTGGATATCGATTATTCGGACGGCCATAACTTCTGGCTCGTTTAGAATTACGGAAGCCATAACCAGTCAAAACAAAGGCCTCGATGAGCTCTACGGCTTTGACAGCTTTCAACCGTCAACGGATAGATAAATGCCCAAAAAGGACAACCCGAATCTCAATCGGGTCTCGTAAGTTTTTTTCCCTTTGTTTTTTCGACACGTTGATTTTTACGGTAAAACAAGATTACTGTGGCTGGCCTTCGATTTACCATTGCTTCCGTTTCAAACCATGCACGTATTTCTAAAAGTCGTACGGCACTGTTTCGCCATTTCGGACGGATGTTGCACCTTGCACCGTGGATGTTGCACCCCGTAGATATCGATTATTTGGACGGCCATAACTTCTGCCTCGTTTAGAGTTACGGGAGCCATAACCTGTCAAAACGAAGGCCTCGATGAGTTCTACGGCTTTGACAGCTTTCAGCCGTTAACGGATAGATTAATGCCCAAAAAGGACAACCCGAATCTCAATCGGGTCTCGTAAGTTTTTTACCCTTCGTTTTTTCGACACGTGGATTTTTACGGTAAAACAGGATTACCGTGGCTGGCCTTCGATCTACCATTGCTGGAGAGTGGTGCACCATGGTACTGTTCCATTTCAAATCCATGCACACATTTCTAAAAGTCGTACGACACTGCTTTGCCATTTCGGACGGATGTTGCACCTTGCACCGTGAATGTTGCACCCCGTAGATATCGATTATTCGGACGACCATAACTTCTGGCTCGTTTAGAGTAACGGGAGCCATAACCTGTCAAAACGAAGGCCTTGATGAGTTCTACGGATTCGACAGCTTTCAGCCGTCAACGGGTAGATTAATGCCCAAAAAGGACAACCCAAATCTCAATCGGGTCTCGCAAGTTTTTAACCCTTCGTTTTTTCGACACGTGGATTTTTACGGCGAAACGGGATTACGGTGGCCGGTCTTCGATTTACCATCGCTGGAGAGTGGTGCACCATGGTACTGTTCCGTTTTAAATCCATGCACGCATTCCTAAAAGTCGTACGACACTGTTTCGCCATTTCGGACGGATGTTGCACCTCGCACCGTGGATGTTGCACCCTGTAGATATCGATTATTCGGACCGCCATAACTTCTGGCTCGTTTAGAGTTACGGGAGCCATAACCTGTCAAAACGAAGGCCTCGATGAGTTCTACGGCTTTGACCGCTTTCAGCCGTCAACAGATAGATTAATGCCCAAAAAGGACAACCCGAATCTCAATCTGGTCTCGTAAGTTTTTTACCCTTCGTTTTTTCGACACGTGGATTTTTACGGTAAAAAGGATTACCGTGGCCGGCCTTCGATTTACCATCGCTGGAGAGTGGTGCACCATGGTACTGTTCTGTTTCAAATCCATGCACGCATTTCTAAAAGTCGTACGGCACTGTTTCGCCATTTCGGACGGATGTTGCACCTTGCACCGTGGATGTGGCACCCTGTAGATATCGATTATTCGGAAGGCCATAACTTCTGGCTCGTTTAGATTTACGGGAGCCAAAACCTGTCAAAACGAAGGCCTCGATGAGTTCTACGGCTTTGACAGCTTTTAGTTGTCAACGGATAGATTAATGCCTAAAAAGGACAACCTGAATCTCAATCGGGTCTCGTAGGTTTTTTACCGTTCGTTTTTGCGACACGTGGATTTTTACGGTAAAACTGGATTACCGTGGCTGGCCTTCGATTTACCATCGCTGGAGAGTGGTGCACCAGGTACTATTCCGTTTCAAATCCATGCACGCATTTCTAAAAGTCGTACGGCACTGTTTCGCCATTTCGGACGGATGTTGCACCTTGCACCGTGGATGTCGCACCCTGTAGATATCGATTATTCAGACGGCCATAACTTCTGGTTCGTTTAGAGTTACGGGAGCCATAACATGTCAAAACGAAGGCCTCGATGTGTTCTACGGCTTTGACAGCTTTCAACCGTCAACGGATAGATTAATTCCCAAAAAGGACAACCCGAATCTCCATCGGGTCTCGTAAGTTTTTTACCCTTCGTTTTTTTCGACACGTGGATTTTTACGGTAAAACAGGATTACCGTGGCTGGCCTTCGATTTACCATCGCTGGAGAGTGGTGCACCGTGGTACTGTTCCGTTTCAAACCCATGCACGCATTTCAAAAACCTCGTACGACACTGTTTCGCCATTTCGGACGGATGTTGAACCTTGCACCATGGATGTTGCACCCTGTAGATATCGATTATTCGGACGGCCATAACTTCTGGCTCGTTTAGAGTTACGGGAGCCATAACCTGTCAAAACGAAGGCCTCGATGAGTTCTACGGCTTTGACAGCTTTCAGACGTCAACGGATAGATTAATGCCCAAAAAGGACAACCCGAATCTCAATCGGGTCTCGTAAGTTTTTTACCCTTCGTTTTTTCGACACGTGGATTTTTACGGTAAAACAGGATTACGGTGGCTGGTCCTCGATTTACCATCGCTGGAGAGTGGTGCACCATTGTACTGTTCCGTTTCAAATCCATGCACGCATTTCTAAAAGTCGTACGACACTGTCTCGCAATTTCGGACGGATGTTGCACCTTGCACCGTGGATGTTGCACCCTGTAGATATCGATTATACGGACGACCATAACTTCTGGCTCGTTTAGAGTTACGGGAGCCATAACCTGTCAAAACGAAGGCTTTGATGAGTTCTACAGCTTTGACAGCTTTCAGCCGTCAACGGATAGACTAATTCCCAAAAAGGACAAACCGAATCTCAATCCGGTCTCGTAAGTTTTTTACCCTTCGTTTTTTCGACACGTGGATTTTTACGGTAAAACGGGATTACCATGGCCCGTCTTCGACTTCCCATCGCTGGAGAGTGGTGCACCATGGTAGTGTTCCATTTCAAATCCATACACGCATTTCAAAAAGTCGTACGACACTGTTTCGCCATTTCGGACGGATGTTGCACCTTGCACCGTGCATATTGCACCCTGTGGATATCGATTATTCGGACGGCCATAACTTCTGGCTCGTTTAGAGTTACGGAAGCCATAACCAGTCAAAACAAAGGCCTCGATGAGCTCTACGGCTTTGACAGCTTTCAACCGTCAACGGATAGATAAATGCCCAAAAAGGACAACCCGAATCTCAATCGGGCCTCGTAAGTTTTTTACCCTTCGTTTTTTCGACACGTTGATTTTTACGGTAAAACAAGATTACTGTGGCTGGCCTTCGATTTACCATTGCTTCCGTTTCAAACCATGCACGTATTTCTAAAAGTCGTACGGCACTGTTTCGCCATTTCGGACGGATGTTGCACCTTGCACCGTGGATGTTGCACCCCGTAGATATCGATTATTTGGACGGCCATAACTTCTGCCTCGTTTAGAGTTACGGGAGCCATAACCTGTCAAAACGAAGGCCTCGATGAGTTCTACGGCTTTGACAGCTTTCAGCCGTTAACGGATAGATTAATGCCCAAAAAGGACAACCCGAATCTCAATCGGGTCTCGTAAGTTTTTTACCCTTCGTTTTTTCGACACGTGGATTTTTACGGTAAAACAGGATTACCGTGGCTGGCCTTCGATCTACCATTGCTGGAGAGTGGTGCACCATGGTACTGTTCTATTTCAAATCCATGCACACATTTCTAAAAGTCGTACGACACTGCTTTGCCATTTCGGACGGATGTTGCACCTTGCACCGTGAATGTTGCACCCCGTAGATATCGATTATTCGGACGACCATAACTTCTGGCTCGTTTAGAGTAACGGGAGCCATAACCTGTCAAAACGAAGGCCTTGATGAGTTCTATGGATTCGACAGCTTTCAGCCGTCAACGGATAGATTAATGCCTAAAAAGGACAACCCAAACCTCAATCGGGTCTCGTAAGTTTTTAACCCTTCGTTTTTTCGACACGTGGATTTTTACGGTGAAACGGGATTACGGTGGCCGGTCTTCGATTTACCATCGCTGAAGAGTGGTGCACCATGGTACTGTTCCGTTTTAAATCGAATCTCAATCGGGTCTCGTAAGTTTTTTACCCTTCGTTTTTTCGACCCGTGGATTTTTACGGTAAAACGAGATTACCGTGGCCCGTCTTCGACTTCCCATCGCTGGAGAGTGGTGCACCATGGTACTGTTCCGTTTCAAAACCATGCACGCAATTCTAAAAGTCGTACGGCACTGTTTCGCCATTTCGGACGGATGTTGCACCTTGCACCGTGGATTTTGCACCCTGTAGATATCGATTATTCGGACGGCCATAACTTCTGGCTCGTTTAGAGTTACGGGAGCCATAACCTGTCAAAACGAAGGCCTCGATGAGTTCTACGGCTTTGACAACTTTCAGCCATCAACGGATAGATTAATGCCCGAAAAGGACAACCCGAATCTCAATCGGGTCTCGTAAGTTTTTTATCCTTCGTTTTTTCGACACGTGGATTTTTACGGTAAAACAGGATTACGGTTGCTAGCCTTCGATTTACCATCGCTGGACAATGGTGCACCATGGTACTGTTCCGTTTCAAATCCATGCATGCATTTCTAAAAGTCGTACGGCACTGTTTCGCCATTTCGGACGGATGTTGCACCTTGCACCGTGGATGTTGCACCCTGTAGATATCGATTATTCGGACGGCCATAACTTCTGGCTCGTTTAGAGTTACGGGAGCCATAACCTGTCAAAACGAAGGCCTCGATGAGTTCTACGGCTTTAACAGCTTTCAGTCGTCAACGGATGATGAATGCCCAAAAAGGACAACCTGAATCTCAATCGGGTCTCGTAAGTTTTTTACCCTTCGTTTTTTCGACACGTGGATTTTTACGGTAAAACGGGATTACCGTGGCCCGTCTTCGACTTCCCATCGCTGGAAAGTGGTGCACCATGGTAGTGTTCCGTTTCAAATCCATGCACGCATTTCTAAAAGTCGTACGACACTGTTTCGCCATTTCGGACGGATGTTGCACCTTGCACCGTGGATGTTGCACCCTGTAGATATCCATTATACGGACGACCATAACTTCTGGCTCGTTTAGAGTTACGGGAGCCATAACCTGTCAAAACGAAGGCCTCGATGAGTTCTATGGCTTTGACCGCTTTCAGCTGTCAACGGATAGATTAATGCCCAAAAAGGACAACCCGAATCTCAATCGGGTATCGTAAGTTTTTTACCCTTCGTTTTTTCGACACGTGGATTTTTACGGTAAAACAGGATTAACGTGGCTGGCCTTCGATTTTCCATCGCTGGAGATTGGTGCACCATGGTACTGTTCCGTTTCAAGTCCATGCACGCATTTCTAAATGTCGTACGGCACTGTTACACCATTTCGGACGGATGTTGCAGCTTGCACCGTGGATGTTGCACCCTGTAGATATCGATTATTCGGGCGGCCATAACTTCTGGCTCGTTTAGAGTTACGGGAGCCATAACCTGTCAAAACGAAGGCCTCCATGATTTCTATGGCTTTGATAGCTTTCAGCCGTCAACGGATAGATTAATGCCCAAAAAGGACAACCCGAATCTCAATCGGGTCTCGTAAGTTTTTTACCCTTCGTTTTTTCGACACGTGGAATTTTACGGTAAAACAGGATTACCGTGGCTGGCCTTCGATTTACCATCGCTGGACAGTGGTGCACCATGGTACTGTTCCGTTTCAAATCCATGCACGCATTTCTAAAAGTCGTACGACACTGTTTCGCCATTTCGGATGGATGTTGCACCTTGCACCGTGGATGTTGCTCCCTGTAGATATCGATTATTCGGACGGCCATAACTTCTGGCTCGTTTAGAGTTACGGGAGCCATAACCTGTCAAAACGAAGGCCTCGATGAGTTCTACGGCTTTGATAGCTTTCAACCGTCAACGGATAGATTAATGCCCAAAAAAAACAACCCGAATCTCAATCGGGTCTCGTAAGTTTTTTACCCTTCGTTTTTTCGACACGTGGATTTTTACTGTAAAACAGGATTACGGTGGCTAGTCTTCGATTTACCATTGCTGGAGAATGGTGCACCATGGTACTGTTCCGTTTCAAATCCATGCACGCATTTCTAAAAGTCGTACGGCATTATTTTGCCATTTCGGACCGATGTTGCACCTTGCACCGTGGGTGTTGCACCCTGTAGATATCGGTTATTCGGACGGCCATAACTTCTGGCTCGTTTAGGGTTACAGGAGCCATAACCTGTCAAAACGAAGGCCTCGATGAGTTATACGGCTTTGACACCTTTCAGCCATCAACGGATAGATGAATGCCCAAAAAGGACAACCTGAATCTCAATCGGGTCTCGTAAGTTTTTTACCCTTCGTTTTTTCGACACGTGGATTTTTACGGTAAAACGGGATTACCGTGGCCCGTCTTCGACTTACCATCGCTGGAGAGTGGTGCACCATGGTAGTGGTCCGTTTCAAATCCATGCACGCATTTCTGAAAGTCGTACGGCACTGTTTCGCCATTTCGGACGGATGTTGCACCTTGCATCGTGGATGTTGCACCCTGTAGATATCGATTATTCAAATGGCCATAACTTCTGGCTCGTTAAGAGTTACGGGAGTCATAACCTGTCAAAACGAAGGCCTCGATGAGTTCTACGGCTTTGACAGCTTTCAGCCGTCAATGGATAGATTAATTCCCAAAAAGGACAACCCGAATCTCAATCGGGTCTCGTAAGTTTTTTACCCTTCTTTTTTTCGACACGTGGATTTTTACGGTAAAACAGGATTACCATGGCTGGCCTTCGATTTACCATTGCTGGAGAGTGGTGCACCATGGTACTGTTCCGTTTCAAGTCCATGCATGCATTTCTAAAAGTCGTACGGCACTGTTTCGCCATTTCGGACGGATGTTGCACCTTGCACCGTGGATGTTGCACCCAGTAGATATCGATTATTCGGACGGCCATAACTTCTGGCTCGTTTAGAGTTACGGGAGCCATATCCTGTCAAAACGATGGCCTCGATGAGTTCTATTGCTTTGACAGCGTTCAGCCGTCAACGGATAGATTAATGCCCAAAAAGGACAACCCGAATCTAGATCGGGTCTCGTAAGTTTTTTACCATTCGTTTTTTCGACACGTGGATTTTTACGGTAAAACAGGATTACTGTGGCTGGCCTTCGATTTACCATCGCTGGAGAGTGATGCACCATGCTGTTCCATTTCAAATCCATGCACGCATTTCTAAAAGTCGTACGACACTGTTTCGCCATTTCGGACGGATGTTGCACCTTGCACCGTGGATGTTGCATCCTGTAGATATCGATTATTCGGATGGCCGTAACTTCTGGCTCGTTTAGAGTTACGGGATCCATAACTTGTCAAAACAAAGGCCTCGCTGAGTTCTACGGCTTTGACAACTTTCAGCCATCAACGGATAGAGTAATATCCAAAAAGGACAACCCGAATCTCAATCGGGTCTCGTAAGTTTTTTACTCTTCGTTTTTTCGACACGTGGATTTTTACGGTAAAACAGGATTACGGTGGCTGGTCTTCGATTTACCATCGCTGGAGAGTGGTGCACCATGGTGCTGTTCCGTTTCTAATCCATGCACGCGTTTCTAAAAGTCGTACGGCACTGTTTCGCCATTTTGGACGGATGTTGCACCATGCACCGTTGATGTTGCACCCTGTAGATATCGATTATACGGACGACCATAACTTCTGGCTCGTTTAGAGTTACGGGAGCCATAACCTGTTAAAACGAAGGCCTCGATGAGTTCTATGGCTTTGACAGCTTTCAGCCGTCAACGGATAGATTAATGCCAAAAAAGGACAATCCGAATCTCAATCGGGTCTCGTAAGTTTTTTAATCTTCGTTTTTTCGACACGTGGATTTTTACGGTAAAACTGGATTACCGTGGCTGGCCTTTGATTTACCATCGCTGGAGAGTGGTGCACCATGGTACTGTTCCGTTTCAAATCCATGCACGCATTTCTAAAAGTCGTACGGCACTGTTTCGCCATTTCGGATGGATGTTGCACCTTGCACCGTGGATGTTGCACCCAGTAGATATCGATTATTCGGACGGCCATAACTTCTGGCTCGTTTAGATTTACGGGAGCCATAACCCGTCAAAACGAAGGCCTCGATGAGTTCTACGGCTTTGACAGCGTTCAGCCGTCAACGGATAGATTAATACCCAAAAAGGACAACCCGAATCTCAATCGGGTCTGGTAAGTTTTTTACCATTCGTTTTTTCGACACGTGGATTTTTACGGTAAAACAAGATTACCGTGGCTGGCCTTCGATTTACCATCGCTGGAGAGTGGTGCACCATGGTACTGTTCCATTTCAAATCCATGCACGCATTTCTAAAAGTCGTACGGCACTGTTTCGCCATTTCGGATGGACGTTGCACCTTGCACCGTGGATGTTGCATCCTGTAGATATCGATTATTCGGACGGCCATAACTTCTGGCTCGTTTAGAGTTACGGGAGCCATAACTTGTCAAAACAAAGGCCTCGATGAGTTCTACGGCTTTGACAGCTTTCAGCCATCAACGGATAGATTACTATCCAAAAAGGACAACCCGAATCTCAATCGGGTCTCATAAGTTTTTTACCCGTCGTTTTTTCGGCACGTGGATTTTTACGGTAAAACAGGATTAGGGTGGCTGGTCTTCGATTTACCATCGCTGGAGAGTGATGCACCATGGTACTATTCCGTTTCAAATCCATGCACGCGTTTCTAAAAGTCGTACGGCACTGTTTCGCCATTTTGGACGGATGTTGCACCTTGCACCGTGGATGTTGCACTCTGTAGATATCGATTATACGGACGACCATAACTTCTGGCTCGTTTAGAGTTACGGGAGCCATAACCTGTCAAAACGAAGGCCTCGTTGAGTTCTATGGTTTTGATAGCATTCAGCCGTCAACGGATAGATTAATGCCAAAAAAGGACAACCCGAATCTCAATCGGGTCTCGTAAGTTTTTACCCTTCGTTTTTTCGACACGTTGATTTTTACGGTAAAACAGGATTACCGTGGCTGGCCTTCGATTTACCATCGCTGGAGAGTGGTGCACCATTGTACTGTTTCGTTTCAAATCCATGCACGCATTTCTAAAAGTCGTACTACACTGTTTCGCCATTTCGGACGGATGTTGCACCTTGCACCATGGATGTTGCACCCAGTAGATATTGATTATTCGGACGGCCATAATTTCTGGCTCGTTTAGAGTTACGGGAGCCATAACCAATCAAAACGAAGGCCTCGATCAGTTCTACGGCTTTGACAGCGTTCAGCCGTCAACGGATAGATTAATGCCCAAAAAGGACAACCCGAATCTCAATCGGGTCTCGTAAGTTTTTTACCATTCGCTTTTTCGACACGTGGATTTTTACGGTAAAACAGGATTACCATGGACGGCCTTCGATTTACCATCGCTGAGAGTGGTGAACCATGGTATTGTTCCATTTCAAATCCATGCACGCATTTCTAAAAGTCGTACGGCACTGTTTCGCCATTTCGGACGGATGTTGCACCTTGCACCGTGGATGTTGCTCCCTGTAGATATCGATTATTCGGACGGCCATAACTTCTGGCTCGTTTAGAGTTACGGGAGCCATAACCTGTCAAAACGAAGGCCTCGATGAGTTCTACGGCTTTGACAGCTTTCAACCGTCAACGGATAGATTAATGCCCAAAAAATACAACCCGAATCTCAATCGGGTCTCGTAAGTTTTTTACCCTTCGTTTTTTCGACACGTGGATTTTTACTGTAAAACAGGATTACGGTGGCTAGTCTTCGATTTACCATTGCTGGAGAATGGTGCACCATGGTACTGTTCCGTTTCAAATCCATGCACGCATTTCTAAAAGTCGTACGGCATTATTTTGCCATTTCGGACGGATGTTGCACCTTGCACCGTGGGTGTTGCACCCTGTAGATATCGATTATTCGGACGGCCATAACTTCTGGCTCGTTTAGGGTTACAGGAGCCATAACCTGTCAAAACGAAGGCCTCGATGAGTTCTACGGCTTTGACAGCTTTCAGCCGTTAACGGATAGATTAATGCCCAAAAAGGACAACCCGAATCTCAATCGGGTCTCGTAAGTTTTTTACCCTTCGTTTTTTCGACACGTGGATTTTTACGGTAAAACAGGATTACCGTGGCTGGCCTTCGATCTACCATTGCTGGAGAGTGGTGCACCATGGTACTGTTCTATTTCAAATCCATGCACACATTTCTAAAAGTCGTACGACACTGCTTTGCCATTTCGGACGGATGTTGCACCTTGCACCGTGAATGTTGCACCCCGTAGATATCGATTATTCGGACGACCATAACTTCTGGCTCGTTTAGAGTAACGGGAGCCATAACCTGTCAAAACGAAGGCCTTGATGAGTTCTATGGATTCGACAGCTTTCAGCCGTCAACGGATAGATTAATGCCTAAAAAGGACAACCCAAATCTCAATCGGGTCTCGTAAGTTTTTAACCCTTCGTTTTTTCGACACGTGGATTTTTACGGTGAAACGGGATTACGGTGGCCGGTCTTCGATTTACCATCGCTGGAGAGTGGTGCACCATGGTACTGTTCCGTTTTAAATCGAATCTCAATCGGGTCTCGTAAGTTTTTTACCCTTCGTTTTTTCGACCCGTGGATTTTTACGGTAAAACGAGATTACCGTGGCCCGTCTTCGACTTCCCATCGCTGGAGAGTGGTGCACCATGGTACTGTTCCGTTTCAAAACCATGCACGCAATTCTAAAAGTCGTACGGCACTGTTTCGCCATTTCGGACGGATGTTGCACCTTGCACCGTGGATTTTGCACCCTGTAGATATCGATTATTCGGACGGCCATAACTTCTGGCTCGTTTAGAGTTACGGGAGCCATAACCTGTCAAAACGAAGGCCTCGATGAGTTCTACGGCTTTGACAACTTTCAGCCATCAACGGATAGATTAATGCCCGAAAAGGACAACCCGAATCTCAATCGGGTCTCGTAAGTTTTTTATCCTTCGTTTTTTCGACACGTGGATTTTTACGGTAAAACAGGATTACGGTTGCTAGCCTTCGATTTACCATCACTGGACAATGGTGCACCATGGTACTGTTCCGTTTCAAATCCATGCATGCATTTCTAAAAGTCGTACGGCACTGTTTCGCCATTTCGGACGGATGTTGCACCTTGCACCGTGGATGTTGCACCCTGTAGATATCGATTATTCGGACGGCCATAACTTCTGGCTCGTTTAGAGTTACGGGAGCCATAACCTGTCAAAACGAAGGCCTCGATGAGTTCTACGGCTTTAACAGCTTTCAGTCGTCAACGGATGATGAATGCCCAAAAAGGACAACCTGAATCTCAATCGGGTCTCGTAAGTTTTTTACCCTTCGTTTTTTCGACACGTGGATTTTTACGGTAAAACGGGATTACCGTGGCCCGTCTTCGACTTCCCATCGCTGGAAAGTGGTGCACCATGGTAGTGTTCCGTTTCAAATCCATGCACGCATTTCTAAAAGTCGTACGACACTGTTTCGCCATTTCGGACGGACGTTGCACCTTGCACCGTGGATGTTGCACCCTGTAGATATCCATTATACGGACGACCATAACTTCTGGCTCGTTTAGAGTTACGGGAGCCATAACCTGTCAAAACGAAGGCCTCGATGAGTTCTATGGCTTTGACCGCTTTCAGCTGTCAACGGATAGATTAATGCCCAAAAAGGACAACCCGAATCTCAATCGGGTATCGTAAGTTTTTTACCCTTCGTTTTTTCGACACGTGGATTTTTACGGTAAAACAGGATTAACGTGGCTGGCCTTCGATTTTCCATCGCTGGAGATTGGTGCACCATGGTACTGTTCCGTTTCAAGTCCATGCACGCATTTCTAAATGTCGTACGGCACTGTTACACCATTTCGGACGGATGTTGCAGCTTGCACCGTGGATGTTGCACCCTGTAGATATCGATTATTCGGGCGGCCATAACTTCTCGCTCGTTTAGAGTTACGGGAGCCATAACCTGTCAAAACGAAGGCCTCAATGATTTCTATGGCTTTGATAGCTTTCAGCCGTCAACGGATAGATTAATGCCCAAAAAGGACAACCCGAATCTCAATCGGGTCTCGTAAGTTTTTTACCCTTCGTTTTTTCGACACGTGGAATTTTACGGTAAAACAGGATTACCGTGGCTGGCCTTCGATTTACCATCGCTGGACAGTGGTGCACCATGGTACTGTTCCGTTTCAAATCCATGCACGCATTTCTAAAAGTCGTACGGCACTGTTTCGCCATTTCGGACGGATGTTGCACCTTGCACCGTGGATGTTGCTCCCTGTAGATATCGATTATTCGGACGGCCATAACTTCTGGCTCGTTTAGAGTTACGGGAGCCATAACCTGTCAAAACGAAGGCCTCGATGAGTTCTACGGCTTTGACAGCTTTCAACCGTCAACGGATAGATTAATGCCCAAAAAAAACAACCCGAATCTCAATCGGGTCTCGTAAGTTTTTTACCCTTCGTTTTTTCGACACGTGGATTTTTACTGTAAAACAGGATTACGGTGGCTAGTCTTCGATTTACCATTGCTGGAGAATGGTGCACCATGGTACTGTTCCGTTTCAAATCCATGCACGCATTTCTAAAAGTCGTACGGCATTATTTTGCCATTTCGGACCGATGTTGCACCTTGCACCGTGGGTGTTGCACCCTGTAGATATCGATTATTCGGACGGCCATAACTTCTGGCTCGTTTAGGGTTACAGGAGCCATAACCTGTCAAAACGAAGGCCTCGATGAGTTATACGGCTTTGACACCTTTCAGCCATTAACGGATAGATGAATGCCCAAAAAGGACAACCTGAATCTCAATCGGGTCTCGTAAGTTTTTTACCCTTCGTTTTTTCGACACGTGGATTTTTACGGTAAAACGGGATTACCGTGGCCCGTCTTCGACTTACCATCGCTGGAGAGTGGTGCACCATGGTAGTGGTCCGTTTCAAATCCATGCATGCATTTCTGAAAGTCGTACGGCACTGTTTCGCCATTTCGGACGGATGTTGCACCTTGCATCGTGGATGTTGCACCCTGTAGATATCGATTATTCAAATGGCCATAACTTCTGGCTCGTTAAGAGTTACGGGAGTCATAACCTGTCAAAACGAAGGCCTCGATGAGTTCTACGGCTTTGACAGCTTTCAGCCGTCAATGGATAGATTAATTCCCAAAAAGGACAACCCGAATCTCAATCGGGTCTCGTAAGTTTTTTACCCTTCTTTTTTTCGACACGTGGATTTTTACGGTAAAACAGGATTACCATGGCTGGCCTTCGATTTACCATTGCTGGAGAGTGGTGCACCATGGTACTGTTCCGTTTCAAGTCCATGCATGCATTTCTAAAAGTCGTACGGCACTGTTTCGCCATTTCGGACGGATGTTGCACCTTGCACCGTGGATGTTGCACCCAGTAGATATCGATTATTCGGACGGCCATAACTTCTGGCTCGTTTAGAGTTACGGGAGCCATATCCTGTCAAAACGATGGCCTCGATGAGTTCTATTGCTTTGACAGCGTTCAGCCGTCAACGGATAGATTAATGCCCAAAAAGGACAACCCGAATCTAGATCGGGTCTCGTAAGTTTTTTACCATTCGTTTTTTCGACACGTGGATTTTTACGGTAAAACAGGATTACTGTGGCTGGCCTTCGATTTACCATCGCTGGAGAGTGATGCACCATGCTGTTCCATTTCAAATCCATGCACGCATTTCTAAAAGTCGTACGACACTGTTTCGCCATTTCGGACGGATGTTGCACCTTGCACCGTGGATGTTGCATCCTGTAGATATCGATTATTCGGATGGCCATAACTTCTGGCTCGTTTAGAGTTACGGGATCCATAACTTGTCAAAACAAAGGCCTCGATGAGTTCTACGGCTTTGACAACTTTCAGTCGTCAACGGATAGATTAATATCCAAAAAGGACAACCCGAATCTCAATCGGGTCTCGTAAGTTTTTTACTCTTCGTTTTTTCGACACGTGGATTTTTACGGTAAAACAGGATTACGGTGGCTGGTCTTCGATTTACCATCGCTGGAGAGTGGTGCACCATGGTGCTGTTCCGTTTCAAATCCATGCACGCGTTTCTAAAAGTCGTACGGCACTGTTTCGCCATTTTGGACGGATGTTGCACCATGCACCGTTGATGTTGCACCCTGTAGATATCGATTATACGGACGACCATAACTTCTGGCTCGTTTAGAGTTACGGGAGCCATAACCTGTTAAAACGAAGGCCTCGATGAGTTCTATGGCTTTGACAGCTTTCAGCCGTCAACGGATAGATTAATGCCAAAAAAGGACAATCCGAATCTCAATCGGGTCTCGTAAGTTTTTTACCCTTCGTTTTTTCGACACGTGGATTTTTACGGTAAAACTGGATTACCGTGGCTGGCCTTTGATTTACCATCGCTGGAGAGTGGTGCACCATGGTACTGTTCCGTTTCAAATCCATGCACGCATTTCTAAAAGTCGTACGGCACTGTTTCGCCATTTCGGATGGATGTTGCACCTTGCACCGTGGATGTTGCACCCAGTAGATATCGATTATTCGGACGGCCATAACTTCTGGCTCGTTTAGAGTTACGGGAGCCATAACCCGTCAAAACGAAGGCCTCGATGAGTTCTACGGCTTTGACAGCGTTCAGCCGTCAACGGATAGATTAATACCCAAAAAGGACAACCCGAATCTCAATCGGGTCTGGTAAGTTTTTTACCATTCGTTTTTTCGACACGTGGATTTTTACGGTAAAACAAGATTACCGTGGCTGGCCTTCGATTTACCATCGCTGGAGAGTGGTGCACCATGGTACTGTTCCATTTCAAATCCATGCACGCATTTCTAAAAGTCGTACGGCACTGTTTCGCCATTTCGGATGGACGTTGCACCTTGCACCGTGGATGTTGCATCCTGTAGATATCGATTATTCGGACGGCCATAACTTCTGGCTCGTTTAGAGTTACGGGAGCCATAACTTGTCAAAACAAAGGCCTCGATGAGTTCTACGGCTTTGACAGCTTTCAGCCATCAACGGATAGATTACTATCCAAAAAGGACAACCCGAATCTCAATCGGGTCTCATAAGTTTTTTACCCGTCGTTTTTTCGGCACGTGGATTTTTACGGTAAAACAGGATTAGGGTGGCTGGTCTTCGATTTACCATCGCTGGAGAGTGGTGCACCATGGTACTATTCCGTTTCAAATCCATGCACGCGTTTCTAAAAGTCGTACGGCACTGTTTCGCCATTTTGGACGGATGTTGCACCTTGCACCGTGGATGTTGCACCCTGTAGATATCGATTATACGGACGACCATAACTTCTGGCTCGTTTAGAGTTACGGGAGCCATAACCTGTCAAAACGAAGGCCTCGTTAAGTTCTATGGTTTTGATAGCATTCAGCCGTCAACGGATAGATTAATGCCAAAAAAGGACAACCCGAATCTCAATCGGGTCTCGTAAGTTTTTACCCTTCGTTTTTTCGACACGTTGATTTTTACGGTAAAACAGGATTACCGTGGCTGGCCTTCGATTTACCATCGCTGGAGAGTGGTGCACCATTGTACTGTTTCGTTTCAAATCCATGCACGCATTTCTAAAAGTCGTACTACATTGTTTCGCCATTTCGGACGGATGTTGCACCTTGCACCATGGATGTTGCACCCAGTAGATATTGATTATTCGGACGGCCATAATTTCTGGCTCGTTTAGAGTTACGGGAGCCATAACCAATCAAAACGAAGGCCTCGATCAGTTCTACGGCTTTGACAGCGTTCAGCCGTCAATGGATAGATTAATGCCCAAAAAGGACAACCCGAATCTCAATCGGGTCTCGTAAGTTTTTTACCATTCGCTTTTTCGACACGTGGATTTTTACGGTAAAACAGGATTACCATGGACGGCCTTCGATTTACCATCGCTGAGAGTGGTGAACCATGGTATTGTTCCATTTCAAATCCATGCACACATTTCTAAAAGTCGTACGGCACTGTTTCGCCATTTCGGACGGATGTTGCACCTTGCACCGTGGATGTTGCTCCCTGTAGATATCGATTATTCGGACGGCCATAACTTCTGGCTCGTTTAGAGTTACGGGAGCCATAACCTGTCAAAACGAAGGCCTCGATGAGTTCTACGGCTTTGACAGCTTTCAACCGTCAACGGATAGATTAATGCCCAAAAAATACAACCCGAATCTCAATCGGGTCTCGTAAGTTTTTTACCCTTCGTTTTTTCGACACGTGGATTTTTACTGTAAAACAGGATTACGGTGGCTAGTCTTCGATTTACCATTGCTGGAGAATGGTGCACCATGGTACTGTTCCGTTTCAAATCCATGCACGCATTTCTAAAAGTCGTACGGCATTATTTTGCCATTTCGGACGGATGTTGCACCTTGCACCGTGGGTGTTGCACCCTGTAGATATCGATTATTCGGACGGCCATAACTTCTGGCTCGTTTAGGGTTACAGGAGCCATAACCTGTCAAAACGAAGGCCTCGATGAGTTATACGGCTTTGACACCTTTCAGCCATCAACGGATAGATGAATGCCCAAATAGGACAACCTGAATCTCAATCGGGTCTCGTAAGTTTTTTACCCTTCGTTTTTTCGACACGTGGATTTTTACGGTAAAACGGGATTACCGTGGCCCGTCTTCGACTTACCATCGCTGGAGAGTGGTGCACCATGGTAGTGGTCCGTTTCAAATCCATGCACGCATTTCTGAAAGTCGTACGGCACTGTTTCGCCATTTCGGACGGATGTTGCACCTTGCATCGTGGATGTTGTACCCTGTGGATATCGATTATTCAAATGGCCATAACTTCTGGCTCGTTAAGAGGTACGGGAGTCATAACCTGTCAAAACGAAGGCCTCGATGAGTTCTACGGCTTTGACAGCTTTCAGCCGTCAATGGATAGATTAATTCCCAAAAAGGACAACCCGAATCTCAATCGGGTCTCGTAAGTTTTTTACCCTTCTTTTTTTCGACACGTGGATTTTTACGGTAAAACAGGATTACCATGGCTGGCCTTCGATTTACCATTGCTGGAGAGTGGTGCACCATGGTACTGTTCCGTTTCAAGTCCATGCATGCATTTCTAAAAGTCGTACGGCACTGTTTCGCCATTTCGGACGGATGTTGCACCTTGCACCGTGGATGTTGCACCCAGTAAATATCGATTATTCGGACGGCCATTACTTCTGGCTCGTTTAGAGTTACGGGAGCCATATCCTGTCAAAACGAAGGCCTCGATGAGTTCTATTGCTTTGACAGCGTTCAGCCGTCAACGGATAGATTAATGCCCAAAAAGGACAACCCGAATCTAGATCGGGTCTCGTAAGTTTTTTACCATTCGTTTTTTCGACACGTGGATTTTTACGGTAAAACAGGATTACTGTGGCTGGCCTTCGATTTACCATCGCTGGAGAGTGATGCACCATGCTGTTCCATTTCAAATCCATGCACGCATTTCTAAAAGTCGTACGACACTGTTTCGCCATTTCGCACGGATGTTGCACCTTGCACCGTGGATGTTGCATCCTGTAGATATCGATTATTCGGATGGCCATAACTTCTGGCTCGTTTAGAGTTACGGGATCCATAACTTGTCAAAACAAAGGCCTCGATGAGTTCTACGGCTTTGACAACTTTCAGCCGTCAACGGATAGATTAATATCCAAAAAGGACAACCCGAATCTCAATCGGGTCTCGTAAGTTTTTTACCCTTCGTTTTTTCGACACGTGGATTTTTACGGTAAAACAGGATTACGGTGGCTGGTCTTCGATTTACCATCGCTGGAGAGTGGAGCACCATGGTACTGTTCCGTTTCAAATCCATGCACGCGTTTCTAAAAGTCGTACGGCACTGTTTCGCCATTTTGGACGGATGTTGCACCATGCACCGTTGATGTTGCACCCTGTAGATATCGATTATACGGACGACCATAACTTCTGGCTCGTTTAGAGTTACGGGAGCCATAACCTGTCAAAACGAAGGCCTCGATGAGTTCTATGGCTTTGATAGCTTTCAGCCGTCAACGGATAGATTAATGCCAAAAAAGGACAATCCAAATCTCAATCGGGTCTCGTAAGTTTTTTACCCTTCGTTTTTTCGACACGTGGATTTTTACGGTAAAACTGGATTACCGTGGCTGGCCTTTGATTTACCATCGCTGGAGAGTGGTGCACCATGGTACTATTCCGTTTCAAATCCATGCACGCATTTCTAAAAGTCGTACGGCACTATTTCGCCATTTCGGATGGATGTTGCACCTTGCACCGTGGATGTTGCACCCAGTAGATATCGATTATTCGGACGGCCATAACTTCTGGCTCGTTTAGAGTTACGGGAGCCATAACCTGTCAAAACGAAGGCCTCGATGAGTTCTACGGTTTTGACAGCATTCAGCCGTCAACGGATAGATTAATACCCAAAAAGGACAACCCGAATCTCAATCGGGTCTGGTAAGTTTTTTACCATTCGTTTTTTCGACACGTGGATTTTTACGGTAAAACAAGATTACCGTGGCTGGCCTTCGATTTACCATCGCTGGAGAGTGGTGCACCATGGTAATGTTCCATTTCAAATCCATGCACGCATTTCTAAAAGTCGTACGACACTGTTTCGCCATTTCGGATGGACGTTGCACCTTGCACCGTGGATGTTGCATCCTGTAGATATCGATTATTCGGACGGCCATAACTTCTGGCTCGTTTAGAGTTACGGGAGCCATAACTTGTCAAAACAAAGGCCTCGATGAGTTCTACGGCTTTGACAGCTTTCAGCCATCAATGGATAGATTACTATCCAAAAAGGACAACCCGAATCTCAATCGGGTCTCATAAGTTTTTTACCCGTCGTTTTTTCGGCACGTGGATTTTTACGGTAAAACAGGATTACGGTGGCTGGTCTTCGATTTACCATCGCTGGAGAGTGGTGCACCATGGTACTATTCCGTTTCAAATCCATGCACGCGTTTCTAAAAGTCGTACGGCACTGTTTCGCCATTTTGGACGGATGTTGCACCTTGCACCGTGGATGTTGCACCCTGTAGATATCGATTATACGGACGACCATAACTTCTGGCTCGTTTAGAGTTACGGGAGCCATAACCTGTCAAAACGAAGGCCTCGTTGAGTTCTATGGTTTTGATAGCTTTCAGCCGTCAACGGATAGATTAATGCCAAAAAAGGACAACCCGAATCTCAATCGGGTCTCGTAAGTTTTTACCCTTCGTTTTTTCGACACGTGGATTTTTACGGTAGAACAGGATTACCGTGGCTGGCCTTCGATTTGCCATCGCTGGAGAGTGGTGCACCATTGTACTGTTTCGTTTCAAATCCATGCACGCATTTCTAAAAGTCGTACTACACTGTTTCGCCATTTCGGACGGATGTTGCACCTTGCACCATGGATGTTGCACCCAGTAGATATCGATTATTCGGACGGCCATATTTTCTGGCTCGTTTAGAGTTACGGGAGCCATAACGTATCAAAACGAAGGCCTCGATCAGTTCTACGGCTTTGACAGCGTTCAGCCGTCAACGGATAGATTAATGCCCAAAAAGGACAACTCGAATCTCAATCGGGTCTCGTAAGTTTTTTACCATTCGCTTTTTCGACACGTGGATTTTTACGGTAAAACAGGATTACCGTGGACGGCCTTCGATTTACCATCGCTGAGAGTGGTGAACCATGGTATTGTTCCATTTCAAATCCATGCACGCATTTCTAAAAGTCGTACGACACTGTTTCGCCATTTCGGACGGATGTTGCACCTTGCACCGTGGATGTTGCTCCCTGTAGATATCGATTATTCGGACGGCCATAACTTCTGGCTCGTTTAGAGTTACGGGAGCCATAACCTGTCAAAACGAAGGCCTCGATGAGTTCTACGGCTTTGACAGCTTTCAACCGTCAACGGATAGATTAATGCCCAAAAAAAACAACCCGAATCTCAATCGGGTCTCGTAAGTTTTTTACCCTTCGTTTTTTCGACACGTGGATTTTTACTGTAAAACAGGATTACGGTGGCTAGTCTTCGATTTACCATTGCTGGAGAATGGTGCACCATGGTACTGTTCCGTTTCAAATCCATGCACGCATTTCTAAAAGTCGTACGGCATTATTTTGCCATTTCGGACGGATGTTGCACCTTGCACCGTGGGTGTTGCACCCTGTAGATATCGATTATTCGGACGGCCATAACTTCTGGCTCGTTTAGGGTTACAGGAGCCATAACCTGTCAAAACGAAGGCCTCGATGAGTTATACGGCTTTGACACCTTTCAGCCATCAACGGATAGATGAATGCCCAAAAAGGACAACCTGAATCTCAATCGGGTCTCGTAAGTTTTTTACCCTTCGTTTTTTCGACACGTGGATTTTTACGGTAAAACGGGATTACCGTGGCCCGTCTTCGACTTACCATCGCTGGAGAGTGGTGCACCATGGTAGTGGTCCGTTTCAAATCCATGCACGCATTTCTGAAAGTCGTACGGCACTGTTTCGCCATTTCGGACGGATGTTGCACCTTGCATCGTGGATGTTGCACCCTGTAGATATCGATTATTCAAATGGCCATAACTTCTGGCTCGTTAAGAGTTACGGGAGTCATAACCTGTCAAAACGAAGGCCTCGATGAGTTCTACGGCTTTGACAGCTTTCAGCCGTCAATGGATAGATTAATTCCCAAAAAGGACAACCCGAATCTCAATCGGGTCTCGTAAGTTTTTTACCCTTCTTTTTTTCGACACGTGGATTTTTACGGTAAAACAGGATTACCATGGCTGGCCTTCGATTTACCATTGCTGGAGAGTGGTGCACCATGGTACTGTTCCGTTTCAAGTCCATGCATGCATTTCTAAAAGTCGTACGGCACTGTTTCGCCATTTCGGACGGATGTTGCACCTTGCACCGTGGATGTTGCACCCAGTAGATATCGATTATTCGGACGGCCATAACTTCTGGCTCGTTTAGAGTTACGGGAGCCATATCCTGTCAAAACGAAGGCCTCGATGAGTTCTATTGCTTTGACAGCGTTCAGCCGTCAACGGATAGATTAATGCCCAAAAAGGACAACCCGAATCTAGATCGGGTCTCGTAAGTTTTTTACCATTCGTTTTTTCGACACGTGGATTTTTACGGTAAAACAGGATTACTGTGGCTGGCCTTCGATTTACCATCGCTGGAGAGTGATGCACCATGCTGTTCCATTTCAAATCCATGCACGCATTTCTAAAAGTCGTACGACACTGTTTCGCCATTTCGGACGGATGTTGCACCTTGCACCGTGGATGTTGCATCCTGTAGATATCGATTATTCGGATGGCCATAACTTCTGGCTCGTTTAGAGTTACGGGATCCATAACTTGTCAAAACAAAGGCCTCGATGAGTTCTACGGCTTTGACAACTTTCAGCCGTCGACGGATAGATTAATATCCAAAAAGGACAACCCGAATCTCAATCGGGTCTCGTAAGTTTTTTACCCTTCGTTTTTTCGACACGTGGATTTTTACGGTAAAACAGGATTACGGTGGCTGGTCTTCGATTTACCATCGCTGGAGAGTGGTGCACCATGGTACTGTTCCGTTTCAAATCCATGCACGCGTTTCTAAAAGTCGTACGGCACTGTTTCGCCATTTTGGACGGATGTTGCACCATGCACCGTTGATGTTGCACCCTGTAGATATCGATTATACGGACGACCATAACTTCTGGCTCGTTTAGAGTTACGGGAGCCATAACCTGTCAAAACGAAGGCCTCGATGAGTTCTATGGCTTTGACAGATTTCAGCCGTCAACGGATAGATTAATGCCAAAAAAGGACAATCCGAATCTCAATCGGGTCTCGTAAGTTTTTTACCCTTCGTTTTTCGACACGTGGATTTTTACGGTAAAACTGGATTACCGTGGCTGGCCTTTGATTTACCATCGCTGGAGAGTGGTGCACCATGGTACTGTTCCGTTTCAAATCCATGCACGCATTTCTAAAAGTCGTACGGCACTGTTTCGCCATTTCGGATGGATGTTGCACCTTGCACCGTGGATGTTGCACCCAGTAGATATCGATTATTCGGACGGCCATAACTTCTGGCTCGTTTAGAGTTACGGGAGCCATAACCTGTCAAAACGAAGGCCTCGATGAGTTCTACGGCTTTGACAGCGTTCAGCCGTCAACGGATAGATTAATACCCAAAAAGGACAACCCGAATCTCAATCGGGTCTGGTAAGTTTTTTACCATTCGTTTTTTCGACACGTGGATTTTTACGGTAAAACAAGATTACCGTGGCTGGCCTTCGATTTACCATCGCTGGAGAGTGGTGCACCATGGTACTGTTCCATTTCAAATCCATGCACGCATTTCTAAAAGTCGTACGGCACTGTTTCGCCATTTCGGATGGACGTTGCACCTTGCACCGTGGATGTTGCATCCTGTAGATATCGATTATTCGGACGGCCATAACTTCTGGCTCGTTTAGAGTTACGGGAGCCATAACTTGTCAAAACAAAGGCCTCAATGAGTTCTACGGCTTTGACAGCTTTCAGCCATCAACGGATAGATTACTATCCAAAAAGGACAACCCGAATCTCAATCGGGTCTCATAAGTTTTTTACCCGTCGTTTTTTCGGCACGTGGATTTTTACGGTAAAACAGGATTACGGTGGCTGGTCTTCGATTTACCATCGCTGGAGAGTGGTGCACCATGGTACTATTCCGTTTCAAATCCATGCACGCGTTTCTAAAAGTCGTACGACACTGTTTCGCCATTTTGGACGGATGTTGCACCTTGCACCGTGGATGTTGCACCCTGTAGATATTGATTATACGGACGACCATAACTTCTGGCTCGTTTAGAGTTACGGGAGCCATAACCTGTCAAAACGAAGGCCTCGTTGAGTTCTATGGTTTTGATAGCTTTCAGCCGTCAAAGGATAGATTAATGCCAAAAAAGGACAACCCGAATCTCAATCGGGTCTCGTAAGTTTTTACCCTTCGTTTTTTCGACACGTGGATTTTTACGGTAAAACAGGATTACCGTGGCTGGCCTTCGATTTACCATCGCTGGAGAGTGGTGCACCATTGTACTGTTTCGTTTCAAATCCATGCACGCATTTCTAAAAGTCGTACTACACTGTTTCGCCATTTCGGACGGATGTTGCACCTTGCACCATGGATGTTGCACCCAGTAGATATCGATTATTCGGACGGCCATAATTTCTGGCTCGTTTAGAGTTACGGGAGCCATAACCTATCAAAACGAAGGCCTCGATCAGTTCTACGGCTTTGACAGCGTTCAGCCGTCAACGGATAGATTAATGCCCAAAAAGGACAACCCGAATCTCAATCGGGTCTCGTAAGTTTTTACCATTCGCTTTTTCGACACGTGGATTTTTACGGTAAAACAGGATTACCGTGGACGGCCTTCGATTTACCATCGCTGAGAGTGGTGAACCATGGTATTGTTCCATTTCAAATCCATGCACGCATTTCTAAAAGTCGTACGACACTGTTTCGCCATTTCGGACGGATGTTGCACCTTGCACCGTGGATGTTGCATCCTATAGATATCGATTATTCGGACGGCCATAACTTCTGGCTCGTTTAGAGTTACGGGAACCATAACCTGTCAATACGAAGGCCTCGATGAGTTCTACGGCTTTGACAGCTTTCAACCATCAACGGATAGATTAATGCCCAAAAAGGACAACCCGAATCTCAATCGGGTCTCGTAAGTTTTTTATCCTTCGTTTTTTCGACACGTGGATTTTTACGGTAAAACAGGATTACGGTTGCTAGCCTTCGATTTACCATCGCTGGACAATGGTGCACCATGGTACTGTTACGTTTCAAATCCATGCATGCATTTCTAAAAGTCGTACGGCACTGTTTCGCCATTTCGGACGGATGTTGCACCTTGCACCGTGGATGTTGCACCCTGTAGATATCGATTATTCGGACGGCCATTACTTCTGGCTCGTTTAGAGTTACGGGAGCGATAATCTGTCAAAACGAAGGCCTCGATGAGTACTACGGCTTTGATAGCTTTTAGCCGTCAACGGATAGATTAATGCCCAAAAAGGACAACCCGAATCTCAATCGGGTTTCGTAAATTTTTCACCCTTCGTTTTTTCGACACGTAGATTTTTACGGTAAAACGGGATTACCGTTGCCCGTCTTCGACTTTCCATCGCTGGACAATGGTGCACCATGGTACTGTTCCGTTTCAAATCCATCCATGCAATTCTAAAAGTCGTACGACACTGTTTCACCATTTCGGACGGATGTTGCACCTTGCACCGTGGATGTTGCACCCTGTAGATATCGATTATTCAAACGGCCTTAACTTCTGGCTCGTTTAGAGTTACGGGAGCCATAACCTGTCAAAACGAAGGCCTCGATGAGTTCTACGGCTTTGACGGCTTTCAGCCGTCAACGGATAGATTAATGCCCAAAAAGGACAACCCGAATCTCAATTGTGTCTCGTAAGTTTTTTACCCTTCGTTTTTTCGACACGTGGATTTTTACGGTAAAACAGGATTGCCGTGGCCCGTCCTCGACTTCCCAGTGCTGGAGAGTGGTGCACCATGGTATTGTTCTGTTTCAAATCCATGCACGCATTTCTAAAAATCATACGGCACTGTTTCGCCATTTCGGACGGATGTTGCACCTTGCACCGTGGATGTTGCACCTTGCACCTTAGATGTTGCACCCTGTAGATATCGATTATTCGGACGCCCATAACTTCTGGCTCGTTCAGCGTTACGGGAACCATAACCTGTCAAAACGAAGGCTATAATGAGTTCTATGGCTTTGACCGCTTTCAGCCGTCAACGGATAGATTAATGCCCAAAAAGAACAACCCGAATCTCAATCGGCTCTCATAAGTTTTTTACCCTTCGTTTTTTCGACACGTGGATCTTTACGGTAAAACAGGATTACCATGGCTGGCCTTCGATTTACCATCGCTGGAGAGTGGTGCACCATGGTACTGTTTCGTTTCAAATCCATGCACGCATTTCTAAAAGTCGTACGGCACTGTTTCTCCATTTCGGATGGATGTTGCACCGTGGATGTTGCACCCTATAGATATCGATTATACGGACGACCATAACTTTTGGCTCGTTTAGAGTTACGGAAGCCGTAACCTGCCAAAACGAAGGCCTCGATGAGTTTTATGGCTTTGACAGCTTTCAGCCGTTAACGGATAGATTAATGCCCAAAAAGGACAACCCAAATCTCAATCGGATCTCGTAAGTTTTTTACCCATCGTTTTTTCGACCCGTGGATTTTTACGGTAAAACAGGATTACGGTGGCTAGTCTTCGATTTACCATCGCTAGAGAGTGGTGCACCATGGTATTGTTCTATTTCAAATCCACGCACGCATTTCTATGAGTCGTACGACACTGTTTCGCCATTTCGGACGGATGTTGCACCTTATACTGTGGATGTTGCACCCTGTAGATATCGATTATACGGACGACCATAACTTTTGGCTCGTTTATACTTACGGGAGCCATAACCTGTCAAAACGAAGGCCTCGATGAGTTCTACGGGTTTGACAGCTTTCATCCGTCAACGGATAGATTAATGCCCAAAAAGGACAACCCGAATCTCAATCGGGTCTCGTAAGTTTTTTACCCTTCGTTTTTTCGACACGTGGATTTTTACGGTAAAACAGGATTACCATGGCCTGTCTTATACTTCCCATCGATGGAGCGTGGTGCACCACAGTACTGTTCTGTTTCAAATCCATGCACGCATTTCTAAAAGTCGTACGGCACTATTTCGCCATTTCGGACGGATGTTGCACCTTGCACCGTGGATGTTGCACCCTGTAGATATCGATTATTCGGACGGCCATAACTTCTGCCTCGTTTAGAGTTACGAGAGCCATAACCTGTCAAAGCGAAGGCCTCGATGAGTTCTACGGCTTTGACAGCTTTCAGCCATCAACGGATAGATGAACGCCCAAAAAGGACAACCTGAATCTCAATCGGGTCTCGTAAGTTTTTTACCCTTCGTTTTGTCGACATATGGATTTTTACGGTAAAACGGGATTACCGTGGCCCGTCTTCGACTTCCCATCGATGGAGAGTGGTGCACCATGGTAGTGTTCCATTTCAAATCCATGCACGTATTTCTAAAAGTCGTACGACACTGTTTCGCCATTTCGGAAGGATGTTGCACCTTGCACCGTGGATGTTGCACCCTGTAGATATCGATTATACGGACGACCATAACTTCTGGCTCGTTTAGAGTTACGATGAGTTCTATGGCTTTGACAGCTTTCAGCCGTCAACGGATAGATTAATGCCCAAAAAGGACAACCCGAATCTCAATCGGGTCTCGTAAGTTTTTTACCCTTCGTTTTTTCGACACGTGGCTTTTTACGGTAAAACAGGATTACCGTGGCTGGCCATCGATTAACCATCGCTGGATATTGGTGCACCATGGTACTATTCCGTTTCAAGTCCGTGCACGCATTTCTAAAAGTCGTACGGCACTGTTACGCCATTTCGGATGGATGTTGCACCTTATACCGTGGATGTTGCACCCTGTAGATATCGATTATTCGGACGGCCATAACTTCTGGCTCGTTTAGAGTTACGAGAGCCATAACCTGTCAAAACGAAGGCCTCGATGAGTTCTATGGCTTTGATAGCTTTCAGCCGTCAACGGATAGATTAATGCCCAAAAAGGACAACCCGAATCTCAATCGGGTCTCGTAACTTTTTTACCCTTCGTTTTTTCGACACGTGGATTTTTACGGTAAAACAGGATTACCGTGGCTGGCCTTCGATTTACCATCGCTGGAGAGTGGTGCACCATGGTACTGTTCCGTTTCAAATCCATGCACGCATTTCTAAAAGTCGTACGGCACTGTTTCGCCATTTCGGACGGATGTTGCACCTTGCACCGTGGAAGTTGCTCCCTGTAGATATCGATTATTCGGACGGCCATAACTTCTGGCTCGTTTAGAGTTACGGGAGCCATAACATGTCAAAACGAAGGCCTCGATGAGTTCTACGGCTTTGACAGCTTTCAACCGTCAACAGATAGATTAATGCCCAAAAAGGACAACCCGAATCTCAATCGGGTCTCGTAAGTTTTTTACCATTCGTTTTTTCGACACGTGGATTTTTACGGTAAAACGGGATTACCGTGGCCCGTCTTCGACTTCCCATCGCTGGAGAGTGGTGCACCGTGGTACTGTTCCATTTCAAATCCATGCACGCATTTCTAAAAGTCGTACGGCATTATTTCGCCATTTCGGACGGATGTTGCACCTTGCACCGTGGATATTGCACCCTGTAGATATCGATTATTCGGACGACCATAACTTCTGGTTCGTTTAGAGTTACAAGAGCCATAACCTGTCAAAACGAAGGCCTCGATGAGTTATACGGCTTTGACACCTTTCAGCCATCAACGGATAGAAGAATACCCAAAAAGGACAACCTGAATCTCAATCGGGTCTCGTAAGTTTTTTACCCTTCGTTTTTTCGACACGTGGATTTTTATGGTAAAAGGGGATTACCGTGGCCCGTCTTCGACTTCCCATCGCTGGAGAGTGGTGCAACATGGTAGTGTTCCGTTTGAAATCCATGCACGCATTTCTGAAAGTCGTACGGCACTGTTTCTCCATTTCGGACGGATGTTGCACCTTGCATCGTGGATGGTGCACCCTGTAGATATCGATTATTCAAACGGCCATAACTTCTGGCTCGTTAAGAGTTACGGGGGTCATAACCTGTCAAAACGAAGGCCTCGATGAGTTCTACGGCTTTGACAGCTTTCAGCCGTCAACGGATAGATTAATGCCCAAAAAGGACAACCCGAATCTCAATCGGGTCTCGTAAGTTTTTTACACTTCGTTTTTTCGACACGTGGATTTTTACGGTAAAACACGATTACCATGGCTGGCCTTCCATTTACCATCGCTGGAGAGTGGTGCACCATAGTACTGTTCCGTTTCAAGTCCATGCACGCATTTCTAAAATTCGTACGGTACTATTTCTCCATTTCAGACGGATGTTGCACCTTGCACCGTGGATGTTGCACCCTGTAGATATCGATTATTCGGACAGCCTTAACTTCTGGCCCGTTTAGAGTTACGAGAGCCATAACCTATCAAAACGAAGGGCTAGATGAGTTCTACGACACGTGGATTTTTACGGTAAAACGGGATTACCGTGGCCGGCCTTCGATTTACCATTGCTGGAAAGTGGTGCACCATGGTACTGTTCCATTTCAAATCCATGAACGCATTTCTAAAAGTCGTACGGCACTGTTTCGCCATTTTGGACGGATGTTGCACCTTGCACCGTGGATGTTGCACCCTGTAGATATCGATTATACGGACGACCATAACTTCTGGCTCGTTTAGAGTTACGGGAGCCATAACCTGTCAAAACGAAGGCCTCGATGAGTTCTATGGCTTTGACAGCTTTCAGCCGTCAACGGATAGATTAATGCCCAAAAATGACAACCCGAATCTCAATCGGGTCTCGTAAGTTTTTTACCCTTCGTTTTTTCGACACGTGGATTTTTACGGTAAAACAGGATTACCGTGTCTGGCCTTCGATTTACCATCGCTGGAGAGTGGTGCAACATGGTACTATTCCGTTTCAAATCCATGCATGATTTCTAAAAGTCGTACGGCACTTCTTCGCCATTTCGGACGGATGTTGCACCTTGCACCGTGGATGTTGCACCCTGTAGATATCGATTATTCGGATGCCATAACTTCTGGCTCGTTTAGAGTTACGGGAGCCATAACCTGTCAAAATGAAGGCCTCGATGAGTTCTATGGCTTTGACAGCTTTCAGCCGTCAACGGATAGATTAATGCCAAAAAAATACCAACCCGAATCTCAGTCGGGTCTCGTAAGTTTTTTACCCTTCGTTTTTTCGACACGTGGATTTTTACGGTAAAACAGGATTACCGTGGCTGGCCTTCGATTTACCATCGCTGGAGAGTGGTGCACCATGGTACTGTTCCGTTTCAAATCCATGCACGCATTTCTAAAAGTCGTACGGCACTGTTTCGCCATTTCGGACGGATGTTGCTCCTTGCACCGTGGATGTTGCACCCAGTAGATATCGATTATTCGGACGGCCATAACTTCTGGCTCGTTTAGAGTTACGGGAGCCATAACCTGTCAAAACGAAGGCCTCGATGAGTTCTACGGCTTTGACAGCTTTCAGCCGTCAACGGATAGATTAATGCCCAAAAAGGACAACCCGAATCTCAATCGGGTCTCGTAAGTTTTTTACCATTCCTTTTTTCGACACGTGGATTTTTACGGTAAAACAGGATTACCGTGGCTGGCCTTCGATTTACCATCGCTGGAGAGTGGTACACCATGGTACCGTTCCATTTCAAATCCATGCACGCATTTCTAAAAGTCGTACGACACTGTTTCGCCATTTCGGACGGATGTTGCACCTTGCACCGTGGATGTTGCATCCTGTAGATATCGATTATTCGGACGGCCATAACTTCTGGCTCGTTTAGAGTTACGGGAGCCATAACTTGTCAAAACAAAGGCCTCGATGAGTTCTATGGCTTTGACAGCTTTCAGCCGTCAGCGGATAGATTAATATCCAAAAGGGACAACCCGAATCTCAATCGGGTCTCGTAAGTTTTTACCCTTCGTTTTTTCGACACGTGGATTTTTACGGTAAAACAGGATTACGGTGGCTGGTCTTCGATCTACCATCGCTGGAGAGTGGTGCACCATGGTACTGTTCCGTTTCAAATCCATGCACGCGTTTCTAAAAGTCGTACGGCACTGTTTTGCCATTTCGGACGGATGTTGCACCTTGCACCGTGGATGTTGCACCCTGTAGATATCGATTATACGGACGACCATAACTTCTGGCTCGTTTAGAGTTACAGGAGCCATAACCTGTCAAAACGAAGGCCTCGATGAGTTCTATGGCTTTGATAGCTTTCAGCCGTCAACGGATAGATTAATGCCAAAAAAGGACAACCCGAATCTCAATCGGGTCTCGTAAGTTTTTTACCCTTCGTTTTTTCGACACGTGGATTTTTACGGTAAAACAGGATTACCGTGGCTGGCCTTCGATTTACCATCGCTGGAGAGTGGTGCACCATGGTACTGTTCCGCTTTAAATCCATGCACGCATTTCTAAAAGTACTACGACACTGTTTCTCCATTTCGGACGGATGTTGCACCTTGCACCGCGGATGTTGCACCCTATAGATATTGATTATACGGACGACCATAACTTCTGGCTCGTTTAGAGTTACGGTAGCCATTACTTGTCAAACTGAAGGCCTCGATGAGTTGCACAGCTTTGACAGCTTTCAGCCGTCAACGGATAGATTAATGCCCAAAAAGGAGAACCCGAATCTCAATCGGGTCTCGTAAGTTTTTTACCCTTCATTTTTTCGACACGTGGATTTTTACGGTAAAACGGGATTACCGTGGCCCGTCTTCAACTTCCCATCGCTAGAGAGTGGTGCACCATGGTACTGTTCCGTTTCAAATCCATGCACGCATTTCTAAAAGTCATACGGCACTATTTCGCCATTTCGGACGGATGTTGCACCTCGCACCGTGGATGTTGCACCCTGTAGATATCGATTATTCGGACGGCCATAACTTCTGGCTCGTTTAGAGTTACAGGAGCCATAACCTGTCAAAACGAAGGCCTCGATGAGTTCTACGGCTTTGACAGCTTTTAGCCGTCAACGGATAGATTAATGCCCAAAAAGGACAACCCGAATCTCAATCGGGTCTCGTAAGTTTTTTACCCTTCGTTTTTTCGACATGTGGATTTTTACGGTAAAACAGGATTACCATGGCTGGCCTTCGATTTACCATCGCTGGAGAGTGGTGCACCATGGTACTGTTCCGTTTCAAATCCATGCACGCATTTCTAAAAGTCGTACGACACTGTTTCGCCATTTCGGACGGATGTTGCACCTTGCACCGTGGATGTTGAACCCTGTAGATATCGATTATTCGGATGGCCATAACTTCTGGCTTGTTTAGAGTTACGGGAGCCATAACCTGTCAAAACGAAGGGCTCGATGAGTTCTACGGCTTTGACACCTTTCAACCGTCAATGGATAGATTAATGGCCAAAAAGGACAACCCGAATCTCAATCGGGTCTCGTAAGTTTTTTACCCTTCGTTTTTTTCGACACGTGGATTTTTACGGTAAAACAGGATTAGGGTGGCTGGTCTTCGATTTACCATCGCTGGAGAGTGGTACACCATTGTACTGTTCCGTTTCAAATCCATGCACGCATTTCTAAAAGTCGTACGGCACTGTTTCGCCATTTCGGACGGATGTTGCACCTCGCACCGTGGATGTTGCACCCTGTAGATATCGATTATTCGGACGACCATAACTTCTGGCTCGTTTAGAGTTACGGGAGCCATAACCTGTCAAAACGAAGGCCTCGATGATTTCTACGGCTTTGACAGCTTTCATCCGTCAACGGATAGATTAATGCCCAAAAAGGACAACCCGAATCTCAATCGGGTCTCGTAAGTTTTTTACCCTTCGTTTTTTCGACATGTGGATTTTTACGGTAAAACAGGATTACCATGGCTGGCCTTCGATTTACCATCGCTGGAGAGTGGTGCACCATGGTACTGTTCCGTTTCAAATCCATGCACGCATTTCTAAAAGTCGTACGACACTGTTTCGCCATTTCGGACGGATGTTGCACCTTGCACCGTGGATGTTGAACCCTGTAGATATCGACTATTCGGATGGCCATAACTTCTGGCTTGTTTAGAGTTACGGGAGCCATAACCTGTCAAAACGAAGGGCTCGATGAGTTCTACGGCTTTGACACCTTTCAACCGTCAATGGATAGATTAATGGCCAAAAAGGACAACCCGAATCTCAATCGGGTCTCGTAAGTTTTTTACCCTTCGTTTTTTTCGACACGTGGATTTTTACGGTAAAACAGGATTAGGGTGGCTGGTCTTCGATTTACCATCGCTGGAGAGTGGTACACCATTGTACTGTTCCGTTTCAAATCCATGCACGCATTTCTAAAAGTCGTACGGCACTGTTTCGCCATTTCGGACGGATGTTGCACCTCGCACCGTGGATGTTGCACCCTGTAGATATCGATTATTCGGACGACCATAACTTCTGGCTCGTTTAGAGTTACGGGAGCCATAACCTGTCAAAACGAAGGCCTCGATGATTTCTACGGCTTTGACAGTTTTCAGCCGTCAACGGATAGATTAATGCCCATAAAGGACAACCCGAATCTCAATCGGGTCTCGTAAGTTTTTTACCCTTCGTTTTTTTGACACGTGGATTTTTACGGTAAAACAGGATTACCGCGGCTGGCCTTCGATTTACCATCGCTGGAGAGTGGTGCACCATGGTACTGTTCCGTTTCAAGTCCATGCATGCATTTCTAAAAGTCGTACGGCACTGTTTCGCCATTTCGGACGGATGTTGCACCTTGCACCGTGGAGTTGCGCCCTGTAGATATCGATTATTCGGACGGCCATAACTTCTGGCTCGTTTAGAGCTACGGGTGCCATAACCTGTCAAAACGAAAGCCTCGATGAGTTCTACAGCTTTGACAGCTTTCAGCCGTCAACGGATAGATTAATGCCTAAAAAGGACAACCCGAATCTCAATTGGGTCTCGTAAGTTTTTTACCCTTCGTTTTTTCGACACGTGGATTTTTACGGTAAAACAGGATTACCGTGGCTGGCCTTCGATTTACCATCGCTGGAGAGTGGTGCAACATGGTACTGTTCCGTTTCAAATCCATACACGCATTTCTAAAAGTCGTACGGCACTGTTTCGCCATTTCGGACGGATGTTGCACCTTGCACCGTGGATGTTGCACCCTGTAGATATCGATTATTCGGATGGCCATAACTCCTGCCTCGTTTAGAGTTACGGGAGCCATAACCTGTCAAAACGAAGGCCTCGATGAGTTCTACGGCTTTGACAGCTTTCAACCGTCAACGGATAGATTAATGCCCAAAAAAAACAACCCGAATCTCAATCGGGTCTCGTAAGTTTTTTACCCTTCGTTTTTTCGACACGTGGATTTTTACTGTAAAACAGGATTACGGTGGCTAGTCTTCGATTTACCATTGCTGGAAAGTGGTGCACCATGGTACTGTTCCGTTTCAAATCCATGCATGCATTTCTAAAAGTCGTACGGCACTATTTCGCCATTTCGGACGTATGTTGCACCTTGCACCGTGGATGTTGCACCCTGTAGATATCGATTATACGGACGACCATAACTTCTGGTTCGTTTAGAGTTACGGGAGCCATAACCTGTCAAAACGAAGGCCTCGATGAGTTCTATGGCTTTGAAAGCTTTCAGCCGTCAACAGATAGATTAATGCCCAAAAAGGACAACCCGAATCTCAATCGGGTCTCGTAAGTTTTTTACCCTTCGTTTTTTCGACACGTGGATTTTACGGTAAAACAGGATTACCGTGGCTGGCCTTCGATTTACCATCGCTGGAGAGTGGTGCAACATGGTACTGTTCCGTTTCAAATCCGTGCATGATTAGTAAAAGTCGTACGGCACTGTTTCGCCATTTCGGACGGATGTTGCACCTTGCACCGTGGATGTTGCACCCTGTAGATATCGATTATTCGGATGCCATAACTTCTGTCTCGTTTAGAGTTACGGGAGCCATAACCTGTCAAAACGAAGGCCTCGATGATTTCTATGGCTTTGACAGCTTTCAGCCGTCAACGGATAGATTAATGCCAAAAAAGGACAATCCGAATCTCAATCGGGTCTCGTAAGTTTTTTACCCTTCGTTTTTTCGACACGTGGATTTTTACGGTAAAACTGGATTACCGTGGCTGGCCTTCGATTTACCATCGCTGGAGAGTGGTGCACCATGGTACTGTTCCGTTTCAAATCCATGCACGCATTTCTAAAAGTCGTATGGCACTGTTTCGCCATTTCGGATGGATGTTGCACCTTGCACCGTGGATGTTGCACCCAGTAGATATCGATTATTCGGACGGCCATAACTTCTGGCCCGTTTAGAGTTACGAGAGCCATAACCTGTCAAAACGAAGGCCTCGATGAGTTCTACGGCTTTGACAGCGTTCAGCCGTCAACGGATAGATTAATGCCCAAAAAGGACAACCCGAATCTCAATCGGGTCTCGTAAGTTTTTTACCATTCGTTTTTTCGACACGTGGATTTTTACGGTAAAACAGGATTACCGTGGCTGGCCTTCGATTTACCATCGCTGGAGAGTGGTGCACCATGGTGCTGTTCCATTTCAAATCCATGCACGCATTTCTAAAAGTCGTACGGCACTGTTTCGCCATTTCGGACGGATGTTGCACCTTGCACCGTGGATGTTGCATCCTGTAGATATCGATTATTCGGACGGCCATAACATCTGGCTCGTTTAGAGTTACGGGAGCCATAACTTGTCAAAACAAAGGCCTCGATGAGTTCTACGGCTTTGACAGCTTTCAGCTGTCAACGGATGGATTACTATCCAAAAAGGACAACCCGAATCTCAATCGGGTCTCGTAAGTTTTTTACCCTTCGTTTTTTCGGCACGTGGATTTTTACGGTAAAACAGGATTACGGTGGCTGGTCTTCGATTTACCATCGCTGGAGAGTGGTGCACCATGGTACTGTTCCGTTTCAAACCCATGCACGCGTTTCTAAAAGTCGCACGGCACTGTTTCGCCATTTTGGACGGATGTTGCACCTTGCACCGTGGATGTAGCACCCTGTAGATATCGATTATACGGACGACCATAACTTCTGGCTCGTTTAGAGTTACGGCAGCCATAACCTGTCAAAACGAAGGCCTCGATGTGTTCTATGGCTTTGACAGCTTTCAGCCGTCAACGGATAGATTAATGCCAAAAAAGGATAACCCGAATCTCAATCGGGTCTCGTAAGTTTTTTACCCTTCGTTTTTTCGACACGTGGATTTTTACGGTAAAACAGGATTACCGTGGCTGGCCTTCGATTTACCATCGCTGGAGAGTGGTGCACCATGGTACTGTTCCGTTTCAACGTGGATTTTTACGGTAAAACGGGATTACCGTTGCCCGTCTTTGACTTCCCATCGCTGGAGAGTGGTGCACCATGGTACTGTTCCGTTTCAAATCCATGCACGCATTTCTAAAAGTCGTACGACACTGTTTCACCATTTCGGACGGATGTTGCACCTTGCACCGTGGATGTTGCACCCTGTAGATATCGATTATTCAAAAGGCCTTAACTTCTGGCTCGTTTAGAGTTACGGGAGCCATAACCTGTCAAAACGAAGGCCTCGATGCGTTCTACGGCTTTGACAGCTTTCAGCCGTCAACGGATAGATTAATGCCCAAAAAGGACAACCCGAATCTCAATTGTGTCTCGTAAGTTTTTTACCCTTCATTTTTTCGACACGTGGATTTTTACGGTAAAACAGGATTGCCGTGGCCCGTCCTCGTCTTCCCATCGCTGGAGAGTGGTGCACCATGGTATTGTTCTGTTTCAAATCCGTGCACGCATTTCTAAAAGTCGTACGGCACTGTTTCTCCATTTCGGACGGATGTTGCACCTTGCGCCGTAGATGTTGCACCCTGTAGATATGGATTATTCGGACGGCCATAACTTCTGGCTCGTTCAGAGTTACGGGAACCATAACCTGTCAAAACGAAGGCCTCAATGAGTTCTGTGGCTTTGACCGCTTTCAGCCGTCAACGGATAGATTAATGCCCAAAAAGAACAACCCGAATCTCAATCGGGTCTCGTAAGTTTTTTACCCTTCGTTTTTTCGACACGTGGATCTTTACGGTAAAACAGGATTACCGTGGCTGGCCTTCGATTTACCATCGCTAGAGAGTGGTGCACCATGGTACTGTTTCATTTCAAATCGATGCACGCATTTCTAAAAGTCGTACGGCACTGTTTCGCCATTTCGGACGGATGTTGCACCTTGCACCGTGGATGTTGCACCCTATAGATATCGATTATACGGACGACCATAACTTTTGGCTCGTTTAGAGTTACGGAAGCCGTAACCTGTCAAAACGAAGGCCTCGATGATTTTTATGGCTTTGACAGCTTTCAGCCGTCAACGGATAGATTAATGCCCAAAAAGGACAACCCGAATCTCAATCGGGTCTCGTAAGTTTTTTACCCTTCATTTTTTCGACCCGTGGATTTTTACGGTAAAACAGGATTACGGTGGCTCGTCTTCGATTTACCATCGCTGGAGAGTGGTGCACCATGATATTGTTCTGTTTCACATCCATGCACGCATTTCTATAAGTCGTACGACACTGTTTCGCCATTTCGGACGGATGTTGCTCCTTGCACCGTGGATGTTGCACGCTGTAGATATTGATTATACGGACGACCATAACTTCTGGCTCGTTTAGAGTTTCGGGAGCCATAACCTGTCAAAACGAAGGCCTCGATGAGTTCTATGGCTTTGACAGCTTTCAGCAGTCAACGGATAGATTAATGCCAAAAAAGGACAACCCGAATCTCAATCTGGTCTCGTAAGTTTTTTACCCTTCGTTTTTTCGACACGTGGATTTTTGCGGTAAAACAGGATTACCGTGGCTGGTCTTCGATTTACCATCGCTGGAGAGTAGTGCACCATGGTACTGTTCCGTTTCAAATCCATGCACGCATTTCTAAAAGTCGTACGGCACTGTTTCGCCATTTCGGACGGATGTTGCATCTTGCACCATGGATGTTGCACCCAGTAGATATCGATTATTCAGACGGCCATAACTTCTGGCTCGTTTAGAGTTACGGGAGCCATAACCTGTCAAAACGAAGGCCTCGATGAGTTCTATGGCTTCGACAGCTTTCAGCCGTCAACGGATAGATTAATGCCAAAAAAGGACAACCCGAATCTCAATCGGGTCTCGTAAGTTTTTTACCCTTCGTTTTTTCGACACGTGGATTTTTACGGTAAAACAGGATTACCGTGGCTGGCCTTCGATTTACCATCGCTGGAGAGTGGTGCACCATGGTACTGTTCCGTTTCAAATCCATGCACGCATTTCTAAAAGTCGTACGGCACTGTTTCGCCATTTCGGACGGATGTTGCACCTTGCACCGTGGATGTTGCACCCAGTAGATATCGATTATTCAGACGGCCATAATTTCTGGCTCGTTTAGAGTTACGGGAGCCATAACCTGTCAAAACGAAGGCCTCGATGAGTTATACGGCTTTGACAGCGTTCAGCCGTCAACGGATAGATTAATGCCCAAAAAGGACAGCCCGAATCTCAATCGGGTCTCGTAAGTTTTTACCATTCGCTTTTTCGACACGTGGATTTTTACGGTAAAACAGGATTACCGTGGCTGGCCTTCGATTTACCATCGCTGAGAGTGGTGCACCACGGTACTGTTCCATTTCAAATCCATGCACGCATTTCTAAAAGTCGTACGGCACTGTTTCGCCATTTCGGACGAATGTTGCACCTTGCACCGTGGATGTTGCATCCTGGGGATATCGATTATTCGGACGGCCATAACTTCTGGCTCGTTTAGAGTTACGGGAGCCATAACCTATCAAAACGAAGGCCTCGATGAGTTCTACGGCTTTGACAGCTTTCAGCCATCAACGGATAGATTAATTCCCAAAAAGGACAACCCGAATCTCAATCGGGTCTCGTATGTTTTTTATCCTTCTTTTTTTCGACACGTGGATTTTTACGGTAAAACAGGATTACGGTTGCTAGCCTTCGATTTACCATCGCTGGACAATGGTGCACCATGGTACTGTTACGTTTCAAATCCATGCATGCATTTCTAAAAGTCATACGGCACTGTTTCGCCATTTCGGACGGATGTTGCACCTTGCACCGTGGATGTTGCACCCTGTAGATATCGATTATTCGGACGGCCATGACTTCTGGCTCGTTTAGAGTTACGGGAGCCATAACCTGTCAAAACGAAGGCCTCGATGAGTTCTACGGCTTTGATAGCTTTCAGCCATCAACGGATAGATTAATGCCCAAAAAGGACAACCCGAATCTCAATCGGGTCTCGTAAGTTTTTTACCTTTCGTTTTTTGACACGTGGATTTTTACGGTAAAACGGGATTACCATTGCCCGTCTTCGACTTCCCATCGCTGGAGAGTGGTGCACCATGGTACTGTTCCGTTTCAAATCCACGCACGCATTTCTAAAAGTCGTACGACACTGTTTCACCATTTCGGACGGATGTTGCACCTTGCACCGTGGATGTTGCACCCTGTAGATATCGATTATTCAAACGGCCTTAACTTCTGGCTCGTTTAGAGTTACTGGAGCCATAACCTGTCAAAACGAAGGCCTCGATGAGTTCTACGGCTTTGACAGCTTTCAGCCGTCAACGGATAGATTAATGCCCAAAAAGGACAACCCGAATCTCAATTGTGTCTCGTAAGTTTTTTACCCTTTGTTTTTTCGACACGTGGATTTTTACGGTAAAACAGGATTGCCGTGGCCCGTCCTCGACTTCCCATCGCTGGAGAGTGGTGCACCATGGTATTGTCCTGTTTCGAATCCATGCACGCATTTCTAAAAGTCGTACGGCACTGTTTCGCCATTTCAGACGGATGTTGCACCTTGCACCGTAGATGTTGCACCCTGTAGATATCGATTATTCGGACGGCCATAACTTCTGGCTCGTTCAGGGTTACGGGAACCATAACCTGTCAAAACGAAGGCCTCAATGAGTTCTATGGCTTTGACCGCTTTCAGCCGTCAACGGATAGATTAATGCCCAAAAAGAACAACCCGAATCTCAATCGGGTCTCGTAAGTTTTTTACCCTTCGTTTTTTCGACACGTGGATCTTTACGGTAAAACAGGATTACCGTGGCTGGCCTTCGATTTACCATCGCTGGAGAGTGGTGCACCATGGTACTGTTTCGTTTCAAATCCATGCACGCATTTCTAAAAGTCGTACGGCACTGTTTCGCCATTTCGGACGGATGTTGCACCTTGCACCGTGGATGTTGCACCCTATAGATATCGATTATACGGACGACGATAACTTTTGGCTCGTTTAGAGTTACGGAAGCCGTAACTTGTGAAAACGAAGGCCTCGATGATTTTTATGGCTTTGACAGCTTTCAGCCGTCAACGGATAGATTAATGCCCAAAAAGGACAACCCGAATCTCAATCGGGTCTCGTAAGTTTTTTACCCTTCGTTTTTTCGACCCGTGGATTTTTACGGTAAAACAGGATTACGGTAGCTCGTCTTCGATTTACCATCGCTGGAGAGTGGTGCACCATGGTATTGTTCTGTTTCACATCCATGCACGCATTTCTATAAGTCGTACGACACTGTTTCACCATTTCGGACGGATGTTGCACCTTACACCGTGGATGTTGCACCCTATAGATATCGATTATACGGACGACCATAACTTCTGGCTCGTTTAGAGTTACGGGAGCCATAACCTGTCAAAACGAAGGCCTCGATGAGTTCTATGGCTTTGACAGCTTTCAGCCGTCAACGGATAGATTAATGCCAAAAAAGGACAACCCGAATCTCAATCGGGTCTCGTAAGTTTTTTACCCTTCGTTTTTTCGACACGTGGATTTTTACGGTAAAACAGGATTACCGTGGCTGGCCTTCGATTTAGCATCGCTGGAGAGTGGTGCACCATGGTACTTTTCCGTTTCAAATCCATGCACGCATTTCTAAAAGTCGTACGGCACTATTTCGCCATTTCGGACGGATGTTGCATCTTGCACCGTGGATGTTGCACCCAGTAGATATCGATTATTCAGACGGCCATAATTTCTGGCTCGTTTAGAGTTACGGGAGCCATAACCTGTCAAAACGAAGGCCTCGATGAGTTCTACGGCTTTGACAGCGTTCAGCCGTCGACGGATAGATTAATGCCCAAAAAGGACAACCCGAATCTCAATCGGGTCTAGTAAGTTTTTTACCATTCGCTTTTTCGACACGTGGATTTTTACTGTAAAACAGGATTACCGTGGTTGGCCTTCGATTTACCATCGCCAAGAGTGGTGCACCATGGAACTGTTCCATTTCAAATCCATGCACGCATTTCTAAAAGTCGTACGGCACTGTTTCGCCATTTCGGACGAATGTTGCACCTTGCACCGTGGATGTTGCATCCTGTAGATATCGATTATTCGGACGGCCATAACTTCTGGCTCGTTTAGAGTTACGGGAGCCATAACCTGTCAAAACGAAGGCCTCGATGAGTTCTATGGCTTTGACAGCTTTCAGCCATCAACGGATAGATTAATGCCCAAAAAGGACAACCCGAATCTCAATCGAGTCTCGTATGTTTTTTATCCTTCTTTTTTTCGACACGTGGATTTTTACGGTAAAACAGGATTACGGTTGCTAGCCTTCGATTTACCATCGCTGGACAATGGTGCACCATGGTACTGTTACGTTTCAAATCCGTGCATGCATTTCTAAAAGTCGTACGGCACTGTTTCGCCATTTCGGACGGATGTTGCACCTTGCACCGTGGATGTTGCACCCTGTAGATATCGATTATTCGGACGGCCATGACTTCTGGCTCGTTTAGTGTAACGGGAGCCATAACCTGTCAAAACGAAGGCCTCGATGAGTTCTACGGCTTTGATAGCTTTCAGCCGTCAACGGATAGATTAATGCCCAAAAAGGACAACCCGAATCTCAATCGGGTCTCGTAAGTTTTTTACCTTTCGTTTTTTGACACGTGGATTTTTACGGTAAAACGGGATTACCGTTGCCCGTCTTCGACTTCCCATCGCTGGAGAGTGGTGCACCATGGTACTGTTCCGTTTCAAATCCATGCACGCATTTCTAAAAGTCGTACGACACTGTTTCACCATTTCGGACGGTTGTTGCACCTTGCACCGTGGATGTTGCACCCTGTAGATATCGATTATTCAAACGGCCTTAAATTCTGGCTCGTTTAGAGTTACGGGAGCCATAACCTGTCAAAACGAAGGCATCGATGAGTTCTACGGCTTTGACAGCTTTCAGCCGTCAACGGATAGATTAATGCCCAAAAAGGACAACCCGAATCTCAATTGTGTCTCGTAAGTTTTTTACCCTTCGTTTTTTCGACACGTGGATTTTTACGGTAAAACAGGATTGCCGTGGCCCGTCCTCGACTTCCCATCGCTGGAGAGAGGTGCACCATGGTATTGTTCTGTTTCAAATCCATGCACGCATTTCTAAAAGTCGTACGGCACTGTTTCGCCATTTCGGACGGATGTTGCACCTTGCACCGTAGATGTTGCACCCTGTAGATATCGATTATTCAGACGGCCATAACTTCTGGCTCGTTCAGAGTTACGGGAAGCATAACCTGTCAAAACGAAGGCCTCAATGAGTTCTATGGCTTTGACCGCTTTCAGCCGTCAACGGATAGATTAATGCCCAAAAAGAACAACCCGAATCTCAATCGGGTCTCGTAAGTTTTTTACCCTTCGTTTTTTCGACACGTGGATCTTTACGGTAAAACAGGATTACCGTGGCTGGCCTTCGATTTACCATCGCTGGAGAGTGGTGCACCATGGTACTGTTTCGTTTCAAATCCATGCACGCATTTCTAAAAGTCGTACGGCACTGTTTCGCCATTTCGGACGGATGTTGCACCTTGCACCGTGGATGTTGCACCCTATAGATATCGATTATACGGACGACCATAACTTTTGGCTCGTTTAGAGTTACGGAAACCGTAACCTGTCAAAACGAAGGCCTCGATGATTTTTATGGCTTTGACAGCTTTCAGCCGTCAACGGATAGATTAATGCCCAAAAAGGACAACCCGAATCTCAATCGGGTCTCGTAAGTTTTTTACCCTTCGTTTTTTCGACCCGTGGATTTTTACGGTAAAACAGGATTACGGTGGCTCGTCTTCGATTTACCATCGCTGGAGAGTGGTGCACCATGGTAATGTTCTGTTTCAAATCCATGCACGCATTTCTATAAGTCGTACGACACTGTTTCGCCATTTCGGACGGATGTTGCACCTTACACCGTGGATGTTGCACCCTGTAGATATCGATTATACGGACGACCATAACTTCTGGCTCGTTTAGAGTTACGGGAGCCATAACCTGTCAAAACGAAGGCCTCGATGAGTTCTACGGCTTTGACAGCGTTCAGCCGTCGACGGATAGATTAATGCCCAAAAAGGACAACCCGAATCTCAATCGGGTCTAGTAAGTTTTTTACCATTCGCTTTTTCGACACGTGGATTTTTACTGTAAAACAGGATTACCGTGGTTGGCCTTCGATTTACCATCGCCAAGAGTGGTGCACCATGGAACTGTTCCATTTCAAATCCATGCACGCATTTCTAAAAGTCGTACGGCACTGTTTCGCCATTTCGGACGAATGTTGCACCTTGCACCGTGGATGTTGCATCCTGTAGATATCGATTATTCGGACGGCCATAACTTCTGGCTCGTTTAGAGTTACGGGAGCCATAACCTGTCAAAACGAAGGCCTCGATGAGTTCTATGGCTTTGACAGCTTTCAGCCATCAACGGATAGATTAATGCCCAAAAAGGACAACCCGAATCTCAATCGAGTCTCGTATGTTTTTTATCCTTCTTTTTTTCGACACGTGGATTTTTACGGTAAAACAGGATTACGGTTGCTAGCCTTCGATTTACCATCGCTGGACAATGGTGCACCATGGTACTGTTACGTTTCAAATCCGTGCATGCATTTCTAAAAGTCGTACGGCACTGTTTCGCCATTTCGGACGGATGTTGCACCTTGCACCGTGGATGTTGCACCCTGTAGATATCGATTATTCGGACGGCCATGACTTCTGGCTCGTTTAGTGTAACGGGAGCCATAACCTGTCAAAACGAAGGCCTCGATGAGTTCTACGGCTTTGATAGCTTTCAGCCGTCAACGGATAGATTAATGCCCAAAAAGGACAACCCGAATCTCAATCGGGTCTCGTAAGTTTTTTACCTTTCGTTTTTTGACACGTGGATTTTTACGGTAAAACGGGATTACCGTTGCCCGTCTTCGACTTCCCATCGCTGGAGAGTGGTGCACCATGGTACTGTTCCGTTTCAAATCCATGCACGCATTTCTAAAAGTCGTACGACACTGTTTCACCATTTCGGACGGTTGTTGCACCTTGCACCGTGGATGTTGCACCCTGTAGATATCGATTATTCAAACGGCCTTAAATTCTGGCTCGTTTAGAGTTACGGGAGCCATAACCTGTCAAAACGAAGGCATCGATGAGTTCTACGGCTTTGACAGCTTTCAGCCGTCAACGGATAGATTAATGCCCAAAAAGGACAACCCGAATCTCAATTGTGTCTCGTAAGTTTTTTACCCTTCGTTTTTTCGACACGTGGATTTTTACGGTAAAACAGGATTGCCGTGGCCCGTCCTCGACTTCCCATCGCTGGAGAGAGGTGCACCATGGTATTGTTCTGTTTCAAATCCATGCACGCATTTCTAAAAGTCGTACGGCACTGTTTCGCCATTTCGGACGGATGTTGCACCTTGCACCGTAGATGTTGCACCCTGTAGATATCGATTATTCAGACGGCCATAACTTCTGGCTCGTTCAGAGTTACGGGAAGCATAACCTGTCAAAACGAAGGCCTCAATGAGTTCTATGGCTTTGACCGCTTTCAGCCGTCAACGGATAGATTAATGCCCAAAAAGAACAACCCGAATCTCAATCGGGTCTCGTAAGTTTTTTACCCTTCGTTTTTTCGACACGTGGATCTTTACGGTAAAACAGGATTACCGTGGCTGGCCTTCGATTTACCATCGCTGGAGAGTGGTGCACCATGGTACTGTTTCGTTTCAAATCCATGCACGCATTTCTAAAAGTCGTACGGCACTGTTTCGCCATTTCGGACGGATGTTGCACCTTGCACCGTGGATGTTGCACCCTATAGATATCGATTATACGGACGACCATAACTTTTGGCTCGTTTAGAGTTACGGAAACCGTAACCTGTCAAAACGAAGGCCTCGATGATTTTTATGGCTTTGACAGCTTTCAGCCGTCAACGGATAGATTAATGCCCAAAAAGGACAACCCGAATCTCAATCGGGTCTCGTAAGTTTTTTACCCTTCGTTTTTTCGACCCGTGGATTTTTACGGTAAAACAGGATTACGGTGGCTCGTCTTCGATTTACCATCGCTGGAGAGTGGTGCACCATGGTAATGTTCTGTTTCAAATCCATGCACGCATTTCTATAAGTCGTACGACACTGTTTCGCCATTTCGGACGGATGTTGCACCTTACACCGTGGATGTTGCACCCTGTAGATATCGATTATACGGACGACCATAACTTCTGGCTCGTTTAGAGTTACGGGAGCCATAACCTGTCAAAACGAAGGCCTCGATGAGTTCTACGGCTTTGACAGCTTTCAGCCATCAACGGATAGATTAATGCCCAAAAAGGACAACCCGAATCTCAATCGGGTCTCGTAAGTTTTTTACCCTTCGTTTTTTCGACACGTGGATTTTTACGGTAAAACGGGATTACCGTGGCCCATCTTCGACTTCCCATCGCTGGGGAGTGGTGCACCATGGTACTGTTCCATTTCAAATCCATGCACGCATTTCTAAAAGTCGTACGGCACTATTTCGCCATTTCGGACGGATATTGCACCTTGCACCGTGGGTGTTGCACCCTGTAGATATCGATTATTCGGACGGCCATAACTTCTGCCTCGTTTAGAGTTAAGGGAGCCATAACCTGTCAAAACGAAGGCCTCGATGAGTTCTACGGCTTTGACAGCTTTCAGCCATCAACGGATAGATGAATGCCCAAAAAGGACAACCTGAATCTCAATCGGGTCTCGTAAGCTTTTTACCCTTCGTTTTTTCGACACATGGATTTTTACGGTAAAACGGGATTACCGTGGCCCGTCTTCGACTTCCCATCGCTGGAGAGTGGTGCACCATGGTAGTGTTCCATTTCAAATCCATGCACGCATTTCTAAAAGTCGTACGACACTATTTCGCCATTTCGGACGGATGTTGCAACTTGCACCGTGGATGTTGCACCCTGTTGATATCGATTATACGGACGACCATAACTTCTGGCTCGTTTAGAGTTACGGGAGCCACAACCTGTCAAAATGAAGGCCTCGATGAGTTCTATGGCTTTGACAGTGTTTGCGCGAAAAATGGGCAAACACCTCCAAGTCGTGAGATTTAATGGATTTTATGTGATTCTTAATGATTTAGATGAGTTATGTAAATATGAAAAAAGCAGGGACTGAAATGTAAAAGACACACAGATTTATAGTGGTTCGGCCAGAACGTGCCTACGTCCACTTTATATGTTGTTATCTTCTTTCTTTCGGATTACAAGTACAATACTTTGTGTACAAGTATATGAAAGTAGTTTGAAAGTTCCTTCCGTGCTTGAGCTCTCAAACTTGTCTGCCATTGTTGTACCCCTGCCCCTCTATTTATGGAGTGAGGTAGGGGGCAAGGGTCTTGGATGTATATAGCTGTTGGTGGGCCCGGGCTGAAGCAATCTGGACAGACAATTCTGGTTCAGTGAGGCTTCATTCGGGACGGAGCTTGGACCGGTGGTGGTTGGACCGGTGGTAGGTGTGTATTCGGTGGTTGTTTGGACCGGTTGGGGAGGAGAGAGGTTTGGGTTCGGTACGTTATTGGTCCGGTTGTAGGTTGGTCCGGTTGTAAGTTGGTCCGGTTGTAGGTTGGTCCGGCTGTAAGTTGGTCCGGTTGTAGGTTGATTCGGTTGTGACCACGGTTCGGCACGCATGGGAGAGGCCGAATGGAGCTTGGAGAAGGCTGGTTCGGTGGCCGAATGGGAATGCCGAATGGTCTTCCACGCTTGTATTGAGCCTTGTGCTTGTCGAATGAAGTGGAGGTTGTGAGCCCGGGTGAAACTGTGACTTCTTGGTCTCGAGATCTTCTGGGTGAGAATTCGCCCAACATTTGCCCCCCAAAGTGGGGCACGTGTTTGCATGTGTCGCGCTTTGTTTCCTTGTTGTAGGAAGGCTTGTTTTGCAATGTCGTGGGCTGGTCGTTCATATCCTGTTGGTGTCCTGCAAAGGAACTTATAGTTTTAGTGTGGTTTCAAATGACGACTGTTCAGGATCGAAATATTTGAGATGAAGTGAATTGTGTCGTTCGGGACGAGGTGTGTGCCCCGAGGGGGCTTAGCATTATCAATGCCAGGTTCACGTTCGAGTGTGTTCCTGGATCGTTTGCCAAGGTGGTTTATCGCCAGCTCAGAGCATGCCTAAGGATCGTTCGTGACCCCGTACATGTGTAAGTGGCTTAGCCATTTCCTAATTATCAGAATCAAATATCCATTTAACCGATGAGCTTAAAAAGGGATGTCAAAGTGTAAATTCTCACGATGATAGGGTTAACAGCCATTCGGAGCATGCCTATGGACCGTTCGTGGTCGCGTACACGTGTAAATGATTAACCCATGTTAGTGAGAGATTTACGACTTGTTCATTGTTATCATAACCTTTATTTTATTAGTAGGTCCTAGAGTTCGGTACTTATCTGAGTGCAGCGCTCTGCATGCCCCCTGTTTCCGGTCTTTGCTGGTAGAGATGGTTTCGTTCGGTTTCTTGGTTGGTCCGGTATGGATAGTTTCATTCGGTATTTGGTTGGTCCGGTATGTTGGTATTGGTCCGGTATTCTGGTCCGGTAAGCCGAACCAGTTGGTTCGGCAATCCTGAGCTCGCATATATATAGAGGCTACACCCCCCTTAGTTTCTTCTTACCGAACCAGAGAGAGCCGAATCAACTGTCCACCGAACCAAATCTTTGCCGAATCAAATCTTCACCGAATCAGGTATATACTCTTTTGCCGAATGATTTTTATTACCGAATGGGATTATGCCGAATGCACGCGAGGTGTCTTAGTTTGCCGAATGAGCCTAAGGCCTTAGTGCCGAATGACACGTATACCGGATGAACTCTTAGTGCCGAATGAACTTATTATCTCCCTGCCGAATGAACTCACTTGCACTGCCGAATGAACTTGATATTTTAGCAGAATTCTGGACTTATGCATTCTTTTTTGCTTACATCTCTGTATTCTTTGTTCTAACAACCTGTCTTTTCAATTTTGTGTATGTAGATAAATGTCTCGCAAGGCGGAAACACGATCAGACAGGCGGAAATCCAAGGATGGAGGAGAGTCTTCTTCCGTTCCCCCAGCCCAATCAGGATCTGGGCAGCATCGACCTGTTCCGAGGTCGTTAGTGGACGGATATGGTCCACAGGAACTTCTGGTCTCCCCTCCCGATTGCTTTCCTAGCTCCCTAAAGGAGGAGCAACTTGATGTCATCTCTCGTTCATTTGGGATAGACAGGGCTCTCATGCTACTGCCGGGAGAGGGAGTGATGCCGTATAATCCCCCGAAGGTTACTTCGCTTACAGCAGGTACCATTGCATGTGTGGTGCTATCCCTCCTATCAATGCCTGGATAGTCAGCTTTACCACATATTTGAAAGTGGCTCCCTTCCAGCTTCAGCCGAACTCTTATGCCATTTTGGTAAGCCTTTTCGTCATCTTCCAGAGGAGGTACGGGCGCCCTCCTTCTAACCGGGAAATTCGATATTTGTATAACCTGAGGGGCTACAAGAAGGGGTCTCCGTATATTAGTCTGGAGGCGGCCGTGCCCTTCAAACCGGTCTTGGACTTATATTCAAAGTTCACCATGTTCAAGAAGGAATGGTTTTTTGTCAAGGACGATTTTGTTTCTTTCCGCCTTTTCACTTCTGGCTGTAAGATTAATTTCATTTATATTTTCCATGTCCCGACTGTAGTGCTTCTTCTGACACGCTTCTATTTCTTGCTAGCGACAGGTGGCATTGCTGTCGTGGAAGATGATTCTTTGGCGCGGATGGCTGCTGGAATAAAGGCCATTCCTGCGCGGGACAGGTCGGCTTCGTTCCTGATCAGGAACGCTACCCTTCTGGAGTACAGTTTGATCCAGCCGCACCAGTCCGTTGTTAAGCAGAGGGACACGGCTGAGGAGAAGGCTGCTAAAGCTAAGGAGGGGGTCACGGTGAAGAGTGGCAAGAGAAAACCGTTTGCACAGCATCCCTTCGCGGGGGGCAAGAAGCTTAAAGAATCGGAGGGCCCCTCTCCTAGTACTTGCCCGATCATTCCGGAGGAGGAAGGTGTGGAAGAGGGCGAAGGAGGCGATATGGAAGGAGAGTCGGAAGGCGGAGGAGATGGAGATGGTCAGGGTGGTAGTGGTGCTGGTGCCTTAACTTCTGGGCAAGACTCTGAGCTGGATGAGGCCCTCCGCCAGGCCTTCGGGGAATCGGAAGGGGAATCGGGAGCGGAGAAGGCGAAGGGGACTGGCAAGGTCGGGGCTGGTGCCGATCTATCCCCCAGGGGTTCCTCAGCCAGGGTGACTTCGGCGGTGCAAGGTGAACTTTTGTCCTCTGTCGATTCCATTTTCGATAAGGACTTAGAAATATTTTATGGTTCACTCCCGTCCTGGAATGAGATTCAGGACTTATTGCAGTACCCCACTCCTCCGCAGGGTTTGTATAATAGACGTGCCTTCACACTTTTCTTTCTTTTTACTTAACATGTTTCCTGAATTGTGGACCATTGTATGTTCGTAACACTTGTTCTTTATTCCAGGGGGAGGCCAGGTGGTTAAAACGTCAGACGTTCGACACCGCCTCGAACAGTTCAAGTTGATGAGAGCTTCAGCGAAGCCTCCCACTGGTCGTACTGGGGACGTGGTCAAATACCGTCCTCTTCTTGGGGTCATCGAAGAGGGTATTCAGAAAAAGAAGAGGAGTCGTTCTTTATTTGAGCCTTCCCCTGGTCCGCAGCTTCCTGTTCAGCCTCCTCGTGATGCCACGGAGGAGAGCACGGAGTTTATCCCCCCTCCACCTCCTTCCAAGAATCCCACAGTTATCCGTACAAGGCGTCCTGACGTGCCTCGTGACCCCTTTGCTGGTCATCCTGATTTAGACCCAAGCTCTCGGGATATTTCATTTGATGAGGCCACGGGTGAACATCTTCTTCCCCGCAACCTCATGGTACGAGTGTTAGATGAGGCTAAGTCCCTAGATCTTGATCTGCTTACCACTCGGGTAGTAACCATGGGAGACGAGGCCAAGGCTAATATCGATCGGGTGGCTGAAGAGACCAAGAAGTTAATGAAGTATCATGCTCAATTGGTCAAGGCCGGGGAGGAGATTGGGAGTGCCAATATTCGGTTGCGGCTGAAGGTGGCTGATCAGGCCGAACAGCTTGCCGGTCAAGCCGTTCAGATCTCTCGGCACGAGGAAGCCTCCAGGCGTCTGAAAGAGACCATGGAAAAGGCTAGTAGGGCGGAATTACGGAAGATGGAGGCCGTCTGTAAGGAGCGGATTGACATGGCCATTGCGACAGTGGATGAGGTTCGGAATGCGGATCTCGAGCAGGTAGAGGAGTTGTCTGGAAGGCTTGAGGCCGCGGAGATGGCTCAAGTCAAGTTAAAGGAGAAGATGGAGGAGATGAGGAGGTCTCTCCAGGCTGACTGCTCGAGATACCGATCAGAGAGGGATGTCGTTGTCGCCAAGTTGCAGGCTTCCGAAGCCCGGGTGAGGGAGTTCGAGGAGAATTAGGGGATGATGGACGAGATGTTGCAGGACATGTACTTCCGCACTTGGAAGGAGGGCAGCTTGTCTTGGATGGATGACTATCCCCAGGTCATGGCCAAGATATATCTTCGGGATTTAGAGGAGACCAGGGTCGATGCGGGTAAGGAAGGTGGAGCGGCTTTTAGCCTGGATGTGGTCACTGCTCGGTTCTCGAAAGAGGAGCAAGCGGCGGTGAGGGAGGGGATGCGGTTGCTTGCTGCGGAGGAAGCGGGTGTGCAACTGGAGGATGAAGATCAAGCGGCGGACGCTGGTGAGTCATTCTTCTCTTTTCCTTTTCTTTCTGGGTTTCCATAACTTGATCGTTTATCGTTTGTTTAATGGATTCCTCTTCTGAATTGGACAGGTGGAACTTCCGATCAACATGCCGGGGGTTCCGGCCCTGCGGCCAAGTAGGCTTGGGAAGTTGGTGATGGAGTGTGGATGCAGCTGGTTACTTGTCCGGATTCGGCAGCTTTTTATTTCTTTTTGCTTTGTGTGATTTTATAATATAAGCTGATTTTGTTATGTTTAAATGTTGTTGTCATTTTGATGTGCTGCGTGAGAAGTATAACCATGTATATGCCTGTGATTTTAGTTGTGTTTGATGTTAAGCCTTTGCTTGAAATATAATTTCATGTTTTGCAATGTTAGTGTGACATATGAATAAGCTATAGTTATGTATTTATGCACAAGAGAAGAGAGTACCGCCCTTCATGTTTTATTTGCAGGCGGTGGTTTCGAGCGTCTTGTGTAACTGATCATGAATATATCTGAGTACCTTGCCACCCAGTACGCAGGTTTAGATTCTCATGAGCGAGTGCTCCCTATTTGGTTTCCTGTACTTTAGAGTTTGTTATACAGGATAGGAGAAAAGTATTTAAATGAAATGGAAATATAGAAAAAGTAAAACTTCCAGTCACGGAAGGCCGTCGATGTGCTTAAGTTCGTGGCAAACGGGTTTTGTAGTCACTTTCCCTAGCTGTGGGTCTTGGAGACATTTGTCACCCATCTTACGCCTCCGCGGGGAGTTTTCTTTTTTACCACAGCCGCACTTAAGACACATCGGAGCCGAGATCGTGCACGGTACCTACCCGAACCATTATGGTCCGTAATCGTGGGTATTATTCGATTTACCGTGGCCGGCTAGCGTGGGTGCCGTTGGCCGTGAACTACCCCTGGCTGGCCACACTTTATGTTGGGGCTTAAAGTAGGTTCACAGTTGCCGGCGAGCCGAACGCCGTAATGAGCTGCCATCGGCTATAGTCGGCCTTTATGATGACTTATAATCGGCTCATTACAGTTGGCTTTGAGGGCAGGCGCGAGCAATGAGTTAACCCGCAGCAGAGGGATGCTAGAGCAAAAGAGTCTCATTGGCGAGTGCATAGAATCGTAGCGTACCTGTTAGGCCTTGTCCAGATGAGGCCGTGGTGCGTCTTGAATGGAGATGCCATAAGATTTTGTTCAACAGAAAAGGATAAAGCTTAACAAGCAGCCAAGATATAAAGGAACAAGTTAAAAGAGACAAGATTTTTTAAAGTGGTTCGGCATGAAAATGCCTACGTCCACTGATTCTCTTTGTTAATTCACTTCATATGGGCAGTACAAGTTAAGAAAAGTATCGACGGAGGTGTCGGATGTTCCATGCCCTCTGGAACACCTCTCCGTCCACTGTTGACAAAATATAAGCTCCGTTGTGGAGATCTTTATGAATTACATATGGTCCGTCCCAGATGGGGTCCAGTGCCCCGGGGAGCGGAAAGATTCGCCTGAGGACAAGATCTCCTTCTTGTAAGATGCGATGCTTGACTTTGGAGTTGTATAGTGCTGCCACTTTTTGTTTGTGAGTGCTGCTTTGAGTGCTGCATCGTTTCTCCTTTCCTCAATCAGATCCAAAGACATGAGGAGGAGTTCTTCGTTTTCTTCTGGATTGTAGTGGATCCTACGGTGGGAAGGAACAACAGTCTTAACAGGGAGCATTGCCTCCGATCCGTATGCCAAAGAGAAAGGAGTATGTCCCGTTGATGTTCTGAAAGATGTGCGGTAGGCCCAAAGTGCCGTAGGAAGTTCGTCCACCCAAGCGCCTTTTGACTTTTCAAGTTTCTTCTTGATTAGGGTTTTGAGAATTTTGTTGACAGCTTCGACTTGCCCGTTTGCCTGAGGATAAGCTACTGATGAGAAGCTTTTATGAATTCCATGCTCTTGGCACCAGTCGGCGAATTCTTCGCTGTCAAATTGGAGTCCGTTGTCCGATATGATCTTGAGTGGTACTCCGTACCTGCACATAATATTTTTGATCAAGAAGTTGATAACTTTTGCTGAAGATATTTTATTTAGGGGTTCCGCTACCACCCATTTGGTGAAATAATCGACCGCCACTATAGCATATTTGGCCCCGCCCCTGCCCGTTGGCAGTTCGCCAATTAAATCAATTCCCCATACAGCAAAGGGCCAAGGGCTGGTCATTTGAGTAATCTCATTTGTGGGTAGTCGAGGAATCTTGGCAAACTTCTGACATCTGTCGCATCTCTTGACGAAGTCTAAGGCGTCTTTGTTTAATGTGGGCCAGTAATATCCATATCGGAGTATCTTTTTCGCCAGAGTCTGCCCTCCCGTGTGATCTCCGCAACTTCCTTGATGGATGTTGAATAAGATTTCCTTGGCTTCCCTTCCAGCGACGCATCTGAATAAGGGGCTAGAGAAGCCATGCCGATAGAGGATGCCTTCTTGTATTGTGTAGTGGGGAGCTTTCCTCAAAATTCTCCTGACTTCATCACGTTTGTCTCGTAGTGTGCCGTCCTGCAAATATTTCCGGATAGGAGTCATCCAAGTTGCTTCTTCAATTGCAGTTATCAGATTCACTTGTTCAAAACTTGGGGCTAGCTGCCTTGAGATGGCTAGTGCTCCGGAAATGGTGCTATTCTTCATACTAGCTTGCTTTGCTAATTCATCGGCCTCTTGGTTATCTTCTCGAGGAATGTGTTTGATTAGATAATGGTCCAATTGGTCGAGCAGCAGTTTGGTTTTCTTTAGATATGCTGTGAGTCCTTCTCCTCGTGTCTAGAATTCTCCTAGTACTTGGTTTACGATAAGTTGAGAATCACTATGAAGACATAAAGAATTGACTCCAATTTCTAAGGCAAGCTCCAATCCCGCTATTACTGCCTCATACTCCGCATCGTTGTTAGTGGCCGCGAATTCTAACCTTAATGCATAGTACAGCTTTCTTCCCCTGGGGGTGATTATCACAATACCTGCCCCCGAGCCTTGTTCGTTTGATGCTCCATCTACAAAGAGGTTCCACTTGATGTTTTTTGCTATTTCAAACTGATCCTTGCCTTCGTTGGTAGTGAATTCGGCAATGAAATCGGCCAGGGCTTGCCCCTTGATAGCAGTGCGAGGATGGTAGGTGACGTCATACTGACTTAGTTCAATGCACAATTTGAGGAGTCGTCCAGAAGTGTCGGGACGATGGAGCACCTGTCTTAGTGGCTGATCGGTTAGAACTCTGATGGAGTGAGATTGGAAGTAGTGTCGTAGTTTTCGTGACGCGATCAATAAACAATATGCCAATTTCTCAAGTTTAGGATATCTGGCTTCTGCCCCTGTAAATCTCTTACTTATAAAGTACACCGGGCATTGTGTGCGGTCTTCTTCTCTTACCAGGGCAGCGCTTAGAGCATGAGACGATACAGCGAGGTATAGGTATAGCTCTTCGCCTTCGTTTGGAGTTGAGAGTACTGGTGGTTTCTGAAGGTGTTCGATCAGGTTAAGGAAGGCTTTTAAGCATTCATCGGTCCACTCGAACTTTCCTTTGTCTTTCTTAAGAGCTTCGAAGAAAGGGACGCACTTGTCAGTTGCTTTGGAAATGAATCTGCTTAGGGCGGCTACCTTTCCGTTTAAGCTCTGCATTTCTTTTCGGGTGGAATGCATCCTTATTTCTTTTAGAACCCGGATTTGCTCAGGGTTTGCTTCAATTCCTCTGGAATGGACAATGAATCCTAAGAATTTTCCCGATGACACTCCGAAGGAGCACTTTAGAGGATTCAGCTTCATTCCATATCGGCGAAGTACCTGAAACATCTCGCTCAGGTGGCTTACATGATCGTCGGCTTTCCTGGACTTTACCAACATGTCGTCCACATATACTTCCATAGTTCGTCCTATTAATTCCGCGAACATCTTGTTGACGAGGCGCTGATAGGTAGCTCCGGCATTTTTGAGTCCAAAAGGCATGACTTTGTAACAATATAATCCACGGTCAGTGATGAAGCTAGTGTGGTCTTGATCGGGAGCGTGCATGGGAATTTGGTTGTATCCGGAGTATGCATCCATAAAAGATAAAAGTTCGTGCCCGGCAGTGCTGTCCACAAGCTGATCGATTCTGGAGAGTGGGAAGCAGTCTTTCGGGCAAGCGTCATTTAAGTTGGAGAAATCAATGCATGTTCGCCACTTCCCATTAGCTTTCTTTACTAGTACTGGGTTAGCGATCCATTCTGGGTAGATGGCTTCTCGTATGAAGTCATTAGCAAGTAGGTTCTTTACTTCCTCATCGAGGGCTGCTGATCGTTCTGCTCCCATGCTTCTCTTTTTCTGCTTTATCGGTACCTTGGTGGGATCGACGTTCAGCATGTGGCATGCTATGTCTGGGGAGATTCCTGTCATATCGGCATGTGTCCATGCGAATACATCTAAGTTGTGGCGGAGAAAGTCAATGAGTTGATCCTTCAATTCTTTTTTTAGCTGAGATCCTATTTTTAATAGTCTGCTTGAATCATGTTGTTATCCCATTTTTTGGACAAAGCTGGAATATCAACGATGAGCGCGTCTCGACCACGATCGAGCTAAGAAGAAGCAACCAGCAAGCGTACATAAATCCGGAATTCCACTAAGATCTTAAGCTCATTCGGTGGTGCAAGTTGATCACATTCGGTGGTGCAAGTTATGTCCATTCGGCAATACAAGTTAATGTTCATTCGGCATTGAAGGGTAAATGTTCATTCGGCATTGAAGTACTACGTTCATTCGGCATAAAGGCTCGTTCGGCCACCGAACCACCTCAGCAACCCAATGCCGGACCAGCCTATAACCGGACCACCTACCCACCGAACTAAACTTCTTCAAGCCCGTTCGGCCTCCCCCATGCATGCCGAACCAAGGTCAACACTCCACATATCCACCGATCCAACTCCACTACCGAACCACCACATCAACACCGAACCATCACACAACCCATCTCCATACCGGTCCAACCTATGACCAGACCAACACCACTCCAAGCTCCATGCCGAATGAAGCTCCGCCGAACCAAAGTTGCCAGTCCAGATTTCGCCAGTCCAGATTTCGCCAGTCCAGATTTCGCCAGTCCGGATTTCGCCAGTCCAGATTGCTTCGGCCCAAGCCCGCTAGCAGCTATAAACATCCAAGACCCCTGCCCCCAGCCTGACTCTATAAATAGAGGGGCAGGGGTACAACAATGGAGGAGAATTTTTTGGGGACAAGTTTGAGAGCTCAAGCCTGGAAGAAACTCTCAAACAACTTTAGATACTTGTAATCAAAGCTTTGTACTTGTAATCTGAAGGAAAAAAGGAGAATAACATATAAAGTGGAAGTAGGCATGTTCTTGCCGAACCACTATAAATCTGTGTGTCTTTTACAATTTAGTCCCTGCTTTTCATACATTTGCATAAATCACCCAAATCACTAAGAACAACATAAAATCAACCAACTCATACGACTTTGGGTGTTTGCGGCCATTTTTCACGCAAACATTTTGGTGCTTTCACTGAGAAGAACCAGCTTCCGCTACACGGATAGAAGTTGAATTTGAAGATCTAAGAGTTCAGATCTAAGAGTTATGACGAGACAAACAAGTAGAAGGCAAAGGCCAGAGAGAAGCGAACATGAAGGAAAATCAAGAGACTTCTTCTACAAATGGAGCAGGAGGAGCATCCATCTACATCACCAGAGAGGAAATGGAAGTCATGATGAAAAGACAAGAGGAGGTGACGCAAGCTCTTCTCAGACAACATTACGCGAGCAGGAAATGCCGGAACTCAGATCCATGTGGCAGCTAGCAGATGAAATGGCTCAGCGGGGGGCAACAAACCCCCAATCAACAGACGACTATCAATCAAGCATCGATCCCGCATGGGGGCACCACACTTGGAGCCAGTTGATCCAATCCTAGAGAATAAGATAGAGGCCTCTGAGCAACCTGGTAAGGAATGAACGCCCAGCCAGGGGGCAGGTAAAATTCCCTCATGAACTCGGGGGCAGGTCGAAAACGATGAACAAGTCGTTAAACTCTCACTAGCACGGTTATATCATTTACACATGTGAGCGATCGCGCACGATCCATAGGCATGCTCTGAATGACTATAGACCGCACCGTAGTAAGAGTTTACACTTTGACATCCTCGTCTTGCTCCTGCTTTGACTTTGATTTGAACGTTCCTACTATGGAACTCGTATGATTATTGCTTTGATATTTGCAATTCCATGAAAAAATTATTTACTTGTATGCCCGTTGGATCGCGAACGGTCCACGAGCACCTATTGCATGGCAACGAACTGCCGAAGTCTTTGATTCGAAAACTCCCCCAAACAATAACTCCAACACTGATAATATTAAGTCCCCCCCGGGCACACTCATTCGCCTCGAACGGCACCCGACTTCGAACAGTCACAATTCGCCTCGAACGGCACCCGACTTCGAACAGTCACAACTCGCCTCGAACGGCACCCGACTTCGAACAGTCACAACTCGCCTCGAACGGCACCCGATCGCGAACGATCATAACTCGCCTCGAACGGCACAACTCGCCTCGAACGGCACAACTCGCCTCGAACGGCATAACTCACCTTACCTCAAATGGCTCGATCGCGAACGGTCGTCATTTGAGGTCCGCCACCTGATCACTAACTGTTACACCTTACCTCAAACGGCTTGATCGCGAACGGTCGTCATTTGAGGACCGCCACTTGACCGCGCACTGTCGCACTTTACCTCGAATGACTCGATCATGAACGATCGTCATTTGAAGTTAAGCGCTTGACCTTGAACGGTCCCCACTCGACCGCGCACTGTCGCACTTTACCTCGAATGACTCGATCCCGAACGGTCGTCATTTGAAGTAAAGCGCTTGACCTTGAACGGTCACATTTCACTGCAGATGACGCGATCCCGAACGATCGACGCACGGATTTATGCGCTTGACCGCGCACGGTCGCACTTCACCGCAAGTGACTTGATCACGAACGATCGTCATTTGAAGTTAGGCGCTTGACCATGAACGGCCGCGCTTCATCCCAAATAGCTCGATCCCGAACGGTCGTCATTTGGGGCTATATAAAACATCAAGCTCTTTACAGGTTGTCAACAGAATATGAACACCCAGCTCATGGCATTACAAAACACGCCTTCCTACCGCAAGGCATATTTTGGGGGGCAAAGTGTTATCCCATTTTTTGGACAAAGCTGGAATATCAATGATGAGCGCGTCTCGACCACGATCGAGCTAAGAAGAAGCAACCAGCAAGCGTACATAAATCCGGAATTCCACTAAGATCTTAAGCTCATTCGGTGGTGCAAGTTGATCACATTCGGTGGTGCAAGTTATGTCCATTCGGCAATACAAGTTAATGTTCATTCGGCATTGAAGGGTAAATGTTCATTCGGCATTGAAGTACTACGTTCATTCGGCATAAAGGCTCGTTCGGCCACCGAACCACCTCAGCAACCCAATGCCGGACCAGCCTATAACCGGACCACCTACCCACCGAACTAAACTTCTTCAAGCCCGTTCGGCCTCCCCCATGCATGCCGAACCAAGGTCAACACTCCACATATCCACCGATCCAACTCCACTACCGAACCACCACATCAACACCGAACCATCACACAACCCATCTCCATACCGGTCCAACCTATGACCAGACCAACACCACTCCAAGCTCCATGCCGAATGAAGCTCCGCCGAACCAAAGTTGCCAGTCCAGATTTCGCCAGTCCAGATTTCGCCAGTCCAGATTTCGCCAGTCCGGATTTCGCCAGTCCAGATTGCTTCGGCCCAAGCCCGCTAGCAGCTATAAACATCCAAGACCCCTGCCCCCAGCCTGACTCTATAAATAGAGGGGCAGGGGTACAACAATGGAGGAGAATTTTTTGGGGACAAGTTTGAGAGCTCAAGCCTGGAAGAAACTCTCAAACAACTTTAGATACTTGTAATCAAAGCTTTGTACTTGTAATCTGAAGGAAAAAAGGAGAATAACATATAAAGTGGAAGTAGGCATGTTCTTGCCGAACCACTATAAATCTGTGTGTCTTTTACAATTTAGTCCCTGCTTTTCATACATTTGCATAAATCACCCAAATCACTAAGAACAACATAAAATCAACCAACTCATACGACTTTGGGTGTTTGCGGCCATTTTTCACGCAAACACATGTTTGTCTACAGATACGAATTCCATGGCCTCTGCAGGCTCAGCGGTAGCCTCCTCCTCCTTATCCCTGGGGTCTAGTTCATTGAAAGGATCGCTGGTGTATCGAAGAGGAGGGGCTTTCTTTAGTTGCTATGCTTCCAAGCTCTTCATGCAGAGAGTGGTCTCTGCATCTTTTCCTTTATTCTTTCTATGGTTGTTGCGAAGTTCAGTTACATAGCAATCTCGAGCGGCGTCTTGATCTTCTTCAACTTCTCCTATTCCGTTATCTGTTGGGAATTTCATCTTTAGGCACCACGGGGCTAGGACAATTTGGAAGTCAGATAAGGCTGGTCTTCCCAAGAAGGCGTTGTAGGCCGAGTGGTTTTCTATTAGTACGAATGTTTTTTTTCGCACAACGGAGCGGGGATGACTTCCTATTTCGACGAAGAGGTCAAGTTGCCCGAGGGGCATTTTCGCATCTCCAGTGAAACCGTGCAGGGGTTTGTTGCAGGGAGACACATCCTTCATTGACAGTTTCATTTTGTCTAAAGCATGCTTGAACAGGATATTTACGGAGCTTCCTGTGTCTATTAGAATTCGGAAAACTTTAGCTGGACCGAACCAGGCAGAAATGACCATGGGATCGATATGCGGATACTGTCTTCATTCTAAATCACGCCTACTGAATACGATGTCGTCACTCTCTTTCCGTTTCGGATGGTGTTCTTCCATAATGAAGTTAACATAGCCTTCATCATTTCTAAGTGACTTGCCGTATCTTTCCATCTCCGCCCAGCTTCTGTCGGCGATGTGTGGTCCTCCCGAGATGGTATGGACCACTATCTTCTCCTGACTAGATCCACTGGTGTTGCGATTCCCTCTGCCTACTTCTGGGACGGGTCGCTTTGGGTTCTCATTGGCAGGAGTTGGAGTCCTGTTCTGACCTTTCACATAGCGTTCCAGCCTTCTTCTTCTGATGTGTTCTTCGATCAAGTCCCGGAGATGGTGGCATTCATTGGTGTCATGTCCGTGGGTTTCGTGGAAGCGGCAGAACTTTCCAAACTTGAGTGCGTTATCAGATTCTTTCTTGTGCGGGGGGCGCTTGTATCCGAGTTCGCCCTGAGTGGCTAGGAAGATGTTTTCGATTGTTTCATTCAAAGGATTGTAGGAGTCAAATCTTGGTCCTGGTTGATATTGGCGTTTTTCAACCTTCTTGCCCCCAGCATTGTCTCTAGATTCATTTCTTCGAATGTCCTTGGTTGCAGCGGGAACCTTGTCCGAAGTTGTCTTACCTTGTTGCCTTGACTGTCTTTCAGTGGCGGCGTCTTCAAGTCTCATATACTTTCCAGCTTCATGGAAGAAATCAGGTAAAGTAGCTGGTTTTTCCTTAGTTAGTCTTCTAGCGAACTTGGTATCTGGGTGTACACCACTACAGAGGGCCATTAGGGTGAGCTTCTCATCGGCATCTTGGACTGCGGCCGCTGCGGCGTTGAACCGGGTTAGATATTGTTGCAGTGTCTCTCCGGATTTCTGTTTGACATTGGATAGAGAATAAGCATCCTTGGGTTGCTCTACATGGATGCGGAACTGGCTAATGAACCTTTCTTTCAACATCTCCCATGAGCTGATAGATCCTTGGGGTAGATGGCAGAACCAGGAGGTAGCTAGATCTGCTAGGAATAGCGGAAAACATTTACACAGCACCCCTTCTGTTGCTCCGCTCATGAGCATATGCTGGGTGTACCTCTGTAAGCGTACGATGGGGTCGGAAGTTCCCTTGTAAGGTTCCATGGTTGGCATTTTCCACTCCCGGGGGGTGATGGCAGTTTCGATATTGCGGGTGAAGGGGCTGGTGACCCTAGCGCCTATTCCTCGGTCCCTTCGCTCCCGTTGGACGCATTCTCTGAATAATCGTGCCATTCTTTCATCAGAATTTGGAGCGGATAGAAATGAACTTGGTTCTTCCCTGTGGGATCGATCTCGTCCAGATGACCTGTAGGGATGGTATAGTCTATCACTTCTGACGTTATCCAGTGGCTGCCTCTGGCTGCTCGGATGCATGCTAGGACCAGCTACAGTTGCCCCCTGGCTTGATCTTCCCCTGTGGGGTACTGTTTCGGGCATTTCCATGGGGTCAACTTCGGGCTGGGTTCTAGCTCGGCTCCGTTCAGTGGGGTTTCTATGATTAGGTGGCATGACTGGCTCAGCTACATCCGACACTCGCCTGGCGCCTCCCCCACTGGGTTCGGTTCTAAGCGCTTCCTCGAGTCGGAGTTCGGGCTGAGTCCGGGCACGGCCCCTATCATTGTTGTTCCTGTTGATGGCTTCCTCGAAGAGGGAAGACCTTTGCTGTCTCCGAGATCCTCCAGATTGAGATTCATCCCATGATTCAGTGTTGCGGTTGGATTCTTCGACATCCCTCAAGCGTGACATGAGTTGGTTCACCAAAGCTTCTTGTTGGGATGCGAAGCGGTTAGTCACTTCCACCACAACTCTGTCTAGGTCCGCTCTAGTGATTACTGCCGGTTGTTCCGCGGCAGGGGCTATTGGAATTGCCTGATCTACATGTGGCACTGCTGCCGTAGTGGGATGGTTCTCTTGATCTGGATCCACTGGATTTGGAGCGCTGCTAGTTGCAGCGTTCTTTCCCTTGTTGGCGTCTTTTCTTGGTCTGGAAGTCATGTTTCCTAGGCAATGAAGAATGCTATTGGGAAAGAAGGTTGGATGAGGGAAGCTGGAGCATGAGTTCAATTCTCAGTGAAAGCACCAAAAATGATTGCGCGAAAAATGGGCAAACACCTCCAAGTCATGAGATTTAATGGGGTTTATGTGATTCTTAATGATTTAGATGAGTTATGTAAATATGAAAAAAGCAGGGACTGAAATGTAAAAGACACACAGATTTATAGTGGTTCGGCCAGAACGTGCCTACGTCCACTTTATATGTTATTATCTTCTTTCTTTCGGATTACAAGTACAATATTTTGTGTACAAGTATATGAAAGTAGTTTGAAAGTTCCTTCCGTGCTTGAGCTCTCAAACTTGTCTACCATTGTTGTACCCCTGCCCCTCTATTTATAGAGTGAGGTAGGGGGCAGGGGTCTTGGATGTATATAGCTGCTGGTGGGCCCGGGCTAAAGCAATCTGGACTGATAATTCTGGTTCAGTGAGGCTTCATTCGGGACGGAGCTTGGACTGGTGGTGGTGTGGACCGGTGGTAGGTGTGTATTCGGTGGTTGTTTGGACCGGTTGGGGAGGAGAGAGGTTTGGGTTCGGTACGTTATTGGTCCGGTTGTAGGTTGGTCCGGGTGTAAGTTGGTCCGGTTGTAGGTTGGTCCGGCTGTAAGTTGGTCCGGTTGTAGGTTGATTCGGTTGTGACCCCGATTCGGCACGCATGGGAGAGGCCGAATGGAGCTTGGAGAAGGCTGGTTCGGTGGCCGAATGGGAATGCCGAATGGTCTTCGACGCTTGTATTGAACCTTGTGCTTGTCGAATGAAGTGGAGGTTGTGAGCCCGGGTGAAACTGTGACTTCTTGGTCTCGAGATCTTCTGGGTGAGAATTCGCCCAACAGACAGCTTTCAGCCGTCAACGGATAGATTAATGCCCAAAAAGGACAACCCGAATCTCAATCGGGTCTCGTAAGTTTTTTACCCTTCGTTTTTTCGACACGTGGATTTTTATGGTAAAACAGGATTACCGTGGCTGGCCTTCGATTAACCATCGCTGGATATTGGTGCACCATGGTACTATTCCGTTTCAAGTCCGTGCATGCATTTCTAAAAGTCGTACGGCACTGTTACGCCATTTCGGACGGATGTTGCACCTTGCACCGTGGATGTTGCACCCTGTAGATATCGATTATTCGGACGGCCATAACTTCTGGCTCGTTTAGAGTTACGGGAGCCATAACCTGTCAAAACGAAGGCCTCGATGAGTTCTACGGCTTTGATAGCTTTCAGCCGTCAACGGATAGAATAATGCCCAAAAAGGACAACCCGAATCTCAATCGGGTCTCGTAAGTTTTTTACCCTTCGTTTTTTCGACACGTGGATTTTTACGGTAAAACAGGATTACCGTGGCTGGCCTTCGATTTACCATCGCTGGAGAGTGTTGCACCATGGTACTGTTCCGTTTCAAATCCATGCACGCATTTCTAAAAGTCGTACGGCACTGTTTCTCCATTTCGGACGGATGTTGCACCTTGCACCGTGGATGTTGCTCCCTGTAGATATCGATTATTCAGACGGCCATAACTTCTGCCTCGTTTAGAGTTACGGGAGCCATAACCTGTCAAAACGAAGGCCTCGATGAGTTCTACGGCTTTGACAGCTTTCAACCGTCAACAGATAGATTAATGCCCAAAAAGGACAACCCGAATCTCAATCGGGTCTCATAAGTTTTTTACCATTCGTTTTTTCGACACGTGGATTTTTACGGTAAAACGGGATTACCTTGGCCCGTCTTCGACTTCCCAGCGCTGGAGAGTGGTGCACCGTGGTACTGTTCCATTTCAAATCCATGCACGCATTTCTAAAAGTCGTACGGCATGATTTCTCCATTTCGGACGGATGTTGCACCTTGCACCGTGGATGTTGCACCCTGTAGATATCGATTATTCGGACGGCCACAACTTCTGGCTCGTTTAGAGTTACAAGAGCCATAACCTGTCAAAACGAAGGCCTCGATGAGTTATACGGCTTTGACACCTTTCAGCCATCAACGGATAGATGAATGCCCAAAAAGGACAACCTGAATCTCAATCGGGTCTCGTAATTTTTTTACCCTTCGTTTTTTCGACACGTGGATTTTTACGGTAAAACGGGATTACCGTGGCCCGTCTTCGACTTCCCATCGCTGGAGAGTGATGCACCATGGTAGTGTTCCGTTTCAAATCCATGCACGCATTTCTGAAAGTCGTACGGCACTGTTTCGCCATTTCGGACGGATGTTGCAACTTGCATCGTGGATGTTGCACCCTGTAGATATCGATTATTCAAACGGCCATAACTTCTGGCTCGTTAAGAGTTACGGGAGTCATAACCTGTCAAAACGAAGGCCTCGATGAGTTCTACGGCTTTGACAGCTTTCAGCCGTCAACGGATAGATTAATGCCCAAAAAGGACAACCCGAATCTCAATCGGGTCTCGTAAGTTTTTTACCCTTCGTTTTTTCGACACGTGGATTTTTACGGTAAAACAGGATTACCATGGCTGGCCTTCGATTTACCATCGCTGGAGAGTGGTGCACCATAGTACTGTTCCGTTTCAAGTCCATGCACGCATTTCTAAAAGTCGTACGACACTGTTTCACCATTTCGGACGGATGTTGCACCTTGCACCGTGGATGTTGCACCCAGTAGATATCGATTATTCGGACGGCCATAACTTCTGCCTCGTTTAGAGTTACGGGAGCCATAACCTGTCAAAACGAAGGCCTCGATGAGTTCTATGGCTTTGACAGCATTTAGCCATCAACGGATAGATTAATGCCCAAAAAGGACAACCCGAATCTCAATCGGGTCTCGTAAGTTTTTTACCATACGTTTTTTCGACACGTGGATTTTTGCGGTAAAACAGGATTACCGTGGCTGGCCTTCGATTTACCATCGCTGGAGAGTGGTGCACCATGGTACTGTTCCATTTCAAATCCATGCAAGCATTTCTAAAAGTCGTACGGCACTGTTTCGCCATTTCGGACGGATGTTGCACCTTGCACCGTGGATGTTGCATCCTGTAGATATCGATTATTCGGACGGCCATAACTCTGGCTCGTTTAGAATTACGGGAGCCATAACTTGTCAAAACAATGGCCTCGATGAGTTCTACGGCTTTGACAGCTTTCAGCCGTCAACGGATAGATTAATATCCAAAAAGGACAACCCGAATCTCAATCGGGTCTCGTAAGTTTTTTACCCTTCGTTTTTTCGACACATGGATTTTTACGGTAAAACAGGATTACGGTGGCTGGTTTTCGATTTACCATCGCTGGAGAGTGGTGCACCATGGTACTGTTCCGTTTCAAATCCATGCACGCGTTTGTAAAAGTCGTACGACACTGTTTCGCCATTTTGGACGGATGTTGCACCTTGCACCGTGGATGTTGCACCTTGTAGATATCGATTATACGGACGACCATAACTTCTGGCTCGTTTAGAGTTACGGGAGCCATAACCTGTCAAAACGAAGGCCTCGATGAGTTCTATAGCTTTGACAGCTTTCAGCCGTCAACAGATAGATTAATGCCAAAAAAAGACCAACCCGAATCTCAATCGGGTCTCGTAAGTTTTTTACCCTTCGTTTTTTCGACACGTGGATTTTTACGGTAAAACAGGATTACCGTGGCTGGCCTTCGATTTACCATCGCTGGAGAGTGGTGCACCATGGTACTGTTCCGTTTCAAATCCATGCACGCATTTCTAAAAGTCGTACGGCACTGTTTCGCCATTTCGGACGGATGTTGCACCTTGCACCGTGGATGTTGCACCCAGTAGATATCGATTATTCGGACGGCCGTAACTTCTGGCTCGTTTAGAGTTACGGGAGCCATAACCTGTCAAAACGAAGGCCTCGATGAGTTATACGGCTTTGACAGCGTTCAGCCGTCAACGGATAGATTAATGCCCAAAAAGGACAACCCGAATCTCAATCGGGTCTCGTAAGTTTTTTACCATTCGTTTTTTCGACAGGTGGATTTTTACGGTAAAACAGAATTACCGTGGCTGGCCTTCAATTTACCATCGCTGGAGAGTGGTGCACCATGGTACTGTTCCATTTCAAATCCATGCACGTATATCTAAAAGGCGTAAGGCACTGTTTCGCCATTTCGGACGGATGTTGCACCTTGCACCGTGGATGTTGCATCCTGCAGATATCGATTATTCGGACGGCCATAACTTCTGGCTCGTTTCGAGTTACGGGAGCCATAACTTGTCAAAACAAAGGCCTCGATGAGTTCTACGGCTTTGACAGCTTTCACCCGTCAACGAGTAGATTAATATCCAAAAGGGACAACCCGAATCTCAATCGGGTCTCGTAAGTTTTTTACCCTTCGTTTTTTCGACACGTGGATTTTTACGGTAAAACAGGATTACGGTGGCTGGTCTTCGATTTACCATCGCTGGAGAGTGGTGCACCATGGTACTGTTCCGTTTCAAATCCATGCACGCGTTTCTAAAAGTCGTACGGAACTGTTTCGCCATTTTGGACGGATGTTGCACCTTGCACCGTGGATGTTGCACCCTGTAGATATCGATTATACGGACGACCATAACTTCTGGCTCGTTTAGAGTTACGGGAGCTATAACCTGTCAAAACGAAGGCCTCGATGAGTTCTATGGCTTTGATAGCTTTCAGCCGTCAACGGAAAGATTAATGCCAAAAAAGGACAACCCGAATCTCAATCGGGTCTCGTAAGTTTTTACCCTTCGTTTTTTCGACAGGTGGATTTTTACGGTAAAACAGGATTACCGTGGCTGGCCTTCGATTTACCATCGCTGGAGAGTGGTGCACCATGGTACTGTTCCGTTTCGAATCCATGCACGCATTTCTAAAAGTAGTACGGCACTGTTTTGCCATTTCGGACGGATGTTGCACCTTGCACCGTGGATGTTGCACCCTATAGATATTGATTATACGGACGACAATAACTTCTGGCTCGTTTAGAGTTACGGTAGCCATAACTTGTCAAACTGAAGGCCTCGATGAGTTGTACGGCTTTGACAGATTTCAGCCATCAACGAATAGATTAATGCCCAAAAAGGAGAACCCGAATCTCAATCGGGTCTCGTAAGTTTTTTACCCTTCATTTTTTCGACACGTGGATTTTTACGGTAAAACGGGATTACCGTGGCCCGTCTTCAACTTCCCATCGCTAGAGAGTGGTGCACCATGGTACTTTTCCGTTTCAAATCCATGCACGCATTTCTAAAAGTCGTACGGCACTATTTCGCCATTTCGGACGGATGTTGCACCTTGCACCGTGTATGTTGCACCCTGTAGATATCGATTATTCGGACGGCCATAACTTCTGGCTCGTTTAGAGTTACGGAAGCCATAACCTGTCAAAACGAAGGCCTCGATGAGTTCTACGGCTTTGACAGCTTTCATCCGTCAACGGATAGATTAATGCCCAAAAAGGACAACCCGAATCTCAATCGGGTCTCGTAAGTTTTTTACCCTTCGTTTTTTCGACATGTGGATTTTTACGGTAAAACAGGATAACCATGGCTGGCCTTCGAATTACCATCGCTGGAGAGTGGTTCACCATGGTACTGTTCCGTTTCAAATCCATGCACGCATTTCTAAAAGTCGTACGACACTGTTTCGCTATTTCGGACGGATGTTGCACCTTGCACCGTGGATGTTGCACCCTGTAGATATCGATTATTCGGATGGCCATAACTTCTGGCTTGTTTAGAGTTACGGGAGCCATAACCCGTCAAAACGAAGGGCTCGATAAGTTCTACGGCTTTGACACCTATCAACCGTCAATGGATAGATTAATGCCCAAAAAGGACAACCCGAATCTCAATCGGGTCTCGTAAGTTTTTTACCCTTTGTTTTTTTCGACACGTGGATTTTTACGGTAAAACAGGATTAGGGTGGCTGGTCTTCGATTTACCATCGCTGGAGAGTGGTGCACCATGGTACTGTTCCGTTTCAAATCCATGCACGCATTTCTAAAAGTCGTACGGCACTGTTTCGCCATTTCGGACGGATGTTGCACCTTGCACCGTAGATGTTGCACCATGTAGATATCGATTATTCAAACGGCCATAACTTCTGGCTCGTTTAGAGTTACGAGAGCCATAACCTCTCAAAACGAAGACCTCGATGAGTTCTACGGCTTTGACAGTTTTCAGCCATCAATGGATAGATTAATGCCCATAGAGGACAACCCGAATCTCAATCGGGTCTCGTTAGTTTTTTACCCTTCGTTTTTTCGACACGTGGATTTTTACGGTAAAACAGGATTACCGTGGATGGCCTTCGATTTACCTTCGCTGGACAGTGGTTCACCATGGTACTGTTCCGTTTCAAGTCCATGCATGCATTTCCAAAAGTCGTACGGCACTGTTTCGCCATTTCGGACGGATGTTGCACCTTGCACCGTGGATGTTGCACCCTGTAGATATCGATTATTCGGACGGCCATAACTTCTGGCTCGTTTAGAGTTATGGGAGCCATAACCTGTCAAAACGAAGGCCTCGATGAGTTCTACGGCTTTGACAGCTTTCAGCCATCAACGGATAGATTAATGCCCAAAAAGGACAACCCGAATCTCAATCGGGTCTCATAAGTTTTTTACCCTTCGTTTTTTCGACATGTGGATTTTTACAGTAAAACAGGATTACCGTGGCTGGCCTTCGATTTACCATCGCTGAAGAGTGGTGCACCATGGTACTGTTCCATTTTAAATCCATGCACGCATTTCTAAAAGTCGTACGGCACTGTTTCGCCATTTCGGACGGATGTTGCACCTTGCACAGTGGATGTTGCACCCTGGAGATATCGATTATTCGGACGGCCATAACTTCTGCCTCGTTTAGAGTTACGGGAGCCATAACCTGTCAAAACGAAGGCCTCGATGAGTTCTACGGCTTTGACAGCTTTCAACCGTCAATGGATAGATTAATGCCCAAAAAGGACAACCCGAATCTCAATCGGGTCTCGTAAGTTTTTTACCCTTTGTTTTTTCGACACGTGGATTTTTACTGTAAAACAGGATTACGGTGGCTGGTCTTCGATTTACCATCGCTGGAAAGTGGTGCACCATGGTACTGTTCTGTTTCAAATCCATGCATGCATTTCTAAAAGTCGTACGACACTGTTTCGCCATTTCGGACGTATGTTGCACCTTGCACCGTGGATGTTGCACCCTGTAGATATCGATTATACGGACGACCATAACTTCTGGCTCGTTTAGAGTTGCGGGAGCCATAACCTGTCAAAACGAAGACCTCGATGATTTCTACGGCTTTGACAGTTTTCAGCCGTCAACGGATAGATTAATGCCCATAAAGGACAACCCGAATCTCAATCGGGTCTCGCAAGTTTTTTACCCTTCGTTTTGTCGACACGTGGATTTTTACGGTAAAACAGGATTACCGTGGCTGGCCTTCGATTTACCATTGCTGGAGAGTGGTGCACCATGGTACTGTTCCGTTTCAAGTCCATGCATGCATTTCTAAAAGTCGTACGGCACTGTTTCGCCATTTCGGACGGATGTTGCACCTTGCACCGTGGATGTTGCACCCTGTAGATATCGATTATTCGGACGGTCATAACTTCTGGCTCGTTTAGAATTACGGGTGCCATAACCTGTCAAAACGAAGGCCTCGATGAGTTCTACGGCTTTGACAGCTTTCAACCGTCAACGGATAGATTAATGCCTCAAAAGGACAACCCGAATCTCAATTGGGTCTCGTAAGTTTTTTACCCTTCGTTTTTTCGACACGTGGATTTTTACGGTAAAACAGGATTACCGTGGCTGGCCTTCGATTTACCATCGCTGGAGAGTGGTGCAACATGGTACTGCTCCGTTTCAAATCCATGCACGCATTTCTAAAAGTCGTACGGCACTGTTTCGCCATTTCGGACGGATGTTGCACCTTGCACCGTGGATGTTGCACCCTGTAGATATCGATTATTAGGATGGCCATAACTCCTGCCTCGTTTAGAGTTACGGGAGCCATAACCTGTCAAAACGAAGGCCTCGATGAGTTCTACGGCTTTGACAGCTTTCAACCGTCAACGGATAGATTAATGCCCAAAAAACAACCCGAATCTCAATCGGGTCTCGTAAGTTTTTTACCCTTCGTTTTTTCGACACGTGGATTTTTACTGTAAAACAGGATTACGGTGGCTAGTGTTATCCCGCTTTTTGGCAAAGCCGTGATACCAAAAGATTGGCCAAAAACAAAGGGCAATTCGTCTCAGAGATTGGTTGCACTTCTCTTCGCTATGGATATCGATGAATTTTGTCCGAGCCCGGATCGGGCCGCAATTGATAGGGCATGGCAAGAAAGACCATAGAAGCCAGCATTTCAAATTTCAAGACGGTCCGGGGTCGTATGCTCAAGTTATGATGGATTCAAGATGAGACGGTGCACATTGCTTGGTTCGAACCCATCGTGTTCGAACCCATCATGTTCGAAACCACCATGTTCGAACCCATCCTGTTCGAACCCGTCATGTTCGAAACCATCTGTTTCGAACCCATCAGTTTCGAATCCATCCTTTAACTTCGAGACCATCACTACTTCGAACCCATCAGAAGCTCCGACTCCATCGCCTTCGAATCCATCAGAAGCTTCGACTCCATCAGCACCTTGGACTCCATCAGAAACTCCAAATCCGTCAGAAGCTTCGAATCCATCCAAGCTTCGAATCCATCAGCTTCGACTCCATCAGCCATCGGTTTCGAATCCATCCACATCGCATACGAAAGCATGGATTCGAACCATATGGAGTCGAACCATATGGATTCGAACCTATGGATTCGAATGAATCAGTGGAGTCGAAGCGACCAGCATGACGAATACCCAATTTCGAACCGATCATAACTCCAAATCTACTGATCCAAATCCCATGAAATTTTTACAGAAGTTTGTCTACATGATGAAGAACGTCCACGCCAAGTTTCGTCGTAATTGGACAATTTTTTGATCGATTCGAAGTTCACTTCGAATCGATCCCAAACTGGGCACGCACTTCAAGAACGCGGGCCTGTGGGCCCCCCGTCACGCGCCAAGCAGCCTCTCCATGACTTAGGCGGGATTTTGGCCTTCCACACCTATAAATAGAGCCCCTGGTCATTCAGAAGAGGGGTCGGAGAATTTGGAGAGAAAGAGTACGCCTAAACGCTGCCAGAATCACTCCATACCACCATCTTGGCTGCTGATTTCGAATTTAAGTCTGTTGTCTGCTGTAATTTGCTTCAAAACACTTGTAACCTTCAAGTATTAAGCAATAAAGTGATCAAACTTCATAGTGGACTTAGGCGCATCGCCGAACCACTCTAAATTCTTGTCTTCTATGCAATTTACTTTTCTATAACTAGGAGTTTTTGTTAGATAATTTTCATTTCCAATTTAAGTTCTTCACTTATTATCTCTTCAAAGACTTCCGAAGGGTGTTGCCCAATTTTGGTGCAAACATTTTGGTGCTTTCACTGAGAACGAAAAAGAACCAGTTCTTTCTCCCGCTCCGTGGATCTATCTTCGATACCGGATTGCACAAATCTAAGAGGGAGATCCAGACTTCAAATTCAGATTCCACCCATTCTTTTCAGGTTTGCTCAAAATCTAGGATAGGAATCTAACCTACAGGATGGTTAGTACGAGAACCACTTCCAACATTGGTAACCAAGAAGGTCAGGATAGGCAGAATCCCACACAGCTACCGTCAGCCAATCAGGATACCGTTGGGCAAGCGGATCAGTCAGGTCCGGTTACAAGGCAGGAGTTCCAAACATTACTGCAGGAATTAACTAAAAGCCGACAATAGCTAACTGAGCAGCTACGTATCAATGCTGAATTAGCTAACCAACTAAACCATCAAGGGCGAAGGAGATCAAAGAGGGACCACGCTCCGCATTCTTCCGCGGAAAGCTCTGCCTCATCCGACTATAACGGCAGATCTACGCGCCCCAGGCTAGACGGAAATCATGCGCATGCTTCTGGCCTCCGGCAGACATTGACTGTAGGGCAAATAAGAGTTGGCCCCTCCGCCAGTTTTCATACGGGACCCTCCTCTCGAGGAGGCACTGTGCCACAGCACACCGCAGATAACCAAGCCGCCGCAGTTGGCACAGGAGTCGACACCCGAAATCACTCCAGTCCAAACTACCACCCACAGGAACGTGTCCCAGGACCGAATATCCCGGAAGATGTCGAGCCAAGGAGGCGAGATTCGGATCGTCGACAGCGCCCGATCCCACCTCGCACTGTGGAGCCCGACCACACTTTGGCTCGACACCCTTCAAATACAGCAACACTTGATCTCTCAGCTATGGTCCGCCAAATGGTTCGCGAAAGTCAAGGTTTGACGAATGACGATTGGGGGATCTCTCGAAGTCACACCCCGTTCACCGATGACATATTATATGCTGAGCCTCCCCGGCGATTCAGAATGCCGGCTTTGCCCATGTGTGAAGGAAACTCCGACCCTAGCCAGCATATTCTAAAGTACGAGTGGTCAATGACTGCTGCAAGAGCTGATGATGCAGTAAAGTGCCGTAGTTTTCCTATTTCCTTGGGAGGGATTGCGACAATGTGGTTTACACGATTACCACCACGGTCTATCTCCTCGTTTGACCAGTTGGCGACCAAGTTTATCGAACAGTTCCGTATGCACATCGCCAGGCCTAAAGACGTAAACACTTTATCTAGTGTCACTCAAGTTCCTGGGGAAACACTCAGGCGATACCTGGAAAGATTCAACGCCGCCTGCGCAGAAATCACTAACCCCAATGATAATTCAATCTTGATGGCTCTTACTAAAGGGATTGACCCCGACTCTGATTTTGGAAACTGGCTAGCTGGAAAACCTCCCGCATCGTTGGATCGTTTCTATTCCAAAGCCGCCCAATTCCTAAGGCGTGAGGATGCGAAACAATCTAGGAAGCAGGACGATGCAAGGCCCAACAAGGAGGGGGTTCAAAGCAATGTGGCGGTTAAACAGTCAGGAGAGGGCTCAGGAAGGGTGCAGTTGAATATTCAGAACAAGCAAACCCGGCCAAGGAATGGCGATAATAGGAATAAGAAGCAGGATCAGAACCGTGGCCCCCGACGTAGGGCGCAAATGTTTGAAAACTATACACCACTGAATACGACATTGGAAAACGTATATCTACAAACCTGTAATGCAATGCAATATAAGAAGCCGGCTCCGAAATTATCATCGGAGAAACAGATTCAAACGGGGAAGTTTTGTAGATTTCACGAAAGCTATGGACACAACACCAATGACTGCAGGCATCTGCAAGACCTTATTGAAAAACTGATCAGAGAGAGGAAGTTGGATCAATTTGTGCGAGCACCACAAACCGGCGGTGTGGGCCCGTCAAACCAAAATCGTGCGCAGAACCAAGAAAAACAGGAAGAGCCCTCCCGTACAAGCGGAAGGTTGGTCATAAATACAGTCAGTGGTGGCCCTCATCCAGCGGATCGAAGTTGGAGGGAAATGGAATCATACGCCAATTCGATCAGGCACGTAAGTTTTGAAAGCTGTAGTACACTTGATGAAGGGACTCCGGCTAAACAACAGAAGACGATGACGGATGATATCATCTTTAGAAACCGAGATGCTGACAAAGTCGAAGCCCCGACCATAGACCCACTGGTCATATCCGCACAGGTTGGTCCTGCTTGGATGAAGAGGATCCTGGTAGACAGTGGAAGCTCAGTAAACATCTTGTTCAAAGGGGCATATGATCAGATGAAGATGGAAGCTAAGGATCTAAAGCCTTGTCAATATAGGATCCACGGCTTCGACGGAAGTGCAAATATACCCACCGGGATGGTGGAATTGCCAGTAGAATTGGGAAACGGAGAACGCCGTAGAGTCCGAATGTTACAGTTTGTTGTCCTGGATATCCATTCACCCTATAATGCCTTTCTGGGCCGACCAGCCCTTGTAGAATTTAGGGCAGCAATTGCCCCGTGGTGTCTGACTCTAAAGTTCCCTACTGACCACGGGATTGGGATCGTTCAAGGGGACCAGGCTGCCGGGAGAGCCTGTTATGTTGCTGAACTACGAAAAGCGCAAAGGAAGGAGAAGGGAAAGGGCGTGGGGGAATCTCTCCGCGTCCGCTTTGCCGACGATTGACAATTAGCGCCTGGGCCTCGGCCCGGGCACCACGACCAATTCCAGAAGGATCTTGACCCTCGAGACACTGAAGATAATGATGAATCCAAAGAAAATCAAGCTTCTCCAGCCGAGCTGACGATCGATGTTCCAATTGATGACAATAACGATTCGAAAATATTGAAAATTGGGTCTCAGCTAAACCTACAAGCACAACAGGAATTGGTCGAATTTCTCCAAGGGAATCTAGACGTATTCGCCTGGACGCACTCCGATATGTGTGGAATCTCGTCGGACATCGCGAGCCACACCTTAAATATTGACCCGCGATACATCCCGGTCAAGCAAAAGAGACGCGGTATGGATCCAGAGAGATCTGCCGCCCTCAAAGAAGAAGTCGATAAGTTAAAGACGAATGGGTTTATCCGAGATGCTTTATACCCGGAATGGGTATCCAATCCTGTACTTGTCCGCAAACCAAATGGAAAATGGAGAACGTGCGTCGACTACTCTGACTTAAATAAGGCTTGTCCAAAAGACAGTTTCCCACTTCCTCGAATCGATCAACTTGTGGATTCAACGGCCGGACACGAATTATTGTCTTTCATGGATGCTTACTCCGGGTACAATCAGATACCCATGCATGTGCCTGATCAAGAACATACAAGCTTCGTAACTGACCTAGGACTATACTGCTACATGGTCATGCCTTTTGGTTTAAAGAATGCCGGAGCAACTTACCAACGCTTAGTCAACCGGATGTTTGCCGATCAGATCGGGAAAACCATGGAGGTTTATGTAGATGACATGTTGGTAAAATCACGGTACTCCATTGATCATGTCAAGGACTTGGAGTCAATGTTCGATGTTCTCCGGAGATATGGGATGAAGCTAAATCCATTAAAATGTCATTTTGGGGTTGCTTCTGGAAATTTCCTTGGATTCATCGTCAACGCCCGGGGAATAGAGGCCAACCCCGAAAAGATCTGGGCAAGCAGGAATCTTCAAACCCCGAGGACCATAAAACAGGTTCAGAGTCTCAACGGAAAGGTTGCAGCGCTAAGCAGGTTCATCTCGAAATCAACAGATAAATGCATACCCTTTTTCGATCTGATCCGAAAAGGGAAACGAAACTTCGAATGGACCACGGAATGTGAGGGCGCGTTTCGATCACTAATCCAGCATCTTTCCACACCACCAATTCTTTCAAAACCTGTTGATCACGAGCAATTATACCTTTATCTGGCTGTATCTGAAAACGCTGTTAGCGCTGCATTGGTTCGTGAGGAAGACCGAATACAAAAACCAGTCTATTACGTCAGTAAACGATTAACCGGGGCCGAGAAAAATTATCCAAGGCTAGAAAAGTTGGCATACTGCCTAGTCATCGCCTCGAGGAAGCTCCGTCCATATTTTCAGGCTCACCCTATCATTGTATACACCGACCAACCGTTACGACAGGTCCTCACACGACCTGAGACGTCTGGCAGGTTACTAAAGTGGAACATTGAGCTGAGTCAGTTCGACATCGCATATGTTCCAAGGAGAGCCATACACGGTCAAGTCTTGGCAGATTTCATTGCCGAATTCACTGTTCCTGAAGACTTACCCGAAACTGGTGACTCCCCCGAAGATATATGGAAACTATACACCGATGGCGCATCCAACGATCGATGCTCAGGCGCAGGGATTGTGCTTGAGACCCCCGAGGGCCGATCCATCTGCTACGCCTTAAAGTTTTATTTTCGGGCAACCAACAACGAAGCTGAATACGAAGCCTTGCTCACCGGGTTGAAGTTGGCCCGAGACCTGAAAATTATCGCTGTGGAAATCTACTACGATTCCCAGTTGGTGGTATGTCAAGTTCGGGGTGAATATCAGGCCAAGGATAGAAGGCTAGCCGCTTATCTAGCCCGGGTCCGAGCAATACTGGATCAGTTTGATTATTATACCATTTTCTACATACCCCGAGAGCACAATCAGAAAGCCGATTCATTGGCAAAGCTGGCAAGTACAGGCGAAGCTCAACACTTGGGACTCGTCCCTGTCGAGACATTATCCTCTCCGAGCATTGATCGAACGGAAAATGAATTCACATTAGAAGCTACATCCGAGAAGGAATCATGGATGACTCCTACCAAGATTATATTAAGCATGGCACACTGCCCGAACGACGAAGCGAGAGAAGACAGATTCTTCGAAAGGTGTCGCGATTTGTCATTCAAGACGGAGTTATGTATCGAAGAGGTTACTCTGTTCCTCTTCTCCGGTGTATCGCGCATAACGAAATCAGGCGAGTGTTGCATGAGGTGCACGAAGGAGAATGTGGCGATCACACTGGGGGGCAAGCGCTTGCCAAGAAAATACTTCGAAACGGATATTACTGGCCTACCGTTAACCGCGATGCTATGGATTATGCCAAGAGGTGTGATAAATGCCAGAGACACGCTCGGATCCCTAGAGCCCCGCCTTCTGAAATAATCCAAATGGTCAGCCCGTGGCCATTTGCAATGTGGGGGATGGATATAATCGGTGCATTGCCTTTAGCTAAAGGGGGTGCAAAGTACGCCATAGTTGCGGTTGATTACTTCACCAAATGGGCTGAGGCTGAGCCCCTTGCAACAATAACAACAAAAAAGGTGATCAACTTCGTGGTGCGCAACATCATCTGCCGGTTTGGTATCCCGCATACTATTATCACCGATAATGGAGCCCAATTCGACAGTACTGAATTCAGGGGTTTCTGTCTGCGATTTCACATCCATAAGAGATTCTCAGCAGTAGCGCATCCACAAGCAAACGGTCAGGTCGAGGCCGTCAATAAGGTTATCAAGTCTATATTAAAGAAAAGATTGGAGAAAGCCGGGGGCAAATGGGTCGATGAACTACCAATGGCTCTGTGGGCATACAGAACAACTCACAAAACTGCGACCGGACACACCCCTTTTTCTCTATCCTATGGCTCCGAAGCAGTTATCCCGGTCGAAATGGAAGTTCACTCTCACCGTGTGACATACTACGGCCCGAAAACGAATGCTATATTACTTGCTGAATCCCTAGATCTGCTTGATGAGAAACGTGAAGAAGCCGACGTGAGGGCAGCTGCATATCGAAGTCGAGTCGCCCGAATATACAACGCCAAGGTCCGCCCACGGACTTTTGAATCCGGCGACCTGGTACTCAAAAGAGTTTACCCGGTCCCTTCGCACATGAACCCAAATTGGGAAGGGCCGTATATGATTTCACAAAAACTCAGAGATGGCACGTTCAAGTTATCGACCGTTGATGCTCTCACTTTACCAAGAGCCTGGAATAGCGGAAGCCTCCGTCCCTACTACACCTAACAGGCTTTATTTATCTTTCTATCAATTTCTTCCTTAGCATTTTGTTTTTCGCATTTTGAAATTTGAGCTTGTAATAAGGCAACTGATGTTGTCATGCTTCTTTTGTTTCAGCAATAAAACGCCATCTCTTCGAGCCAAAAGTTGTGATTCACTGAAAATAGCACATAATATCACATTGCACGAAGAGCTAAATTCCATCACACGATGGGATTTATCTAAATAGGGAGTAACTGTGATACGACCAGTGACTTACTAAATAAGACCCGAGCTCGGGGGCAAAACACAATACCAGCATTCACAGGGATTGATACACGACAATCCTTTTACTAACTCCAACTTCCCAGAGTGTGAATTGGAGTATAAAACGTCCAATAAGTCGTTCCCAGAGTGCGAACGGACTCCAACTTCCCAGAGTGTGAATTGGAGTATAAAACGTCCAATAAGTCGTTCCCAGAGCGCGAACGGACTCCAACTTCCCAGAGTGTGAATTGGAGTATAAAACATCCAATAAATCGTTCCCAGAGTACGAACGGACTCCAACTCCCCAGAGTATGAATCGGAGTATAAAACATCCAATAAGCTGTTTCCAGAGCGCGAACGGACTCCAACTTCCCAGAGTACGAATTGGAGTATAAACATCTAATCCAGATCCCCGAAGCACGAATCAAAGTACAAGTAACAATTCGAAGTTCCCAAAATACGGGCCGAGATATCAATATCAACTCCCAATTCCCATAGCGTGGAATGGAGTGTAAACATCGATAACCCTCAGATTCCTGGAATGCAGGACAGGTTATCAATCTCAAATTGTCATGGATCCCCAGAAGGGGGGGAGGCATGTGTTCAGGGCTTGCAATAAACGCAATCAGCCACCAGAATATGAGTATTACTCCCCACAACTAAGGGGCAAAAAGCTGGGTGCTAATCGCTAGCTTAAGTGATAATATACTCAGAATCCGGCTCATTCATTAAATCACGACACGAAGCTATATAAATACCAAGCGGATACAACACAAATACTGCAAGGCATTCAGATAAGAAGAAAAGTGTAACTTCCCATTTCATCAACCAACAAAAACAAGTTTGATTACATGGCAAGTAAAGATGTTTCAATTAAGTGGAGGCCGCATCCGTACATACACATGGCCCAAGAAATAACAAAAGAAAAGGCAAAAGAATTGTTATCTGTAAATCTCACGACAAAGCGAGGGGCTCACTCTTTCTTCCTCCGGTGCTTCTTCCTCGGAGTTGAGCCGCTAGACCCACTGCCTGGCTTCATACGAGACTTTTTGCCTTTCTTTGGAACATCCTCCGATTCCGGCATGATATCAACATCTTCCTCAGAACTGGAAGGGATGGAGATCCTTTTATAAGGACGAGCCAGGGGCATGGGAGCAGTAACGGATACTTGTTCAGCAACACTCGAGACGGTTACTGTGCAACCAGGAGAAATCATCATTAGAGAAGATAAGCTTGAAGGAACGGCGTCACCATCGCGGCCAACTGTCACTGTCTTGGCCATCTCGGCACTTATCTCTGCTAAAATCTCCTCCTCTCGAGACAGTTGAGGTGCGCTAGGTACGCCGGTGGTCGTCACGATCGAGCCAGAAACAGAAGTAGCTCCGCTCGTCACGAAAGAGAGGTCGGGCATGGGGTCAAGAGGATGACCAAATAGCTCTTCAAACATTTGAACATCGAATGATATTGAGCCTCCTTCTCCCGTATCACCAACCATGGCGGCAGTTGAAATCGCCTCGGTGACAATAACTCCACGTGTAGGATGTAAAGCCGAAAGGACAGGGAGCACGGGTGCGACACTCTCGGTCACTAAACAACCAAAATTAGAGCTATCAGACCAAGAAATTCCCTCGAAAATCAATGTTTTAAGACGTAAAGGGAAATACCTACTTTACCTTGCTTTGGAGCTTGAACAAGCTCGGGGACGAGCGTCTTGCCCGAGGACAGTTCCGGTTGGTCCGGATTGTAGGCGGGAATAACTTGTGAATCAACCACGGCAGCAGCTTCGGGTGAAGTCGAAACAGGGACTTCAGTATTCTCGCTATGGTGCACGATACCCGAACCTTCGCCAACCTCCGTTCGATGGACGACAAGTCTTTCTTTTTCAACAGAAATGATCGCTTCATGAAGGGTCCTCCTCTCATCCTCGCTGAGCAGACGTGACTCGAGCTCAAACTCATCTAATACCGAATCCGGACAAGACGTCCTCTTGTTTTCCACTAATTTCTTCCAAGCATTGTAGAGAGGCATCGAGTAATCCCCTAGCCAGGATAGATTTCTATGCTCCAATACATTGGCATTATATGTGTCCAAAAGATCGTCAAATTCGGCCTCCATTTTGAACCTCTCTGCTTGGACTCTATCCTCCAACTCCGATTCAACCTCCTTAACCCTTACAATTGCCACATCGCGCTCGGCCCGAAAAGATACAGCCTGCTCACACGCCTCTTGCGCAGCCACGTTCGCGTCGTCTTTTTCTTTATTCATGTCAGCAAACCTAGCCTTTAGCTCCTCTAGTTCCTTCACTGCCGCATCCCGCTCAGATTCAACGTTCTTGTATCGATGACCTAAGTCTTCAACTAAAGTACAATGTGCCTGTTGCATTTTCGCCATTTCAGCTAATGTCTCATCAACCTTCTGTAACGACTCGACCTCGGCCTTGCGGGAAGATTCCGCCTCAGATTGGAGTATGTCGACGATGCGACTCTTTTGAGCCAAGTCAGCCTCTAGCTTCTCAATGATTTGGGCCCGGTCGAAGGCAACTTTGGAAGCCTTAACAGCCGCTTTGTACCATTCTTTGTACTGGGCAAAAAAGTCGCGGGTATAGTTGAGCGCCGAAGTCGCGGCATCATCGGGAATTCTTTTAAGATTGGGAGGAAAAATACAAGCATCAAAGCAAATCTCTGGAAAATCTTTCCTCAGTTGTGCAAGCCTGATGGACCCTTTGCCAGAAGACTCAACAAGGGTCTCCTCCCCAGATATAGACGTTGCGACCCCGGTTCGAGAATGATGTGGCTCAGGCCTCGAAACCTGCGAAGATGACTGATGTCGCAGAGGCTCGGATGCCTGGACATGACTTCGGGATTGCGGAGGAGATCGAGATAGGGAGCGATGCCTACGATCTCTGTCCGATCGTTCCTGGCTGGAGTTACCACGGCGATGATCCTTTGCATAATACCCCTAGCCATATTGCCTCCGGTCACGATCACGGTCGGGGCCTCCACGACGAGATTCATAATAGGTTGAGGGGTGATGCACTCTCCGGAGTTTGTCCATTGTAGTCTGACGACCAGCCATGTTACCTGGAAAAGAGATACAGTTCAGTTAAGTTCCCGGAAAAATCAATAAGGCGAGTGAAGCAGTCATGTAGTGTCGTGAGAGTGTATGCAAATGTGCAAAGCCCCCGACCAACCAGAGGTTTCGACTGCACTAATGGGTAAAAGCCCGCTTATGTCTAACGCTTCCCGGAGCTCAACCAGCCCGGACTTGTGATAAAGAGAAACGCACTCCGGTATGGGGACGTCATCCAGCCCTGTGAAAATGTTTCCTGATTGACAAAGAGCGGAGTCAGAAGAAATAATTCCAGAAGTCAAGCGAGACACGATTACGGACTTCCGTCTCGCAAATTTAGGAACAACGGCCTTGCCTTTCCGTTTTTTCCCTGCTGGGGGAAAATCAGCCGCTAGCACGGTGTCAGTAGGCGTCCTCTCATCATCGCCCATTCCTCTTATCGCTACACCGGTCCTCTTCTTTGCCTTCGGAGCCGATTTCACAAACCCTTCAACGACAATACTCTGGTTCGACTCAATTAAGCCCAGCGTCCTTAAGTTATCATCGGTTAAGACCAAGTCAATGTGCCGCAGGTCACTTGGAACCTCTTGTAGACTTCGGATGATGTTTCTGTATCGACCACCGTCTGGCCTTGATATGATAGCTGCAAAAAAAAAAAAAAAAAAAAAAACCTGATGTCAGTTCAAGTGGTGACAATGACCATTAAAGAAGGCTAACACGATTTACGATACTTACGTCTGGACAGCCATCGCCTAGCGAATCCTGGGGGGCATCGGACAAAGAACCATTCGTTCTTGAAGTAACTGAGTCTGGTCCAAGCTCCCGTCACAATCTGGCAATTTCTAACTGCCTCCAGAAAGGTGAACGATGGACTATCACCCCTGCTCTTGAAGTTGAATATATGTCTAATTTCAGCTGGCCTAGGCGGACGAAAAAGGCGGTCCATGAATAAGATGAAAACACTGTTCAGTAACGCATGTCCGTTAGGGTGAAGTTGTGCGGGAGCAATTCCAATGAACGATAGCATCTCCCTGATATATTGGTTAAACGGGGGGAGAGTTCCAGCCGCACAAGCGTGGCGATAAAAAGCAGTATAGCCCTCGGGTGGATTGTGAGGCCTATCATCAACTCCCGGTAGCAAAACATCATCCGGGGATAAGCTATGCTTCGAACATATCCGACCCAATAATGCTTCAGAAATATTAGATCGGACGGAATCTATGGGATCCTCGATAAATAAGGCCTCCGGCAATTCGTCCGGAGCAGGATCTATTACTTCGGGAATGATCTCTGGAATTTCTAGCATCAGAGGAGGCAAGCTTTGTAACTCTAGTTGTTCAGAACCCGAAGACTCCATAACTAACTAACTCACGAAAAAGCAGCGTTAAAAAACGAAGAAAGCCCGTATATTCCCCGGTGTGAAGCATATGGATATGTCGTGCAATGCGAATACATAACTAAAACAAATTTTACAAGAGTAAAACGCGGTATCTGAACGACTAGGCTTTTGGATCAGAGAACGAAAACGACCGTCATCACTGACCGTCGCTTTCGCGTCCTTCGGATACTGCTGGCCGATTCAAGTGTGGATTCGTTTAAGTCACGGTGCCATCGACGAGCTCAAAAAGACAGGTCAGGTCAACCTTGATCATGCGAAGGACGAAGCTCGTCGGAATCATATATGCTAAAAATTTAGTGAGTTCGTTAAAAGTTCGATTTAAAAGTGGTCATAGTTCAGAAGCAAAAACGTTCGAATCAATCAACATGATTCGACACGAGTCAGATCGGTGAACCTCGAATCAGCGCAGCTCGGACCCATGGAGCCCCACCTGACTTCGAATCCATCAAAGTCGGGCTCCTTCGAATCAATCAAGAGCGGTTCGAATCCATGGAGCTTCGAAACCATCGAAATCGTGCTCCTTCGAATCCATCAAGGGCGGTTCGAACCCATGGAGCCCCACCTGACTTCGAACCCATCAAAGTCGGGCTCCTTCGAATCCATCAAGGGCGGTTCGAATCCACGAAGCCCCACCTAGCTTCGAATCCATCGGAGTTGAACTAATTCGAATCGATGAACGTGTCATTGCTTCGAATCGATCAGTAGTGAGCTCCTTCGAATCGATCAGAATGCCACTGTTTCGAATCCATCACAGCTTGCCTTTTTTGTTGTGTTCTCCTGCGATCATCGGTTCGAAGCTACCCATTCGAAACCAACTCAAAGCGCGCACCCCTGATCGATACGGCTCAAAGTTTTGCATTCCTCAGTTCCATGGAGTCGGCCTACTTCGTTCAAACCTCGTCACTCTCCAAAAATTTCCAGAAGGAGGGGTTGAATCAATGCCAAAAAAGATTAATCTATCATTCTCAAAACCGAATCGACCCCTTGATTACCTGATTTAGTTTGATCACAAATGGAAGCTAGAAGGAATTTGGTCGATTCGTGAAAAAGCACGTTTGATTTGGCTCTGGGAAATCGATTCAGAGAAGCAGCTAAAACAATGGTAAAAGGTAAAAAGTGAAAATGAAGTCAACCTCGTATATTTATACGGATTCCAAGAGGGATTAGTGTCACTTCAACTCCCATCGATTCGAACGACCACTTTCGAATCCATCCCAGTTTCGAATCCATCGGAGTCTTCGAACCCATCACTGATTCGAATCCATCCAAGTTTTCTTCGAACCCATCACTGATTCGAATCCATCCAAGTTTCGAATCCATCAAGGGCTTCGAGTCCATCAGGGTCCTCGAATCCATCATTGATTCGAATCCATCTAAGCTTCGAATCCATCGGGAGTTTCGAATCCATCAGAAGCTTCGACTCCATCAGCAAACAAAGACCGACATGACTCATGGACACACGACGTTAATAAGGGCGGAGCTAATGTATGTGTACACATAACGAACTAACGTTCGATTTTGAACATTCACAAGGATCAAATATTCATCCTGTTATAGCAACGACAGCCAACGATTAAGCACAGTCGCACAGTAATCAATCATATCAAGGCAAGGTTACGGCAATACGGTATATGAGTCTCAACAAAAAGAGGGCAATGATTTTTCAGAAAGAAATGGCAGCTATTCAAAGCACGTCATGTTCCCACAAGACGTACTTTGGGGGGCAAAATGTTATCCCGCTTTTTGGCAAAGCCGTGATACCAAAAGATTGGCCAAAAACAAAGGGCAATTCGTCTCAGAGATTGGTTGCACTTCTCTTCGCTATGGATATCGATGAATTTTGTCCGAGCCCGGATCGGGCCGCAATTGATAGGGCATGGCAAGAAAGACCATAGAAGCCAGCATTTCAAATTTCAAGACGGTCCGGGGTCGTATGCTCAAGTTATGATGGATTCAAGATGAGACGGTGCACATTGCTTGGTTCGAACCCATCGTGTTCGAACCCATCATGTTCGAAACCACCATGTTCGAACCCATCCTGTTCGAACCCGTCATGTTCGAAACCATCTGTTTCGAACCCATCAGTTTCGAATCCATCCTTTAACTTCGAGACCATCACTACTTCGAACCCATCAGAAGCTCCGACTCCATCGCCTTCGAATCCATCAGAAGCTTCGACTCCATCAGCACCTTGGACTCCATCAGAAACTCCGAATCCGTCAGAAGCTTCGAATCCATCCAAGCTTCGAATCCATCAGCTTCGACTCCATCAGCCATCGGTTTCGAATCCATCCACATCGCATACGAAAGCATGGATTCGAACCATATGGAGTCGAACCATATGGATTCGAACCTATGGATTCGAATGAATCAGTGGAGTCGAAGCGACCAGCATGACGAACACCCAATTTCGAACCGATCATAACTCCAAATCTACTGATCCAAATCCCATGAAATTTTTACAGAAGTTTGTCTACATGATGAAGAACGTCCACGCCAAGTTTCGTCGTAATTGGACAATTTTTTGATCGATTCGAAGTTCACTTCGAATCGATCCCAAACTGGGCACGCACTTCAAGAACGCGGGCCTGTGGGCCCCCCGTCACGCGCCAAGCAGCCTCTCCATGATTTAGGCGGGATTTTGGCCTTCCACACCTATAAATAGAGCCCCTGGTCATTCAGAAGAGGGGTCGGAGAATTTGGAGAGAAAGAGTACGCCTAAACGCTGCCAGAATCACTCCATACCACCATCTTGGCTGCTGATTTCGAATTTAAGTCTGTTGTCTGCTGTAATTTGCTTCAAAACACTTGTAACCTTCAAGTATTAAGCAATAAAGTGATCAAACTTCATAGTGGACGTAGGCGCATCGCCGAACCACTCTAAATTCTTGTCTTCTATGCAATTTACTTTTCTATAACTAGGAGTTTTTGTTAGATAATTTTCATTTCCAATTTAAGTTCTTCACTTATTATCTCTTCAAAGACTTCCGAAGGGTGTTGCCCAATTTTGGTGCAAACAGCTAGTCTTCGATTTACCATCGCTGGAAAGTGGTGCACCATGGTACTGTTCCGTTTCAAATCCATGCACGCATTTCTAAAAGTCGTACGGCACTGTTTCGCCACTTCGGACGTATGTTGCACCTTGCACCGTGGATGTTGCACCCTGTAGATATCGATTATACGGATGACCATAACTTCTGGCTCGTTTAGAGTTACGGGATCCATAACCTGTCAAAAGGAAGGCCTCGATGATTTCTACGGCTTTGACAGCTTTCAGCCGTCAACGGATAGATTAATGCCCAAAAAGGAGAACCCGAATATCGGTCGGGTCTCGTAAGTTTTTTACCCTTCATTTTTTCGACACGTGGATTTTTACGGTAAAACGGGATTACCGTGGCCCGTCTTCGACTTCCCATCGCTAGAGAGTGGTGCACCATGGTACTGTTCCATTTCAAATCCATGCACGCATTTCTAAAAGTCGTACGACACTATTTCGCCATTTCGGACGGATGTTGCACCTTGCACCGTGGATGTTGCACCCTGTAGATATCGATTATTCGGACGGCCATAACTTCTGGCTCGTTTAGATTTACGGGAGCCATAACCTGTTAAAACGAAGGCCTCGATGATTTCAACGGCTTTGACAGCTTTCAGCCGTCAACGGATAGATTAATGCCCAAAAAGGACAACCAGAATATCAATCGGGTCTCGTAAGTTTTTTACCCTTCGTTTTTTCGACCCGTGGATTTTTACGGTAAAACGGGATTACCGTTGCTGGCCTTCGATTTACCATCGCTGGAGAGTGGTGCACCATGGCACTGTTCTGTTTCAAATCCATGCATGCATTTCCAAAAGTCGTACGGCACTGTTTCGCCATTTCGGACGTATGTTGCACCTTGCGCCGTGGATGTTGCATCCTGTAGATATCGATTATACGGACGACCATAACTTCTGGCTCATTTAGAGTTATGGGAGCCATAACCTGTCAAAACGAAGACCTCGACGAGTTCTACGGCTTTGACAGTTTTCAGCCGTCAACGGATAGATTAATGCCCATAAAGGACAACCCGAATCTCAATCGGGTCTCGTAAGTTTTTTACCCTTCGTTTTTTCGACACGTGGATTTGTACGGTAAAACAGGATTATCGTGGCTGGCCTTCGATTTACCATCGCTGGAAAGTGGTGCACCATGGTACTGTTCCGTTTCAAGTCCATGCATGCATTTCTAAAAGTCGTAAGGCACTGTTTCGCCATTTCAGACGGATGTTGCACCTTGCACCGTGGATGTTGCACCCTGTAGATATCGATTATTCGGACGGCCATAACTTCTGGCTCGTTTAGAGTTACGGGAGCCATAACCTGTCAAAACGAAGGCCTCGATGAGTTCTACGGCTTTGACAGCTTTCAGCCGTCAAAGGATAGATTAATGCCCAAAAAGAACAACCCGAATCTCAATTGGGTCTCGTAAGTTTTTTACCCTTCTTTTTCTCGACACGTGGATTTTTACGGTAAAACAGGATTACCGTGGCTGGCCTTCGATTTACCATCGCTGGAGAGTGGTGCAACATGGTACTGTTCCGTTTCAAATCCATGCACGCATTTCTAAAAGTCGTACGGCACTGTTTCGCCATTTCGGACGGATGTTGCACCTTGCACCGTGGATGTTGCACCCTGTAGATATCGATTATTCGGATGGCCATAACTCCTGCCTCGTTTAGAGTTACGGGAGTCATAACCTGTCAAAACGAAGGCCTCGATGAGTTCTACGGCTTTGACAGCTTTCAACCGTCAATGGATAGATTAATGCCCAAAAAGAACAACCCGAATCTCAATCGGGTCTCGTAAGTTTTTTACCCTTCGTTTTTTCGACACGTGGATTTTTACTGTAAAACAGGATTACGGTGGCTAGTCTTCGATTTACCATCGCTGGAAAGTGGTCTACCATGGTACTGTTCCGTTTCAAATCCATGCACGCATTTCTAAAAGTCGTACGGCACTGTTTCGCCATTTCGGACGTATGTTGCACCTTGCACCGTGGATGTTGCACCCTGTAGATATCGATTATACGGACGACCATAACTTCTGGCTCGTTTAGAGTTACGGGAGCCATAACCTGTCAAAAGGAAGGCCTCGATGATTTCTACGGCTTTGACAGCTTTTAGCCGTCAACGGATAGATTAATGCCCAAAAAGGACAACCCGAATCTCAATCGGGCCTCGTAAGTTTTTTACCCTTCGTTTTTTCGACACGTGGATTTTTACGGTAAAACGGGATTACCGTGGCTGGCCTTCGATTTACCATCGCTGGAGAGTGGTGCACCATGGCACTGTTCTGTTTCAAATCCATGCATGCATTTTCAAAAGTCGTACGGCAATGTTTCGCCATTTCGGACGGATGTTGCACCTTGCACCGTGGATGTTGCACCCTATAGATATCGATTATTCGGACGGCCATAACTTCTGGCTCGTTTGGAGTTACGGGAGCCATAACCTGTCAAAACGAAGGCCTCGATGCGTTCTACGGCTTTGACCGTTTTCAGCCGTCAACGGATAGATTAATGCCCGAAAAGGACAACCCGAATCTCAATCGGGTCTCGTAAGTTCTTTACCCTTCGTTTTTTCGACACGTAGATTTTTATGGTAAAACAGGATTACGGTGGCTGGCCTTCGATTTACCATCGCTGGACAGTGGTGCACCATGGTACTGTTCCGTTTCAAATCCATGCACGCTTTTCTAAAAGTCGCACGGCACTGTTTCGCCATTTCGGACGGATGTTGCACCTTGCACCGTGGATGTTGCACCCTGTAGATATCGATTATTCGGACGGCCATAACTTCTGGCTCGTTTAGAGTTACGGGAGCCATAACCTGTCAAAACGAAGGCCTCGATGAGTTCTACGGCTTTGACGGCTTACAGCCGTCAACGGATAGATTAATGCTCAAAAAGGACAACCCGAATCTCAATCGGGTCTCGTAAGTTTTTTACCCTTCGTTTTTTCGACACGTGGATTTTTACGGTAAAACAGGATTACGGTGGCTGGTCTTCGATTTACCATTGCTGGAGAGTGGTGCATCATGGTACTGTTCCGATTCAAATCCATGCACGCATTTCTAAAAGTCGTACGGCACTGTTTCGCCATATTTGACGGATGTTGCACCTTGCACCCTGGATGTTGCACCCTGTAGATATCGATTATACGGACGACCATAACTTCTGGCTCGTTTAGAGTTACGGGAGCCATAACCTGTCAAAACGAAGGCCTCGATGAGTTCTACGGCTTTGACAGCTTTCAGCCCTCAACGGATAGATTATTGCCCAAAAAGGACAACCCAAATCTCAATCGGGTCTCGTAAGTTTTTTACCCTTCGTTTTTTCGACACGTGGATTTTTACGGTAAAACAGGATTACCGTGGCTGGCCTTCGATTTACCATCGCTGGAGAGTGGTGCACCATGGTATTGTTCTGTTTCAAATCCATGCACGCATTTCTAAAAGTCGTACGACACTGTTTCGCCATTTCGGACGGATGTTGCACCTTGCACCGTGGATGTTGCACCCTATAGATATCGATTATTCGGACGGCCATAACTTCTGGCTCGTTTAGAGTTACGGGAGCCATAACCTATCAAAACGAAGGCCTCGATGAGTTCTACGGCTTTGACCGTTTTCAGCCGTCAACGGATAGATTAATGACCGAAAAGGACAACCCGAATCTCAATTGGGTCTCGTAAGTTCTTTACCCTTCGTTTTTTCGACACGTGGATTTTTACGGTAAAACAGGATTACGGTGGCTGGCCTTCGATTTACCATCGCTGGACAGTGGTGCACCATGGTACTGTTCCGTTTCAAATCCATGCACGCTTTTCTAAAAGTCGTACGGCACTGTTTCGCCATTTCGGACGGAAGTTGCACCTTGCACCGTGGATGTTGCACCCTGTAGATATCGATTATTCGGACGGCCATAACTTCTGGCTCGTTTAGAGTTACGGGAGCCATGACCTGTCAAAACGAAGCCTCAATGAGTTCTACGGCGTTGACAGTTTTCAGCAATCAATGGATAGATTAATGCCCATAAAGGACAACCCGAATCTCAATTGGGTCTCGTAAGTTTTTTACCCTTCGTTTTTTCGACACGTGGATTTTTACGGTAAAACAGGATTACCGTGGCTGGCCTTCGATTTACCATCACTGGAGAGTGGTGCACCATGGTACTGTTCCGTTTCAAGTCCATGCACGCATTTCTATAAGTCGTACGCCACTGTTTCGCCATTTCGGACGGATGTTGCACCTTGCACCGTGGATGTTGCACTCTGTAGATATCGATTATTCGGACGGCCATAACGTCTGGCTCGTTTAGAATTACGGGAGCCATAACCTGTTAAAACGAAGGCCTCGATGAGTTCTACGGCTTTGACAACTTTCAGCCGTCAATGGATAGATTAATGCCCAAAAAGGACAACCCGAATCTCAATCGGGCCTCGTAAGTTTTTTACCCTTCGTTTTTTCGACACGTGGATTTTTACGGTAAAACAGGATTACCGTGGCTGGCCTTCGATTTACCATCGCTGGAGAGTGGTGCACCATGGTACTGTTCCGTTTCAAATCCATTCACGCATTTCTAAAAGTCGTACAGCACTGTTTCGCCATTTCGGACGGATGTTGCATCTTGCACCGTGGATGTTGCACCCTGTAGATATCGATTATTCGGACGGCCATAACTTCTGCCTCGTTTAGAGTTACGGGAGCGATAACCTGTCAAAACGAAGGCCTCGATGAGTTCTACGGCTTTGACAGCTTTCAACCGTCAATGGATAGATTAATGCCCAAAAAGGACAACCCGAATCTCAATCGGGTCTCGTAAGTTTTTTGCCCTTCGTTTTTTCGACACATGGATTTTTACTGTAAAACAGAATTACGGTGGCTGGTCTTCGATTTACCATCGCTGGAGAGTGGTGTACCATGGTACTGTTCCGTTTCAAATCCATGCACGCATTTCTAAAAGTCGTACGGCACTGTTTTGCCATTTCGGACGGATGTTGCACCTTGCACCGTGGATGTTGCACCCTGTAGATATCGATTATTCGGACCGCCATAACTTCTGGCTCGTTTAGAGTTACGGGAGCCATAACCTGTCAAAACGAAGGCCTCGATGAGTTCTACGGCTTTGACAGCTTTCAGCCGTCAACGGATAGATTAATGCCCAAAAAGGACAACCCGAATATCAATCGGGTCTCGTAAGTTTTTTACCCTTCGTTTTTTCGACACGTGGATTTTTACGGTAAAACGGGATTACCGTTGCTGGCCTTCGATTTACCATCGCTGGAGAGTGGTGCACAATGGCACTATTCTGTTTCAAATCCATGCATGCTTTTCCAAAAGTCGTACGACACTGTTTCGCCATTTCAGACGTATGTTGCACCTTGCACCGTGGATGTTGCACCCTGTAGATATCGATTATACGGACGACCATAACTTCTGGCTCGTTTAGAGTTACGGGAGCCATAACCTGTCAAAACGAAGACCTCGATGAGTTCTACGACTTTGACAGTTTTCAGTCGTCAACGGATAGATTAATGCCCATAAAGGACAACCCGAATCTCAATCGGGTCTCGTAAGTTTTTTACCCTTCGTTTTTTCGACACGTGGGTTTTTACGGTAAAACAGGATTACCGTGGCTGGCCTTCGATTTAACATCGCTGGAGAGTGGTGCACCATGGTACTGTTCCGTTTCAAGTCCATGCATGCATTTCTAAAAGTCGTACGGCACTGTTACGCCATTTCGGACGGATGTTGCACCTTGCACCGTGGATGTTGCACCCTGTAGATATCGATTATTCGGACGGCCATAACTTCTGGCTCGTTTAGAGTTACGGGAGCCATAACCTGTCAAAACGAAGGCCTCGATGAGTTCTACGGCTTTGACAGCTTTCAGCCGTCAACAGATAGATTATTGCCCAAAAAGGACAATCCGAATCTCAATTGGGTCTCGTAAGTTTTTTACCCTTCGTTTTTTCGACACGTGGATTTTTACGGTAAAACAGGATTACCGTGGCTGGCCTTCAATTTACCATCACTGGAGAGTGGTGCAACATGGTACAGTTCCGTTTCAAATCCATGCACGCATTTCTAAAAGTCGTACGGCACTGTTTCGCCATTTCGGACGTATGTTGCACCTTGCACCGTGGATGTTGCACCCTGTAGATATCGATTATACGGACGACCATAACTTCTTGCTCGTTTAGAGTTACGGGAGCCATAACCTGTCAAAAGGAAGGCCTCGATGATTTCTACGGCTTTGACAGCTTTCAGCCGTCAACGGATAGATTAATGCCCAAAAAGGACAACCCGAATCTCAATCGGGCCTCGTAAGTTTTTTACCCTTCGTTTTTTCGACACGTTGATTTTTACGGTAAAACGGGATTACCGTGGCTGGCCTTCGATTTACCATCGCTGGAGAGTGGTGCACCATGGCACTGTTCTGTTTCAAATCCATGCATGCATTTTCAAAAGTGGTACGGCACTGTTTCGCCATTTCGGACGGATGTTGCACCTTGCACCGTGGATGTTGCACCCTATAGATATCGATTATTCGGACGGCCATAACTTCTGGCTCGTTTAGAGTTACGGGAGCCATAACCTGTCAAAACGAAGGCCTCGATGAGTTCTACGGCTTTGACAGCATTCAGCCGTCAACGGATAGATTAATCACCGAAAAGGACAACCCGAATCTCAATTGGGTCTCGTAAGTTCTTTACCCTTCGTTTTTTCGACACGTGGATTTTTACGGTAAAACAGGATTACGGTGGATGGCCTTCGATTTACGATCGCTGGACAGTGGTGCACCATGGTACTGTTCCGTTTCAAATCCATGCACGCTTTTCTAAAAGTCGTACAGCACTGTTTCGCCATTTCGGACGGATGTTGCACCTTGCACCGTGGATGTTGCACCCTGTAGATATCGATTATTCGGACGGCCATAACTTCTGGCTCGTTTAGAGTTACGGGAGCCATAACCTGTCAAAACGAAGGCCTCTATGAGTTCAACGGCTTTGACGGCTTACAGCCGTCAACGGATGGATTAATGCCCAAAAAGGACAACCCGAATCTCAATCGGGTCTCGTAAGTTTTTTACCCTTCGTTTTTTCGACACGTGGATTTTTACGGTAAAACAGGATTACCGTGGCTAGCCTTCGATGTACCATCGCTGGAGAGTGGTGCACCATGGTACTATTCAGTTTCAAATCCGTGCATGCATTTCTAAAAGTCCTACGGCACTGTTTCGCCATTTCGGACGGATGTTGCACCTTGCACCGTGGATGTTGCACCCTGTAGATATCGATTATTCGGACGGGCATAACTTCTGTCTCGTTTAGAGTTACGGGAGCCATATCCTGTCAAAACGAAGGCGTCGATGAGTTCTACGGCTTTGACGGCTTACAGCCGTCAACAGATAGATTAATGCCCAAAAAGGACAACCCGAATCTCAATCGGGTCTCGTAAGTTTTTTACCCTTCGTTTTTTCGACACGTGGATTTTCACGGTAAAATAGGATTACGGTGGCTGGTCTTCGATTTACCATCGCTGGAGAGTGGTGCATCATGGTACTGTTCCGTTTCAAATCCATGCATGCATTTCTAAAAGTCGTACGGCACTATTTCGCCATTTCAGACGGATGTTGCACCTTGCACCGTGGATGTTGCACCCTATAGATATCGATTATACGGACGACCATAACTTCTGGCTCGTTTAGAGTTACGGGAGCCATAACCTGTCAAAACGAAGGCCTCAATGAGTTCTACGGCTTTGACAGCTTTCAGCCGTCAACGGATAGATTAATGCCCAAAAAGGACAACCCAAATCTCAATCGGGTCTCGTAAGTTATTTACCCTTCGTTTTTTCGACACGTGGATCTTTACGGTAAAACAGGATTACCGTGGCTGGCCTTCGATTTACCATCGCTGGAGAGTGGTGCACCATGGTATTGTTCTGTTTCAAATCCATGCATGCATTTCTAAAAGTCGTACGACACTGTTTCGCCATTTCGGACGGATGTTGCACCTTGCACCGTGGATGTTGCACCCTATAGATATCGATTATTCGGACGACCATAACTTCTGGCTCGTTTAGAGTTACGGGAGCCATAACCTGTTAAAACGAAGGCCTCGATGAGTTCTATGGCTTTGATAGCTTTTAGCCATCAAGGGATAGTTTAATGCCCAAAAAGGACAACCCGAATCTCAATCGGTCTCGTAAGTTTTTTACCCTTCGTTTTTTCGACGCACGGATTTTCACGGTAAAACAGGATTAGGGTGGCTGGTCTTCGATTTACCATCGCTGGAGAGTGGTGCACCATGGTACTGTTCCGTTTCAAATCCATGCACGCATTTCTAAAAGTCGTACGGCACTGTTTCGCCATTTCGGACGGATGTCGCACCTTGCACCGTGGATGTTGCACCTTGTAGATATCGATTATTCAAACGGCCATAACTTCTGGCTCGTTTAGAGTTACGGGAGCCATAACCTGTTAAAACGATGGCCTCGATGAGTTCTGCGGCTTTGACAGTTTTCAGCCATCAATGAATAGATTAATGCCCATAAAGGACAACCCGAATCTCAATTGGGTCTCGTAAGTTTTTTACCCTTCGTTTTTTCGACACGTGGATTTTTACGGTAAAACAGGATTGCGGTGGCTGGTCTTCGATTTACCATCGCTGGAGAGTGGTGCACCATGGTACTGTTCCGTTTCAAGTCCATGCACGCATTTCTAAAAGTCGTACGGCACTGTTTCGCCATTTCGGACGGATGTTGCACCTTGCACCGTGGATGTTGCACTCTGTAGATATCGACTATTCGGACGGCCATAACTTCTGGCTCGTTTAGAGTTACGGGAGCCATAACCTGTCAAAACGAAGGCCTCGATGAGTTCTACGGCTTTGACAGCTTTCAGCCGTCAACGGATAGATTAATGCCCAAAAAGGACAACCCGAATCTCAATCGGGTCTCGTAAGTTTTTTACCCTTTGTTTTTTCGACACGTGGATTTTTACGGTAAAACAGGATTACCGTGGCTGGCCTTCGATTTACCATCGCTGGAGAGTGGTGCACCATGGTACTGTTCCGTTTCAAATCCATGCACGCATTTCTAAAAGTCGTACGGCACTGTTTCGTCATTTCGGACGGATGTTGCACCTTGCACCGTGGATGTTGCACCCTGTAGATATCGATTATTCGGACGGCCATAACTTCTGCCTCGTTTAGAGCTACGGGAGCGATAACCTGTCAAAACGAAGGCCTCGGTGAGTTCTATGGCTTTGCCGCTTTCAGCCGTTAACGGATAGATTAATGCCCAAAAAGGACAACCCGAATATCAATCGGGTCTCGTAAGTTTTTTACCCTTCGTTTTTTCGACACGTGGATTTTTACGGTAAAACGGGATTACGGTTGCTGGCCTTCGATTTACCATCGCTGGAGAGTGGTGCACCACGGTACTGTTCCGTTTCAAATCCATGCACGCATTTCTAAAAGTCGTACGGCACTGTTTCTCCATTTCGGACGGATATTGCACCTTGCACCGTGGATGTTGCATCCTGTAGATGTCGATTATACGGACGACCATAACTTCTGGCTCGTTTAGAGTTACGGGAGCCATAACCTGTCAAAACGAAGGCCTCGATGAGTTCTACGGCTTTGACAGCTTTCAGCCATCAACGGATAGATTAATGCCCAAAAAGGACAACCCAAATCTCAATCGGGTCTCGTAAGTTCTTTACCCTTCGTTTTTTCGACACGTGGATCTTTACGGTAAAACAGGATTACGGTGGCTGGCCTTCGATTTACCATCGCTGGATAGTGGTGCACCATGGTCCTGTTCCGTTTCAAATCCATGCACGCTTTTCTAAAATTCGTACGGCACAGTTTCGCCATTTCGAACGGATGTTGCACCTTGCACCGTGGATGTTGCACCCTGTAGATATCGATTATTCGGACGGCCATAACTTCTGGCTCGTTTAGAGTTACGGGAGCCATAACCTGTCAAAATGAAGGCCTCTATGAGTTCTACGGCTTTGATGGCTTTCAGCCGTCAACGGATGGATTAATACCCAAAAAGGACAACCCGAATCTCAATCGGGTCTCGTAAGTTTTTTACCCTTCGTTTTTTCGACGCGTGGATTTTTATGGTAAAACAGGATTACCGTGGCTGGCCTTCGATTTACCATCGCTGGACAGTGGTGCACCATGGTACTGTTCCGTTTCAAATCCATGCACGCATTTCTAAAAGTCGTACGGCATTGTTTCTCCATTGCGTACGGATGTTGCACCTTGCACCGTGGATATTGCACCCTGTAGATATCGATTATACGGACGACCATAACTTCTGGCTCGTTTAGAGTTACGGGAGCCATAACCTGTTAAAACGATGGCCTCGATGAGTTCTACGGCTTTGACAGCTTTCAGCCATCAACGGATAGATTAATGCCCAAAAAGGACAACCCGAATCTCAATCGGGTCTCGTAAGTTTTTTACCCTTCATTTTTTCGACACATGGATTTTTACGGTAAAACGGGATTACCGTGGCCTGTCTTCGACTTCCCATCGCTGGAGAGTGGTGCACCATGGTACTGTTCCGTTTCAAATCCTTGCACGCATTTATAAAAGTCATACGACACTGTTTCACCATTTCGGACGGATGTTGCACCTTGCACCGTGGATGTTGCACCCTGTAGATATCGATTATTCAAACGGCCATAACTTCTGGCTCGTTTAGAGTTACGGGAGCCATAACTTGTCAAAACGAAGACCTCGATGATTTCTACGGCTTTGATGGCTTTTAGCCGTCAACGGATAGATTAATGCCCAAAAAGGACAACCCGATCTCAATCGGGTCTCGTAAGTTTTTTACCCTTTGTTTTTTCGACACGTGGATTTTTACGGTAAAACAGTATTACGGTGGCTGGTCTTCGATTTACCATCGCTGGAGAGTGGTGCACCATGGTACTGTTCCGTTTCAAATCCATGCACACATTTCCAAAAGTCGTAGGGCACTGTTTCACCATTTCGGACGGATGTTGCACCTTGCACCGTGGATGTTGCACCCTGTAGATATCGATTATACGGACGACCATAACTTATGGCTCGTTTAGAGTTACGGGAGCCATAACCTGTCAAAACGAAGGCCTCGATGAGTTCGACGGCTTTGACAGATTTCAGCCGTCAACGGAAAGATTAATGCCCAAAATGGACAACCCAAATCTCAATCGGGTCTCGTAAGTTTTTTACCCTTCGTTTTTTCGACACGTGGATCTTTACGGTAAAACAGGATTACCGTGGCTGGCCTTCGACTTACCATCGCTGGAGAGTGGTGCACCATTGTACTGTTCTGTTTCAAATCCATGCACGCATTTCTAAATGTCGTACGCCACTGTTTCGCCATTTCGGACGGATGTTGCACCTTGCACCGTGGATGTTGCACCCTGTAGATATCGATTATTCGGACGACCATAACTTCTGGCTCGTTTAGAGTTACGGGAGCCATAACCTGTCAAAACGAAGGCCTCTATGAGTTCTACGGCTTTGACGGCTTTCAGCCGTCAACGGATGGATTAATGCCCAAAAAGGACAACCCGAATCTCAATCGGGTCTCGTAAGTTTTTTACCCTTCGTTTTTTCGACACGTGGATTTTTACGGTAAAACAGGATTACCGTGGCTGGCCTTCGATTTACCAATGCTGGAGAGTGGTGCACCATGGTACTATTCAGTTTCAAATCCGTGCATGCATTTCTAAAAGTCGTACGGCACTGTTTTGCCATTCCGGACGGATGTTGCACCTTGCACCGTGGATGTTGCACACTGTAGATATCGATTATTCGGACGGCCATAACTTCTGGCTCGTTTAGAGTTACAGGAGCCATAACTTGTCAAAACGAAGGCCTCGATAATTTCTACGGCTTTGACGGCTTTTAGCCGTCAACAGATAGATTAATGCCCAAAAAGGACAACCCGATCTCAATCGGGTCTCGTAAGTTTTTTACCCTTTGTTTTTTCGACACGTGGATTTTTACGGTAAAACAGTATTACGGTGGCTGGTCTTCGATTTACCATCGCTGGAGAGTGGTGCACCATGGTACTGTTCCGTTTCAAATCCATGCACACATTTCCAAAAGTCGTAGGGCACTGTTTCACCATTTCGGACGGATGTTGCACCTTGCACCGTGGATGTTGCACCCTGTAGATATCGATTATACGGACGACCATAACTTCTGGCTCGTTTAGAGTTACGGGAGCCATAACCTGTCAAAACAATGGCCTCGATGAGTTCGACGGCTTTGACAGATTTCAGCCGTCAACGGATAGATTAATGCCCAAAATGGACAACCCAAATCTCAATCGGGTCTTGTAAGTTTTTTACCCTTCGTTTTTTCGACACGTGGATCTTTACGGTAAAACAGGATTACCGTGGCTGGCCTTCGATTTACCATCGCTGGAGAGTGGTGCACCATGCTACTGTTCTGTTTCAAATCCATGCACGCATTTCTAAAAGTCGTACGCCACTGTTTCGCCATTTCGGACGGATGTTGCACCTTGCACCGTGGATGTTGCACCCTGTAGATATCGATTATTCGGACGGCCATAACTTCTGGCTCGTTTAGAGTTAGGGAGCCATAACTTGTCAAAACGAAGGCCTCGATGAGTTCTACGGCTTTGACAGCATTCAGCCGTCAACGGATAGATTAATGCCCAAAAAGGACAACCCGAATCTCAATCGGGTCTCGTAAGTTTTTTACCCTTCGTTTTTTCGACACGTGGATTTTTACGGTAAAACGGGATTACCGTGGCCCGTCTTCGACTTCCCATCGCTGCAGAGTGGTGCACCATGGTACTGTTCCGTTTCAAATCCTTGCATGCATTTATAAAAGTCATACGACACTGTTTCACCATTTCGGACGGATGTTGCACCTTGCACCGTGGATGTTGCACCCTGTAGATATCGATTATTCAAACGGCCATAACTTCTGGCTCGTTTAGAGTTACGGGAGCCATAACCTGTCAAAACGAAGGCCTCGATGAGTTCTACGGCTTTGACAGCTTTCAGCTGTCAACGGATAGATAAATGCCCAAAAAGGACAACCCGAATCTCAATCGGGTCTCTTAAGTTTTTTACCCTTCGTTTTTTCGACACGTGGATTTTTACGGTAAAACAGGATTACCGTGGCCCGTCTTCGACTTTCCATCGCTGGAGAGTGGTGCACCACGGTACTGTTCCATTTCAAATCCATGCACGCATTTCTAAAAGTCGTACGGCACTGTTTCACCATTTCGGACGGATGTTGCACCTTGCACCGTGGATGTTGCACCGTGTATATATCGATTATTCGGACGGCCATAACTTATGGCTCGTTTAGAGTTACGGGAGCCATAACCTGTCAAAATGAAGGCCTCGATGAGTTCTACGGCTTTGACAGCTTTCAGCCGTCAACGGATAGATTAATGCCCAAAAAGGACAACCCGAATCTCAATCGGGTCTCGTAAGTTTTTTACCCTTCGTTTTTTCGACACGTGGATTTCTACGGTAAAACAGGATTACGGTGGCTGGTCTTCGATTTATCATCGCTGGAGAGTGGTGCACCATGGTACTGTTCCGTTTCAAATCCATGCACGCATTTCTAAAAGTCGTACGGCACTATTTCGCCATTTCGGACGGATGTTGCACCTTGCACCGTGGATGTTGCACCCTATAGATATCGATTATACGGACGACCATAACTTCTGGCTCATTTAGAGTTACGGGAGACATAACCTGTCAAAACGAAGGCCTCGATGAGTTCTACGGCTTTGACAACTTTCAGCCTTCAACGGATAGATTAATGCCCAAAACGGACAACCCGAATCTCAATCGGGTCTCGTAAGTTTTTTACCCTTCGTTTTTTCGACACGTGGATTTTTATGGTAAAACAGGATTACCGTGGCTGGCTTTCGATATACCATCGCTCGAGAGTGGTGCACCATGGTATTGTTCCATTTCAAATCCATGCACGCATTTCTAAAAGTCGTACGGCACTGTTTCGCCATTTCGGACGGATGTTGCACCTTGCACCGTGGATGTTGCACCCTGTAGATATCGATTATTCGGACGGCCATAACTTTTGGGTCGTTTAGAGTTACGGGAGCCATAACCTGTCAAAAGGAAGGCCTCGATGAGTTCTACGGCTTTGATAGCTTTCAACCGTCAAGGGATAGATTAATGGCCAAAAAGAACAACCCGAATCTCAATCGGGTCTCGTAAGTTTTTTACCCTTCGTTTTTTTGACACGTGGATTTTTACGGTAAAACAGGATTACGGTGGCTGTCCTTCGATTTACCATCATGGACAGTGGTGCACCATGGTGCTGTTCCGTTTCAAATCCATGCGCGCATTTCAAAAAGTCGTACTGCACTGTTTCGCCATTTCGGACGGATGTTGCACCTTGCACCGTGGATGTTGCACCCTGTAAATATCGATTATTCGGACGGCCATAACTTTTGGCTCGTTTAGAGTTACGGGAGCCATAACCGGTCAAAACGAAGGTCTCGATGAATTCTACGGCTTTGACAGCTTTCAACCATCAACGGATAGATTAATGCCCAAAAAGGACAACCCGAATCTCAATCGGGTCTCGTAAGTTTTTTACCCTTCGTTTTTTCGACACGTGGATTTTTACGGTAAAACAGGATTACGGTGGCTGGCCTTCGATTTACCATCCTGGACAATGGTGCACCATGGTAATGTTTCGTTTCAAATCCATGCACGCATTTCTAAAAGTCGTACGGCACTGTTTCGCCATTTCGGATGGATGTTGCACCTTGCACCGTGGATGTTGCACCCTGTAGATATCGATTATTCGGACGGCCATAACTTCTGGCTCGTTTAGAGTTACGGGAGCCATAACCTGTTAAAACGATGGCCTCGATGAGTTCTACGGCTTTGACAGCTTTCAGCCGTCAACGGATAGATTAATGCCCAAAAAGGACAACCCGAATCTCAATCGGGTCTCGTAAGTTTTTTACCCTTCGTTTTTTCGACACGTGGATTTTTACGGTAAAACAGGATTACCTTGGCTGGCATTCGATTTACCATCGCTGGAGAGTAGTGCACCAGGGTACTGTTCCGTTTCAAATCCATGCACGCATTTCTTAAGTCGTACGACACTGTCTCGCCATTTTGGACGGATGTTGCACCTTGCACCGTGGATGTTTCACCCTATAGATATCGATTATACGGACGACCATAACTTCTGGCTCGTTTAGAGTTGCGGGAGCCATAACCTGTCAAAACGAAGGCCTCGATGAGTTCTATGGCTTTGACCGCTTTCAGCCGTCAACGGATAGATTAATGCCAAAAAAGGACAACCCGATTCTCAATCGGGTCTCGTAAGTTTTTTACCCTTCGTTTTTTCGACACGTGGATTTTTACGGTAAAACAGGATTACCGTGGCTGGCCTTCGATTTACCATCGTTGGAGAGTGGTGCACCATGGTACTGTTCCATTTCAAATCCATGCACGCGTTTCTAAAAGTCGTACGACACTGTTTCGCCATTTCGGACGGATGTTGCACCTTGCACCGTGGATGTTGCACCCTGTAGATATCGATTATACGGACGACCATAACTTCTGGCTCGTTTAGAGTTATGGGAGCCATAACTTGTCAAAACGAAGGCCTCGATGAGTTCTACAGCTTTGACAGCTTTCAGCCGTCAACGGATAGATTAATGCCCAAAAAGGAGAACCCGAATATCAGTCGGGTCTCGTAAGTTTTTTACCCTTCATTTTTTCGACACGTGGATTTTTACGGTAAAACGGGATTACCGTGGCCCGTCTTCGACTTCCCATCGCTAGAGAGTGGTGCACCATGGTACTGTTCCATTTCAAATCCATGCACGCATTTCTAAAAGTCGTACGACACTATTTCGCCATTTCGGACGGATGTTGCACCTTGCACCGTGGATGTTGCACCCTGTAGATATCGATTATTCGGACGGCCATAACTTCTGGCTCGTTTAGAGTTACGGGAGCCATAACCTGTCAAAACGAAGGCATCGATGAGTTCTACGGCTTTGACAGCTTTCATCCGTCAATGGATAGATTAATGCCCAAAAAGGACAACCCGAATCTCAATCGGGTCTCGTAAGTTTTTTACCCTTCGTTTTTTCGACATGTGGATTTTTACGGTAAAACAGGATTACCGCGGCTGGCCTTCGACTTACCATCGCTGGAGAGTGGTGCACCATGGTACTGTTCCGTTTCAAATCCATGCACGCATTTCTAAAAGTCGCACGACACTGTTTCGCCATTTCGGACGGATGTTGCACCTTGCACCGTGGATGTTGCACCCTGTAGATATCGATTATTCGGATGGCCATAACTTCTGGCTCGTTTAGAGTTACGGGAGCCATAACCTGTCAAAACGAAGGCCTCGATGAGTTCTATGGCTTTGATAGCTTTCAACCTTCAATGGATAGATTAATGCCCAAAAAGGACAACCCGAATCTCAATCGGGTCTCGTAAGTTTTTTACCCTTCGTTTTTTTCGACACGTGGATTTTTACGGTAAAACAGGATTACGGTGGCTGGTCTCGGTTTACCATCGCTGGAGAGTGGTGCACCATTGTACTGTTCCGTTTCAAATCCATGCATGCATTTCTAAAAGTCGTACGGCACTGTTTCTCCATTTCGGACGGATGTTGCACCTTGCACCGTGGATGTTGCACCCTGTAGATATCGATTATTCAAACGGCCATAACTTCTGGCTCGTTTAGAGTTACGGGAGGCATAACCTGTCAAAACGAAGACCTCGATGAGTTCTATGGCTTTGACAGTTTTCAGCCGTCAACGGATAGATTAATGCCCATAAAGGACAGCCCGAATCTCGATCGGGTCTCGTAAGTTTTTTACCCTTCGTTTTTTCGACACGTGGATTTTTACGGCAAAACAGGGTTACCGTGGCTGGCCTTCGATTTACCATCGCTGGAGAGTGGTGCACCATTGTACTGTTCCGTTTCAAATCCATGCACGCATTTCTAAAAGTCGTACGACACTGTTTCGCCATTTCGGACGGATGTTGCGCCTTGCACCGTGGATGTTGCACCCTGTAGATATCGATTATTCGGATGGCCATAACTTCTGGCTCGTTTAGAGTTACGGAAGCCATAACCTGTCAAAACGAAGGCCTCGATGAGTTCTACGGCTTTGATAGCTTTCAACCGTCAATGGATAGATTAATGCCCAAAAAGAACAACCCGAATCTCAATCGGGTCTCGTAAGTTTTTTACCCTTCGTTTTTTTCGACACGTGGATTTTTACGGTAAAACATGATTACGATGGCTGGTCTTCGGTTTACCATCAATGGAGAGTTGTGCACCATTGTACTGTTCCGTTTCAAGTCCATGCATGCATTTCTAAAAGTCGTACGGCACTGTTTCGCCATTTCGGACGGATGTTGCACCTTGCACCGTGGATGTTGCACCCTGTAGATATCGATTATTCGGACGTCCATAACTTCTGGCTCGTTTAGAGTTACGAGAGCCATAACCTGTCAAAACGAAGGCCTCGATGAGTTCTACGGCTTTGACAGCTTTCAACCATCAACGGATAGATTAATGCCCAAAAAGGACAACCCGAATCTCAATCGGGTCTCGTAAGTTTTTTACCCTTCGTTTTTTCGACACGTGGATTTTTAGGGTAAAACAGGATTACGGTGGCTGGCCTTCGATTTACCATCCTGGACAATGGTGTGTTTGCGTAAAAAATGGTCGCAAACACCCAAAGTCGTATGAGTTGGTTGATTTTATGTTGTATTTAGTGATTTGGGTGATTTATGCAAATATATAAAAAGCAGGGACTAAACTGTAAAAGACACACGGATTTATAGTGGTTCGGCCAGAACGTGCCTACGTCCACTTTATATGTTATTCTCCTTTTTTCTTTAGATTACAAGTACAAAGCTGTGATTGCAAGTATCTAAAGTTGTTTGAGAGTTCCTTCCAGGCTTGAGCTCTCAAACTTGTCTTAAAACTTGTCCGCCATTGTTGTACCCCATCCCCTCTATTTATAGAGTGAGGCTGGGGGCAGGGGTCTTGGATGTTTATAGCTGCTGGTGGGCCTGGGCTGAAGCAATCTGGACTGGCAACTTCTGGCTCGGCGGAGCTTCATTCGGTCATGCTTGGAGAAGTTGGAGTTTGGTTCGGTAGTTGTTTGGCTCGGTGATGGAGTAATAGAGGTTGATTCGGCAGGCTGGGCTGAGATGTTTGGACCGGCGATAGGTTGTGTGGAGTGTCGGTCCGGTGGTAGGTTGAATGGTGGTCCGGTGGTCGCCTGGTTCGGTTGATGGTGAGTTCTCGTGGTTGGTTCGGCATGGGGCAGCAGGGAGTTGGTTCGGTAGCTTATGCCGAATGAACTGGTGCATGTGAATGCCGAATGGGACTGTACGCTTGAATTGCCGAATAAGGCTTTGCCGGATGAAACTGCCGAATAAGGCTTTGCTGGATGAAACCTTAAACTTCTTAATATCGAATGAGCTTTTGCACTTGGGTTATGAATGAAATCTTCGACTTGTATACGCTTGCTTGCTTCTTCTTGGTTTGGTCGTGGTGGAGATGCGCTCAACATGGATATCCTAGCTTTGACCAAAAAATGGGATAACACTTTGCCCCCCCAAAATATGCCTTGCGGTAGGAAGGCGTGTTTTGTAATGCCATGAGCTGGATGATCATATCCTGTCATCAACCTGTAAAGAATTTGATAGTTTATGTGGCCCCAAATGACGACCGTTCGGGATCGGGCTATTCGGGATGAAGCGCGGCCGTTCATGGTCAAGCGCCTAACTTCAAATGACGACCGTTGGCGATCGAGTCATTCGAGGGAAAGTGCGACCCTGCGCGGCCAAGCGTCTAAATCCGTGCGTCGATCGTTCGGGATCGAGTCATCTGCAGTGAAATGTGACCGTTCAAGGTCAAGCGCTTAACTTCAAATGACGACCGTTCGGGATCGAGTCATTTAAGGTCAAGTGCGACAGTGCGCGGTCGAGTGGGGGACCGTTCAAGGTCAAGCGCTTAACTTCAAATGACGATCGTTCGTGATCGAGTCATTCGAGGTAAAGTGCGACAGTGCGCGGTCAAGTGGTGGTCCTCGAATGACGACCGTACGCGATCAAGCCATTTGAGATAAGGTGTAACAGTCAGTGATCAGGTGGCGGACCTCAAATGACGACCGTTCGCGATCGAGCCATTTGAGGTAAGGTGAGTTGTGCCGTTCGAGGCGAGTTGTGCCGTTCGAGGCGAGTTGTGCCGTTTGAGGCGAGTTTGTGACCGTTTGCGGTCGGGTGCCGTTCGAGGCGAATTGTGACTGTTCGAAGTCGAGTGCCGTTCGAGGCGAATTGTGACTGTTCGAAGTCGGGTGCCGTTCGAGGCGAATTGTGACTGTTCGGAGTCGGGTGCCGTTCGAGGCGAATTGTGACTGTTCGAAGTCGGGTGCCGTTCGAGGCGAATGAGTGTGCCCGGGGGGGACTTAATATTATCAGTGTTGGAGTCATTGTTTGGGGGAATTTTTCGAATCAAAAACTTCGGCAGTTCGTTGCCATATAATAGGTGCTCGTGGACCGTTCGCGATCCAACGGGCATAGAAGTAAATAATTTTTTCATAGAATTGTAAATGTTAAAGCAATAGTACCTTACAGCAGAAATGTCCAAATAGGAAGAATTCAAATGTTCAAATCGAAACAAAAGCAAAGCAAGGATGTCAAAGTGTAAGTTTCCACTCCGAAGCAGTCAATGATCATTCAGAGCATGCCTGGAGATCGTTCGCGATCTCGTACATGTGTAAACGATTTAATTGCGTTAGTGGAAGCTTACGACCTGTTCATCGTTATTTTAATCAAGCAATCAATGGATAATCAAATGGTGCCTTGATCCAGGGTCACCTCTAGCTGACGTAGAGGGCGGTCGCTCTGGCTCCACCGCTGGAGTTCGCCTCCTCACATACTGAAGGAGCATACCGTTCCTGATATGCCCTTCTACCTCGTCCTTCAAATGCCTACAATCATTAGTGTTATGACCATTCAATTCATGAAATACACAAAACTTATCTGATTTTCTTTCGTCAGAGGTTGGATCCCTTCGCATTGGTCTACGATACGGAACCTGCCCCTTGGTATCCTGATAAATCCGTTCCAAACTCTCATTCAGCTCTGAATAGGTGGTGAAGCGTGGTTCTCTTCGTAGCCACTTTGTCCTGTCATCATTATCCTCAGCCTTTCTTTTTCCTTTGCTAGTTTCCGCACCCTTTCCAGGTGGGTTTCCGTTCTTGATTACGTAAACGTCATCTTCTTCCTCTCTTTCTGCACTAGCATCTTCCAAACGCAGAAACTTTTCAGCCTCATGATAGAACTCTCCTAGATTCATAGGCGGGTCCTTGGTTAATGAATTCTTGAACTCTGTATTACCAGCTGTTCCAGATACAGCCGCCATCATGACCATAGATGGATCTGGTCGATCCACTGATGCTGCCGCCGCATTAAATCGCGTTAGAAAGCTCCTCAAAGTCTCTCCAGTTTTCTGTTTCAAGGTTGCCAAAGTCATCACATTCTTGGGTCTCGCAATATGAACCCTGAATTGCCTCATGAATCTCTCAGTTAAATCTGCCCATGTTCCTATGTAGCCGCTCTCCAGTTGCCTAAACCATAACGCTGCAATGTCCGTCAAATACAGTGGAAAGCACCGGGCCATAACCTCCTCTGATGCCCCCAGCACTTCCATATGTCTCATATACTTCGTTAGATGGACCGTGGGGTCCGTTTTCCCGTTGTAAATGTCCAATGATGGTAGCTTGAATTCTGGTGGGTTCCTAGCCATCCTATTCGCAGAAGAAAAAGGACTCCTGTTTACATCTTCCAAGTCTCTGTTTACTAAACCGCCTCTCATAGCTCTTCTAACCATCTCTGCTAATCTGTCATTGTCTCCAAGCTGTAGTTCTCGTTCACTGTCTTCGACCTGCCCCCAGTCCGCGGGAGTTTTCATGTGTACGCCTCCCTGGCTGAACGTTCATTCTTCTATTGCTACCAGGTGGTTCGGATGCCCCCATCTCACTTCCCGGGGTCGGATCAACATGCTCTGCGTGAGTGCCCCCTAGCTCTGGTGCTGCGCCAGATGGTCCTGCCCCGTTATGAATCCCAGTTGCTCCTTGGATTTGTGCTCCAATTTGCCCAATTTGTTGAAGTAAGTTCTGGATCATCTCTTGTTGTCTTCTCATCATGGCCTCCATCTCATCCCTAGTGATGAAGATCGACGCTTGATTCCCTCCTGAGGAAGCCTCTTGACTTCCTTGGTGTTCACTTCTCTCTGGCCTTTGCCTTCTACTTGTTTGTCTCGTCATAACTCTTAGATCTGAACTCTTAGATTTTCAAATTCAACTTCTATCCGATGTAGCGGAAGCTGGTTTTTCTCAGTGAAAGCACCAAAATGTTTGCGTAAAAAATGGTCGCAAACACCCAAAGTCATATGAGTTGGTTGATTTTATGTTGTATTTAGTGATTTGGGTGATTTATGCAAATATATAAAAAGCAGGGACTAAACTGTAAAAGACACACGGATTTATAGTGGTTCGGCCAGAACGTGCCTACGTCCACTTTATATGTTATTCTCCTTTTTTCTTTAGATTACAAGTACAAAGCTGTGATTGCAAGTATCTAAAGTTGTTTGAGAGTTCCTTCCAGGCTTGAGCTCTCAAACTTGTCTTAAAACTTGTCCGCCATTGTTGTACCCCATCCCCTCTATTTATAGAGTGAGGCTGGGGGCAGGGGTCTTGGATGTTTATAGCTGCTGGTGGGCCTGGGCTGAAGCAATCTGGACTGGCAACTTCTGGCTCGGCGGAGCTTCATTCGGTCATGCTTGGAGAAGTTGGAGTTTGGTTCGGTAGTTGTTTGGCTCGGTGATGGAGTAATAGAGGTTGATTCGGCAGGCTGGGCTGAGATGTTTGGACCGGCGATAGGTTGTGTGGAGTGTCGGTCCGGTGGTAGGTTGAATAGTGGTCCGGTGGTCGCCTGGTTCGGTTGATGGTGAGTTCTCGTGGTTGGTTCGGCATGGGGCAGCAGGGAGTTGGTTCGGTAGCTTATGCCGAATGAACTGGTGCATGTGAATGCCGAATGGGACTGTACGCTTGAATTGCAGAATAAGGCTTTGCCGGATGAAACCGCCGAATAAGGCTTTGCCGGATGAAACCTTAAACTTCTTAATATCGAATGAGCTTTTGCACTTGGGTTATGAATGAAATCTTCGACTTGTATACGCTTGCTTGCTTCTTCTTGGTTTGGTCGTGGTGGAGATGCGCTCAACATGGATATCCTAGCTTTGACCAAAAAATGGGATAACATGGTGCACCATGGTAATGTTTCGTTTCAAATCCATGCACGCATTTCTAAAAGTCGTACGGCACTGTTTCGCCATTTCGGACGGATGTTGCACCTTGCACCGTGGATGTTGCACCCTGTAGATATCGATTATTCGGACGGCCATAACTTCTGGCTCGTTTAGAGTTACGGGAGCCATAACTTGTTAAAACGATGGCCTCGATGAGTTCTACGGCTTTGACAGCTTTCAGCCGTCAACGGATAGATTAATGCCCAAAAAGGACAACCCGAATCTCAATCGGGTCTCGTAAGTTTTTTACCCTTCGTTTTTTCGACACGTGGATTTTTACGGTAAAACAGGATTACCTTGGCTGGCATTCGATTTACCATCGCTGGAGAGTAGTGCACCAGGGTACTGTTCCGTTTCAAATCCATGCACGCATTTCTTAAGTCGTACGACACTGTTTCTCCATTTTGGACGGATGTTGCACCTTGCACCGTGGATGTTTCACCCTGTAGATATCGATTATACGGACGACCATAACTTCTGGCTCGTTTAGAGTTGCGGGAGCCATAACCTGTCAAAACGAAGGCCTCGATGAGTTCTATGGCTTTGACCGCTTTCAGCCGTCAACGGATAGATTAATGCCAAAAAAGGACAACCCGATTCTCAGTCGGGTCTCGTAAGTTTTTTACCCTTCGTTTTTTCGACACGTGGATTTTTACGGTAAAACAGGATTACCGTGGCTGGCCTTCGATTTACCATCGCTGGAGAGTGGTGCACCATGGTACTGTTCCATTTCAAATCCATGCACGCGTTTCTAAAAGTCGTACGACACTGTTTCGCCATTTCGGACGGATGTTGCACCTTGCACCGTGGATGTTGCACCCTGTAGATATCGACTATACGGACGACCATAACTTCTGGCTCGTTTAGAGTTACGGGAGCCATAACTTGTCAAAACGAAGGCCTCGATGAGTTCTACAGCTTTGACAGCTTTCAGCCGTCAACGGATAGATTAATGCCCAAAAAGGAGAACCCGAATATCAGTCGGGTCTCGTAAGTTTTTTACCCTTCATTTTTTCGACACGTGGATTTTTACGGTAAAACGGGATTACGGTGGCTGGCCTTCGATTTACCATCCTGGACAATGGTGCACCATGGTAATGTTTCGTTTCAAATCCATGCACGCATTTCTAAAAGTCGTACGGCATTGTTTCACCATTTCGGACGGGTGTTGCACCTTGCACCGTGGATGTTGCACCCTGCAGATATCGATTATTCGGACGGCCATAACTTCTGGCTCGATTAGAGTTACGGGAGCCATAACATGTCAAAATAAAGGCCTCGATGAGTTCTACGGCTTTGACAGCTTTCAGCCGTCAACGGATAGATTAATGCCCAAAAAGGACAACCCGAATCTAAATCGGGTCTCGTAAGTTTTTTACCCTTCGTTTTTTCGACACGTGGATTTCTACGGTAAAACAGGATTACTGTGGCTGGTCTTCGATTTATCATCGCTGGAGAATGGTGCACCATGGTACTGTTCCGTTTCAAATCCATGCACGCATTTCTAAAAGTCGTACGGCACTATTTCGCCATTTCGGACGGATGTTGCACCTTGCACCGTGGATGTTGCACCCTATAGATATCGATTATACGGACGACCATAACTTCTGGCTCATTTAGAGTTACGGGAGCCATAACCTGTCAAAACGAAGGCCTCGATGAGTTCTACGGCTTTGACAGCTTTCAGCCTTCAACGGATAGATTAATGCCCAAAACGGACAACTCGAATCTCAATCGGGTCTCGTAAGTTTTTTACCCTTCGTTTTTTCGACACGTGGATTTTTATGGTAAAACAGGATTACCGTGGCTGGCTTTCGATATACCATCGCTCGAGAGTGGTGCACCATGGTATTGTTCCATTTCAAATCCATGCACGCATTTCTAAAAGTCGTACGGCACTGTTTCGCCATTTCGGACGGATGTTGCACCTTGCACCGTGGATGTTGCACCCTGTAGATATCGATTATTCGGACGACCATAACTTTTGGGTCGTTTAGAGTTACGGGAGCCATAACCTGTCAAAAGGAAGGCCTCGATGAGTTCTACGGCTTTGACAGCTTTCAGCCGTCAAGGGATAGATTAATGGCCAAAAAGAACAACCCGAATCTCAATCGGGTCTCGTAAGTTTTTTACCCTTCGTTTTTTTGACACGTGGATTTTTACGGTAAAACAGGATTACGGTGGCTGTCCTTCGATTTACCATCATGGACAGTGGTGCACCATGGTGCTGTTCCGTTTCAAATCCATGCACGCATTTCTAAAAGTCGTACTGCACTGTTTCGCCATTTCGGACGGATGTTGCACCTTGCACCGTGGATGTTGCACCCTGTAAATATCGATTATTCGGACGGCCATAACTTTTGGCTCGTTTAGAGTTACGGGAGCCATAACCTGTCAAAACGAAGGCCTCGATGAATTCTACGGCTTTGACAGCTTTCAACCATCAACGGATAGATTAATGCCCAAAAAGGACAACCCGAATCTCAATCGGGCCTCGTAAGTTTTTTACCCTTCGTTTTTTCGACACGTGGATTTTTACGGTAAAACAGGATTACGGTGGCTGGCCTTCGATTTACCATCCTGGACAATGGTGCACCATGGTAATGTTTCGTTTCAAATCCATGCACGCATTTCTAAAAGTCGTACGGCACTGTTTCGCCATTTCGGACGGATGTTGCACCTTGCACCGTGGATGTTGCACCCTGTAGATATCGATTATTCGGACGGCCATAACTTCTGGCACGTTTAGAGTTACGGGAGCCATAACCTGTTAAAACGATGGCCTCGATGAGTTCTACGGCTTTGACAGCTTTCAGCCATCAACGGATAGATTAATGCCCAAAAAGGACAACCCGAATCTCAATCGGGTCTCGTAAGTTTTTTACCCTTCGTTTTTTCGACACGTGGATTTTTACGGTAAAACAGGATTACCTTGGCTGGCATTCGATTTACCATCGCTGGAGAGTAGTGCACCAGGGTACTGTTCCGTTTCAAATCCATGCACGCATTTCTTAAGTCGTACGACACTGTTTCGCCATTTTGGACGGATGTTGCACCTTGCACCGTGGATGTTTCACCCTGTAGATATCGATTATACGGACGACCATAACTTTTGGCTCGTTTAGAGTTGCGGGAGCCATAACCTGTCAAAACGAAGGCCTCGATGAGTTCTATGGCTTTGACCGCTTTCATCCGTCAACGGATAGATTAATGCCAAAAAAGGATAACCCGATTCTCAATCGGGTCTCGTAAGTTTTTTACCCTTCGTTTTTTCGACACGTGGATTTTTACGGTAAAACAGGATTACCGTGGCTGGCCTTCGATTTACCATCGCTGGAGAGTGGTGCACCATGGTACTGTTCCGTTTCAAATCCATGCACGCGTTTCTAAAAGTCGTACGACACTGTTTCGCCATTTCGGACGGATGTTGCACCTTGCACCGTGGATGTTGCACCCTGTAGATATCGATTATGCGGACGACCATAACTTCTGGCTCGTTTAGAGTTACGGGAGCCATAACTTGTCAAAACGAAGGCCTCGATGAGTTCTACAGCTTTGACAGCTTTCAGCCGTCAACGGATAGATTAATGCCCAAAAAGGAGAACCCGAATATCGGTCGGGTCTCGTAAGTTTTTTACCCTTCATTTTTTCGACACGTGGATTTTTACGGTAAAACGGGATTACCGTGGCCCGTCTTCGACTTCCCATCGCTAGAGAGTGGTGCACCATGGTACTGTTCCATTTCAAATCCATGCACGCATTTCTAAAAGTCGTACGACACTATTTCGCCATTTCGGACGGATGTTGCACCTTGCACCGTGGATGTTGCACCCTGTAGATATCGATTATTCGGACGGCCATAACTTCTGGCTCGTTTAGAGTTACGGGAGCCATAACCTGTCAAAACGAAGGCATCGATGAGTTCTACGGCTTTGACAGCTTTCATCCGTCAATGGATAGATTAATGCCCAAAAAGGACAACCCGAATCTCAATCGGGTCTCGTAAGTTTTTTACCCTTCGTTTTTTCGACATGTGGATTTTTACGGTAAAACAGGATTACCGTGGCTGGCCTTCGACTTACCATCGCTGGAGAGTGGTGAACCATGGTACTGTTCTGTTTCAAATCCATGCACGCATTTCTAAAAGTCGTACGACACTGTTTCGCCATTTCGGACGGATGTTGCACCTTGAACCGTGGATGTTGCACCCTGTAGATATCGATTATTCGGATGGCCATAACTTCTGGCTCGTTTAGAGTTACGGGAGCCATAACCTGTCAAAACGAAGGCCTCGATGAGTTCTATGGCTTTGATAGCTTTCAACCTTCAATGGATAGATTAATGCCCAAAAAGGACAACCCGAATCTCAATCGGGTCTCGTAAGTTTTTTACCCTTCGTTTTTTTCGACACGTGGATTTTTACGGTAAAACAGGATTACGGTGGCTGGTCTTCGGTTTACCATCGCTGGAGAGTGGTGCACCATTGTACTGTTCCGTTTCAAATCCATGCATGCATTTCTAAAAGTCGTACGGCACTGTTTCTCCATTTCGGACGGATGTTGCACCTTGCACCGTGGATGTTGCACCCTGTAGATATCGATTATTCAAACGGCCATAACTTCTGGCTCGTTTAGAGTTACGGGAGCCATAACCTGTCAAAACGAAGACCTCGATGAGTTCTATGGCTTTGACAGTTTTCAGCCGTCAACGGATAGATTAATGCCCATAAAGGACAACCCGAATCTCGATCAGGTCTCGTAAGTTTTTTACCCTTCGTTTTTTCGACACGTGGATTTTTACGGCAAAACAGGGTTACCGTGGCTGGCCTTCGATTTACCATCGCTGGAGAGTGGTGCACCATTGTAATGTTCCGTTTCAAATCCATGCACGCATTTCTAAAAGTCTTACGACACTGTTTCGCCATTTCGGACGGATGTTGCGCCTTGCACCGTGGATGTTGCACCCTGTAGATATCGATTTTTCGGATGGCCATAACTTCTGGCTCGTTTAGAGTTACGGGAGCCATAACCTGTCAAAACGAAGCCTCGATGAATTCTACGGCTTTGATAGCTTTCAACCGTCAATGGATAGATTAATGCCCAAAAAGGACAACCCGAATCTCAATCGGGTCTCGTAAGTTTTTTACCCTTCGTTTTTTTCGACACGTGGATTTTTACGGTAAAACATGATTACGATGGCTGGTCTTCGGTTTACCATCACTGGAGAGTTGTGCACCATTGTACTGTTCCATTTCAAGTCCATGCACGCATTTCTAAAAGTCGTACGGCACTGTTTCGCCATTTCGGACGGATGTTGCACCTTGCACCGTGGATGTTGCACCCTGTAGATATCGATTATTCGGACGTCCATAACTTCTGGCTCGTTTAGAGTTACGAGAGCCATAACCTGTCAAAACGAAGGCCTCGATGAGTTCTACGGCTTTGACAGCTTTCAGCCGTCAAAGGATAGATTAATGCCCAAAAAGGACAACCCAAATCTCAATCGGGTCTCGTAAGTTTTTTACCCTTCGTTTTTTCGACATGTGGATTTTTACAGTAAAACAGGATTACCGTGGCTGGCCTTCGATTTACCATTGCTGGAGAGTGGTGCACCATGGTACTGTTCCGTTTCAAATCCATGCACGCATTTCTAAAAGTCGTACGACACTGTTTCGCCATTTCGGTCGGATGTTGCACCTTGCACCGTGGATGTTGCACCCTGTAGATATCGATTATTCGGACGACCTTAACTTATGGCTCGTTTAGAGTTACGGCAGCCATAACCTGTCAAAACGAAGGCCTCGATGAGTTATATGACTTTGATAGCTTTCTACCATCAACGGATAGATTAATGCCCAAAAAGGACATCCCGAATCTCAATCGGGTCTCGTAAGTTTTTTACCCTTCGTTTTTTCGACACGTGCATTTTCACGGTAAAACAGGATTATAGTGGCTCGTCTTCGATTTACCATCGCTGGAGAGTGGTGCACCATGGTACTGTTCCGTTTCAAATCCATGCACGTATTTCCAAAAGTCGTACGGCAATGTTTCGCCATTTCAGACGCATGTTGCACCTTGCACCGTGGATGTTGCACCTTGTAGATATCGTTTATATGGACGACCATAACTTTTGGCTCGTTTAGAGTTACGGGAGCCATAACCTGTCAAAACGAAGGCCTCGATGAGTTCTACGGCTTTGACCGTTTTAAGCCGTCAACGGATAGATTAATGCCCGAAAAGGACAACCCGAATCTCAATCGGGTCTCGTAAGTTCTTTACCCTTCGTTTTTTCGACACGGGGATTTTTACGGTAAAACAGGATTACGGTGGCTGGCCTTCATTTTACCATCGCTGGACAGTGGTGCACCATGGTACTGTTCCGATTCAAATCCATGCACGCTTTTCTAAAAGTCGTACGGCACTGTTTCGCCATTTCGGAGGATGTTGCACCTTGCACCGTGGATGTTGCACCCTGTAGATATCGATTATTCGGACGGCCATAACTTCTGGCTCATATAGAGTTACGGGAGCCATAACCTGTCAAAACGAAGGCCTCTATGAGTTCTACGGCTTTGATGGCTTTCAGCCTTCAACGGATGGATTAATGCCCAAAAAGGACAACCCGAATCTCAATCGGGTCTCGTAAGTTTTTTACCCTTCGTTTTTTCGACACGTGGATTTTTACGGTAAAACAGGATTACCGTGGCTTGCCTTCGGTTTACCATCGCTGGAGAGTGGTGCACCATGGTACTGTTCCGTTTCAAACCCATGCACGCATTTCTAAAAGTCGTACGGCGCTGTTTCGCCATTTCGAACGGATGTTGCACCTTGTAGATATCGATTATTCGGACGGCCATAACTTCTGGCTCGTTTAGAGTTGCAGGAGCCATAACCTGTCAAAACGAAGGCCTCGATGAGTTCTACGACTTTGATAGCTTTTAGCCGTCAACGGATAGACTAATGCCCAAAAAGGACAACCCGAATCTCAATCGGGTCTCGTAAGTATTTTACCCTTCGTTTTTTCGACACGTGGATTTTTACGGTAAAACGGGATTACCGTGGCCTGTCTTCGACTTCCCATCGCTGGAGAGTGGTGCACCATGGTACTGTTCCGTTTCAAATCCATGCACGCATTTATAAAAGTCATACGACACTGTTTCCCCATTTCGGACGGATGTTGCACCTTGCACCGTGTATATATCGATTATTCGGACGGCCATAACTTCTGGCTCGTTTAGATTTACGGGAGCCATAACCTATCAAAACGAAGGCCTCGATGAGTTCTATGGCTTTGACAGCTTTTTGCCATCAACGGATAGATTAATGCCAAAAAAGGACAACCCGAATCTCAATCGGGTCTCGTAAGTTTTTTACCCTTCGTTTTTTCGACACGTGCATTTTTACGGTAAAACAGGATTACGGTGGCTGGTCTTCGATTTACCATCGCTGGAGAGTGGTGCACAATGGTACTGTTCCGTTTCAAATCCATGCATGCATTTCTAAAAGTCGTACGACACTGTTTCGCCATTTCGGACGGATGTTGCACCTTGCACCGTGGATGTTGCACCCTGTAGATATCAATTATACGGACGACCATAACTTCTGGCTCGTTTAGAGTTACGGGAGCCACAACCTGTCAAAACGAAGGCCTTGATGAGTTCTACGGCCTTGACAGCTTTCAGCCGTCAACGGATAGATTAATGCCCAAAAAGGACAACCCGAATCTCAATCGGGTCTCGTAAGTTTTTTACCCTTCGTTTTTTCGACACGTGGATTTTTACGGTAAAACAGGATTACCGTGGCTGGCCTTCGATTTACCATCGGTGGAGAGTGGTGCACCATGGTACTGTTCCGTTTCAAATCCATGCACGCATTTCTAAAAGTCGTATGACACTGTTTCGCCATTTCGGACGGATGTTGCACCTTGCACCGTGGATGTTGCACCCTGTAGATATCAATTATTCGGACGGCCATAACTTCTGGCTCGATTAGAGTTACGGGAGCCATAACATGACAAAACGAAGGCCTCGATGAGTTCTACGGCTTTGACAGCTTTCAGCCGTCAACGGATAGATTAATGCCCAAAAAGGACAACCCGAATCTCAATCGGGTCTCGTATGTTTTTTACCTTTCGTTTTTTCGACACGTGGATTTTTACGGTAAAACAGGATTACGGTGGCTGGTCTTTGATTTACCATCGCTGGAGAGTGGTGCACCATGGTACTGTTCCGTTTCAAATCCATGCACGCATTTCTGAAAGTCGTACGGCACAGTTTCGCCATTTCGGACGGATGTTGCACCTTGCACCGTGGATGTTGCACCCTGTAGATATCGATTATTCGGACGGCCATAACTTCTGGCTCGTTTAGAGTTACGGGAGCCATAACCTGTCAAAACGAAGGCCTCGATGATTTCTACGGCTTTGACAGCTTTCAACCATCAATGGATAGATTAATGCCCAAAAAGGACAACCCGAATCTCAATCGGGTCTCGTAAGTTTTTTACCCTTCGTTTTTTCGACACGTGGATTTTTACGGTAAAACAGGATTACGGTGGCTGGTCTTCGATTTACCATCGTTGGAGAGTGGTGCACCTTGGTACAGTTCCGTTTCAAATCCATGCACGCATTTCTAAAAGTGTACGGCACTGTTTCGCCATTTCGGACGTATGTTGCACCTTGCACCGTGGATGTTGCACCCTGTAGATATCGATTATACGGACGACCATAACTTCTGGCTCGTTTAGAGTTACGGGAGCCATAACCTGTCAAAACGAAGGCCGCGATGAGTTCTACGGCTTTGACAGCTTTCAGCCGTCAACGGATAGATTAATGCCCAAAAAGGACAACCCAGATCTCAATCGGGTCTCGTAAGTTTTTTACCCTTCGTTTTTTCGACACGTGGATCTTTACGGTAGAACAGGATTACCGTGGCTGGCCTTCGATTTACCATCACTGGAGAGTGGTGCACCATGGTATTGTTCTGTTTCAAATCCATGCACGCATTTCTAAAAGTCGTACAGCACTGTTTCGCCATTTCGGATGGATGTTGCACCTTGCACCGTGGATGTTGCACCCTATAGATATCGATTATTCGGACGGCCATAACTTCTGGCTCGTTTAGAGTTACGGGAGCCATAACTTGTCAAAATGAAGGCCTCGATGAGTTCTATAGCTTTGACAGCTTTCAGCCGTCAACGGATAGATTAATGCCCAAAAAGGACAACCCGAATCTCAATCGGGTCTCGTAAGTTTTTTACCCTTCATTTTTTCGACACGTGGATTTTTACGGTAAAACAGGATTACAGTGGCTGGCTTCGATTTACCATCGCTGGACAGTGGTGCACCATGGTACTTTTCCTGTCAAATCCATGCATGCATTTCTAAAAGTCGTACGGCACTGTTTCGCCATTTCGAACGGATGTTGCACCTTGCACCGTGGATGTTGCACCTTGTAGATATCGATTATCCGGACGGCCATAACTTCTGGCTCGTTTAGAGTTGCAGGAGCCATAACCTGTCAAAACGAAGGCCTCGATGAGTTCTACGACTTTGATAGCTTTCAGCCGTCAACGGATAGATTAATGCCCAAAAAAGACAACCCGAATCTCAATCGGGTCTCGTAAGTTTTTTACCCTTCGTTTTTTCGACACGTGGATTTTTACGGTAAAACGGGATTACCGTGGCCCGTCTTCGACTTCCCATCGCTGGAGAGTGGTGCACCATGGTACTGTTTCGTTTCAAATCCATGCACGCATTTATAAAAGTCATACGACACTGTTTCACCATTTCGGACGGATGTTGCACCTTGCACCATGGTGTTGCACCCTGTAGATATCGATTATTCAAACGGCCATAACTTCTGGCTCGTTTAGAGTTACGGGAGCCATAACCTGTCAAAACGAAGGCCTCGATGAGTTCTACGGCTTTGACAGCTTTCAGCCATCAACGGATAGATTAATGCCCAAAAAGGACAACCCGAATCTAAATCGGGCCTCGTAAGTTTTTTATCCTTCGTTTTTTGGACACGTGGATTTTTACGGTAAAACAGGATTACCGTGGCTGGCCTTCGATTTACCATCGCTGGAGAGTGGTGCACCAAGGTACTGTTCCGTTTCAAACCCATGCACGCATTTCTAAAAGTCGTACGACACTGTTTCGCCATTTCGAACGGATGTTGCACCTTGCACCGTGGATGTTGCACCCTATAGATATCGATTATTCGGACGGCCATAACTTCTGGCTCGTTTAGAGTTACGGGAGCCATAACTTGTCAAAATGAAGGCCTCGATGAGTTCTATAGCTTTGACAGCTTTCAGCCGTCAACGGATAGATTAATGCCCAAAAAGGACAACCCGAATCTCAATCGGGTCTCGTAAGTTTTTTACCCTTCATTTTTTCGACACGTGGATTTTTACGGTAAAACAGGATTACGGTGGCTGGCCTTCGATTTACCATCGCTGGACAGTGGTGCACCATGGTACTTTTCCTGTCAAATCCATGCATGCATTTCTAAAAGTCGTACGGCACTGTTTCGCCATTTCGAACGGATGTTGCACCTTGCACCGTGGATGTTGCACCTTGTAGATATCGATTATTCGGACGGCCATAACTTCTGGCTCGTTTAGAGTTGCAGGAGCCATAACCTGTCAAAACGAAGGCCTCGATGAGTTCTACGACTTTGATAACTTTTAGCCGTCAACGGATAGATTAATGCCCAAAAAGGACAACCCGAATCTCAATCGGGTCTCATAAGTATTTTACCCTTCGTTTTTTCGACGCGTGGATTTTTTAAGTAAAACGGGATTACCGTGGCCTGTCTTCGACTTCCCATCGCTGGAGAGTGGTGCACCATGGTACTGTTCCGTTTCAAATCCATGCACGCATTTATAAAAGTCATACGACACTGTTTCACCATTTCGGACGGATGTTGCACCTTGCACCGTGGATGTTGCACCCTGTAGATATCGATTATTCAAACGGCCATAACTTCTGGCTCGTTTAGAGTTACGGGAGCCATAACCTGTCAAAACGAAGGCCTCGATGAGTTCTACGGCTTTGAAAGCTTTCAGCTGTCAACGGATAGATTAATGCCCAAAAAGGACAACCCGAATCTCAATCGGGTCTCTTAAGTTTTTTACCCTTCGTTTTTTTGACACGTGGATTTTTACGGTAAAACAGGATTACTGTGGCCCGTCTTCGACTTCCCATCGCTGGAGAGTGGTGCACCATGGTACAGTTCCGTTTCAAATCCATGCACGCATTTCTAAAAGTCGTACGGCACTGTTACCCCATTTCGGACGGATGTTGCACCTTGCACCGTGTAGATATCGATTATTCGGACGGCCATAACTTCTGGCTCTTTTAGAGTTACGGGAGCCATAACCTGTCAAAACGAAGGCCTCGATGAGTTCTATGGCTTTGATAGCTTTCAGCCATCAATGGATAGATTAATGCCCAAAAAGGACAACCCAAATCTCAATCGTTTCTCGTATGTTTTTTACCCTTCGTTTTTTCGACACGTGGATTTTTACAGTAAAACAGGATTACGGTGGCTGGTCTTCGATTTACCATCGCTGGAGAGTGGTGCACCATGGTGCAGTTCCGTTTCAAATCCATGTACGCATTACTAAAAGTCGTACGGCACTGTTTCGCCATTTCGGACGTATGTTGCACCTTGCGCCGTGGATGTTGCACCCCGTAGATATCGATTATACGAACGACCATAACTTCTGGCTCGTTTAGAGTTACGGGAGCCATAACCTGTCAAAACGAAGGCCGCGATGAGTTCTACGGCTTTGACGGCTTTCAGCCGTCAACGGATAGATTAATGCCCAAAAAGGACAACCCGAATCTCAATCGGGTCTCGTAAGTTTTTTACCCTTTGTTTTTTCGACACGTGGATCTTTACGGTAAAACAGGATTACCGTGGCTGGCCTTCGATTTACCATCGCTGGAGAGTGGTGCACCATGGTACTGTTCCGTTTCAAATCCATGCATGCATTTCTAAAAGTCGTACGGCACTGTTTCGCTATTTCGGACGGATGTTGCACCTTGCAACGTGGATGTTGCACCCTGTAGATATCGATTATACGGACGACCATAACTTCTAGCTCGTTTAGAGTTACTGGAGCCATAACCTGTCAAAACGAAGGCCTCGATGAGTTCTACGGCTTTGACAGCTTTCAGCCGTCAACGGATAGATTAATGCCCAAAAAGGACAACCCGAATCTCAATCGGGTCTCGTAAGTTTTTTACCCTTCGTTTTTTCGACACGTGGATTTTTACGGTAAAAGAGGATTACCGTGGCTGGCCTTCGATTTACCATCGCTGGAGAGTGGTGCACCATGGTACTATTCCGTTTCAAATCCATGCACGCATTTCTAAAAGTCGTATGACACTGTTTCGCCATTTCGGACGGATGTTGCACCTTGCACCGTGGATGTTGCACCCTGTAGATATCGATTATTCGGACGGCCATAACTTCTGGCTCGATTAGAGTTACGGGAGCCATAACATGTCAAAACGAAGGCCTCGATGAGTTCTACGGCTTTGACAGCTTTCAGCCGTCAACGGATAGATTAATGCCCAAAAAGGATACCCCGAATCTCAATCGGGTCTCGTATGTTTTTTACCCTTCGTTTTTCGACACGTGGATTTTTACGGTAAAACATGATTACGGTGGCTGGTCTTTGATTTACCATCGATGGAGAGTGGTGCACCATGGTACTGTTCCGTTTCAAATCCATGCACGCATTTCTAAAAGTCGTACGGCACTGTTTCGCTATTTCGGACGGATGTTGCACCTTGCACCGTGGATGTTGCACCCTGTAGATATCGATTATTCAAACGGCCATAAGTTCTGGCTCGTTTAGAGTTACGGGAGCCATAACCTGTCAAAACGAAGACCTCGATGAGTTCTACGGGTTTGACAATTTTCAGCCATCAACGGATAGATTAATGCCCAAAAGGACAACCCGAATCTCAATCGGGTCTCGTAAGTTTTTTACCCTTCGTTTTTTCGACACGTGGATTTTTACGGTAAAACAGGATTACCGTGGCTGGCCTTCGATTTACCATCGCTGGAGAGTGGTGCACCATGGTACTATTCCATTTCAAATCCATGCACGCATTTCTAAAAGTCGTACGACACTGTTTCGCCATTTCGGACGGATGTTGCACCTTGCACCGTGGATGTTGCACCCTGTAGATATCGATTATTCGGACGGCCATAACTTCTGGCTCGATTAGAGTTACAGGAGCCATAACATGTCAAAACCAAGGCCTCGATGAGTTCTACGGCTTTGACAGCTTTCAGCCGTCAACGGATAGATTAATGCCCAAAAAGGACAACCCGAATCTCAATTGGGTCTCGTATGTTTTTTACCCTTCGTTTTTCGACACGTGGATTTTTACGGTAAAACAGGATTACGGTGGCTGGTCTTAGATTTACCATCGCTGGAGAGTGGTGCACCATGGTACTGTTCCATTTCAAATCCATGCACGCATTTCTAAAAGTCGTACGGCACTGTTTCGCCATTTCGGACGGATGTTGCACCTTGCACCGTGGATGTTGCACCCTGTAGATATCGATTATTCAAACGGCCATAAGTTCTGGCTCGTTTAGAGTTACGGGAGCCATAACCTGTCAAAACGAAGACCTCGATGAGCTCTACGGCTTTGACAGTTTTCAGCCATCAACGGATAGATTAATGCCCATAAAGGACAACCCGAATCTCAATCGGGTCTCGTAAGTTTTTTACCCTTTGTTTTTTCGACACGTGGATTTTTACGGTAAAACAGGATTACCGTGGCTGGCCTTCGATTTACCATCGCTGGAGAGTGGTGCACCATGGTACTGTTCCGTTTCAAGTCCATGCACGCATTTCTAAAAGTCGTACGGCACTGTTTCGCCATTTCGGACGGATGTTGCACCTTGCACCGTGGATGTTGCACCCTGTAGATATCGATTATTCGGACGGCCATAACTTCTGGCTCGATTAGAGTTACGGGAGCCATAACATGTCAAAACGAAGGCCTCGATGAGTTCTACGGCTTTGACAGCTTTCAACCATCAATGGATAGATTAATGCCCAAAAAGGACAACCCGAATCTCAATCGTTTCTCGTATGTTTTTTACCCTTCGTTTTTTCGACACGTGGATTTTTACAGTAAAACAGGATTACGGTGGCTGGTCTTCGATTTACCATCGCTGGAGAGTGGTGCACCATGGTACAGTTCCATTTCAAATCCATGCATGCATTACTAAAAGTCGTACGGCGCTGTTTCGCCATTTCGGACGTATGTTGCACCTTGCACCGTGGATGTTGCACCCTGTAGATATCGATTATACGAACGACCATAACTTCTGGCTCGTTTAGAGTTACGGGAGCCATAACCTGTCAAAACGAAGGCCGCGATGAGTTCTACGGCTTTGACAGCTTTCAGCCGTCAACGGATAGATTAATGCCCAAAAAGGAAAACCCAAATCTCAATCGGGTCTCGTAAGTTTTTTACCCTTCGTTTTTTCGACACGTGGATCTTTACGGTAAAACAGGATTACCGTGGCTGGCCTTCGATTTACCATCGCTGGAGAGTGGTGCACCATGGTACTTTTCTGTTTCAAATCCATGCATGCATTTCTTAAAAGTCGTACGGCACTGTTTCGCTATTTCGGACGGATGTTGCACCTTGCACCGTGGATGTTGCACCCTGTAGATATCGATTATACGGACGACCATAACTTCTGGCTCGTTTAGAGTTACGGGAGCCATAACCTGTCAAAACGAAGGCCTCGATGAGTTCTACGGCTTTGACAGCTTTCAGCCGTCAACGGATAGATTAATGCCCAAAAAGGACAACCCGAATCTCAATCGGGTCTCGTAAGTTTTTTACCCTTCGTTTTTTCGACACATGGATTTTTACGGTAAAATAGGATTACCGTGGCTGGCCTTCGATTTACCATCGCTGGAGAGTGGTGCACCATGGTACTGTTCTGTTTCAAATCCATGCACGCATTTCTAAAAGTCATACGACACTGTTTCGCCATTTCGGACGGGTGTTGCACCTTGCACCGTGGATGTTGCACCATGTAGATATCGATTATTCGGACGGCCATAACTTCTGGTTCGTTTAGAGTTACGGGAGCCATAACCTGTCAAAACGAAGGCCTCGATGAGTTCTACGGCTTTGACAGCTTTCAGCCGTCAACGGATAGATTAATGCCCAAAAAGGACAACCCAAATCTCAATCGGGTCTCGTAAGTTTTTTACCCTTCGTTTTTTCGACACGTGGATCTTTACGGTAAAACAGGATTACCGTGGCTGGCCTTCGATTTACCAACGCTGGAGAGTGGTGCACCATGGTACTTTTCTGTTTCAAATCCATGCACGCATTTCTTAAAAGTCGTACGGCACTGTTTCGCTGTTTCGGACGGATGTTGCACCTTGCACCGTGGATGTTGCACCCTGTAGATATCGATTATACGGACGACCATAACTTCTGGCTCGTTTAGAGTTACGGGAGCCATAACCTGTCAAAACGAAGGCCTCGATGAGTTCTACGGCTTTGACAGCTTTCAGCCGTCAACGGATAGATTAATGCCCAAAAAGGACAACCTGAATCTCAATCGGGTCTCGTAAGTTTTTTACCCTTCGTTTTTTCGACACATGGATTTTTACGGTAAAATAGGATTACCGTGGCTGGCCTTCGATTTACCATCGCTGGAGAGTGGTGCACCATGGTACTGTTCTGTTTCAAATCCATGCACGCATTTCTAAAAGTCATACGACACTGTTTCGCCATTTCGGACGGATGTTGCACCTTGCACCGTGGATGTTGCACCATGTAGATATCGATTATTCGGACGGCCATAACTTCTGGCTCGTTTAGAGTTACGGGAGCCATAACCTGTCAAAACGAAGGCCTCGATGAGTTCTACGGCTTTGACAGCATTCAGCCGTCAACGGATAGATTAATGCCCAAAAAGGACAACCCGAATCTCAATCGGGTCTCGTTTGTTTTTTACCCTTCGTTTTTCGACACATGGATTTTTACGGTAAAACAGGATTACGGTGGCTGGTCTTTGATTTACCATCGCTGGAGAGTGGTGCACCATGGTACTGTTCCGTTTCAAATCCATGCACGCATTTCTAAAAGTCGTACGGCACTGTTTAGCCATTTCGGACGGATGTTGCACCTTGCACCGTGGATGTTGCACCCTGTAGATATCGATTATTCAAACGGCCATAAGTTCTGGCTCGTTTAGAGTTACGGGAGCCATAACCTGTCAAAACGAAGACCTCGATGAGTTCTACGGCTTTGACAGTTTTCAGCCATCAACGGATAGATTAATGCCCATAAAGGACAACCCGAATCTCAATCGGCTCTCGTATGTTTTTTACCCTTCGTTTTTTCGACACGTGGATTTTTACGGTAAAACAGGATTACCGTGGCTGGCCTTCGATTTACCATCGCTGGAGAGTGGTGCACCATGGTACTGTTCCGTTTCAAGTCCATGCACGCATTTCTAAAAGTCGTACGACACTGTTTCGCCATTTCGGACGGATGTTGCACCTTGCACCGTGGATGTTGCACCCTGTAGATATCGATTATTCGGACGGCCATAACTTCTGGCTCGATTAGAGTTACGGGAGCCATAACATGTCAAAACCAAGGCCTCGATGAGTTCTACGGTTTTGACAGCTTTCAGCCATCAACGGATAGATTAATGCCCAAAAAGGACAACCCGAATCTCAATCGGGTCTCGTATGTTTTTTACCCTTCGTTTTTCGACACGTGGATTTTTACGGTAAAACAGGATTACGGTGGCTGGTCTTTGATTTACCATCGCTGGAGAGTGGTGCACCATGGTACTGTTCCGTTTCAAATCCATGCACGCATTTCTAAAAGTCGTACGGCACTGTTTCGCCATTTCGGACGGATGTTGCACCTTGCACCGTGGATGTTGCACCCTGCAGATATCGATTATTCAAACGGCCATAAGTTCTGGCTCGTTTAGAGTTACGTGAGCCATAACCTGTCAAAACGAAGACCTCGATGAGTTCTACGGCTTTGACAGTTTTCAGCCATCAACGGATAGATTAATGCCCATAAAGGACAACCCGAATCTCAATCGGGTCTCGTAAGTTTTTTACCCTTCGTTTTTTCGACACGTGGATTTTTACGGTAAAACAGGATTACCATGGCTGGCCTTCGATTTACCATCGCTGGAGAGTGGTGCACCATGGTACTGTTCCGTTTCAAGTCCATGCACGCATTTCTAAAAGTCGTACGGCACTGTTTCTCCATTTCGGACGGATGTTGCACCTTGCACCATGGATGTTGCACCCTGTAGATATCGATTATTCGGACGGCCATAACTTCTGGCTCGATTAGAGTTACGGGAGCCATAACATGTCAAAACTAAGGCCTCGATGAGTTCTACGGCTTTGACAGCTTTCAACCATCAATGGATAGATTAATGCCCAAAAAGGACAACCCGAATCTCAGTCGTTTCTCATATGTTTTTTACCCTTCGTTTTTTCGACACGTGGATTTTTACAGTAAAACAGGATTACGGTGGCTGGTCTTCGATTTACCATCGCTGGAGAGTGGTGCACCACGGTACAGTTCCATTTCAAATCCATGCACGCATTACTAAAAGTCGTACGGCACTGTTTCGCCATTTCGGACGTATGTTGCACCTTGCACCGTGGATGTTACACCCTTTAGATATCGATTATACGAACAACCATAACTTCTGGCTCGTTTAGAGTTACGGGAGCCATAACCTGTCAAAACGAAGGCCGCGATGAGTTCTAGGGCTTTGACAGCTTTCAGCCGTCAACGGATAGATTAATGCCCAAAAAGGACAACCCAAATCTCAATCGGGTCTCGTAAGTTTTTTACCCTTCATTTTTTCGACACGTGGATCTTTACGGTAAAACAGGATTACCGCGGCTGGCCTTCGATTTACCATCGCTGGAGAGTGGTGCACCATGGTACTGTTCTGTTTCAAATCCATGCACGCATTTCTAAAAGTCGTACAGCACTGTTTCGCCATTTCGGACGGATGTTGCACCTTGCACCGTGGATGTTGCACCCTATAGATATCGATTATTCGGACGGCCATAACTTCTGGCTCGTTTAGATTTACGGGAGCCATAACCTGTCAAAACGAAGGCCTCGATGAGTTCTATGGCTTTGACAGCTTTCAGCCGTCAACGGATAGATTAATGCCCAAAAACGACAACCCGAATCTCAATCGGGTCTCGTAAGTTTTTTACCCTTCGTTTTTTCGACACGTGGATTTTTACGGTAAAACAGGATTACCGTGGCTGGCCTTCGATTTACCATCGCTGGAGAGTGGTGCACCATGGTACTGTTCCGTTTCAAATCCATGCACGCATTTCTAAAAGTCGTACGACACTGTTTCGCCATTTCGGACGGATGTTGCACCTTGCACCGTGGATGTTGCACACTGTAGATATCGATTATTCGAACGGCCATAACTTCGGGCTCGATTAGAGTTACGGGAGCCATAACACGTCAAAACGAAGGCCTCGATGAGTTCTACGGCTTTGACAGCTTTCAGCCGTCAACGGATAGATTAATGCCCAAAAAGGACAACCCGAATCTCAATCGGGTCTCGTATGTTTTTTACCCTTCGTTTTTCGACACGTGGATTTTTACGGTAAAACAGGATTACGGTGGCTGGTCTTTGATTTACCATCGCTAGAGAGTGGTGCACCATGGTACTGTTCCGTTTCAAATCCATGCACGCATTTCTAAAAGTCGTACGGCGCTGTTTCGCCATTTCTTACGGATGTTGCACCTTGCACCTTGGATGTTGCACCCTGTTGATATCGATTATTCAAACGGCCATAAGTTCTGGCTCGTTTAGAGTTACGGGAGCCATAACCTGTCAAAATGAAGACCTCGATGAGTTCTACGGCTTTGACAGTTTTCAGCCATCAACGGATAGATTAATGCCCATAAAGGACAACCCGAATCTCAATCGGGTATCGTAAGTTTTTTACCCTTCGTTTTTTCGACACGTGGATTTTTACGGTAAAACAGGATTACCGTGGCTGGCCTTCGATTTAACATCGCTGGAGAGTGGTGCACCACGGTACTGTTCCGTTTCAAGTCCATGCACGCATTTCTAAAAGTCGTACGGCACTGTTTTGCCATTTCGGACGGATGTTGCACCTTGCACCGTGGATGTTGCACCCTGTAGATATCGATTATTCGGACGGCCATAACTTCTGGCTCGTTTAGAGTTAAGGGAGCCATAACCTGTCAAAACGAAGGCCTCGATGAGTTCTACGGCTTTGACAGCTTTCAGCCGACAACGGATAGATTAATGCCCAAAAAGGACAACCCGAATCTCAATCGGGTCTCGTAAGTTTTTTACCCTTCGTTTTTTCGACACGTGGATTTTTACAGTAAAACAGGATTACCGTGGCTTGCCTTCGATTTACCATCGCTGGAGAGTGGTGCACCATGGTACTGTTCCGTTTCAAATCCATGCACTCATTTCTAAAAGTCGTACGGCACTGTTTCGCCATTTCGGATGGATGTTGCAACTTGCACCGTGGATATTGCACCCTGTAGATATCGATTATTCGGACGGCCATAACTTCTGGCTCGTTTAGGGTTACGGGAGCCATAACCTGTCAAAACGAAGGCCGCGATGAGTTCTACGGCTTTGACAGCTTTCAGCCGTCAACGGATAGATTAATGCCCAAAAAGGACAACCCAAATCTCAATCGGGTCTCGTAAGTTTTTTACCCTTCGTTTTTTCGACACGTGGATCTTTACGGTAAAACAGGATTACCGTGGCTGGCCTTCGATTTACCATCACTGGAGAGTGGTGCACCATGGTACTGTTCCGTTTCAAATCCATGCACGCATTACTAAAAGTCGTACGGCACTGTTTCGCCATTTCGGACGTATGTTGCACCTTGCACCGTGGATGTTGCACCCTGTAGATATCGATTATACGAACGACCATAACTTCTAGCTCGTTTAGAGTTACGGGAGCCATAACCTGTCAAAACGAAGGCCGCGATGAGTTCTACGGCTTTGACAGCTTTCAGCCGTCAACGGATAGATTAATGCCCAAAAAGAACAACCCAAATCTCAATCGGGTCTCGTAAGTTTTTTACCCTTCGTTTTTTCGACACGTGGATCTTTACGGTAAAACAGGATTACCGTGGCTGGCCTTCGATTTACCATCGCTGGAGAGTGGTGCACCATGGTACTTTTCTGTTTCAAATCCATGCACGCATTTCTAAAAGTCGTACGGCACTGTTTCGCTATTTCGGACGGATGTTGCACCTTGCACCGTGGATGTTGCACCCTGTAGATGTCGATTATACGGACGACCATAACTTCTGGCTCGTTTAGAGTTACGGGAGCCATAACCTGCCAAAACGAAGGCCTCGATGAGTTCTACGGCTTTGACAGCTTTCAGCCGTCAACGGATAGATTAATGCCCAAAAAGGACAACCCGAATCTCAATCGGGTCTCGTAAGTTTTTTACCCTTCGTTTTTTCGACACGTGGATTTTTACGGTAAAACAGGATTACCGTGGCTGGCCTTCGATTTACCATCGCTGGAGAGTGGTGCACCATGGTACTGTTCTGTTTCAAATCTATGCACGCATTTCTAAAAGTCGTACGACACTGTTTCGCCATTTCGGACGGATGTTGCACCTTGCACCGTGGATGTTGCACCATGTAGATATCGATTATTCGGACGGCCATAACTTCTGGCTCGATTAGAGTTACGGGAGCCATAACATGTCAAAATGAAGGCCTCGATGATTTCTACGGCTTTGACAGCTTTCAGCCGTCAACGGATAGATTAATGCCCAAAAAGGACAACCCGAATCTCAATCGGGTCTCGTTTGTATTTTACCCTTCGATTTTCGACACATGGATTTTTACGGTAAAACAGGATTACGGTGGCTGGTCTTTGATTTACCATCGCTGGAGAGTGGTGCACCATGGTACTGTTCCGTTTCAAATCCATGCACGCATTTCTAAAAGTCGTACGGCACTGTTTAGCCATTTCGGACGGATGTTGCACCTTGCACCGTGGATGTTGCACCCTATAGATATCGATTATTCAAACGGCCATAAGTTCTGGCTCGTTTAGAGTTACGGGAGCCATAACCTGTCAAAACGAAGACCTCGATGAGTTCTACGGCTTTGACAGTTTTCAGCCATCAACGGATAGATTAATGCCCATAAAGGACAACCCGAATCTCAATCGGGTCTCGTAAGTTTTTTACCCTTCGTTTTTTCGACACGTGGATTTTTACGGTAAAACAGGATTACCGTGGCTGGCCTTCGATTTACCATCGCTGGAGAGTGGTGCACCATGGTACTGTTCCGTTTCAAGTCCATGCACGCATTTCTAAAAGTCGTACGGCACTGTTTCGCCATTTCGGACGGATGTTGCACCTTGTACCGTGGATGTTGCACCCTGTAGATATCGATTATTCGGACGGCCATAACTTCTGGCTCGATTAGAGTTACGGGAGCCATAACATGTCAAAACCAAGGCATCGACGAGTTCTACGGTTTTGACAGCTTTCAGCCGTCAACGGATAGATTAATGCCCAAAAAGGACAACCCGAATCTCAATCGGGTCTCATATGTTTTTTACCCTTCGTTTTTCGACACGTGGATTTTTACGGTAAAACAGGATTACGGTGGCTGGTCTTTGATTTGCCATCGCTGGAGAGTGGTGCACCATGGTACTGTTCCGTTTCAAATCCATGCACGCATTTCTAAAAGTCGTACGGCACTGTTTCGCCATTTCGGACGGATGTTGCACCTTGCACCGTGGATGTTGCACCCTGCAGATATCGATTATTCAAACGGCCATAAGTTCTGGCTCGTTTAGAGTTACGGGAGCCATAACCTGTCAAAACGAAGACCTCGATGAGTTCTACGGCTTTGACAGTTTTCAGCCATCAACGGATAGATTAATGCCCATAAAGGACAACCCGAATCTCAATCGGGTCTCGTAAGTTTTTTACCCTTCATTTTTTCGACACGTGGATTTTTACGGTAAAACAGGATTACCGTGGCTGGCCTTCGATTTACCATCGCTGGAGAGTGGTGCACCATGGTACTGTTCCGTTTCAAGTCCATGCACGCATTTCTAAAAGTCGTACGGCACTGTTTTGCCATTTCGGACGGATGTTGCACCTTGCACCGTGGATGTTGCACCCTGTAGATATCGATTATTCGGACGGCCATAACTTCTGGCTCGATTAGAGTTACGGGAGCCATAACATGTCAAAACTAAGGCCTCGATGAGTTCTACGGCTTTGACAGCTTTCAACCATCAATGGATAGATTAATGCCCAAAAAGGACAACCCGAATCTCAATCGTTTCTCGTATGTTTTTTACCCTTCGTTTTTTCGACACGTGGATTTTTACAGTAAAACAGGATTACGGTGGCTGGTCTTCGATTTACCATCGCTGGAGAGTGGTGCACCACGGTACAGTTCCATTTCAAATCCATGCATGCATTACTAAAAGTCGTACGGCACTGTTTCGCCATTTCGGACGTATGTTGCACCTTGCACCGTGGATGTTGCACCCTGTAGATATCGATTATACGAACAACCATAACTTCTGGCTCGTTTAGAGTTACGGGAGCCATAACCTGTCAAAACGAAGGCCGCGATGAGTTCTACGGCTTTGACAGCTTTCAGCCGTCAACGGATAGATTAATGCCCAAAAAGCAACCCAAATCTCAATCGGGTCTCGTAAGTTTTTTACCCTTCGTTTTTCGACACGTGGATTTTTACGGTAAAACAGGATTACGGTGGCTGGTCTTTGATTTACCATCGCTGGAGAGTGGTGCACCATGGTACTGTTCCGTTTCAAATCCATGCACGCATTTCTAAAAGTCGTACAGCACTGTTTCGCCATTTCGGACGGATGTTGCACATTGCACCGTGGATGTTGCACCCTATAGATATCGATTATTCGGACGGCCATAACTTCTGGCTCGTTTAGATTTACGGGAGCCATAACCTGTCAAAACGAAGGCCTCGATGAGTTCTATGGCTTTGACAGCTTTCAGCCGTCAACGGATAGATTAATGCCCAAAAACGACAACCCGAATCTCAATCGGGTCTCGTAAGTTTTTTACCCTTCGTTTTTTCGACACATGGATTTTTACGGTAAAACAGGATTACCGTGGCTGGCCTTCGATTTACCATCGCTGGAGAGTGGTGCACCATGGTACTGTTCCGTTTCAAATCCATGCACGCATTTCTAAAAGTCGTACGACACTGTTTCGCCATTTCGGACGGATGTTGCACCTTGCACCGTGGATGTTGCACACTGTAGATATCGATTATTCGAACGGCCATAACTTCTGGCTCGATTAGAGTTACGGGAGCCATAACACGTCAAAACGAAGGCCTCGATGAGTTCTACGGCTTTGACAGCTTTCAGCCGTCAACGGATAGATTAATGCCCAAAAAGGACAACCCGAATCTCAATCGGGTCTCGTAAGTTTTTTACCCTTCGTTTTTCGACACGTGGATTTTTACGGTAAAACAGGATTACGGTGGCTGGTCTTTGATTTACCATCGCTGGAGAGTGGTGCACCATGATACTGTTCCGTTTCAAATCCATGCACGCATTTCTAAAAGTCGTACGGCACTGTTTCGCCATTTCGGACGGATGTTGCACCTTGCACCGTGGATGTTGCACCCTGCAGATATCGATTATTCAAACGGCCATAAGTTCTGGCTCGTTTAGAGTTACGGGAGCCATAACCTGTCAAAACGAAGACCTCGATGAGTTCTACGGCTTTGACAGTTTTCAGCCATCAACGGATAGATTAATGCCCATAAAGGACAACCCGAATCTCAATCGGGTCTCGTAAGTTTTTTACCCTTCGTTTTTTCGACACGTGGATCTTTACGGTAAAACAGGATTATCGTGGCTGGCCTTCGATTTACCATCGCTGGAGAGTGGTGCACCATGGTACTGTTCTGCTTCAAATCCATGCACGCATTTCTTAAAGTCGTAAAGCACTGTTTCGCTATTTCGGACGGATGTTGCACCTTGCACCGTGGATGTTGCACCCTATAGATATCGATTATTCGGACGGCCATAACTTCTGGCTCGTTTAGAGTTACGGGAGCCATAACCTGTCAAAACGAAGGCCTCGATGAGTTCTATAGCTTTGATAGCTTTCAGCCGTCAACGGATAGAATAATGCCCAAAAAGGACAACCCGAATCTCAATCGGGTCTCGTAAGTTTTTTACCCTTCATTTTTTCGACACGTGGATTTTTACGGTAAAACAGGATTACGGTGGCTGGCCTTCGATTTACCATCGCTGGACAGTGGCGCACCATGGTACTGTTCCTTTCAAATCCATGCATGCATTTCTAAAAGTCGTACGACACTGTTTCGCCATTTCGAACGGATGTTGCACCTTGCACCGTGGATGTTGCACCTTGTAGATATCGATTATTCGGACGGCCATAACTTCTGGCTCGTTTAGAGTTACGGAGCCATAACCTGTCAAAACGAAGGCCTCGATGAGTTCTACGACTTTGATAGCTTTCAGCCATCAACGGATAGATTAATGCCCAAAAAAGACAACCCGAATCTCAATCGGGTCTCGTAAGTTTTTTACTCTTCGTTTTTTCGATACGTGGATTTTTACGGTAAAAATGGATTACCGTGGCCCGTCATCGACTTCCCATCGCTGGAGAGTGGTGCGCCATGGTACTGTTCCGTTTCAAATCCATGCACGCATTTATAAAAGTCATACGACACTGTTTCACCATTTCGGACGGATGTTGCACCTTGCACCGTGGATGTTGCACCCTGTAGATATCGATTATTCAAACGGCCATAACTTCTGGCTCGTTTAGAGTTACGGGAGCCATAACCTGTCAAAACGAAGGCCTCGATGAGTTCTACGGCTTTGATAGCTTTCAGCCATCAACGGATAGATTAATGCCCAAAAAGGACAACCCGAATCTCAATCGGGTCTCGTTAGTTTTTTACCCTTCGTTTTTTCGACACGTGGATTTTTACGGTAAAACAGGATTACCGTGGCCCGTCGTCGACTTCCCATCGCTGGAGAGTGGTGCACCATGGAACTGTTCCGTTTCAAATCCATGCACGCATTTCTAAAAGTCGTACGGCACTGTTTTCCCATTTCGGACGGATGTTGCACCATGCACCGTGTAGATATCGATTATTCGGACGGCCATAACTTCTGGCTCGTTTAGAGTTACGGGAGCCACAACCTGTCAAAACGAAGGCCTCGATGAGTTCTACGGCTTTGACAGCTTTCAGCCGTCAACAGATAGATTAATGCCCAAAAAGGACAACCCGAATCTCAATCGGGTCTCGTAAGTTTTTTACCCTTCGTTTTTTCGACACGTGGATTTTTACGGTAAAACAGGATTACCGTGGCTGGCCTTCGATTTACCATCGCTGGAGAGTGGTGCACCATGGTACTGTTCCGTTTCAAATCCATGCACGCATTTCTAAAAGTCGTACGACACTGTTTCGCCATTTCGGACGGATGTTGCACCTTGCACCGTGAATGTCGCACCCTGTAGATATCAATTATTCGGACGGCCATAACTTCTGGCTCGATTAGAGTTACGGGAGCCATAACATGTCAAAACGAAGGCCTCGATGAGTTATACGGCTTTGACAGCTTTCAGTCGTCAACGGATAGATTAATGCCCAAAAAGGACAACCCGAATCTCAATCGCGTCGCGTAAGTTTTTTACCCTTCGTTTTTTCGACACGTGGATTTCTACGGTAAAACAGGATTACGGTGGCTGGCCCTCGATTTACCATCCTGGACAGTGGTGCACCATGGTAATGTTCCGTTTCAAATCCATGCACGCATTTCTAAAAGTCGTACGGCAGTGTTTCGCCATTTCGGACGGATGTTGCACCTTGCACCGTGGATGTTGCACCCTGTAGATATCGATTATTCGGACGGCCATAACTTCTGGCTCGTTTAGAGTTACGGGAGCCATAACCTATCAAAACGAAGGCCTCGATGAGTTCTACGGCTCAGACAGCTTTCAGCCCTCAACGGATAGATTAATGCCCAAAAAGGACAACCCCAATCTCAATCGGGTCTCGTAAGTTTTTTACCCTTCGTTTTTTCGACACGTGGATTTTTACGGTTAAACGGGATTACCGTGGCCCGTCTTCGACTTCCCATCGCTGGAGAGCAGTGCAACATGGTACTGTTCCGTTTCAAATCCATGCACGCATTTCTAAAAGTCGTACGACACTGTTTCACCATTTCGGACGGATGTTGCACCTTGCACCGTGGATGTTGCACCCTATAGATATCGATTATACGGACGACCATAACTTCTGGCTCATTTAGAGTTACGGGAGCCATAACCTGTCAAAACGAAGGCCTCGATGAGTTCTACGGCTTTGACAGCTTTCAGCCTTCAACGGATAGATTAAGGCCCAAAACGGACAACCCGAATCTCAATCGGGTCTCGTAAGTTTTTTACGCTTCGTTTTTTCGACACGGGGATTTTTACGGTAAAACAGGATTACCGTGGCTGGCCTTCGATTTACCATCGCTGGGGAGTGGTGCACCATGGTACTGTTCCATTTCAAATCCATGCACACATTTCTAAAAGTCGTACGGCACTGTTTCGCCATTTCGGACGGATGTTGCACCTTGCACCGTGGATGTTGCACCCTATAGATATCGATTATATGGACGGCCATAACTTCTGGCTCGTTTGGAGTTACGGGAGCCATAACCTGTCAAAACGAAGGCCTCGATGAGTTCTACGGCTTTGATAGCCTTCAGCCGTCAACGGATAGATTAATGCCCAAAAAGGACAACCCCAATCTCAATCGGATCTCGTAAGTTTTTTACCCTTCGTTTTTTCGACACGTGGATTTTTATGGATAAACGGGATTACCGTGGCCCGTCTTCGACTTCCCATCGCTGGAGAGCAGTGCAACATGGTACTGTTCCGTTTCAAATCCATGCACGCATTTCTAAAAGTCGTACGAAACTGTTTCACCATTTCGGACGGATGTTGCACCTTGCACCGTGGATGTTGCACCCTATAGATATCGATTATACGGACGACCATAACTACTGGCTCATTTAGAGTTATGGGAGCCATGACCTGTCAAAACGAAGGCCTCGATGAGTTCTACGGCTTTGACTGCTTTCAGCCTTCAACGGATAGATTAATGCCCAAAACGGACAACCCGAATCTCAATCGGGTCTCGTAAGTTTTTTACGCTTCGTTTTTTCGACACGTGGATTTTTACGGTAAAACAGGATTACCGTGGCTGGCCTTCGATTTACCATCGCTGTGGAGTGGTGCACCATGGTACTGTTCCATTTCAAATCCATGCACGCATTTCTAAAAGTCGTACGGCACTGTTTCGCCATTTCGGACGGATGTTGCACCTTGCACCGTGGATGTTGCACCCTATAGATATCGATTATACGGATGGCCATAACTTCTGGCTCGTTTAGAGTTACGGGAGCCATAACCTGTCAAAACGAAGGCCTCGATGATTTCTACGGCTTTGATAGCTTTCAGCCGTCAACGGATAGATTAATGCCCAAAAAGGACAACCCGAATCTCAATCGGGTCTCATAAGTTTTTTGCCCTTCGTTTTTTCGACACGTGGATTTTTACGGTAAAACAGGATTACCGTGGCCCGTCTTCGACTTCCCATCGCGGGAGAGTGGTGCACCATGGAACTGTTCCATTTCAAATCCATGCACGCATTTCTAAAAGTCGTACGGCACTGTTTTCCTATTTCGGACGGATGTTGCGCCATGCACCGTGTAGATATCGATTATTCGGACGGCCATAACTTCTGGCTCGTTTAGAGTTACAGAAGCCATAACCTGTCAAAACGAAGGCCTCGATGAGTTCTATGGCTTTGACAGCTTTCTGCCATCAAAGGACAAACCGAATCTCAATCGGGTCTCGTAAGTTTTTTACCCTTCGTTTTTTCGACACGTGCATTTTTACGGTAAAACAGGATTACGGTGGCTGGTCTTCGATTTACCATCGCTGGAGAGAGGTGCACAATGGTACTGTTCCGTTTCAAATACATGCATTTCTAAAAGTCGTACGACACTGTTTCGCCATTTCGGACGGATGTTGCACCTTGCACCGTATATGTTGCACCCTATAGATATCGATTATACGGACGACCGTAACTTCTGGCTCGTTTAGAGTTACGGGAGCGACAACCTGTCAAAACGAAGACCTCGATGAGTTCTACGGCTTTGACAGGTTTCAGCCGTCAACAGATAGATTAATGCCCAAAAAGGACAACCCGAATCTCAATCGGGTCTCGTAAGTTTTTTACCCTTCGTCTTTTCGACACGTGGATTTTTACGGTAAAACAGGATTACCGTGGCTGGCCTTCGATTTACCATCGCTGGAGAGTGGTGCACCATGGTACTGTTCCGTTTCAAATCCATGCACGCATTTCTAAAAGTCGTACGACACTGTTTCGCTATTTCGGACGGATGTTGCACCTTGCACCGTGTATGTTGCACCCTGTAGATATCGATTATTCGGACGGCCATAACTTCTGGCTCGATTAGAGTTACGGGAGCCATAACATGTCAAAACGAAGGCCTCGATGAGTTCTACGGGTTTGACAGCTTTCAGCCGTCAACGGATAGATTAGTGCCCAAAAAGGACAACCCGAATCTCAATCGCGTTTCGTAAGTTTTTTACCCTTCGTTTTTTCGACACGTGGATTTCTACGGTAAAACAGGATTACGGTGGCTGGCCTTCGATTTACCATCCTGGACAGTGGTGCACCATGGTAATGTTCTGTTTCAAATCCATGCACGCATTTCTAAAAGTCGTACGGCAGTGTTTCTCCATTTCGGACGGATGTTGCACCTTGCACCGTGGATGTTGCACCCTATAGATATCGATTATACGAACGACCATAACTTCTGGCTCGTTTAGAGTTACGGGAGCCATAACCTGTCAAAACGAAGGCCGCGATGAGTTCTACGGCTTTGACAGCTTTCAGCCGTCAACGGATAGATTAATGCCCAAAAAGTACAACCCAAATCTCAATCGGGTCTCGTAAGTTTTTTACCCTTCGTTTTTTCGACACGTGGATTTTTACGGTAAAACGGGATTGCCGTAGCCCGTCTTCGACTTCCCATCGCTGGAGAGCAGTGCAACATGGTACTATTCCGTTTCAAATCCATGCACGCATTTCTAAAAGTCGTACGACACTGTTTCACCATTTCGGACGGATGTTGCACCTTGCACCGTGGATGTTGCACCCTATAGATATCGATTATACGGACGACCATAACTTCTGGCTCATTTAGAGTTACGGGAGCCATAACCTGTCAAAACGAAGGCCTCGATGAGTTCTACGGCTTTGACAGCTTTCAGCCTTCAACTGATAGATTAATGCCCAAAACGGGCAACCCGAATCTCAATCGGGTCTCGTAAGTTTTTTACGCTTCGTTTTTTTCGACACGTGAATTTTTACGGTAAAACAGGATTACCGTGGCTGGCCTTCGATTTACCATCGCTGGGGAGTGGTGCACCATGGTACTGTTCCATTTCAAATCCATGCACGCATTTCTAAAAGTCGTACGGCAATGTTTCGCCATTTTGGACGGATGTTGCACCTTGCACCGTGGATGTTGCACCGTGTAGATATCGATTATTCGGACGGCCATAACTTCTGGGTCGTTTAGAGTTACGGGAGCCATAACCTGTCAAAAGGAAGGCCTCGATGAGATCTACGGCTTTGATAGCTTTCAGCCGTCAAGGGAAAGATTAATGCCCAAAAAGAACAACCCGAATCCCAATCAGGTCTCGTAAGTTTTTTACACTTCGTTTTTTCGACACGTGGATTTTTACGGTAAAACAGGATTACGGCGGCTGTTCTTCGATTTACCATCGCTGGAGAGTGGTGAACCATGGTACTGTTCCGTTTCAAATCCATGCACGTATTTCTAAAAGTCGTACGGCACTGTTTTGCCATTTCGGACGGATGTTGCACCTTGCACCGTGGATGTTGCACCCTTTAGATATCGATTATTCGGACGGCCATAACTTTTGGCTCGTTTAGAGTTACGGCAGCCATAACCTGTCAAAACGAAGGCCTCGATGAATTCTTCGGCTTTGACAGCTTTCAACCATCAATGGATAGATTAATGCCCAAAAAGGACAACCCGAATCTCAATCGGGTCTCGTAAGTTTTTTACCCTTCGTTTTTTCGACACGTGGATTTTTGCGGTAAAACAGGATTACGGTGGTTGGCCTTCGATTTACCATCCTAGACAGTGGTGGACCATGGTAATGTTCCGTTTCAAATCCATGCACGCATTTCTAAAAGTCGTAAGGCACTGTTTCGCCATTTCGGACGGATGTTGCACCTTGCACTGTGGATATTGCACCCTGTAGATATCGATTATTCGGACGGCCTTAACTTCTGGCTCGTTTAGAGTTACGGGAGCCATAACCTGTCAAAACGAAGGCCTAGATGAGTTCTACGGCTTTGACAGCTTTCAGCCGTCAACGGATAGATTAATGCCCAAAAAGGACAACCCCAATCTCAATCGGGTCTCGTAAGTTTTTTACCCTTCGTTTTTTCGACACGTGGATTTTTACGGTAAAACGGGATTACCGCGGCCCGTCTTCGACTTCCCATCGCTGGAGAGTGGTGCAACATGGTACTGTTCCGTTTCAAATCCATGCATGCATTTCTAAAAGTCGTACGACACTGTTTCACCATTTCGGACGGATGTTGCACCTTGCACAGTGGATGTTGCACCCTGTAGATATCGATTATTCGGACTGCCATAACTTCTGGCTCGTTTAGAGTTACGGGAGCCATAACCTGTCAAAATGAAGGCCTCGATTAGTTCTACGGGTTTGACAGCTTTCAGCCGTCAACGGATAGATTAATGCCCAAAAAGGACAACCCGAATCTCAATCGGGTCTCGTAAGTTTTTTACCCTTCGTTTTTTCGACACGTGGATTTCTACGGTAAAACAGGATTACGGTGGCTGGTCTTCGATTTACCATCGCTGGAGAGTGTTGCACCATGGTACCGTTCCGTTTCAAATCCATGCACGCATTTTTAAAAGTCGTACGGCACTGTTTCGCCATTTCGGACGGATGTTGCACCTTGCACCGTGAATGTTGCACCCTGTAGATATCGATTATTCCCACGGCCATAACTTCTGGCTCGTTTAGAGTTACGGGAGCCATAACCTGTCAAAACGAAGGCCTCGATGAGTTCTACGGCTTTGACAGCTTTCAGCCGTCAACGGATAGATTAATGCCCAAAAAGGACAACCCGAATCTCAATCGGGCCTCGTAAGTTTTTTACCCTTCGTTTTTTCGTCACATGGATTTTTACGGTAAAACAGGATTACCGTGGCTGGCCTTCGATTTACCATCGCTGGAGAGTGGTGCACCATGGTACGGTTCCGTTTTAAATCCATGCACGCATTTATAAAAGTCGTACGACACTGTTTCGCCATTTCGGACGGATGTTGCACCTTGCACCGTGGATGTTGCACCCTGTAGATATCGATTATTCGGACGGCCATAACTTCTGGCTCGTTTAGAGTTACGGGAGCCATAACCTGTCAAAACGAAGGCCTCGATGAGTTATACGGCTTTGACAGCTTTCAGCCATCAACGGATAGATTAATGCCCAAAAAGGACAACCCGAATCTCAATCGGGTCTCGTAGGTTTTTTACCCTTCGTTTTTTCGACACGTGGATTTTTACGGTAAAACGGGATTACCGTGGCCCGTCTTCGACTTCCCATCGCTGGAGAGTGGTGCACCATGGAACTGTTCCGTTTCAAATCCATGCACGCATTTCTAAAAGTCGTACGACACTGTTTCGCCATTTCGGACGGATGTTGCACCTTGCACCGTGGATGTTGCACCCTGTAGATATCGATTATTCGGACTGCCATAACTTCTGGCTCGTTTAGAGTTACGGGAGCCATAACCTGTCAAAACGAAGGCCTCGATGAGTTCTACGGATTTGACAGCTTTGAGCCTTCAACGGATAGATTAATGCCCAAAACGGACAAACCGAATCTCAATCGGGTCTCGTAAGTTTTTTACGCTTCGTTTTTTCGACACGTGGATTTTTACGGTAAAACAGGATTACCGTGGCTGGCCTTCGATTTACCATCGCTGGGGAGTGGTGCACCATGGTACTGTTCCATTTCAAATCCATGCACGCATTTCTAAAAGTCGTACGGCAATGTTTCGCCATTTCGGACGGATGTTGCACCTTGCACCGTGGATGTTGCGCCGTGTAGATATCGATTATTCGGACGGCCATAACTTCTGGGTCGTTTAGAGTTACGGGAGCCATAACCTGTCAAAAGGAAGGCCTCGATGAGATCTACGGCTTCGACAGCTTTCAGCCACCAAGGGAAAGATTAATGTCCAAAACGAACAACCCGAATCTCAATCGGGTCTCGTAAGTTTTTTACCCTTCGTTTTTTCGACACGTGGATTTTTACGGTGAAACAGGATTACGGTGGCTGGTCTTTGATTTACCATCGCTGGAGAGTGGTGAACCATGGTACTGTTCCGTTTCAAATCCATGCACGCATTTCTAAAAGTCGTACGGCACTGTTTCGCCATTTCGGACGGATGTTGCACCTTGCACCGTGGATGTTGCACCCTGTAGATATCGATTATTCGGACGACCATAACTTTTGGCTCGTTTAGAGTTACGGGAGCCATAACCTGTCAAAACGAAGGCCTCGATGAATTCTTCGGCTTTGACAGCTTTCAACCATCAACGGATAGGTTAATGCCCAAAAAGGACAACCCGAATCTCAATCGGGTCTCGTAAGTTTTTTACCCTTCGTTTTATCGACACGTGGATTTTTACGGTAAAACAGGATTACGGTGGCTGGCCTTCGATTTACCATCCTAGACAGTGGTGCACCATGGTAATGTTCAGTTTCAAATCCATGCACGCATTTCTAAAAGTCGTAAGGAACTGTTTCGCCATTTCGGACGGATGTTGCACCTTGCACCGTGGATGTTGCACCCTGTAGATATCGATTATTCGGACGGCCTTAACTTCTGGCTCGTTTAGAGTTACGGGAGCCATAACCTGTCAAAACGAAGGCCTCGATGAGTTCTACGGCTTTGACAGCTTTCAGCCGTCAACGGATAGATTAATGCCCAAAAAGGACAACCCCAATCTCAATCGGGTCTCGTAAGTTTTTTACCCTTCGTTTTTTTGACACGTGGATTTTTACGGTAAAACGGGATTACCGTGGCCCGTCTTCGACTTCCCATCGCTGGAGAGCAGTGCAACATGGTACTGTTCCGTTTCAAATCCATGCACGCATTTCTAAAAGTCGTACGACACTGTTTCACCATTTCGGACGGATGTTGCACCTTGCACCGTGGATGTTGCACCCTGTAGATATCGATTATTCGGACTGCCATAACTTCTGGCTCGTTTAGAGTTACGGGAGCCATAACCTGTCAAAATGAAGGCCTCGATTAGTTCTACGGATTTGACAGCTTTCAGCCGTCAACGGATAGATTAATGCCCAAAAAGGACAACCCGAATCTCAATTGGGTCTCGTAAGTTTTTTACCCTTCGTTTTTTCGACACGTGGATTTCTACGGTAAAACAGGATTACGGTGGCTGGTCTTCGATTTACCATCGCTGGAGAGTGTTGCACCATGGTACCGTTCCGTTTCAAATCCATGCACGCATTTCTAAAAGTCGTACGGCACTTTTTCGCCATTTCGGACGGATGTTGCACCTTGCACCGTGGATGTTGCACCCTGTAGATATCGATTATTCCCACGGCCATAACTTCTGGCTCGTTTAGAGTTACGGGAGCCATAACCTGTCAAAACGAAGGCCTCGATGAGTTCTACGGCTTTGACAGCTTTCAGCCGTCAACGGATAGATTAATGCCCAAAAAGGACAACCCGAATCTCAATCGGGTCTCGTAAGTTTTTTACCCTTCGTTTTTTCGACACGTGGATTTTTACGGTAAAACAGGATTACCGTGGCTGGCCTTCGATTTACCATCGCTGGAGAGTGGTGCACCATGGTACTGTTCCATTTTAAATCCATGCACGCATTTCTAAAAGTCGTACGGCACTGTTTCGCCATTTCGGACGGATGTTGCACCTTGCACCGTGGATGTTGCACCCTGTAGATATCGATTATTCGGACGGCCATAACTTCTGGCTCGTTTAGAGTTATGGGAGCCATAACCTGTCAAAACGAAGGCCTCGATGAGTTCTACGGCTTTGACAGCTTTCAGCCGTCAACGGATAGATTAATGCCCAAAAAGGACAACCCGAATCTCAATCGGGTCTCGTAGGTGTTTTACCCTTCGTTTTTTCGACACGTGGATTTTTACGGTAAAACGGGATTACCGTGGCTGGCCTTCGATTTACCATCGCTGGAGAGTGGTGCACCATGGTACTGTTCCATTTTAAATCCATGCACGCATTTCTAAAAGTTGTACGGCACTGTTTCGCCATTTCGGACGGATGTTGCACCTTGCACCGTGGATGTTGCACCCTGTAGATATCGATTATTCGGACGGCCATAACTTCTGGCTCGTTTAGAGTTACGGGAGCCATAACCTGTCAAAACGAAGGCCTCGATGAGTTCTACGGCTTTGACAGCTTTCAGCCGTCAACGTATAGATTAATGCCCAAAAAGGACAACCCGAATCTCAATCGGGTCTCGTAGGTTTTTTACCCTTCGTTTTTTCGACACGTGGATTTTTACGGTAAAACGGGATTACCGTGGCCCGTCTTCGACTTCCCATCGCTGGAGAGTGGTGCACCATGGAACTGTTCCGTTTAAAATCCATGCACGCATTTCTAAAAGTCGTACGGCACTGTTTCGCCATTTCGGACGGATGTTGCACCTTGCACCGTGGATGTTGCACCCTGTAGATATCGATTATTCGGACTGCCATAACTTCTGGCTCGTTTAGATTTACGGGAGCCATAACCTGTCAAAACGAAGGCCTCGATGAGTTCTACGGCGTTGACAGCTTTCAGCCGTCAACGGATAGATTAATGCCCAAAAAGGACAACCCGAATCTCAATCGGGTCTCGTAAGTTTTTTACCCTTCGTTTTTTCGACACGTGGATTTTTACGGTAAAACAGGATTACCGTGGCTGGCCTTCGATTTACCATCGCTGGAGAGTGGTGCACCATGGTACTGTTCCGTTTTAAATCCATGCACGCATTTCTAAAAGTCGTACGGCACTGTTTCGCCATTTCGGACGGATGTTGCACCTTGCACCGTGGATGTTGCACCCTGTAGATATCGATTATTCGGACGGCCATAACTTCTGGCTCGTTTAGAGTTATGGGAGCCATAACCTGTCAAAACGAAGGCCTCGATGAGTTCTACGGCTTTGACAGCTTTCAGCCGTCAACGGATAGATTAATGCCCAAAAAGGACAACCCGAATCTCAATCGGGTCTCGTAGGTGTTTTACCCTTCGTTTTTTCGACACGTGGATTTTTACGGTAAAACGGGATTACCGTGGCTGGCCTTCGATTTACCATCGCTGGAGAGTGGTGCACCATGGTACTGTTCCATTTTAAATCCATGCACGCATTTCTAAAAGTTGTACGGCACTGTTTCGCCATTTCGGACGGATGTTGCACCTTGCACCGTGGATGTTGCACCCTGTAGATATCGATTATTCGGACGGCCATAACTTCTGGCTCGTTTAGAGTTACGGGAGCCATAACCTGTCAAAACGAAGGCCTCGATGAGTTCTACGGCTTTGACAGCTTTCAGCCGTCAACGTATAGATTAATGCCCAAAAAGGACAACCCGAATCTCAATCGGGTCTCGTAGGTTTTTTACCCTTCGTTTTTTCGACACGTGGATTTTTAAGGTAAAACGGGATTACCGTGGCCCGTCTTCGACTTCCCATCGCTGGAGAGTGGTGCACCATGGAACTGTTCCGTTTCAAATCCATGCACGCATTTCTAAAAGTCGTACGACACTGTTTCGCCATTTCGGACGGATGTTGCACCTTGCACCGTGGATGTTGCACCCTGTAGATATCGATTATTCGGACTGCCATAACTTCTGGCTCGTTTAGAGTTACGGGAGCCATAACCTGTCAAAACGAAGGCCTCGATGAGTTCTACGGCTTTGACAGCTTTGAGCCTTCAACGGATAGATTAATGCCCAAAAAGGACAACCCGAATCTCAATCGTGTCTCGTAAGTTTTTTACCCTTCGTTTTTTCGACACGGGGATTTTTACGGTAAAACAGGATTACCGTGGCTGGCCTTCGATTTACCATCGCTGGGGAGTGGTGCACCATGGTACTGTTCCATTTCAAATCCATGCACGCATTTCTAAAAGTCGTACGGCAATGTTTCGCCATTTCGGACGGATGTTGCACCTTGCACCGTGGATGTTGCGCCGTGTAGATATCGATTATATGGACGGCCATAACTTCTGGCTCGTTTGGAGTTACGGGAGCCATAACCTGTCAAAACGAAGGCCTCGATGAGTTCTACGGCTTTGATAGCCTTCAGCCGTCAACGGATAGATTAATGCCCAAAAAGGACAACCCCAATCTCAATCGGATCTCGTAAGTTTTTTACCCTTCGTTTTTTCGACACGTGGATTTTTATGGTTAAACGGGATTACCGTGGCCCGTCTTCGACTTCCCATCGCTGGAGAGCAGTGCAACATGGTACTGTTCCATTTCAAATCCATGCACGCATTTCTAAAAGTCGTACGAAACTGTTTCACCATTTCGGACGGATGTTGCACCTTGCACCGTGGATGTTGCACCCTATAGATATCGATTATACGGACGACCATAACTACTGGCTCATTTAGAGTTATGGGAGCCATGACCTGTCAAAACGAAGGCCTCGATGAGTTCTACGGCTTTGACAGCTTTCAGCCTTCAACGGATAGATTAATGCCCAAAACGGACAACCCGAATCTCAATCGGGTCTCGTAAGTTTTTTACGCTTCGTTTTTTCGACACGTGGATTTTTACGGTAAAACAGGATTACCGTGGCTGGCCTTCGATTTACCATCGTTGTGGAGTGGTGCACCATGGTACTGTTCCATTTCAAATCCATGCACGCATTTCTAAAAGTCGTACGGCACTGTTTCGCCATTTCGGACGGATGTTGCACCTTGCACCGTGGATGTTGCACCCTATAGATATCGATTATACGGATGGCCATAACTTCTGGCTCGTTTAGAGTTACGGGAGCCATAACCTGTCAAAACGAAGGCCTCGATGATTTCTACGGCTTTGATAGCTTTCAGCCGTCAACGGATAGATTAATGCCCAAAAAGGACAACCCGAATCTCAATCGGGTCTCATAAGTTTTTTGCCCTTCGTTTTTTCGACACGTGGATTTTTACGGTAAAACAGGATTACCGTGGCCCGTCTTCGACTTCCCATCGCTGGAGAGTGGTGCACCATGGAACTGTTCCGTTTCAAATCCATGCACGCATTTCTAAAAGTCGTACGGCACTGTTTTCCTATTTCGGACGGATGTTGCGCCATGCACCGTGTAGATATCGATTATTCGGACGGCCATAACTTCTGGCTCGTTTAGAGTTACAGAAGCCATAACCTGTCAAAACGAAGGCCTCGATGAGTTCTATGGCTTTGACAGCTTTCTGCCATCAAAGGACAAACCGAATCTCAATCGGGTCTCGTAAGTTTTTTACCCTTCGTTTTTTCGACACGTGCATTTTTACGGTAAAACAGGATTACGGTGGCTGGTCTTCGATTTACCATCGCTGGAGAGAGGTGCACAATGGTACTGTTCCGTTTCAAATACATGCATTTCTAAAAGTCGTACGACACGGTTTCGCCATTTCGGACGGATGTTGCACCTTGCACCGTATATGTTGCACCCTATAGATATCGATTATACGGACGACCGTAACTTCTGGCTCGTTTAGAGTTACGGGAGCGACAACCTGTCAAAACGAAGACCTCGATGAGTTCTACGGCTTTGACAGGTTTCAGCCGTCAACAGATAGATTAATGCCCAAAAAGGACAACCCGAATCTCAATCGGGTCTCGTAAGTTTTTTACCCTTCGTCTTTTCGACACGTGGATTTTTACGGTAAAACAGGATTACCGTGGCTGGCCTTCGATTTACCATCGCTGGAGAGTGGTGCACCATGGTACTGTTCCGTTTCAAATCCATGCACGCATTTCTAAAAGTCGTACGACACTGTTTCGCCATTTCGGACGGATGTTGCACCTTGCACCGTGTATGTTGCACCCTGTAGATATCGATTATTCGGACGGCCATAACTTCTGGCTCGATTAGAGTTACGGGAGCCATAACATGTCAAAACGAAGGCCTCGATGAGTTCTACGGGTTTGACAGCTTTCAGCCGTCAACGGATAGATTAGTGCCCAAAAAGGACAACCCGAATCTCAATCGCGTTTCGTAAGTTTTTTACCCTTCGTTTTTTCGACACGTGGATTTCTACGGTAAAACAGGATTACGGTGGCTGGCCTTCGATTTACCATCCTGGACAGTGGTGCACCATGGTAATGTTCTGTTTCAAATCCATGCACGCATTTCTAAAAGTCGTACGGCAGTGTTTCTCCATTTCGGACGGATGTTGCACCTTGCACCGTGGATGTTGCACCCTATAGATATCGATTATACGAACGACCATAACTTCTGGCTCGTTTAGAGTTACGGGAGCCATAACCTGTCAAAACGAAGGCCGCGATGAGTTCTACGGCTTTGACAGCTTTCAGCCGTCAACGGATAGATTAATGCCCAAAAAGTACAACCCAAATCTCAATCGGGTCTCGTAAGTTTTTTACCCTTCGTTTTTTCGACACGTGGATTTTTACGGTAAAACGGGATTGCCGTAGCCCGTCTTCGACTTCCCATCGCTGGAGAGCAGTGCAACATGGTACTATTCCGTTTCAAATCCATGCACGCATTTCTAAAAGTCGTACGACACTGTTTCACCATTTCGGACGGATGTTGCACCTTGCACCGTGGATGTTGCACCCTATAGATATCGATTATACGGACGACCATAACTTCTGGCTCATTTAGAGTTACGGGAGCCATAACCTGTCAAAACGAAGGCCTCGATGAGTTCTACGGCTTTGACAGCTTTCAGCCTTCAACTGATAGATTAATGCCCAAAACGGGCAACCCGAATCTCAATCGGGTCTCGTAAGTTTTTTACGCTTCGTTTTTTTCGACACGTGAATTTTTACGGTAAAACAGGATTACCGTGGCTGGCCTTCGATTTACCATCGCTGGGGAGTGGTGCACCATGGTACTGTTCCATTTCAAATCCATGCACGCATTTCTAAAAGTCGTACGGCAATGTTTCGCCATTTTGGACGGATGTTGCACCTTGCACCGTGGATGTTGCACCGTGTAGATATCGATTATTCGGACGGCCATAACTTCTGGGTCGTTTAGAGTTACGGGAGCCATAACCTGTCAAAAGGAAGGCCTCGATGAGATCTACGGCTTTGATAGCTTTCAGCCGTCAAGGGAAAGATTAATGCCCAAAAAGAACAACCCGAATCTCAATCGGGTCTCGTAAGTTTTTTACACTTCGTTTTTTCGACACGTGGATTTTTACGGTAAAACAGGATTACGGCGGCTGTTCTTCGATTTACCATCGCTGGAGAGTGGTGAACCATGGTACTGTTCCGTTTCAAATCCATGCACGCATTTCTAAAAGTCGTACGGCACTGTTTTGCCATTTCGGACGGATGTTGCACCTTGCACCGTGGATGTTGCACCCTTTAGATATCGATTATTCGGACGGCCATAACTTTTGGCTCGTTTAGAGTTACGGCAGCCATAACCTGTCAAAACGAAGGCCTCGATGAATTCTTCGGCTTTGACAGCTTTCAACCATCAATGGATAGATTAATGCCCAAAAAGGACAACCCGAATCTCAATCGGGTCTCGTAAGTTTTTTACCCTTCGTTTTTTCGACACGTGGATTTTTGCGGTAAAACAGGATTACGGTGGTTGGCCTTCGATTTACCATCCTAGACAGTGGTGGACCATGGTAATGTTCCGTTTCAAATCCATGCACGCATTTCTAAAAGTCGTAAGGCACTGTTTCGCCATTTCGGACGGATGTTGCACCTTGCACTGTGGATATTGCACCCTGTAGATATCGATTATTCGGACGGCCTTAACTTCTGGCTCGTTTAGAGTTACGGGAGCCATAACCTGTCAAAACGAAGGCCTAGATGAGTTCTACGGCTTTGACAGCTTTCAGCCGTCAACGGATAGATTAATGCCCAAAAAGGACAACCCCAATCTCAATCGGGTCTCGTAAGTTTTTTACCCTTCGTTTTTTCGACACGTGGATTTTTACGGTAAAACGGGATTACCGCGGCCCGTCTTCGACTTCCCATCGCTGGAGAGTGGTGCAACATGGTACTGTTCCGTTTCAAATCCATGCATGCATTTCTAAAAGTCGTACGACACTGTTTCACCATTTCGGACGGATGTTGCACCTTGCACAGTGGATGTTGCACCCTGTAGATATCGATTATTCGGACTGCCATAACTTCTGGCTCGTTTAGAGTTACGGGAGCCATAACCTGTCAAAATTAAGGCCTCGATTAGTTCTACGGGTTTGACAGCTTTCAGCCGTCAACGGATAGATTAATGCCCAAAAAGGACAACCCGAATCTCAATCGGGTCTCGTAAGTTTTTTACCCTTCGTTTTTTCGACACGTGGATTTCTACGGTAAAACAGGATTACGGTGGCTGGTCTTCGATTTACCATCGCTGGAGAGTGTTGCACCATGGTACCGTTCCGTTTCAAATCCATGCACGCATTTTTAAAAGTCGTACGGCACTGTTTCGCCATTTCGGACGGATGTTGCACCTTGCACCGTGAATGTTGCACCCTGTAGATATCGATTATTCCCACGGCCATAACTTCTGGCTCGTTTAGAGTTACGGGAGCCATAACCTGTAAAAACGAAGGCCTCGATGAGTTCTACGGCTTTGACAGCTTTCAGCCGTCAACGGATAGATTAATGCCCAAAAAGGACAACCCGAATCTCAATCGGGCCTCGTAAGTTTTTTACCCTTCGTTTTTTCGTCACGTGGATTTTTACGGTAAAACAGGATTACCGTGGCTGGCCTTCGATTTACCATCGCTGGAGAGTGGTGCACCATGGTACTGTTCCGTTTTAAATCCATGCACGCATTTATAAAAGTCGTACGACACTGTTTCGCCATTTCGGACGGATGTTGCACCTTGCACCGTGGATGTTGCACCCTGTAGATATCGATTATTCGGACGGCCATAACTTCTGGCTCGTTTAGAGTTACGGGAGCCATAACCTGTCAAAACGAAGGCCTCGATGAGTTATACGGCTTTGACAGCTTTCAGCCATCAACGGATAGATTAATGCCCAAAAAGGACAACCCGAATCTCAATCGGGTCTCGTAGGTTTTTTACCCTTCGTTTTTTCGACACGTGGATTTTTACGGTAAAACGGGATTACCGTGGCCCGTCTTCGACTTCCCATCGCTGGAGAGTGGTGCACCATGGAACTGTTCCGTTTCAAATCCATGCACGCATTTCTAAAAGTCGTACGACACTGTTTCGCCATTTCGGACGGATGTTTCACCTTGCACCGTGGATGTTGCACCCTGTAGATATCGATTATTCGGACTGCCATAACTTCTGGCTCGTTTAGAGTTACGGGAGCCATAACCTGTCAAAACGAAGGCCTCGATGAGTTCTACGGCTTTGACAGCTTTCAGCCTTCAACGGATAGATTAATGCCCAAAACGGACAAACCGAATCTCAATCGGGTCTCGTAAGTTTTTTACGCTTCGTTTTTTCGACACGTGGATTTTTACGGTAAAACAGGATTACCGTGGCTGGCCTTCGATTTACCATCGCTGGGGAGTGGTGCACCATGGTACTGTTCCATTTCAAATCCATGCACGCATTTCTAAAAGTCGTACGGCAATGTTTCGCCATTTCGGACGGATGTTGCACCTTGCACCGTGGATGTTGCGCCGTGTAGATATCGATTATTCGGACGGCCATAACTTCTGGGTCGTTTAGAGTTACGGGAGCCATAACCTGTCAAAAGGAAGGCCTCGATGAGATCTACGGCTTCGACAGCTTTCAGCCATCAAGGGAAAGATTAATGTCCAAAACGAACAACCCGAATCTCAATCGGGTCTCGTAAGTTTTTTACCCTTCGTTTTTTCGACACGTGGATTTTTACGGTGAAACAGGATTACGGTGGCTGGTCTTTGATTTACCATCGCTGGAGAGTGGTGAACCATGGTACTGTTCCGTTTCAAATCCATGCACGCATTTCTAAAAGTCGTACGGCACTGTTTCGCCATTTCGGACGGATGTTGCACCTTGCACCGTGGATGTTGCACCCTGTAGATATCGATTATTCGGACGACCATAACTTTTGGCTCGTTTAGAGTTACGGGAGCCATAACCTGTCAAAACGAAGGCCTCGATGAATTCTTCGGCTTTGACAGCTTTCAACCATCAACGGATAGGTTAATGCCCAAAAAGGACAACCCGAATCTCAATCGGGTCTCGTAAGTTTTTTACCCTTCGTTTTATCGACACGTGGATTTTTACGGTAAAACAGGATTACGGTGGCTGGCCTTCGATTTACCATCCTAGACAGTGGTGCACCATGGTAATGTTCAGTTTCAAATCCATGCACGCATTTCTAAAAATCGTAAGGAACTGTTTCGCCATTTCGGACGGATGTTGCACCTTGCACCGTGGATGTTGCACCCTGTAGATATCGATTATTCGGACGGCCTTAACTTCTGGCTCGTTTAGAGTTACGGGAGCCATAACCTGTCAAAACGAAGGCCTCGATGAGTTCTACGGCTTTGACAGCTTTCAGCCGTCAACGGATAGATTAATGCCCAAAAAGGACAACCCCAATCTCAATCGGGTCTCGTAAGTTTTTTACCCTTCGTTTTTTTGACACGTGGATTTTTACGGTAAAACGGGATTACCGTGGCCCGTCTTCGACTTCCCATCGCTGGAGAGCAGTGCAACATGGTACTGTTCCGTTTCAAATCCATGCACGCATTTCTAAAAGTCGTACGACACTGTTTCACCATTTCGGACGGATGTTGCACCTTGCACCGTGGATGTTGCACCCTGTAGATATCGATTATTCGGACTGCCATAACTTCTGGCTCGTTTAGAGTTACGGGAGCCATAACCTGTCAAAATGAAGGCCTCGATTAGTTCTACGGATTTGACAGCTTTCAGCCGTCAACGGATAGATTAATGCCCAAAAAGGACAACCCGAATCTCAATTGGGTCTCGTAAGTTTTTTACCCTTCGTTTTTTCGACACGTGGATTTCTACGGTAAAACAGGATTACGGTGGCTGGTCTTCGATTTACCATCGCTGGAGAGTGTTGCACCATGGTACCGTTCCGTTTCAAATCCATGCACGCATTTCTAAAAGTCGTACGGCACTTTTTCGCCATTTCGGACGGATGTTGCACCTTGCACCGTGGATGTTGCACCCTGTAGATATCGATTATTCCCACGGCCATAACTTCTGGCTCGTTTAGAGTTACGGGAGCCATAACCTGTCAAAACGAAGGCCTCGATGAGTTCTACGGCTTTGATAGCTTTCAGCCGTCAACGGATAGATTAATGCCCAAAAAGGACAACCCGAATCTCAATCGGGTCTCGTAAGTTTTTTACCCTTCGTTTTTTCGACACGTGGATTTTTACGGTAAAACAGGATTACCGTGGTTGGCCTTCGATTTACCATCGCTGGAGAGTGGTGCACCATGGTACTGTTCCATTTTAAATTCATGCACGCATTTCTAAAAGTCGTACGGCACTGTTTCGCCATTTCGGACGGATGTTGCACCTTGCACCGTGGATGTTGCACCCTGTAGATATCGATTATTCGGACGGCCATAACTTCTGGCTCGTTTAGAGTTATGGGAGCCATAACCTGTCAAAACGAAGGCCTCGATGAGTTCTACGGCTTTGACAGCTTTCAGCCGTCAACGGATAGATTAATGCCCAAAAAGGACAACCCGAATCTCAATCGGGTCTCGTAGGTGTTTTACCCTTCGTTTTTTCGACACGTGGATTTTTACGGTAAAACGGGATTACCGTGGCTGGCCTTCGATTTACCATCGCTGGAGAGTGGTGCACCATGGTACTGTTCCATTTTAAATCCATGCACGCATTTCTAAAAGTTGTACGGCACTGTTTCGCCATTTCGGACGGATGTTGCACCTTGCACCGTGGATGTTGCACCCTGTAGATATCGATTATTCGGACGGCCATAACTTCTGGCTCGTTTAGAGTTACGGGAGCCATAACCTGTCAAAACGAAGGCCTCGATGAGTTCTACGGCTTTGACAGCTTTCAGCCGTCAACGTATAGATTAATGCCCAAAAAGGACAACCCGAATCTCAATCGGGTCTCGTAGGTTTTTTACCCTTCGTTTTTTCGACACGTGGATTTTTACGGTAAAACGGGATTACCGTGGCCCGTCTTCGACTTCCCATCGCTGGAGAGTGGTGCACCATGGAACTGTTCCGTTTAAAATCCATGCACGCATTTCTAAAAGTCGTACGGCACTGTTTCGCCATTTCGGACGGATGTTGCACCTTGCACCGTGGATGTTGCACCCTGTAGATATCGATTATTCGGACTGCCATAACTTCTGGCTCGTTTAGATTTACGGGAGCCATAACCTGTCAAAACGAAGGCCTCGATGAGTTCTACGGCGTTGACAGCTTTCAGCCGTCAACGGATAGATTAATGCCCAAAAAGGACAACCCGAATCTCAATCGGGTCTCGTAAGTTTTTTACCCTTCGTTTTTTCGACACGTGGATTTTTACGGTAAAACAGGATTACCGTGGCTGGCCTTCGATTTACCATCGCTGGAGAGTGGTGCACCATGGTACTGTTCCGTTTTAAATCCATGCACGCATTTCTAAAAGTCGTACGGCACTGTTTCGCCATTTCGGACGGATGTTGCACCTTGCACCGTGGATGTTGCACCCTGTAGATATCGATTATTCGGACGGCCATAACTTCTGCCTCGTTTAGAGTTATGGGAGCCATAACCTGTCAAAACGAAGGCCTCGATGAGTTCTACGGCTTTGACAGCTTTCAGCCGTCAACGGATAGATTAATGCCCAAAAAGGACAACCCGAATCTCAATCGGGTCTCGTAGGTGTTTTACCCTTCGTTTTTTCGACACGTGGATTTTTACGGTAAAACGGGATTACCGTGGCTGGCCTTCGATTTACCATCGCTGGAGAGTGGTGCACCATGGTACTGTTCCATTTTAAATCCATGCACGCATTTCTAAAAGTTGTACGGCACTGTTTCGCCATTTCGGACGGATGTTGCACCTTGCACCGTGGATGTTGCACCCTGTAGATATCGATTATTCGGACGGCCATAACTTCTGGCTCGTTTAGAGTTACGGGAGCCATAACCTGTCAAAACGAAGGCCTCGATGAGTTCTACGGCTTTGACAGCTTTCAGCCGTCAACGTATAGATTAATGCCCAAAAAGGACAACCCGAATCTCAATCGGGTCTCGTAGGTTTTTTACCCTTCGTTTTTTCGACACGTGGATTTTTACGGTAAAACGGGATTACCGTGGCCCGTCTTCGACTTCCCATCGCTGGAGAGTGGTGCACCATGGAACTGTTCCGTTTCAAATCCATGCACGCATTTCTAAAAGTCGTACGACACTGTTTCGCCATTTCGGACGGATGTTGCACCTTGCACCGTGGATGTTGCACCCTGTAGATATCGATTATTCGGACTGCCATAACTTCTGGCTCGTTTAGAGTTACGGGAGCCATAACCTGTCAAAACGAAGGCCTCGATGAGTTCTACGGCTTTGACAGCTTTGAGCCTTCAACGGATAGATTAATGCCCAAAACGGACAAACCGAATCTCAATCGGGTCTCGTAAGTTTTTTACGCTTCGTTTTTTCGACACGTGGATTTTTACGGTAAAACAGGATTACCGTGGCTGGCCTTCGATTTACCATCGCTGGGGAGTGGTGCACCATGGTACTGTTCCATTTCAAATCCATGCACGCATTTCTAAAAGTCGTACGGCAATGTTTCGCCATTTCGGACGGATGTTGCACCTTGCACCGTGGATGTTGCGCCGTGTAGATATCGATTATTCGGACGGCCATAACTTCTGGGTCGTTTAGAGTTACGGGAGCCATAACCTGTCAAAAGGAAGGCCTCGATGAGATCTACGGCTTCGACAGCTTTCAGCCATCAAGGGAAAGATTAATGTCCAAAACGAACAACCCGAATCTCAATCGGGTCTCGTAAGTTTTTTACCCTTCGTTTTTTCGACACGTGGATTTTTACGGTGAAACAGGATTACGGTGGCTGGTCTTTGATTTACCATCGCTGGAGAGTGGTGAACCATGGTACTGTTCCGTTTCAAATCCATGCACGCATTTCTAAAAGTCGTACGGCACTGTTTCGCCATTTCGGACGGATGTTGCACCTTGCACCGTGGATGTTGCACCCTGTAGATATCGATTATTCGGACGACCATAACTTTTGGCTCGTTTAGAGTTACGGGAGCCATAACCTGTCAAAACGAAGGCCTCGATGAATTCTTCGGCTTTGACAGCTTTCAACCATCAACGGATAGGTTAATGCCCAAAAAGGACAACCCGAATCTCAATCGGGTCTCGTAAGTTTTTTACCCTTCGTTTTATCGACACGTGGATTTTTACGGTAAAACAGGATTACGGTGGCTGGCCTTCGATTTACCATCCTAGACAGTGGTGCACCATGGTAATGTTCAGTTTCAAATCCATGCACGCATTTCTAAAAGTCGTAAGGCACTGTTTCGCCATTTCGGACGGATGTTGCACCTTGCACCGTGGATGTTGCACCCTGTAGATATCGATTATTCGGACGGCCTTAACTTCTGGCTCGTTTAGAGTTACGGGAGCCATAACCTGTCAAAACGAAGGCCTCGATGAGTTCTACGGCTTTGACAGCTTTCAGCCGTCAACGGATAGATTAATGCCCAAAAAGGACAACCCCAATCTCAATCGGGTCTCGTAAGTTTTTTACCCTTCGTTTTTTTGACACGTGGATTTTTACGGTAAAACGGGATTACCGTGGCCCGTCTTCGACTTCCCATCGCTGGAGAGCAGTGCAACATGGTACTGTTCCGTTTCAAATCCATGCACGCATTTCTAAAAGTCGTACGACACTGTTTCACCATTTCGGACGGATGTTGCACCTTGCACCGTGGATGTTGCACCCTGTAGATATCGATTATTCGGACTGCCATAACTTCTGGCTCGTTTAGAGTTACGGGAGCCATAACCTGTCAAAATGAAGGCCTCGATTAGTTCTACGGATTTGACAGCTTTCAGCCGTCAACGGATAGATTAATGCCCAAAAAGGACAACCCGAATCTCAATTGGGTCTCGTAAGTTTTTTACCCTTCGTTTTTTCGACACGTGGATTTCTACGGTAAAACAGGATTACGGTGGCTGGTCTTCGATTTACCATCGCTGGAGAGTGTTGCACCATGGTACCGTTCCGTTTCAAATCCATGCACGCATTTCTAAAAGTCGTACGGCACTTTTTCGCCATTTCGGACGGATGTTGCACCTTGCACCGTGGATGTTGCACCCTGTAGATATCGATTATTCCCACGGCCATAACTTCTGGCTCGTTTAGAGTTACGGGAGCCATAACCTGTCAAAACGAAGGCCTCGATGAGTTCTACGGCTTTGACAGCTTTCAGCCGTCAACGGATAGATTAATGCCCAAAAAGGACAACCCGAATCTCAATCGGGTCTCGTAAGTTTTTTACCCTTCGTTTTTTCGACACGTGGATTTTTACGGTAAAACAGGATTACCGTGGCTGGCCTTCGATTTACCATCGCTGGAGAGTGGTGCACCATGGTACTGTTCCGTTTAAAATCCATGCACGCATTTCTAAAAGTCGTACGGCACTGTTTCGCCATTTCGGACGGATGTTGCACCTTGCACCGTGGATGTTGCACCCTGTAGATATCGATTATTCGGACTGCCATAACTTCTGGCTCGTTTAGATTTACGGGAGCCATAACCTGTCAAAACGAAGGCCTCGATGAGTTCTACGGCGTTGACAGCTTTCAGCCGTCAACGGATAGATTAATGCCCAAAAAGGACAACCCGAATCTCAATCGGGTCTCGTAAGTTTTTTACCCTTCGTTTTTTCGACACGTGGATTTTTACGGTAAAACAGGATTACCGTGGCTGGCCTTCGATTTACCATCGCTGGAGAGTGGTGCACCATGGTACTGTTCCGTTTTAAATCCATGCACGCATTTCTAAAAGTCGTACGGCTCTGTTTCGCCATTTCGGACGGATGTTGCACCTTGCACCGTGGATGTTGCACCCTGTAGATATCGATTATTCGGACGGCCATAACTTCTGGCTCGTTTAGAGTTATGGGAGCCATAACCTGTCAAAACGAAGGCCTCGATGAGTTCTACGGCTTTGACAGCTTTCAGCCGTCAACGGATAGATTAATGCCCAAAAAGGACAACCCGAATCTCAATCGGGTCTCGTAGGTGTTTTACCCTTCGTTTTTTCGACACGTGGATTTTTACGGTAAAACGGGATTACCGTGGCTGGCCTTCGATTTACCATCGCTGGAGAGTGGTGCACCATGGTACTGTTCCATTTTAAATCCATGCACGCATTTCTAAAAGTTGTACGGCACTGTTTCGCCATTTCGGACGGATGTTGCACCTTGCACCGTGGATGTTGCACCCTGTAGATATCGATTATTCGGACGGCCATAACTTCTGGCTCGTTTAGAGTTACGGGAGCCATAACCTGTCAAAACGAAGGCCTCGATGAGTTCTACGGCTTTGATAGCTTTCATCCGTCAACGGATAGATTAATGCCCAAAAAGGACAACCTGAATCTCAATCGGGTCTCGTAAGTTTTTTACCCTTCGTTTTTTCGACACGTGGATTTTTACGGTAAAACAGGATTACGGTGGCTGGCCTTCGATTTACCATCGCTGGACAGTGGTGCACCATGGTACTGTTCCGTTTCAAATCCATGCACGCATTTCTAAAAGTCGTACGGCACTGTTTCGCCATTTCGGACGGATGTTGCACCTTGCACCGTGGATGTTGCACCCTGTAGATATCGATTATTCGGACGGCCATAACTTCTGGCTCGTTTAGAGTTATGGGAGCCATAACCTGTCAAAACGAAGGCCTCGATGAGTTCTACGGCTTTGACAGCTTTCAGCCGTCAACGGATAGATTAATGCCCAAAAAGGACAACCCGAATCTCAATCGGGTCTCGTAGGTGTTTTACCCTTCGTTTTTTCGACACGTGGATTTTTACGGTAAAACGGGATTACCGTGGCTGGCCTTCGATTTACCATCGCTGGAGAGTGGTGCACCATGGTACTGTTCCATTTTAAATCCATGCACGCATTTCTAAAAGTTGTACGGCACTGTTTCGCCATTTCGGACGGATGTTGCACCTTGCACCGTGGATGTTGCACCCTGTAGATATCGATTATTCGGACGGCCATAACTTCTGGCTCGTTTAGAGTTACGGGAGCCATAACCTGTCAAAACGAAGGCCTCGATGAGTTCTACGGCTTTGACAGCTTTCAGCCGTCAACGTATAGATTAATGCCCAAAAAGGACAACCCGAATCTCAATCGGGTCTCGTAGGTTTTTTACCCTTCGTTTTTTCGACACGTGGATTTTTACGGTAAAACGGGATTACCGTGGCCCGTCTTCGACTTCCCATCGCTGGAGAGTGGTGCACCATGGAACTGTTCCGTTTAAAATCCATGCACGCATTTCTAAAAGTCGTACGGCACTGTTTCGCCATTTCGGACGGATGTTGCACCTTGCACCGTGGATGTTGCACCCTGTAGATATCGATTATTCGGACTGCCATAACTTCTGGCTCGTTTAGATTTACGGGAGCCATAACCTGTCAAAACGAAGGCCTCGATGAGTTCTACGGCGTTGACAGCTTTCAGCCGTCAACGGATAGATTAATGCCCAAAAAGGACAACCCGAATCTCAATCGGGTCTCGTAAGTTTTTTACCCTTCGTTTTTTCGACACGTGGATTTTTACGGTAAAACAGGATTACCGTGGCTGGCCTTCGATTTACCATCGCTGGAGAGTGGTGCACCATGGTACTGTTCCGTTTTAAATCCATGCACGCATTTCTAAAAGTCGTACGGCTCTGTTTCGCCATTTCGGACGGATGTTGCACCTTGCACCGTGGATGTTGCACCCTGTAGATATCGATTATTCGGACGGCCATAACTTCTGGCTCGTTTAGAGTTATGGGAGCCATAACCTGTCAAAACGAAGGCCTCGATGAGTTCTACGGCTTTGACAGCTTTCAGCCGTCAACGGATAGATTAATGCCCAAAAAGGACAACCCGAATCTCAATCGGGTCTCGTAGGTGTTTTACCCTTCGTTTTTTCGACACGTGGATTTTTACGGTAAAACGGGATTACCGTGGCTGGCCTTCGATTTACCATCGCTGGAGAGTGGTGCACCATGGTACTGTTCCATTTTAAATCCATGCACGCATTTCTAAAAGTTGTACGGCACTGTTTCGCCATTTCGGACGGATGTTGCACCTTGCACCGTGGATGTTGCACCCTGTAGATATCGATTATTCGGACGGCCATAACTTCTGGCTCGTTTAGAGTTACGGGAGCCATAACCTGTCAAAACGAAGGCCTCGATGAGTTCTACGGCTTTGACAGCTTTCAGCCGTCAACGTATAGATTAATGCCCAAAAAGGACAACCCGAATCTCAATCGGGTCTCGTAGGTTTTTTACCCTTCGTTTTTTCGACACGTGGATTTTTACGGTAAAACGGGATTACCGTGGCCCGTCTTCGACTTCCCATCGCTGGAGAGTGGTGCACCATGGAACTGTTCCGTTTAAAATCCATGCACGCATTTCTAAAAGTCGTACGGCACTGTTTCGCCATTTCGGACGGATGTTGCACCTTGCACCGTGGATGTTGCACCCTGTAGATATCGATTATTCGGACTGCCATAATTTCTGGCTCGTTTAGATTTACGGGAGCCATAACCTGTCAAAACGAAGGCCTCGATGAGTTCTACGGCGTTGACAGCTTTCAGCCGTCAATGGATAGATTAATGCCCAAAAAGGACAACCCGAATCTCAATCGGGTCTCGTAAGTTTTTTACCCTTCGTTTTTTCGACACGTGGATTTCTACGGTAAAACGGGATTACCATGGCCCGTCTTCGACTTCCCATCGCTGGAGAGGGGTGCACCATGGTACTGTTCCGTTTCAAATCCATGCACGCATTTTTAAAAGTCGTACGACACTGTTTCACCATTTCGGACGGATGTTGCACCTTGCACCGTGGATGTTTTACCCTGTAGTTATCGATTATTCAAACGGGCATAACTTCTGGCTCGTTTAGAGTTACGGAAGCCATAACCTGTCAAAACGAAGGCCTCGATGAGTTCTACGGCTTTGACGTCTTTCAGTCGTCAACAGATAGATTAATGCCCAAAAAGGACAACCCGAATCTCAATCGGGTCTCGTAAGTTTTTTACCCTTCGTTTTTTCGACACGTGGATTTTTACGGTAAAAGAGGATTACCGTGGCCCGTCTTCGACTTCCCATCGCTGGAGAGTGGTGCACCATGGTACTGTTCCATTTCAAATCCATGCACGCATTTCTAAAAGTCGTACGGCACTGTTTCGCCATTTCGGACGGATGTTGCACCTTGCACCGTGGATGTTGCACCCTGTAGATATCGATTATTCGGATGGCCATAACTTCTGGCTCGTTTAGAGTTACGGGAGCCATAACCTGTCAAAACGAAGGCCTCGATGAGTTATATGGCTTTGACAGCTTTCAACCGTCAACGGATAGAATAATGCCCAAAAAGGACAACCCAAATCTCAATCGGGACTCGTAAGTTTTTTACCCTTCGTTTTTTCGACACGTGCATTTTTACGGTAAAATAGGATTACGGTGGCTGGTCTTCGATTTACCATCGCTGGAGAGTGGTGCACCATGGTACTGTTCCATTTCAAATCCATGCACGCATATCTAAAAGTCATACTGCACTGTTTCGCCATTTCGGACGGATGTTGCACCTTGCAGCGTGGATGTTGCACCCTATAGATATCGATTATTCGGACGGCCATAACTTTTGGCTCGTTTAGAGTTACGAGAGCCATAACCTGTCCAAACGAAGGCCTCGATGAGTTCTACGGCTTTGATAGCTTTCAGCCGTCAACGGATAGATTAATGCCCAAAAAGGACAACTCGAATCTCAATCGGGTCTGTAAGTTTTTTACCCTTCGTTTTTTCGACACGTGGTTTTTTACGGTAAAACAGGATTACCATGGCCCGTCTTCGACTTCCCATCGCTGGAGAGTGGTGCACCATGGAACTGTTCCGTTTCAAACCCATGCACGCATTTCTAAAAGTCGTACGGCACTGTTTTCCCATTACGGACGGATGTTGCACCATGCACCGTGTAGATATCGATTATTCGGACGGCCATAACTACTGGCTCGTTTAGAGTTACGGGAGCCATAACCTGTCAAAACGAAGGCCTCGATGTGTTCTATGGCTTTGACAGCTTTCTGCCGTCAATGGATAGATTAATGCCCAAAAAGGACAACCCGAATCTCAATCGGGTCTCGTAAGTTTTTTACCCTTCGTTTTTTCGACACGTGCATTTTTACGGTAAAACAGGATTACGGTGCCTGGTCTTCGATTTACCATCGCTGGAGAGAGGTGCACAATGGTACTGTTCCGTTTCAAATCCATGCATTTCTAAAAGTCGTACGGCACTGTTTCGCCATTTCGGACGGATGTTGCACCTTGCACCGTATATGTTGCACCCTGTAGATATCGATTATACGGACGACCATAACTTCTGGCTCGTTTAAAGTTACGGGAGCCACAACCTGTCAAAACGAAGGCCTCGATGAGTTCTACGGCTTTGACAGCATTCAGCCGTCAACAGATAGATTAATGCCCAAAAAGGACAACCCGAATCTCAATCGGGTCTCGTAAGTTTTTTACCCTTCGTTTTTTCGACACGTGGATTTTTACGGTAAAACGGGATTACCGTGGCTGGCCTTCGATTTACCATCGCTGGAGAGTGGTGCACCATGGTACTGTTCCGTTTCAAATCCATGCATGCATTTCTAAAAGTCGTACGACCGTGTTTCGCCATTTCGGACGGATGTTGCACCTTGCACCGTGGATGTTGCACCCTGTAGGTATCGATTAATCGGACGGCCATAACTTCTGGCTCGATTAGAGTTACGGGAGCCATAACATGTCAAAACGAAGGCCTCGATGAGTTCTACGGCTTTGACAGCTTTCATCCGTCAACGGATAGATTAATGCCCAAAAAGGACAACCCGAATCTCAATCGCGTCTCGTAAGTTTTTTACCCTTCGTTTTTTCGACACGTGGATTTCTACGGTAAAACAGGATTACGGTGGCTGGCCTTCGATTTACCATCCTGGACAGTGGTGCACCATGGTAATGTTTCATTTCAAATCCATGCACGCATTTCTAAAAGTCGTACGGCAGTGTTTCGCCATTTCGGACGGATGTTGCACCTTGCACCGTGGATGTTGCACCCTGTAGATATCGATTATTCGGACGGCCATAACTTCTGGCTCGTTTAGAGTTACGGGAGCCATAACCTATCAAAACGAAGGCCTCGATGAGTTCTACGGCTTAGATAGCTTTCAGCCATCAACGGATAGATTAATGCCCAAAAAGGACAACCCCAATCTCAATCGGGTCTCGTAAGTTTTTTACCCTTCGTTTTTTCGACACATGGATTTTTACGGTTAAACGGGATTACCGTGGCCCGTCTTCGACTTCCCATCGCTGGAGAGCAGTGCAACATGGTACTGTTCTGTTTCAAATCCATGCACGCATTTCTAAAAGTCGTACGACACTGTTTCACCATTTCGGACGGATGTTGCACCTTGCACCGTGGATGTTGCACCCTATAGATATCGATTATACGGACGACCATAACTTCTGGCTCATTTAGAGTTACGGGAGCCATAACCTGTCAAAACGAAGGCCTCGATGAGTTCTACGGCTTTGACAGCTTTCAGCCTTCAACGGATAGATTAATGCCCAAAATGGACAACCCGAATCTCAGTCGGGTCTCGTAAGTTTTTTACGCTTCGTTTTTTCGACACGTGCATTTTTACGGTAAAACAGGATTACGGTGGCTGGTCTTCGATTTACCATCGCTGGAGAGTGGTGCACCATGGTACTGTTCCGTTTCAAATCCATGCACGCATATCTAAAAGTCATACTGCACTGTTTCGCCATTTCGGACGGATGTTGCACCTTGTAGCGTGGATGTTGCACCCTGTAGATATCGATTATTCGGACGGCCATAACTTTTGGCTCGTTTATAGTTACGAGAGCCATAACCTGTCCAAACGAAGGCCTCGATGAGTTCTACGGCTTTGATAGCTTTCAGCCGTCAACGGATAGATTAATGCCCAAAAAGGACAACTCGAATCTCAATCGGGTCTCGTAAGTTTTTTACCCTTCGTTTTTTCGACACGTGGTTTTTTACGGTAAAACAGGATTACCATGGCCCGTCTTCGACTTCCCATCGCTGGAGAGTGGTGCACCATGGAACTGTTCCGTTTCAAATCCATGCACGCATTTCTAAAAGTCGTACGGCACTGTTTTCCCATTACGGACGGATGTTGCACCATGCACCGTGTAGATATCGATTATTCGGACGGCCATAACTTCTGGCTCGTTTAGAGTTACGGGAGCCATAACCTGTCAAAACGAAGGCCTCGATGTGTTCTATGGCTTTGACAGCTTTCTGCCGTCAATGGATAGATTAATGCCCAAAAAGGACAACCCGAATCTCAATCGGGTCTCGTAAGTTTTTTACCCTTCGTTTTTTCGACACGTGCATTTTTACGGTAAAACAGGATTACGGTGCCTGGTCTTCGATTTACCATCGCTGGAGAGAGGTGCACAATGGTACTGTTCCGTTTCAAATCCATGCATTTCTAAAAGTCGTACGGCACTGTTTCGCCATTTCGGACGGATGTTGCACCTTGCACCGTATATGTTGCACCCTGTAGATATCGATTATACGGACGACCATAACTTCTGGCTCGTTTAGAGTTACGGGAGCCACAACCTGTCAAAACGAAGGCCTCGATGAGTTCTACGGCTTTGACAGCTTTCAGCCGTCAACAGATAGATTAATGCCCAAAAAGGACAACCCGAATCTCAATCGGGTCTCGTAAGTTTTTTACCCTTCGTTTTTTCGACACGTGGATTTTTACGGTAAAACGGGATTACCGTGGCTGGCCTTCGATTTACCATCGCTGGAGAGTGGTGCACCATGGTACTGTTCCGTTTCAAATCCATGCACGCATTTCTAAAAGTCGTACGACAGTGTTTCGCCATTTCGGACGGATGTTGCACCTTGCACCGTGGATGTTGCACCCTGTAGGTGTCGATTAATCGGACGGCCTTAACTTCTGGCTCGATTAGAGTTACGGGAGCCATAACATGTCAAAACGAAGGCCTCGATGAGTTCTACGGCTTTGACAGCTTTCAGCCGTCAACGGATAGATTAATGCCCAAAAAGGACAACCCGAATCTCAATCGCGTCTCGTAAGTTTTTTACCCTTCGTTTTTTCGACACGTGGATTTCTACGGTAAAACAGGATTACGGTGGCTGGCCTTCGATTTACCATCCTGGACAGTGGTGCACCATGGTAATGTTTCATTTCAAATCCATGCATGCATTTCTAAAAGTCGTACGGCAGCGTTTCGCCATTTCGGACGGATGTTGCACCTTGCACCGTGGATGTTGCACCCTGTAGATATCGATTATTCGGACGGCCATAACTTCTGGCTCGTTTAGAGTTACGGGAGCCATAACCTATCAAAACGAAGGCCTCGATGAGTTCTACGGCTTAGACAGCTTTCAGCCATCAACGGATAGATTAATGCCCAAAAAGGACAACCCCAATGTCAATCGGGTCTCGTAAGTTTTTTACCCTTCGTTTTTTCGACACATGGATTTTTACGGTTAAACGGGATTACCGTGGCCCGTCTTCGACTTCCCATCGCTGGAGAGCAGTGCAACATAGTACTGTTCTGTTTCAAATCCATGCACGCATTTCTAAAAGTCGTACGACACTGTTTCACCATTTCGGACGGATGTTGCACCTTGCACCGTGGATGTTGCACCCTATAGATATCGATTATACGGACGACCATAACTTCTGGCTCATTTAGAGTTACGGGAGCCATAACCTGTCAAAACGAAGGCCTCGATGAGTTCTACGGCTTCGACAGCTTTCAGTCGTCAACGGATAGATTAATGCCCAAAAAGGACAACCCGAATCTCAATCGGGTCTCGTAAGTTTTTTACCCTTCGTTTTTTCGACACGTGGATCTTTACGGTAAAACAGGATTACCGTGGCTGGCCTTCGATTTATCATCGCTGGAGAGTGGTGCACCATGGTACTGTTCCGTTTCAAATCCACGCACGCATTTCTAAAAGTCGTACGGCACTGTTTCGCTATTTCGGACGGATGTTGCACCTTGCACCGTGGATGTTGCACCGTGTAGATATCGATTATTCGGACGGCCATAACTTCTGGGTCGTTTAGAGTTACGGGAGCCATAACCTGTCAAAAGGAAGGCCTCGATGAGATCTACGGCTTTGACAGCTTTCAGCCGTCAAGGGAAAGATTAATGCCCAAAAAGAACAACCCGAATCTCAATCGGGTCTCGTAAGTTTTTTACCCTTCGTTTTTTCGACACGTGGATTTTTACGGTAAAACAGGATTACGGTGGCTGGTCTTCGATTTACCATCGCTGGAGAGTGGTGCACCATGGTACTGTTCCGTTTCAAATCCATGCACGCATTTCTAAAAGTCGTACGGCACTGTTTCGCCATTTCGGACGGATGTTGCACCTTGCACCGTGGATGTTGCACCCTGTAGATATCGATTATTCGGACGGCCATAACTTTTGGCTCGTTTAGAGTTACGGGAGCCATCACCTATCAAAACGAAGGCCTCGATGAATTCTACGGCTTTGACAGCTTTCAACCATCAACGGATAGATTAATGCCCAAAAAGGACAACCCGAATCTCAATCGGGTCTCGTAAGTTTTTTACCCTTCGTTTTTTCGACACGTGGATTTTTACGGTAAAACAGGATTACGGTGGCTGGTCTTCGATTTACCATCGCTGGAGAGTGGTGCACCATGGTACTGTTCCGTTTCAAATCCATGCACGCATTTCTAAAAGTCGTAAGGCACTGTTTCGCCATTTCGGACGGATGTTGCACCTTGCACCGTGGATGTTGCACCCTGTAGATATCGATTATTCGGACGGCCTTAACTTCTGGCTCGTTTAGAGTTACGGGATCCTTAACCTGTCAAAACGAAGGCCTCGATGAGTTCTACGGCTTTGACAGCTTTTAGCCGTCAACGGATAGATTAATGCCCAAAAAGGACAACCCCAATCTCAATCGGGTCTTGTAAGTTTTTTACCCTTCGTTTTTTCGACACGTGGATTTTTATGGTAAAACGGGATTACCGTGGCCCGTCTTCGACTTCCCATCGCTGGAGAGCAGTGTTGGTACTGTTCCGTTTCAAATCCATGCACGCATTTCCAAAAGTCGTACGACACTGTTTCACCATTTCGGACGGATGTTGCACCTTGCACCGTGGATGTTGCACCCTGTAGATATCGATTATTCGGAATGCCTTAACTTCTGGCTCATTTAGAATTACGGGAGCCATAACCTGTCAAAATGAAGGCCTCGATTAGTTCTACGGGTTTGACCGCTTTCAGCTGTCACCGGATAGATTAATGCCCAAAAAGGACAACCCGAATCTCAATCGGGTCTCGTAAGTTTTTTACCCTTCGTTTTTTCGACACGTGGATTTCTACGGTAAAACAGGATTACAGTGGCTGGTCTTCGATTTACCATCGCTGGAGAGTGTTGCACCATGGTACCGTTCCGTTTCAAATCCATGCACGCATTTCTAAAAGTCGTACGGCACTGTTTCGCCATTTCGGACGGATGTTGCACCTTGCACCGTGAATGTTGCACCCTGTAGATATCGATTATTCCCACGGCCATAACTTCTGGCTCGTTTAGAGTTACGGGAGCCATAACCTGTCAAAACGAAGGCCTCGATGAGTTCTACGGCTTTGACAGCTTTCAGCCGTCAACGGATAGATTAATGCCCAAAACGGACAACCCGAATCTCAATCGGGTCTCGTAGGTTTTTTACCCTTCGTTTTTTCGACACGTGGATTTTTACGGTAAAACGGGATTACCGTGGCCCGTCTTCGACTTCCCATCGCTGGAGAGTGGTGCGCCATGGTACTGTTCCGTTTCAAATCCATGCACGCATTTCTAAAAGTCGTACGGCACTGTTTCGCCATTTCGGACGGATGTTGCACCTTGCACCGTGGATGTTGCACCCTGTAGATATCGATTATTCGGACGGCCATAACTTCTGGCTCGTTTAGAGTTACGGGAGCCATAACCTGTCAAAACGAAGGCCTCGATGAGTTCTACGGCGTTGACAGCTTTCAGCCGTCAATGGATAGATTAATGCCCAAAAAGGACAACCCGAATCTCAATCGGGTCTCGTAAGTTTTTTACCCTTCGTTTTTTCGACACGTGGATTTTTACAGTAAAACGGGATTACCATGGACCGTCTTCGACTTCCCATCGCTGGAGAGGGGTGGACCATGGTACTGTTCCATTTCAAATCCATGCACGCATTTTTAAAAGTCGTACGACACTGTTTCACCATTTCGGACGGATGTTGCACCTTGCACCGTGGATGTTTTACCCTGAAGTTATCGATTATTCAAACGGGAATAACTTCTGGCTCGTTTAGAGTTACGGGAGCCATAACCTGTCAAAACGAAGGCCTCGATGAGTTCTACGGCTTTGACGTCTTTCAGCCGTCAGCAGATAGATTAATGCCCAAAAAGGACAACCCGAATCTCAATCGGGTCTCGTAAGTTTTTTACCCTTCGTTTTTTCGACACGTGGATTTTTACGGTAAAAGAGGATTACCGTGGCCCGTCTTCAACTTCTCATCGCTGGAGAGTGGTGCACCATGGTACTGTTCCATTTCAAATCCATGCACGCATTTCTAAAAGTCGTACGGCACTGTTTCTCCATTTCGGACGGATGTTGCACCTTGCACCGTGGATGTTGCACTCTATAGATATCGATTATTCGGACGGCCATAACTTCTGGCTCGTTTAGAGTTACGGGAGTCATAACCTGTCAAAACGAAGGCCTCGATGAGTTATATGGCTTTGACAGCTTTCAACCGTCAACGAATAGAATAATGCCCAAAAAGGACAACCCAAATCTCAATCGGGTCTCGTAAGTTTTTTACCCTTCGTTTTTTCGACACGTGCATTTTTACGGTAAAACAGGATTACGGTGGCTGGTCTTCGATTTACCATCGCTGGAGAGTGGTGCACCATGGTACTGTTCCGTTTCAAATCCATGCACGCATTTCTAAAAGTCGTACCGCACTGTTTCGCCATTTCGGACGGATGTTGCAGCTTGCACCGTGGATGTTGCAACCTGTAGATATCGATTATACGGACGACCATAACTTCTGGCTCGTTTAGAGTTACGGGAGCCACAACCTGTCAAAACGAAGGCCTCGATGAGTTCTACGGCTTTGACAGCTTTCAGCCGTCAACGGATAGATTAATGCCCAAAAAGGACAACCCGAATCTCAATCGGGTCTCGTAAGATTTTTACCCTTCGTTTTTTTCGACACGTGGATTTTTACGGTAAAACAGGATTACCGTGGCTGCCTTCGATTTACCATCGCTGGAGAGTGGTGCACCATGGTACTGTTCCGTTTCAAATCCATGCACGCATTTCTAAAAGTCGTACGACACTGTTTTGCCATTTCGGACGGATGTTGCACCTTGCACCGTGGATGTTGCACCCTGTAGATATCGATTATATGGACGACCATAACTTCTGGCTCGTTTAGAGTTACGGGAGCCACAACCTGTCAAAACGAAGGCCTCGATGAGTTCTACGGCTTTGACAGCTTTCAGCCGTCAACGGATAGATTAATGCCCAAAAAGGACAACCCGAATCTCAATCAGGTCTCGTAAGTGTTTTACCCTTCGTTTTTTCGACACGTGGATTTTTGCGGTAAAACTGGATTACCGAGGCTGGCCTTCGATTTACCATCGCTGGAGAGTGGTGCACCATGGTACTGTTCCATTTCAAATCCATGCACGCATTTCTACAAGTCGTACGGCACTGTTTCGCCATTTCGGACGGATGTTGCACCTTGCACCGTGAATGTTGCACCCTCTAGATATCGATTATTCCCACGGCCATAACTTCTGGCTCGTTTAGAGTTACGAGAGCCATAACCTGACAAAACGAAGGCCTCGATGAGTTCTACGGCTTTGACAGCTTTCAGCCGTCAACGGATAGATTAATGCCCAAAAAGGACAACCCGAATCTCAATCGGGTCTCGTAAGTTTTTTACCCTTCGTTTTTTCGACACGTGGATTTTTACGGTAAAACAGGATTACCGTTGCTGGCCTTCGATTTACCATCGCTGGAGAGTGGTGCACCATGGTACTGTTCTGTTTCAAATCCATGCACGCATTTCTAAAAGTCGTACGGCACTGTTTCGCCATTTCGGAAGGATGTTGCACCTTGCACCGTGGATGTTGCACCATGTAGATATCGATTATTCGGACGGCCATAACTTCTGGCTCGTTTAGAGTTACGGGAGCCATAACCTGTCAAAACGAAGGCCTCGATGAGTTCTACGGCTTTGACAGCTTTCAGCCGTCAACGGATAGATTAATGCCCAAAAAGGACAACCCGAAACTCAATCGGGTCTCGTAGGTTTTTTACCCTTCGTTTTTTCGACACGTGGATTTTTACGGTAAAACGGGATTACCGTGGCCCGTCTTCGACTTCCCATCGCTGGAGAGTGGTGCACCATGGTACTGTTCCGTTTCAAATCCATGCACGCATTTCTAAAAGTCGTACGGCACTGTTTCGCTATTTCGGACGGATGTTGCACCTTGCACCGTGGATGTTGCACCCTGTAGATATCGATTATTCGGACGGCCATAAATTCTGGCTCGTTTAGAGTTACGGGAGCCACAACCTGTCAAAACGAAGGCCTCGATGAGTTCTACGGCGTTGACAGCTTTCAGCCGTTAATGCCCAAAAAGGACAACCCGAATCTCAATCGGGTCTCGTAAGTTTTTTACCCTTCGTTTTTTCGACACGTGGATTTTTACAGTAAAACGGGATTACCATGGCCCGCCTTCGACTTCCCATCGCTGGAGAGGGGTGCACCATGGTACTGTTCCGTTTTAAATCCATGCACGCATTTTTAAAAGTCGTACGACACTATTTCACCATTTCGGACGGATGTTGCACCTTGCGCCGTGGATGTTTTACCCTGTAGTTATCGATTATTCAAACGGGCATAACTTCTGGCTCGTTTAGAGTTACGGGAGCCATAACCTGTCAAAACGAAGGCCTCGATGAGTTCTACGGCTTTGACAGCATTAAGTAGTCAACGGATAGATTAATGCCCAAAAAGGACAACCCGAATCTCAATCGGGTCTCGTAAGTTTTTTACCCTTCGTTTTTTCGACACGTGGATTTTTACAGTAAAACAGGATTACCGTGGCTGGTCTTCGATTTACCATCGCTGGAGAGTGGTGCACCATGGTACTGTTCCGTTTCAAATCCATGCACGCATTTCTAAAAGTCGTACCGCACTGTTTCGCCATTTCGGACGGATGTTGCAGCTTGCACCGTGGATGTTGCACCCTGTAGATATCGATTATACGGACGACCATAACTTCTGGCACGTTTAGAGTTACGGGAGCCACAACCTGTCAAATCGAAGGCCTCGATGAGTTCTACGGCTTTGACAGCTTTCAGCCGTCAACGGATAGATTAATGCCCAAAAAGGACAACCCGAATCTCAATCGGGTATCGTAAGTTTTTTACCCTTCGTTTTTTCGACACGTGGATTTTTACGGTAAAACAGGATTACCGTGGCTGCCTTCGATTTACCATCGCTGGAGAGTGGTGCACCATGGTACTGTTCCGTTTCAAATCCATGCACGCATTTCTAAAAGTCGTACGACACTGTTTTGCCATTTCGGACGGATGTTGCACCCCGCACCGTGGATGTTGCAACCTGTAGATATCGATTATACGGACGACCATAACTTCTGGCTCGTTTAGAGTTACGGGAGCCACAACCTGTCAAAACGAAGGCCTCGATGAGTTCTACGGCTTTGACAGCTTTCAGCCGTCAACGGATAGATTAATGCCCAAAAAGGACAACCCGAATCTCAATCGGGTCTCGTAAGATTTTTACCCTTCGTTTTTTTCGACACGTGGATTTTTACGGTAAAACAGGATTACCGTGGCTGCCTTCGATTTACCATCGCTGGAGAGTGGTGCACCATGGTACTGTTCCGTTTCAAATCCATGCACGCATTTCTAAAAGTCGTACGACACTGTTTTGCCATTTCGGACGGATGTTGCACCTTGCACCGTGGATGTTGCACCCTGTAGATATCGATTATATGGACGACCATAAGTTCTGGCTCGTTTAGAGTTACGGGAGCCACAACCTGTCAAAACGAAGGCCTCGATGAGTTCTACGGCTTTGACAGCTTTCAGCCGTCAACGGATAGATTAATGCCCAAAAAGGACAACCCGAATCTCAATCAGGTCTCGTAAGTTTTTTACCCTTCGTTTTTTCGACACGTGGATTTTTGCGGTAAAACTGGATTACCGAGGCTGGCCTTCGATTTACCATCGCTGGAGAGTGGTGCACCATGGTACTGTTCCATTTCAAATCCATGCACGCATTTCTAAAAGTCGTACGGCACTTTTTCGCCATTTCGGACGGATGTTGCACCTTGCACCGTGAATGTTGCACCCTCTAGATATCGATTATTCCCACGGCCATAACTTCTGGCTCGTTTAGAGTTACGAGAGCCATAACCTGAAAAAACGAAGGCCTCGATGAGTTCTACGGCTTTGACAGCTTTCAGCCGTCAACGGATAGATTAATGCCCAAAAAGGACAACCCGAATCTCAATCGGGTCTCGTAAGTTTTTTACCCTTCGTTTTTTCGACACGTGGATTTTTACGGTAAAACAGGATTACCGTTGCTGGCCTTCGATTTACCATCGCTGGAGAGTGGTGCACCATGGTACTGTTCTGTTTCAAATCCATGCACGCATTTCTAAAAGTCGTACGGCACTGTTTCGCCATTTCGGAAGGATGTTGCAACTTGCACCGTGGATGTTGCACCATGTAGATATCGATTATTCGGACGGCCATAACTTCTGGCTCGTTTAGAGTTACGGGAGCCATAACCTGTCAAAACGAAGGCCTCGATGAGTTCTACGGCTTTGACAGCTTTCAGCCGTCAACGGATAGATTAATGCCCAAAAATGACAACCCGAAACTCAATCGGGTCTCGTAGGTTTTTTACCCTTCGTTTTTTCGACACGTGGATTTTTACGGTAAAACGGGATTACCGTGGCCCGTCTTCGACTTCCCATCGCTGGAGAGTGGTGCACCATGGTACTGTTCCGTTTCAAATCCATGCACGCATTTCTAAAAGTCGTACGGCACTGTTTCGCTATTTCGGACGGATGTTGCACCTTGCACCGTGGATGTTGCACCCTGTAGATATCGATTATTCGGACGGCCATAAATTCTGGCTCGTTTAGAGTTACGGGAGCCACAACCTGTCAAAACGAAGGCCTCGATGAGTTCTACGGCGTTGACAGCTTTCAGCCGTTAATGCCCAAAAAGGACAACCCGAATCTCAATCGGGTCTCGTAAGTTTTTTACCCTTCGTTTTTTCGACACGTGGATTTTTACAGTAAAACGGGATTACCATGGCCCGCCTTCGACTTCCCATCGCTGGAGAGGGGTGCACCATGGTACTGTTCCGTTTTAAATCCATGCACGCATTTTTAAAAGTCGTACGACACTATTTCACCATTTCGGACGGATGTTGCACCTTGCACCGTGGATGTTTTACCCTGTAGTTATCGATTATTCAAACGGGCATAACTTCTGGCTCGTTTAGAGTTACGGGAGCCATAACCTGTCAAAACGAAGGCCTCGATGAGTTCTACGGCTTTGACAGCATTAAGTAGTCAACGGATAGATTAATGCCCAAAAAGGACAACCCGAATCTCAATCGGGTCTCGTAAGTTTTTTACCCTTCGTTTTTTCGACACGTGGATTTTTACAGTAAAACAGGATTACCGTGGCTGGTCTTCGATTTACCATCGCTGGAGAGTGGTGCACCATGGTACTGTTCCGTTTCAAATCCATGCACGCATTTCTAAAAGTCGTACCGCACTGTTTCGCCATTTCGGACGGATGTTGCAGCTTGCACCGTGGATGTTGCACCCTGTAGATATCGATTATACGGACGACCATAACTTCTGGCACGTTTAGAGTTACGGGAGCCACAACCTGTCAAATCGAAGGCCTCGATGAGTTCTACGGCTTTGACAGCTTTCAGCCGTCAACGGATAGATTAATGCCCAAAAAGGACAACCCGAATCTCAATCGGGTATCGTAAGTTTTTTACCCTTCGTTTTTTCGACACGTGGATTTTTACGGTAAAACAGGATTACCGTGGCTGCCTTCGATTTACCATCGCTGGAGAGTGGTGCACCATGGTACTGTTCCGTTTCAAATCCATGCACGCATTTCTAAAAGTCGTACGACACTGTTTTGCCATTTCGGACGGATGTTGCACCCCGCACCGTGGATGTTGCAACCTGTAGATATCGATTATACGGACGACCATAACTTCTGGCTCGTTTAGAGTTACGGGAGCCACAACCTGTCAAAACGAAGGCCTCGATGAGTTCTACGGCTTTGACAGCTTTCAGCCGTCAACGGATAGATTAATGCCCAAAAAGGACAACCCGAATCTCAATCGGGTCTCGTAAGATTTTTACCCTTCGTTTTTTTCGACACGTGGATTTTTACGGTAAAACAGGATTACCGTGGCTGCCTTCGATTTACCATCGCTGGAGAGTGGTGCACCATGGTACTGTTCCGTTTCAAATCCATGCACGCATTTCTAAAAGTCGTACGACACTGTTTTGCCATTTCGGACGGATGTTGCACCTTGCACCGTGGATGTTGCACCCTGTAGATATCGATTATATGGACGACCATAACTTCTGGCTCGTTTAGAGTTACGGGAGCCACAACCTGTCAAAACGAAGGCCTCGATGAGTTCTACGGCTTTGACAGCTTTCAGCCGTCAACGGATAGATTAATGCCCAAAAAGGACAACCCGAATCTCAATCAGGTCTCGTAAGTTTTTTACCCTTCGTTTTTTCGACACGTGGATTTTTGCGGTAAAACTGGATTACCGAGGCTGGCCTTCGATTTACCATCGCTGGAGAGTGGTGCACCACGGTACTGTTCCATTTCAAATCCATGCACGCATTTCTAAAAGTCGTACGGCACTGTTTCGCCATTTCGGACGGATGTTGCACCTTGCACCGTGAATGTTGCACCCTCTAGATATCGATTATTCCCACGGCCATAACTTCTGGCTCGTTTAGAGTTACGAGAGCCATAACCTGACAAAACGAAGGCCTCGATGAGTTCTACGGCTTTGACAGCTTTCAGCCGTCAACGGATAGATTAATGCCCAAAAAGGACAACCCGAATCTCAATCGGGTCTCGTAAGTTTTTTACCCTTCGTTTTTTCGACACGTGGATTTTTACGGTAAAACAGGATTACCGTTGCTGGCCTTCGATTTACCATCGCTGGAGAGTGGTGCACCATGGTACTGTTCTGTTTCAAATCCATGCACGCATTTCTAAAAGTCGTACGACACTGTTTCGCCATTTCGGAAGGATGTTGCACCTTGCACCGTGGATGTTGCACCATGTAGATATCGATTATTCGGACGGCCATAACTTCTGGCTCGTTTAGAGTTACGGGAGCCATAACCTGTCAAAACGAAGGCCTCGATGAGTTCTACGGCTTTGACTGCTTTCAGCCGTCAACGGATAGATTAATGCCCAAAAAGGACAACCCGAAACTCAATCGGGTCTCGTAGGTTTTTTACCCTTCGTTTTTTCGACACGTGGATTTTTACGGTAAAACGGGATTACCGTGGCCCGTCTTCGACTTCTCATCGCTGGAGAGTGGTGCACCATGGTACTGTTCCGTTTCAAATCCATGCGCGCATTTCTAAAAGTCGTACGGCACTGTTTCGCTATTTCGGACGGATGTTGCACCTTGCACCGTGGATGTTGCACCCTGTAGATATCGATTATTCGGACGGCCATAAATTCTGGCTCGTTTAGAGTTACGGGAGCCACAACCTGTCAAAACGAAGGCCTCGATGAGTTCTACGGCATTGACAGCTTTCAGCCGTTAATGCCCAAAAAGGACAACCCGAATCTCAATCGGGTCTCGTAAGTTTTTTACCCTTCGTTTTTTCGACACGTGGATTTTTACAGTAAAACGGGATTACCATGGCCCTCCTTCGACTTCCCATCGCTGGAGAGGGGTGCACCATGGTACTGTTCCGTTTTAAATCCATGCACGCATTTTTAAAAGTCGTACGACACTATTTCACCATTTCGGACGGATGTTGCACCTTGCACCGTGGATGTTTTACCCTGTAGTTATCGATTATTCAAACGGGCATAACTTCTGGCTCGTTTAGAGTTACGGGAGCCATAACCTGTCAAAACGAAGGCCTCGATGAGTTCTACGGCTTTGACAGCATTAAGTAGTCAACGGATAGATTAATGCCCAAAAAGGACAACCCGAATCTCAATCGGGTCTCGTAAGTTTTTTACCCTTCGTTTTTTCGACACGTGGATTTTTACAGTAAAACAGGATTACCGTGGCTGGTCTTCGATTTACCATCGCTGGAGAGTGGTGCACCATGGTACTGTTCCGTTTCAAATCCATGCACGCATTTCTAAAAGTCGTACAGCACTGTTTCGCCATTTCGGACGGATGTTGCAGCTTGCACCGTGGATGTTGCACCCTGTAGATATCGATTATACGGACGACCATAACTTCTGGCATGTTTAGAGTTACGGGAGCCACAACCTGTCAAATCGAAGGCCTCGATGAGTTCTACGGCTTTGACAGCTTTCAGCCGTCAACGGATAGATTAATGCCCAAAAAGGACAACCCGAATCTCAATCGGGTATCGTAAGTTTTTTACCCTTCGTTTTTTCGACACGTGGATTTTTACGGTAAAACAGGATTACCGTGGCTGCCTTCGATTTACCATCGCTGGAGAGTGGTGCACCATGGTACTGTTCCGTTTCAAATCCATGCACGCATTTCTAAAAGTCGTACGACACTGTTTTGCCATTTCGGACGGATGTTGCACCCCGCACCGTGGATGTTGCAACCTGTAGATATCGATTATACGGACGACCATAACTTCTGGCTCGTTTAGAGTTACGGGAGCCACAACCTGTCAAAACGAAGGCCTCGATGAGTTCTACGGCTTTGACAGCTTTCAGCCGTCAACGGATAGATTAATGCCCAAAAAGGACAACCCGAATCTCAATCGGGTCTCGTAAGATTTTTACCCTTCGTTTTTTTCGACACGTGGATTTTTACGGTAAAACAGGATTACCGTGGCTGCCTTCGATTTACCATCGCTGGAGAGTGGTGCACCATGGTACTGTTCCGTTTCAAATCCATGCACGCATTTCTAAAAGTCGTACGACACTGTTTTGCCATTTCGGACGGATGTTGCACCTTGCACCGTGGATGTTGCACCCTGTAGATATCGATTATATGGACGACCATAACTTCTGGCTCGTTTAGAGTTACGGGAGCCACAACCTGTCAAAACGAAGGCCTCGATGAGTTCTACGGCTTTGACAGCTTTCAGCGGTCAACGGATAGATTAATGCCCAAAAAGGACAACCCGAATCTCAATCAGGTCTCGTAAGTTTTTTACCCTTCGTTTTTTCGACACGTGGATTTTTGCGGTAAAACTGGATTACCGAGGCTGGCCTTCGATTTACCATCGCTGGAGAGTGGTGCACCATGGTACTGTTCCATTTCAAATCCATGCACGCATTTCTAAAAGTCGTACGGCACTGTTTCGCCATTTCGGACGGATGTTGCACCTTGCACCGTGAATGTTGCACCCTCTAGATATCGATTATTCCCACGGCCATAACTTCTGGCTCGTTTAGAGTTACGAGAGCCATAACCTGACAAAACGAAGGCCTCGATGAGTTCTACGGCTTTGACAGCTTTCAGCCGTCAACGGATAGATTAATGCCCAAAAAGGACAACCCGAATCTCAATCGGGTCTCGTAAGTTTTTTACCCTTCGTTTTTTCGACACGTGGATTTTTACGGTAAAACAGGATTACCGTTGCTGGCCTTCGATTTACCATCGCTGGAGAGTGGTGCACCATGGTACTGTTCTGTTTCAAATCCATGCACGCATTTCTAAAAGTCGTACGGCACTGTTTCGCCATTTCGGAAGGATGTTGCACCTTGCACCGTGGATGTTGCACCATGTAGATATCGATTATTCGGACGGCCATAACTTCTGGCTCGTTTAGAGTTACGGGAGCCATAACCTGTCAAAACGAAGGCCTCGATGAGTTCTACGGCTTTGACAGCTTTCAGCCGTCAACGGATAGATTAATGCCCAAAAAGGACAGCCCGAAACTCAATCGGGTCTCGTAGGTTTTTTACCCTTTGTTTTTTCGACACGTGGATTTTTACGGTAAAACGGGATTACCGTGGCCCGTCTTCGACTTCCCATCGCTGGAGAGTGGTGCACCATGGTACTGTTCCGTTTCAAATCCATGCACGCATTTCTAAAAGTCGTACGGCACTGTTTCGCTATTTCGGACGGATGTTGCACCTTGCACCGTGGATGTTGCACCCTGTAGATATCGATTATTCGGACGGCCATAAATTCTGGCTCGTTTAGAGTTACGGGAGCCACAACCTGTCAAAACGAAGGCCTCGATGAGTTCTACGGCGTTGACAGCTTTCAGCCGTTAATGCCCAAAAAGGACAACCCGAATCTCAATCGGGTCTCGTAAGTTTTTTACCCTTCGTTTTTTCGACACGTGGATTTTTACAGTAAAACGGGATTACCATGGCCCGCCTTCGACTTCCCATCGCTGGAGAGGGGTGCACCATGGTACTGTTCCGTTTTAAATCCATGCACGCATTTTTAAAAGTCGTACGACACTATTTCACCATTTCGGACGGATGTTGCACCTTGCACCGTGGTTGTTTTACCCTGTAGTTATCGATTATTCAAACGGGCATAACTTCTGGCTCGTTTAGAGTTACGGGAGCCATAACCTGTCAAAACGAAGGCCTCGATGAGTTCTACGGCTTTGACAGCATTAAGTAGTCAACGGATAGATTAATGCCCAAAAAGGACAACCCGAATCTCAATCGGGTCTCGTAAGTTTTTTACCCTTCGTTTTTTCGACACGTGGATTTTTACAGTAAAACAGGATTACCGTGGCTGGTCTTCGATTTACCATCGCTGGAGAGTGGTGCACCATGGTACTGTTCCGTTTCAAATCCATGCACGCATTTCTAAAAGTCGTACCGCACTGTTTCGCCATTTCGGACGGATGTTGCAGCTTGCACCGTGGATGTTGCACCCTGTAGATATCGATTATACGGACGACCATAACTTCTGGCACGTTTAGAGTTACGGGAGCCACAACCTGTCAAATCGAAGGCCTCGATGAGTTCTACGGCTTTGACAGCTTTCAGCCGTCAACGGATAGATTAATGCCCAAAAAGGACAACCCGAATCTCAATCGGGTATCGTAAGTTTTTTACCCTTCGTTTTTTCGACACGTGGATTTTTACGGTAAAACAGGATTACCGTGGCTGCCTTCGATTTACCATCGCTGGAGAGTGGTGCACCATGGTACTGTTCCGTTTCAAATCCATGCACGCATTTCTAAAAGTCGTACGACACTGTTTTGCCATTTCGGACGGATGTTGCACCCCGCACCATGGATGTTGCACCCTGTAGATATCGATTATATGGACGACCATAACTTCTGGCTCGTTTAGAGTTACGGGAGCCACAACCTGTCAAAACGAAGGCCTCGATGAGTTCTACGGCTTTGACAGCTTTCAGCCGTCAACGGATAGATTAATGCCCAAAAAGGACAACCCGAATCTCAATCAGGTCTCGTAAATTTTTTACCCTTTGTTTTTTCGACACGTGGATTTTTGCGGTAAAACTGGATTACCGAGGCTGGCCTTCAATTTACCATCGCTGGAGAGTGGTGCACTATGGTACTGTTCCGTTTCAAATCCGTGCACGCATTTCTAAAAGTCGTACGGCACTGTTTCGCCATTTCGGACGGATGTTGCACCTTGCACCGTGGAGGTTGCACCCTGTAGATATCGATCATTCGGACGGCCATAACTTCTGGGTCGTTTAGAGTTACGGGAGCCATAACCTGTCAAAACGTAGGCCTTGATGATTTCTATGGCTCTGACAGCATTCAGCCGTCAACGGATAGATTAATGCCCAAAAAGGACAACCCGAATCTCAATCGGGTCTCGTAAGTTTTTTACCCTTCGTTTTTTCGACACGTGGATTTTTACGGTAAAACAGGATTACGGTGGCTGGCCTTCGATTTACCATCGCTGGACAGTGGTGCACCATGGTACTGTTCCGCTTCAAATCCATGCACGCATTTCTAAAAGTCGTACGGCACTGTTTCGCCATTTCGGACTGATGTTGCACCTTGCACCGTGAATGTTGCACCCTGTAGATATCGATTATTCGGACGGCCATAACTTCTGACTCGTTTAGAGTTACGGGAGCCATAACCTGTCAAAACGAAGGCCTTGATGATTTCTATGGCTCTGATAGCTTTCAGCCGTCAATGGATATATTAATGCCCAAAAAGGACAACCCGAATCTCAATCGGGTATCGTAAGTTTTTTACCCTTCGTTTTTTCGACACGTGGATTTTTACGGTAAAACAGGATTAACGTGGCTGGCCTTCGATTTACCATCGCTGGAGAGTGGTGCACCATGGTACTGTTCCGTTTCAAATCCATGCACGCATTTCTAAAAGTCGTACGGCACTGTTTCGCCATTTCGGACAGATGTTGCACCTTGCACCATGGAAGTTGCACCCTGTAAATATCGATTATTCGGACGGCCATAACTTCTGGCTCGTTTAGAGTTACGGGAGCCATAACCTGTCAAAACGAAGGCCTCAATGAGTTCTACGGCTTTGATAGCTTTCAACCATCAACGGATAGATTAATGCCCAAAAAGGACAACCCGAATCTCAATCGGGTCTCGTAAGTTTTTTACCCTTCGTTTTTTCGACACGTGGATTTTTACGGTAAAACAGGATTACGGTGGCTGGCCTTCGATTTATCATCGCTGGACAGTGGTGCACCATGGTACTGTTCCGTTTCAAATCCATGCACGCATTTCTAAAAGTCGTACGGCACTGTTTCGCCATTTCGGACGGATGTTGCACCTTGCACCGTGGATGTTGCACCCTGTAGATATCGATTATTCGGACGGCCATAACTTCTGGCTCGTTTAGAGTTACGGGAGCCATAACCTGTCAAAACAAAGGCCTCGATGAGTTCTACGGCTTTGACAGCTTTCATCCGTCAACGTATAGATTAATGCCCAAAAAGGACAACCCGAATCTCAATCGGGTCTCGTAGGTTTTTTACCCTTCGTTTTTTCGACACGTGGATTTTTACGGTAAAACGGGATTACCGTGGCCCGTCTTCGACTTCCCATCGCTGGAGAGTGGTGCACCATGGAACTGTTCCGTTTAAAATCCATGCACGCATTTCTAAAAGTCGTACGGCACTGTTTCGCCATTTCGGACGGATGTTGCACCTTGCACCGTGGATGTTGCACCCTGTAGATATCGATTATTCGGACTGCCATAACTTCTGGCTCGTTTAGATTTACGGGAGCCATAACCTGTCAAAACGAAGGCCTCGATGAGTTCTACGGCGTTGACAGCTTTCAGCCGTCAATGGATAGATTAATGCCCAAAAAGGACAACCCGAATCTCAATCGGGTCTCGTAAGTTTTTTACCCTTCGTTTTTTCGACACGTGGATTTTTACAGTAAAACGGGATTACCATGGCCCGTCTTCGACTTCCCATCGCTGGAGAGGGGTGCACCATGGTACTGTTCCGTTTCAAATCCATGCACGCATTTTTAAAAGTCGTACGACACTGTTTCACCATTTCGGACGGATGTTGCACCTTGCACCGTGGATGTTTTACCCTGTAGTTATCGATTATTCAAACGGGCATAACTTCTGGCTCGTTTAGAGTTACGGGAGCCATAACCTGTCAAAACGAAGGCCTCGATGAGTTCTACGGCTTTGACGTCTTTCAGCCGTCAACAGATAGATTAATGCCCAAAAAGGACAACCCGAATCTCAATCGGGTCTCGTAAGTTTTTTACCCTTCGTTTTTTCGACACGTGGATTTTTACGGTAAAAGAGGATTACCGTGGCCCGTCTTCGACTTCCCATCGCTGGAGAGTGGTGCACCATGGTACTGTTCCATTTCAAATCCATGCACGCATTTCTAAAAGTCGTACGGCACTGTTTCGCCATTTCGGACGGATGTTGCACCTTGCACCGTGGATGTTGCACCCTGTAGATATCGATTATTCGGACGGCCATAACTTCTGGCTCGTTCAGAGTTACGGGATCCATAACCTGTCAAAACGAAGGCCTCGATGAGTTATATGGCTTTGACAGCTTTCATCCGTCAACGGATAGAATAATGCCCAAAAAGGACAACCCAAATCTCAATCGGGTCTCGTAGGTTTTTTACCCTTCGTTTTTTCGACACGTTCATTTTTACGGTAAAACAGGATTACGGTGGCTGGTCTTCGATTTACCATCGCTGGAGAGTGGTGCACCATGGTACTGTTCCATTTCAAATCCATGCACGCATTTCTAAAAGTCGTACCGCACTGTTTCGCCATTTCGGACGGATGTTGCAGCTTGCACCGTGAATGTTGCACCCTGTAGATATCGATTATACGGACGACCATAACTTCTGGCACGTTTAGAGTTACGGGAGCCACAACCTGTCAAAACGAAGGCCTCGGTGAGTTCTACGGCTTTGACAGCTTTCAGCCGTCAACGGATAGATTAATGCCCAAAAAGGACAACCCGAATCTCAATCGGGTATCGTAAGTTTTTTACCCTTCGTTTTTTCGACACGTGGATTTTTACGGTAAAACAGGAATACCGTGGCTGCCTTCGATTTACCATCGCTGGAGAGTGGTGCACCATGGTACTGTTCCGTTTCAAATCCATGCACGCATTTCTAAAAGTCGTACGACACTGTTTTGCCATTTCGGACGGATGTTGCACCTTGCACCGTGGATGTTGCACCCTGTAGATATCGATTATATGGACGACCATAACTTCTGGCTCGTTTAGAGTTACGGGAGCCACAACCTGTCAAAACGAAGGCCTCGATGAGTTCTACGGCTTTGACAGCTTTCAGCCGTCAACGGATAGATTAATGCCCAAAAAGGACAACCCGAATCTCAATCAGGTCTCGTAAGTTTTTTACCCTTCGTTTTTTCGACACGTGGATTTTTGCGGTAAAACTGGATTACCGAGGCTGGCCTTCAATTTACCATCACTGGAGAGTGGTCCACTATGGTACTGTTCCGTTTCAAATCCGTGCACGTATTTCTAAAAGTCGTACGGCACTGTTTCGCCATTTCGGACGGATGTTGCACCTTGCACCGTGGAGGTTGCACCCTGTAGATATCGATTATTCGGACGGCCATAACTTCTGGGTCGTTTAGAGTTACGGGAGCCATAACCTGTCAAAACGAAGGCCTTGATGATTTTTATGGCTCTGACAGCATTCAGCCGTCAACGGATAGATTAATGCCCAAAAAGGACAACCCGAATCTAAATCGGGTCTCGTAAGTTTTTTACCCTTCGTTTTTTCGACACGTGGATTTTTACGGTAAAACAGGATTACGGTGGCTGGCCTTCGATTTACCATCGCTGGACAGTGGTGCACCATGGTACTATTCCGTTTCAAATCCATGCACGCATTTCTAAAAGTCGTACGGCACTGTTTCGCCATTTCGGACTGATGTTGCACCTTGCACCGTGAATGTTGCACCCTGTAGATATCGATTATTCGGACGGCCATAACTTCTGACTCGTTTAGAGTTACGGGAGCCATAACCTGTCAAAACGAAGGCCTTGATGATTTCTATGGCTCTGATAGCTTTCAGCCGTCAATGGATATATTAATGCCCAAAAAGGACAACCCGAATCTCAATCGGGTATCGTAAGTTTTTTACCCTTCGTTTTTTCGACACGTGGATTTTTACGGTAAAACAGGATTAACGTGGCTGGCCTTCGATTTACCATCGCTGGAGAGTGGTGCATCATGGTACTGTTCCGTTTCAAATCCATGCACGCATTTCTAAAAGTCGTACGGCACTGTTTCGCCATTTCGGACAGATGTTGCACCTTGCACCATGGAAGTTGCACCCTGTAAATATCGATTATTCGGACGGCCATAACTTCTGGCTCGTTTAGAGTTACGGGAGCCATAACCTGTCAAAACGAAGGCCTCAATGAGTTCTACGGCTTTGATAGCTTTCAACTGTCAACGGATAGATTAATGCCCAAAAAGGACAACCCGAATCTCAATCGGGTCTCGTACGTTTTTTACCCTTCGTTTTTTCGACACGTGGATTTTTACGGTAAAACAGGATTACGGTGGCTGGCCTTCGATTTACCATCGCCGGACAGTGGTGCACCATGGTACTGTTCCGTTTCAAATCCACGCACGCATTTCTAAAAGTCGTACGGCACTGTTTCGCCATTTCGGACGGATGTTGCACCTTGCACCGTGGATGTTGCACCCTGTAGATATCGATTATTCGGACAGCCATAACTTCTGGCTCGTTTAGAGTTACGGGAGCCATAACCTATCAAAACGAAGGCCTCGATGAGTTCTACGGCTTTGACAGCTTTCATCCGTCAACGTATAGATTAATGCCCAAAAAGGACAACCCGAATCTCAATCGGGTCTCGTAGGTTTTTTACCCTTCGTTTTTTCGACACGTGGATTTTTACGGTAAAACGGGATTACCGTGGCCCGTCTTCGACTTCCCATCGTTGGAGAGTGGTGCACCATGGAACTGTTCCGTTTAAAATCCATGCACGCATTTCTAAAAGTCGTACGGCGCTGTTTCGCCATTTCGGACGGATGTTGCACCTTGCACCGTGGATGTTGCACCCTGTAGATATCGATTATTCGGACTGCCATAACTTCTGGCTCGTTTAGATTTACGGGAGCCATAACCTGTCAAAACGAAGGCCTCGATGAGTTCTACGGCGTTGACAGCTTTCAGCCGTCAATGGATAGATTAATGCCCAAAAAGGACAACCCGAATCTCAATCGGGTCTCGTAAGTTTTTTACCCTTCGTTTTTTCGACACGTGGATTTTTACAGTAAAACGGGATTACCATGGCCCGTCTTCGACTTCCCATCGCTGGAGCGGGGTGCACCACGGTACTGTTCCGTTTCAAATCCATGCACGCATTTTTAAAAGTCGTACGACACTGTTTCACCATTTCGGACGGATGTTGCACCTTGCACCGTGGATGTTTTACCCTGTAGTTATCGATTATTCAAACGGGCATAACTTCTGGCTCGTTTAGAGTTACGGGAGCCATAACCTGTCAAAACGAAGGCCTCGATGAGTTCTACGGCTTTGACGTCTTTCAGCCGTCAACAGATAGATTAATGCCCAAAAAGGACAACCCGAATCTCAATCGGGTCTCGTAAGTTTTTTACCCTTCGTTTTTTCGACACGTGGATTTTTACGGTAAAAGAGGATTACCGTGGCCCGTCTTCGACTTCCCATCGCTGGAGAGTGGTGCACCATGGTACTGTTCCGTTTCAAATCCATGCACGCATTTCTAAAAGTCGTACGGCACTGTTTCGCCATTTCGGACGGATGTTGCACCTTGCACCGTGGATGTTGCACCCTGTAGATATCGATTATTCGGACGGCCATAACTTCTGGCTCGTTTAGAGTTACGGGAGCCATAACCTATCAAAATGAAGGCCTCGATGAGTTCTACGGCTTTGACAGCTTTCATCCGTCAACGTATAGATTAATGCCCAAAAAGGACAACCCGAATCTCAATCGGGTCTCGTAGATTTTTTACCCTTCGTTTTTTCGACACGTGGATTTTTACGGTAAAACGGGATTACCGTGGCCCGTCTTCGACTTCCCATCGTTGGAGAGTGGTGCACCATGGAACTGTTCCGTTTAAAATCCATGCACGCATTTCTAAAAGTCGTACGGCGCTGTTTCGCCATTTCGGACGGATGTTGCACCTTGCACCGTGGATGTTGCACCCTGTAGATATCGATTATTCGGACTGCCATAACTTCTGGCTCGTTTAGATTTACGGGAGCCATAACCTGTCAAAACGAAGGCCTCGATGAGTTCTACGGCGTTGACAGCTTTCAGCCATCAATGGATAGATTAATGCCCAAAAAGGACAACCCGAATCTCAATCGGGTCTCGTAAGTTTTTTACCCTTCGTTTTTTCGACACGTGGATTTTTACAGTAAAACGGGATTACCATGGCCCGTCTTCGACTTCCCATCGCTGGAGAGGGATGCACCATGGTACTGTTCCGTTTCAAATCCATGCACGCATTTTTAAAAGTCGTACGACACTGTTTCACCATTTCGGATGGATGTTGCACCTTGCACCGTGGATGTTTTACCCTGTAGTTATCGATTATTCAAACGGGCATAACTTCTGGCTCGTTTAGAGTTACGGGAGCCATAACCTGTCAAAACGAAGGCCTCGATGAGTTCTACGGCTTTGACGTCTTTCAGCCGTCAACAGATAGATTAATGCCCAAAAAGGACAACCCGAATCTCAATCGGGTCTCGTAAGTTTTTTACCCTTCGTTTTTTCGACACGTGGATTTTTACGGTAAAAGAGGATTACCGTGGCCCGTCTTCGACTTCCCATCGCTGGAGAGTGGTGCACCATGGTACTGTTCCATTTCAAATCCATGCACGCATTTCTAAAAGTCGTACGGCACTGTTTCGCCATTTCGGACGGATGTTGCACCTTGCACCGTGGATGTTGCACCCTGTAGATATCGATTATTCGGACGGCCATAACTTCTGGCTCGTTCAGAGTTACGGGATCCATAACCTGTCAAAACGAAGGCCTCGATGAGTTATATGGCTTTGACAGCTTTCATCCGTCAACGGATAGAATAATGCCCAAAAAGGACAACCCAAATCTCAATCGGGTCTCGTAGGTTTTTTACCCTTCGTTTTTTCGACACGTTCATTTTTACGGTAAAACAGGATTACGGTGGCTGGTCTTCGATTTACCATCGCTGGAGAGTGGTGCACCATGGTACTGTTCCATTTCAAATCCATGCACGCATTTCTAAAAGTCGTACCGCACTGTTTCGCCATTTCGGACGGATGTTGCAGCTTGCACCGTGGATGTTGCACCCTGTAGATATCGATTATACGGACGACCATAACTTCTGGCACGTTTAGAGTTACGGGAGCCACAACCTGTCAAAACGAAGGACTCGATGAGTTCTACGGCTTTGACAGCTTTCAGCCGTCAACGGATAGATTAATGCCCAAAAAGGACAACCCGAATCTCAATCGGGTATCGTAAGTTTTTTACCCTTCGTTTTTTCGACACGTGGATTTTTACGGTAAAACAGGAATACCGTGGCTGCCTTCGATTTACCATCGCTGGAGAGTGGTGCACCATGGTACTGTTCCGTTTCAAATCCATGCACGCATTTCTAAAAGTCGTACGACACTGTTTTGCCATTTCGGACGGATGTTGCACCTTGCACCGTGGATGTTGCACCCTGTAGATATCGATTATATGGACGACCATAACTTCTGGCTCGTTTAGAGTTACGGGAGCCACAACCTGTCAAAACGAAGGCCTCGATGAGTTCTACGGCTTTGACAGCTTTCAGCCGTCAACGGATAGATTAATGCCCAAAAAGGACAACCCGAATCTCAATCAGGTCTCGTAAGTTTTTTACCCTTCGTTTTTTCGACACGTGGATTTTTGCGGTAAAACTGGATTACCGAGGCTGGCCTTCAATTTACCATCGCTGGAGAGTGGTGCACTATGGTACTGTTCCGTTTCAAATCCGTGCACGCATTTCTAAAAGTCGTACGGCACTGTTTCGCCATTTCGGACGGATGTTGCACCTTGCACCGTGGAGGTTGCACCCTGTAGATATCGATTATTCGGACGGCCATAACTTCTGGGTCGTTTAGAGTTACGGGAGCCATAACCTGTCAAAACGAAGGCCTTGATGATTTTTATGGCTCTGACAGCATTCAGCCGTCAACGGATAGATTAATGCCCAAAAAGGACAACCCGAATCATAATCGGGTCTCGTAAGTTTTTTACCCTTCGTTTTTTCGACACGTGGATTTTTACGGTAAAACAGGATTACGGTGGCTGGCCTTCGATTTACCATCGCTGGACAGTGGTGCACCATGGTACTGTTCCGTTTCAAATCCATGCACGCATTTCTAAAAGTCGTACGGCACTGTTTCGCCATTTCGGACTGATGTTGCACCTTGCACCGTGAATGTTGCACCCTGTAGATATCGATTATTCGGACGGCCATAACTTCTGACTCGTTTAGAGTTACGGGAGCCATAACCTGTCAAAACGAAGGCCTTGATGATTTCTATGGCTCTGATAGCTTTCAGCCGTCAATGGATATATTAATGCCCAAAAAGGACAACCCGAATCTCAATCGGGTATCGTAAGTTTTTTACCCTTCGTTTTTTCGACACGTGGATTTTTACGGTAAAACAGGATTAACGTGGCTGGCCTTCGATTTACCATCGCTGGAGAGTGGTGCACCATGGTACTGTTCCGTTTCAAATCCATGCACGCATTTCTAAAAGTCGTACGGCACTGTTTCGCCATTTCGGACAGATGTTGCACCTTGCACCATGGAAGTTGCACCCTGTAAATATCGATTATTCGGACGGCCATAACTTCTGGCTCGTTTAGAGTTACGGGAGCCATAACCTGTCAAAACAAAGGCCTCAATGATTTCTACGGCTTTGATAGCTTTCAACTGTCAACGGATAGATTAATGCCCAAAAAGGACAACCCGAATCTCAATCGGGTCTCGTACGTTTTTTACCCTTCGTTTTTTCGACACGTGGATTTTTACGGTAAAACAGGATTACGGTGGCTGGCCTTCGATTTACCATCGCCGGACAGTGGTTCACCATGGTACTGTTCCGTTTCAAATCCATGCACGCATTTCTAAAAGTCGTACGGCACTGTTTCGCCATTTCGGACGGATGTTGCACCTTGCACCGTGGATGTTGCACCCTGTAGATATCGATTATTCGGACGGCCATAACTTCTGGCTCGTTTAGAGTTACGGGAGCCATAACCTATCAAAACGAAGGCCTCGATGAGTTCTACGGCTTTGACAGCTTTCATCCGTCAACGTATAGATTAATGCCCAAAAAGGACAACCCGAATCTCAATCGGGTCTCGTAGGTTTTTTACCCTTCGTTTTTTCGACACGTGGATTTTTACGGTAAAACGGGATTACCGTGGCCCGTCTTCGACTTCCCATCGTTGGAGAGTGGTGCACCATGGAACTGTTCCGTTTAAAATCCATGCACGCATTTCTAAAAGTCGTACGGCGCTGTTTCGCCATTTCGGACGGATGTTGCACCTTGCACCGTGGATGTTGCACCCTGTAGATATCGATTATTCGGACTGCCATAACTTCTGGCTCGTTTAGATTTACGGGAGCCATAACCTGTCAAAACGAAGGCCTCGATGAGTTCTACGGCGTTGACAGCTTTCAGCCGTCAATGGATAGATTAATGCCCAAAAAGGACAACCCGAATCTCAATCGGGTCTCGTAAGTTTTTTACCCTTCGTTTTTTCGACACGTGGATTTTTACAGTAAAACGGGATTACCATGGCCCGTCTTCGACTTCCCATCGCTGGAGAGGGGTGCACCATGGTACTGTTCCGTTTCAAATCCATGCACGCATTTTTAAAAGTCGTACGACACTGTTTCACCATTTCGGACGGATGTTGCACCTTGCACCGTGGATGTTTTACCCTGTAGTTATCGATTATTCAAACGGGCATAACTTCTGGCTCGTTTAGAGTTACGGGAGCCATAACCTGTCAAAACGAAGGCCTCGATGAGTTCTACGGCTTTGACGTCTTTCAGCCGTCAACAGATAGATTAATGCCCAAAAAGGACAACCCGAATCTCAATCGGGTCTCGTAAGTTTTTTACCCTTCGTTTTTTCGACACGTGGATTTTTACGGTAAAAGAGGATTACCGTGGCCCGTCTTCGACTTCCCATCGCTGGAGAGTGGTGCACCATGGTACTGTTCCATTTCAAATCCATGCACGCATTTCTAAAAGTCGTACGGTATTGTTTCGCCATTTCGGACGGATGTTGCACCTTGCACCGTGGATGTTGCACCCTGTAGATATCGATTATTCGGATGGCCATAACTTCTGGCTCGTTTAGAGTTATGGGAGCCATAACCTGTCAAAACGAAGGCCTCGATGAGTTATATGGCTTTGACAGCTTTAAACCGTCAACGGATAGAATAATGCCCAAAAAGGACAACCCAAATCTCAATCGGGTCTCGTAAGTTTTTTACCCTTCGTTTTTTCGACACGTGCATTTTTACGGTAAAACAGGATTACGGTGGCTGGTCTTCGATTAACCATCGCTGGAGAGTGGTGCACCATGGTACTGTTCCGTTTCAAATCCATGCACGCATATCTAAAAGTCATACTGCACTGTTTCGCCATTTCGGACGGATGTTGCACCTTGCGCCGTGGATGTTGCACCCTGTAGATATCGATTATTCGGGCGGCCATAACTTTTGGCTCGTTTAGAGTTACGAGAGCCATAACCTGTCCAAACGAAGGCCTCGATGAGTTCTACGGCTTTGATAGCTTTCAGCCATCAACGGATAGATTAATGCCCAAAAAGGACAACTCGAATCTCAGTCGGGTCTCGTAAGTTTTTTACCCTTCGTTTTTTCGACACGTGGTTTTTTACGGTAAAACAAGATTACCGTGGCCCGTCTTCGACTTCCCATCGCTGGAGAGTGGTGCACCATGGAACTGTTCCGTTTCAAATCCATGCACGCATTTCTAAAAGTCGTACGGCACTGTTTTCCCATTTCGGACGGATGTTGCACCATGCACCGTGTAGATATCGATTATTCGGACGGCCATAACTTCTGGCTCGTTTAGAGTTACGGGAGGCATAACCTGTCAAAACGAAGGCCTCGATGTGTTCAATGGCTTTGACAGCTTTCTGCCGTCAACGGATAGATTAATGCCCAAAAAGGACAACCCGAATCTCAATCGAGTCTCGTAAGTTTTTTACCCTTCGTTTTTTCGACACGTGCATTTTTACTGTAAAACAGGATTACGGTGCCTGGTCTTCGATTTACCATCGCTGGAGAGAGGTGCACAATGGTACTGTTCCGTTTCAAATCCATGCATTTCTAATAGTCGTACGGCACTGTTTCGCCATTTCGGACGGATGTTGCACCTTGCACCGTATATGTTGCACCCTGTAGATATCGATTATACGGACGACCATAACTTCTGGCTCGTTTAGAGTTACGGGAGCCACAACCTGTCAAAACGAAGGCCTCGATAAGTTCTACGGCTTTGAGAGCTTTCAGCCGTCACAGATAGATTAATGCCCAAAAAGGACAACCCGAATCTCAATCGGGTCTCGTAAGTTTTTTACCCTTCGTTTTTTCGACACGTGGATTTTTACGGTAAAACGGGATTACCGTGGCTGGCCTTCGATTTACCATCGCTGGAGAGTGGTGCACCATGGTACTGTTCCGTTTCAAATCCATGCACGCATTTCTAAAAGTCATACGACAGTGTTTCGCCATTTCGGACGGATGTTGCACCTTGCACCGTGGATGTTGCACCCTGTAGGTATCGATTAATCGGACGGCCATAACTTCTGGCTCGATTAGAGTTACGGGAGCCATAACATGTCAAAACGATGGCCTCGATGAGTTCTACGGCTTTGACAGCTTTCAGCCGTCAACGAATAGATTAATGCCCAAAAAGGACAACCCGAATCTCAATCGCGTCTCGTAAGTTTTTTACCCTTCGTTTTTTCGACACGTGGATTTCTACGGTAAAACAGGATTACGGTGGCTGGCCTTCGATTTACCATCCTGGACAGTGGTGCACCATGGTAATGTTTCATTTCAAATCCATGCACGCATTTCTAAAAGTCGTACGGCAGTGTTTCGCCATTTCGGACGGATGTTGCACCTTGCACCGTGGATGTTGCACCCTGTAGATATCGATTATTCGGACGGCCATAACTTCTGGCTCGTTTAGAGTTACGGGAGCCATAACCTATCAAAACGAAGGCCTCGATGAGTTCTACGGCTAAGACAGCTTTCAGCCATCAACGGATAGATTAATGCCCAAAAAGGACAACCCCAATCTCAATCGGGTCTCGTAAGTTTTTTACCCTTCGTTTTTTCGACACATGGATTTTTACGGTTAAACGGGATTACCGTGGCCCGTCTTCGACTTCCCATCGCTGGAGAGCAGTGCAACATGGTACTGTTCTGTTTCAAATCCATGCACGCATTTCTAAAAGTCGTATGACACTGTTTCACCATTTCGGACGGATGTTGCACCTTGCACCGTGGATGTTGCACCCTATAGATATCGATTATACGGACGACCATAACTTCTGGCTCATTTAGAGTTACGGGAGCCTTAACCTGTCAAAACGAAGGCCTCGATGAGTTCTACGGCTTTGACAGCTTTCAGCCTTCAACGGATAGATTAATGCCCAAAACGGACAACCCGAATCTCAATCGGGTCTCGTAAGTTTTTTACGCTTCGTTTTTTCGACGCGTGGATTTTTACGGTAAAACAGGATTACCGTGGCTGGCCTTCGATTTACCATCGCTGGGGAGTGGTGCACCATGGTACTGTTCCATTTCAAATCCATGCACGCATTTCTAAAAGTCGTACGGCACTGTTTCGCCATTTCGGACGGATGTTGCACCTTGCACCGTGGATGTTTCACCGTGTAGATATCGATTATTCGGACGGCCATAACTTCTGGGTCGTTTAGAGTTACGGGAGCCATAACCTGTCAAAAGGAAGGCCTCGATGAGATCTACGGCTTTGACAGCTTTCAGCCGTCAAGGGAAAGATTAATGCCCAAAAAGAACAACCCGAATCTCAATCGGGTCTCGTAAGTTTTTTACCCTTCGTTTTTTCGACACGTGGATTTTTACGGTAAAACAGGATTACGGTGGCTGGTCCTCGATTTACCATCGCTGGAGAGTGGTGCACCATGGTACTGTTCCGTTTCAAATCCATGCACGCATTTCTAAAAGTCGTACGGCACTGTTTCGCCATTTCGGACGGATGTTGCATCTTGCACCGTGGATGTTGCACCCTGTAGATATCGATTATTCGGACGGCCATAACTTTTGGCTCGTTTAGAGTTACGGGCGCCATCACCTGTCAAAATGAAGGCCTCGATGAATTCTACGGCTTTGACAGCTTTCAACCATCAACGGATAGATTAATGCCCAAAAAGGACAACCCGAATCTCAATCGGGTCTCGTAAGTTTTTTACCCTTCGTTTTTTTCGACACGTGGATTTTTACGGTAAAACAGGATTACGGTGGCTGGTCTTCGATTTACCATCGCTGGAGAGTGGTGCACCATGGTACTGTTCCGTTTCAAATCCATGCACGCATTTCTAAAAGTCGTAAGGCACTGTTTCGCCATTTCGGACGGATGTTGCACCTTGCACCGTGGATGTTGCACCCTGTAGATATCGATTATTCGGACGGCCTTAACTTCTGGCTCGTTTAGAGTTACGGGATCCTTAACCTGTCAAAACGAAGGCCTCGATGAGTTCTACGGCTTTGACATCTTTTAGCCGTCAACGGATAGATTAATGCCCAAAAAGGACAACCCCAATCTCAATCGGGTCTTGTAAGTTTTTTACCCTTCGTTTTTTCGACACGTGGATTTTTATGGTAAAACGGGATTACCGTGGCCCGTCTTCGACTTCCCATCGCTGGAGAGCAGTGTTGGTACTGTTCCGTTTCAAATCCATGCACGCATTTCTAAAAGTCGTACGACACTGTTTCACCATTTCGGACGGATGTTGCACCTTGCACCGTGGATGTTGCACCTTGTAGATATCGATTATTCGGACTGCCATAACTTCTGGCTCATTTAGAGTTACGGGAGCCATAACCTGTCAAAATGAAGGCCTCGATTAGTTCTACGGGTTTGACAGCTTTCAGCCGTCAACGGATAGATTAATGCCCAAAAAGGACAACCCGAATCTCAATCGGGTCTCGTAAGTTTTTTACCCTTCGTTTTTTCGACACGTGGATTTCTACGGTAAAACAGGATTACGGTGGCTGGTCTTCGATTTACCATCGCTGGAGAGTGTTGCACCATGGTACCGTTCCGTTTCAAATCCATGCACGCATTTCTAAAAGTCGTACGGCACTGTTTCGCCATTTCGGACGGATGTTGCACCTTGCACCGTGAATGTTGCACCCTGTAGATATCGATTATTCCCACGGCCATAACTTCTGGCTCGTTTAGAGTTACGGGAGCCATAACCTGTCAAAACGAAGGCCTCGATGAGTTCTATGGCTTTGACAGCTTTTAGCCGTCAACGGATAGATTAATGCCCAAAAAGGACAACCCGAATCTCAATCGGGTCTCGTAAGTTTTTTACCCTTTGTTTTTTCCACACGTGGATTTTTACGGTAACACAGGATTACCGTGGCTGGCCTTCGATTTACCATCGCTGGAGAGTGGTGCACCATGGTACTGTTCCGTTTCAAATCCATCCACGCATTTCTAAAAGTCGTACGGCACTGTTTCGCCATTTCGGACGGATGTTGCACCTTGCACCGTGGATGTTGCACCCTGTAGATATCGATTATTCGGACGGCCATAACTTCTGGCTCGTTTAGAGTTACGGGAGCCATAACCTGTCAAAACGAAGGCCTCGATGAGTTCTACGGCTTTGACAGCTTTCAGCCGTCAACGGATAGATTAATGCCCTAAAAGGACAACCCGTATCTCAATCGGGTCTCGTAGGTTTTTTACCCTTCGTTTTTTCGACACGTGGATTTTTATGGTAAAACGGGATTACCGTGGCCCGTCTTCGACTTCCATCGCTGGAGAGTGGTGCGCCATGGTACTGTTCCGTTTCAAATCCATGCACGCATTTCTAAAAGTCGTACGGCACTGTTTCGCCATTTCGGACGGATGTTGCACCTTGCACCGTGGATGTTGCACCCTGTAGATATCGATTATTCGGACGGCCATAACTTCTGGCTCGTTTAGAGTTACGGGAGTCATAACCTGTCAAAACGAAGGCCTCGATGAGTTCTACGGCGTTGACAGCTTTCAGCCGTCAATGGATAGATTAATGCCCAAAAAGGACAACCCGAATCTCAATCGGGTCTCGTAAGTTTTTTACCCTTCGTTTTTTCGACACGTGGATTTTTACAGTAAAACGGGATTACCATGGCCCGTCTTCGACTTCCCATCGCTGGAGAGGGGTGCACCATGGTACTGTTCCGTTTCAAATCCATGCACGCATTTTTAAAAGTCGTACGACACTGTTTCACCATTTCGGACGGATGTTGCACCTTGCACCGTGGATGTTTTACCCTGTAGTTATCGATTATTCAAACGGGCATAACTTCTGGCTCGTTTAGAGTTACGGGAGCCATAACCTGTCAAAACGAAGGCCTCGATGAGTTCTACGGCTTTGACGTCTTTCAGCCGTCAGCAGATAGATTAATGCCCAAAAAAGACAACCCGAATCTCAATCGGGTCTCGTAAGTTTTTTACCCTTCGTTTTTTCGACACGTGGATTTTTACGGTAAAAGAGGATTACCGTGGCCCGTCTTCAACTTCCCATCGCTGGAGAGTGGTGCACCATGGTACTGTTCCATTTCAAATCCATGCACGCATTTCTAAAAGTCGTACGGCACTGTTTCGCCATTTCGGACGGATGTTGCACCTTGCACCGTGGATGTTGCACCCTGTAGATATCGATTATTTGGACGGCCATAACTTCTGGCTCGTTTAGAGTTACGGGAGCCATAACCTGTCAAAACGAAGGCCTCGATGAGTTATATGGCTTTCACAGCTTTCAACCATCAACGAATAGAATAATGCCCAAAAAGGACAACCCAAATCTCAATCGGGTCTCGTAAGTTTTTTAACCTTCGTTTTTTCGACACGTGCATTTTTACGGTAAAACAGGATTACGGTGGCTGGTCTTCGATTTACCATCGCTGGAGAGTGGTGCACCATGGTACTGTTCCGTTTCAAATCCATGCACGCATTTCTAAAAGTCGTACCGCACTGTTTCGCCATTTCGGACGGATGTTGCAGCTTGCACCGTGGATGTTGCAACCTGTAGATATCGATTATACGGACGACCATAACTTCTGGCTCGTTTAGAGTTACGGGAGCCACAACCTGTCAAAACGAAGGCCTCGATGAGTTCTACGGGTTTGACGGCTTTCAGCCGTCAACGGATAGATTAATGGCCAAAAAGGACAACCCGAATCTCAATCGAGTATCGTAAGTTTTTTACCCTTCGTTTTTTTCGACACGTGGATTTTTACGGTAAAACAGGATTACCGTGGCTGCCTTCGATTTACCATCGCTGGAGAGTGGTGCACCATGGTACTGTTCCGTTTCAAATCCATGCACGCATTTCTAAAAGTCGTACGACACTGTTTTGCCATTTCAGACGGATGTTGCACCTTGCACCGTGGATGTTGCACCCTGTAGATATCGATTATATGGACGACCATAACTTCTGGCTCGTTTAGAGTTACGGGAGCCACAACCTGTCAAAACGAAGGCCTCGATTAGTTCTACGGCTTTGACAGCTTTCAGCCATCAACGGATAGATTGATGCCCAAAAAGGACCACCCGAATCTCAATCAGGTCTCGTAAGTTTTTTACCCTTCGTTTTTTCGACACGTGGATTTTTGCGGTAAAACTGGATTACCGAGGCTGGCCTTCGATTTACCATCGCTGGAGAGTGGTGCACCATGGTACTGTTCCATTTCAAATCCATGCACGCATTTCTAAAAGTCGTACGGCACTGTTTCGCCATTTCGGACGGATGTTGCACCTTGCACCGTGAATGTTGCACCCTGTAGATATCGATTATTCCCACGGCCATAACTTCTGGCTCGTTTAGACTTACGAGAGCCATAACCTGTCAAAACGAAGGCCTCGATGAGTTCTACGGCTTTGATAGCTTTCAGCCGTCAACGGATAGATTAATGCCCAAAAAGGACAACCCGAATCTCAATCGGGTCTCGTAAGTTTTTTACCCTTCGTTTTTTCGACACGTGGATTTTTACGGTAAAACAGGATTACCGTTGCTGGCCTTCGATTTACCATCGCTGGAGAGTGGTGCACCATGGTACTGTTCTGTTTCAAATCCATGCACGCATTTCTAAAAGTCGTACGGCACTGTTTCGCCATTTCGGAAGGATGTTGCACCTTGCACCGTGGATGTTGCACCATGTAGAAATCGATTATTCGGACGGCCATAACTTCTGGCTCGTTTAGAGTTACGGGGGCCATAACCTGTCAAAACGAAGGCCTCGATGAGTTCTACGGCTTTGACAGCTTTTAGCCGTCAATGGATAGATTAATGCCCAAAAAGGACAACCCGAATCTCAATCGGGTCTCGTAGGTTTTTTACCCTTCGTTTTTTCGACACGTGGATTTTTACGGTAAAACGGGATTACCGTGGCCCGTCTTCGACTTCCCATCGCTGGAGAGTGGTGCACCATGGTACTGTTCCGTTTCAAATCCATGCACGCATTTCTAAAAGTCGTACGACACTGTTTCGCTATTTCGGACGGATGTTGCACCTTGCACCGTGGATGTTGCACCCTGTAGATATCGATTATTCGGACGGCCATAACTTCTGGCTCGTTTAGAGTTACGGGAGCCATAACCTGTCAAAACGAAGGCCTCGATGAGTTCTACGGCGTTGACAGCTTTCAGCCGTTAATGCCCAAAAAGGACAACCCGAATCTCAATCGGGTCTCGTAAGTTTTTTACCCTTCGTTTTTTCGACACGTGGATTTTTAAAGTAAAACGGGATTACCATGGCCCGCCTTCGACTTCCCATCGCTGGAGAGGGGTGCACCATGGTACTGTTCCGTTTTAAATCCATGCACGCATTTTTAAAAGTCATACGACACTATTTCACCATTTCGGACGGATGTTGCACCTTGCACCGTGGATGTTTTACCCTGTAGTTATCGATTATTCAAACGGGCATAACTTCTGGCTCGTTTAGAGTTACGGGAGCCATAACCTGTCAAAACGAAGGCCTCGATGAGTTCTACGGCTTTGACAGCTTTCAACCGTCAACGGATAGATTAATGCCCAAAAAGGACGACCCAAATCTCAATCGGGTCTCGTAAGTTTTTTACCCTTCGTTTTTTCGACACGTGGATTTTTACGGTAAAAGAGGATTACCGTGACCCGTCTTCGACTTCCCATCGCTGGAGAGTGGTGCACCATGGTACTGTTCCATTTCAAATCCATGCACACATTTCTAAAAGTCGTACGGCACTGTTTCGCCATTTCGGACGGATGTTGCACCTTGCACCGTGGATGTTGCACCCTGTAGATATCGATTATTCGGACGGCCATAACTTATGGCTCGTTTAGAGTTACGGGAGCCATAACCTGTCAAAACGAAGGCCTCGATGAGTTATATGGCTTTGACAGCTTTCAACCGTCAATGGATAGAATAATGCCCAAAAAGGTCAACCCAAGTCTCAATCGGGTCTCGTAAGTTTTTTAACCTTCGTTTTTTCGACACGTGCATTTTTACGGTAAAACAGGATTACGGTGGCTGGTCTTCGATTTACCATCGCTGGATAGTGGTGCACCATGGTACTGTTCCGTTTCAAATCCATGCACGCATTTCTAAAAGTCGTACCGTACTGTTTCGCCATTTCGGACGGATGTTGCAGCTTGCACCGTGGATGTTGCACCCTGTAGATATCGATTATACGGACGACCATAACTTCTGGCACGTTTAGAGTTACGGGAGCCACAACCTGTCAAAACGAAGGCCTCCATGAGTTCTACGGCTTTGACAGCTTTCAGCCGTCAACGGATAGATTAATGCCCAAAAAGGACAACCCGAACCTCAATCGGGTATCGTAAGTTTTTTACCCTTCGTTTTTTCGACACGTGGATTTTTACGGTAAAACAGGATTACCGTGGCTGCCTTCGATTTACCATCGCTGGAGAGTGGTGCACCATGGTACTGTTCCGTTTCAAATCCATGCACGCATTTCTAAAAGTCGTACGACACTGTTTTGCCATTTCGGACGGATGTTGCACCATGCACCGTGGATGTTGCACCCTGTAGATATCGATTATATGGACGACCATAACTTCAGGCTCGTTTAGAGTTACGGGAGCCACAACCTGTCAAAACGAAGGCCTCGATGAGTTCTACGGCTTTGACAGCTTTCAGCCGTCAACGGATAGATTAATGCCCAAAAAGGACAACCCGAATCTCAATCAGGTCTCGTAAGTTTTTTACCCTTCGTTTTTTCGACATGTAGATTTTTGCGGTAAAACTGGATTACCGAGGCTGGCCTTCAATTTACCATCGCTGGAGAGTGGTGCACTATATTACTGTTCCGTTTCAAATCCGTGCACGCATTTCCAAAAGTCGTACGGCACTGTTTCGCCCTTTCGGACGGATGTTGCACCTTGCACCGTGGAGGTTGCACCCTGTAGATATCGATTATTCAGACGGCCATAACTTCTGGCTCGTTTAGAGTTACGGGAGCCATAACCTGTCAAAACGATGGCCTCGATGAGTTCTACGGCGTTGACAGCTTTCAGCCGTCAATGGATAGATTAATGCCCAAAAAGGACAACCCGAATCTCAATCGGGTCTCGTAAGTTTTTTACCCTTCGTTTTTTCGACACGTGGATTTTTACAGTAAAACGGGATAACCATGGCCCGTCTTCGACTTCCCATCGCTGGAGAGGGGTGCACCATGGTACTGTTCCGTTTCAAATCCATGCACGCATTTTTAAAAGTCGTACGACACTGTTTCACCATTTCGGACGGATGTTGCACCTTGCACCGTGGATGTTTTACCCTGTAGTTATCGATTATTCAAACGGGCATAACTTCTGGCTCGTTTAGAGTTACGGGATCCATAACCTGTCAAAACGAAGGCCTCGATGAGTTCTACGGCTTTGACGTCTTTCAGCCGTCAGCAGATATATTAATGCCCAAAAAGGACAACCCGAATCTCAATCGGGTCTCGTAAGTGTTTTACCCTTCGTTTTTTCGACACGTGGATTTTTACGGTAAAAGAGGATTACCGTGGCCCGTCTTCAACTTCCCATCGCTGGAGAGTGGTGCACCATGGTACTGTTCCATTTCAAATCCATGCACGCATTTCTAAAAGTCGTACGGCACTGTTTCGCCATTTCGGACGGATGTTGCACCTTGCACCGTGGATGTTGCACCCTGTAGATATCGATTATTTGGGCGGCCATAACTTCTGGCTCGTTTAGAGTTACGGGAGCCATAACCTGTCAAAACGAAGGCCTCGATGAGTTATATGGCTTTGACAGCTTTCAACCATCAACGAATAGAATAATGCCCAAAAAGGACAACCCAAATCTCAATCGGGTCTCGTAAGGTTTTTACCCTTCGTTTTTTCGACACGTGCATTTTTACGGTAAAACAGGATTACGGTGGCTGGTCTTCGATTTACCATCGCTGGAGAGTGGTGCACCATGGTACTGTTCCGTTTCAAATCCATGCACGCATTTCTAAAAGTCGTACCGCACTGTTTCGCCATTTCGGACGGATGTTGCAGCTTGCACCGTGGATGTTGCAACCTGTAGATATCGATTATACGGACGACCATAACTTCTGGCTCGTTTAGAGTTACGGGAGCCACAACCTGTCAAAACGAAGGCCTCGATGATTTCTACGGCTTTGACGGCTTTCAGCCGTCAACGGATAGATTAATGCCCAAAAAGGACAACCCGAATCTCAATCGAGTATCGTAAGTTTTTTACCCTTCGTTTTTTTCGACACGTGGATTTTTACGGTAAAACAGGATTACCGTGGCTGCCTTCGATTTACCATCGCTGGAGAGTGGTGCACCATGGTACTGTTCCGTTTCAAATCCATGCACGCATTTCTAAAAGTCGTACGACACTGTTTTGCCATTTAAGACGGATGTTGCACCTTGCACCGTGGATGTTGCACCCTGTAGATATCGATTATATGGACGACCATAACTTCTGGCTCGTTTAGAGTTACGGGAGCCACAACCTGTCAAAACGAAGGCCTCGATTAGTTCTACGGCTTTGACAGCTTTCAGCCGTCAACGGATAGATTAATGCCCAAAAAGGACCACCCGAATCTCAATCAGGTCTCGTAAGTTTTTTACCCTTCGTTTTTTCGACACGTGGATTTTTGCGGTAAAACTGGATTACCGAGGCTGGCCTTCGATTTACCATCGCTGGAGAGTGGTGCACCATGGTACTGTTCCATTTCAAATCCATGCACGCATTTCTAAAAGTCGTACGGCACTGTTTCGCCATTTCGGACGGATGTTGCACCTTGCACCGTGGATGTTGCACCCTGTAGATATCGATTATTCGAACATCCATAACTTCTGGCTCGTTTAGAGTTACGGGAGCCATAACCTGTCAAAACGAAGGCCTCGACGAGTTCTACGGCTTTGACAGCTTTCAGCCGTCAACGGATAGATTAATGCCCAAAAAGGACAACCCGAATCTCAATCGGGTCTCGTAAGTTTTTTACCCTTCGTTTTTTCGACACGTGGATTTTTACGGTAAAACAGGATTACCGTTGCTGGCCTTCGATTTACCATCGCTGGAGAGTGGTGCACCATGGTACTGTTCTGTTTCAAATCCATGCACGCATTTCTAAAAGTCGTACGGCACTGTTTCGCCATTTCGGAAGGATGTTGCACCTTGCACCGTGGATGTTGCACCATGTAGAAATCGATTATTCGGACGGCCATAACTTCTGGCTCGTTTAGAGTTACGGGGGCCATAACCTGTCAAAACGAAGGCCTCGATGAGTTCTACGGCTTTGACAGCTTTTAGCCGTCAATGGATAGATTAATGCCCAAAAAGGACAACCCGAATCTCAATCGGGTCTCGTAGGTTTTTTACCCTTCGTTTTTTCGACACGTGGATTTTTACGGTAAAACGGGATTACCGTGGCCCGTCTTCAACTTCCCATCGCTGGAGAGTGGTGCACCATGGTACTGTTCCATTTCAAATCCATGCACGCATTTCTAAAAGTCGTACGGCACTGTTTCGCCATTTCGGACGGATGTTGCACCTTGCACCGTGGATGTTGCACCTTGTAGATATCGATTATTTGGGCGGCCATAACTTCTGGCTCGTTTAGAGTTACGGGAGCCATAACCTGTCAAAACGAAGGCCTCGATGAGTTATATGGCTTTGACAGCTTTCAACCATCAACGAATAGAATAATGCCCAAAAAGGACAACCCAAATCTCAATCGGGTCTCGTAAGGTTTTTACCCTTCGTTTTTTCGACACGTGCATTTTTACGGTAAAACAGGATTACGGTGGCTGGTCTTCGATTTACCATCGCTGGAGAGTGGTGCACCATGGTACTGTTCCGTTTCAAATCCATGCACGCATTTCTAAAAGTCGTACCGCACTGTTTCGCCATTTCGGACGGATGTTGCAGCTTGCACCGTGGATGTTGCAACCTGTAGATATCGATTATACGGACGACCATAACTTCTGGCTCGTTTAGAGTTACGGGAGCCACAACCTGTCAAAACGAAGGCCTCGATGATTTCTACGGCTTTGACGGCTTTCAGCCGTCAACGGATAGATTAATGCCCAAAAAGGACAACCCGAATCTCAATCGAGTATCGTAAGTTTTTTACCCTTCGTTTTTTTCGACACGTGGATTTTTACGGTAAAACAGGATTACCGTGGCTGCCTTCGATTTACCATCGCTGGAGAGTGGTGCACCATGGTACTGTTCCGTTTCAAATCCATGCACGCATTTCTAAAAGTCGTACGACACTGTTTTGCCATTTAAGACGGATGTTGCACCTTGCACCGTGGATGTTGCACCCTGTAGATATCGATTATATGGACGACCATAACTTCTGGCTCGTTTAGAGTTACGGGAGCCACAACCTGTCAAAACGAAGGCCTCGATTAGTTCTACGGCTTTGACAGCTTTCAGCCGTCAACGGATAGATTAATGCCCAAAAAGGACCACCCGAATCTCAATCAGGTCTCGTAAGTTTTTTACCCTTCGTTTTTTCGACACGTGGATTTTTGCGGTAAAACTGGATTACCGAGGCTGGCCTTCGATTTACCATCGCTGGAGAGTGGTGCACCATGGTACTGTTCCATTTCAAATCCATGCACGCATTTCTAAAAGTCGTACGGCACTGTTTCGCCATTTCGGACGGATGTTGCACCTTGCACCGTGGATGTTGCACCCTGTAGATATCGATTATTCGAACATCCATAACTTCTGGCTCGTTTAGAGTTACGGGAGCCATAACCTGTCAAAACGAAGGCCTCGACGAGTTCTACGGCTTTGACAGCTTTCAGCCGTCAACGGATAGATTAATGCCCAAAAAGGACAACCCGAATCTCAATCGGGTCTCGTAAGTTTTTTACCCTTCGTTTTTTCGACACGTGGATTTTTACGGTAAAACAGGATTACCGTTGCTGGCCTTCGATTTACCATCGCTGGAGAGTGGTGCACCATGGTACTGTTCTGTTTCAAATCCATGCACGCATTTCTAAAAGTCGTACGGCACTGTTTCGCCATTTCGGAAGGATGTTGCACCTTGCACCGTGGATGTTGCACCATGTAGAAATCGATTATTCGGACGGCCATAACTTCTGGCTCGTTTAGAGTTACGGGGGCCATAACCTGTCAAAACGAAGGCCTCGATGAGTTCTACGGCTTTGACAGCTTTTAGCCGTCAATGGATAGATTAATGCCCAAAAAGGACAACCCGAATCTCAATCGGGTCTCGTAGGTTTTTTACCCTTCGTTTTTTCGACACGTGGATTTTTACGGTAAAACGGGATTACCGTGGCCCGTCTTCGACTTCCCATCGCTGGAGAGTGGTGCACCATGGTACTGTTCCGTTTCAAATCCATGCACGCATTTCTAAAAGTCGTACGACACTGTTTCGCTATTTCGGACGGATGTTGCACCTTGCACCGTGGATGTTGCACCCTGTAGATATCGATTATTCGGACGGCCATAACTTCTGGCTCGTTTAGAGTTACGGGAGCCATAACCTGTCAAAACGAAGGCCTCGATGAGTTCTACGGCGTTGACAGCTTTCAGCCGTTAATGCCCAAAAAGGACAACCCGAATCTCAATCGGGTCTCGTAAGTTTTTTACCCTTCGTTTTTTCGACACGTGGATTTTTACAGTAAAACGGGATTACCATAGCCCGCCTTCGACTTCCCATCGCTGGAGAGGGGTGCACCATGGTACTGTTCCGTTTTAAATCCATGCACGCATTTTTAAAAGTCGTACGACACTATTTCACCATTTCGGACGGATGTTGCACGTTGCACCGTGGATGTTTTACCCTGTAGTTATCGATTATTCAAACGGGCATAACTTCTGGCTCGTTTAGAGTTACGGGAGCCATAACCTGTCAAAACGAAGGCCTCGATGAGTTCTACGGCTTTGACAGCTTTCAGCCGTCAACAGATAGATTAATTCCCAAAAAGGACGACCCAAATCTCAATCGGGTCTCGTAAGTTTTTTACCCTTCGTTTTTTCGACACGTGGATTTTTACGGTAAAAGAGGATTACCGTGACCCGTCTTCGACTTCCCATCGCTGGAGAGTGGTGCACCATGGTACTGTTCCATTTCAAATCCATGCACACATTTCTAAAAGTCGTACGGCACTGTTTCGCCATTTCGGACGGATGTTGCACCTTGCACCGTGGATGTTGCACCCTGTAGATATCGATTATTCGGACGGCCATAACTTATGGCTCGTTTAGAGTTACGGGAGCCATAACCTGTCAAAACGAAGGCCTCGATGAGTTATATGGCTTTGACAGCTTTCAACCGTCAACGGATAGAATAATGCCCAAAAAGGTCAACCCAAGTCTCAATCGGGTCTCGTAAGTTTTTTAACCTTCGTTTTTTCGACACGTGCATTTTTACGGTAAAACAGGATTACGGTGGCTGGTCTTCGATTTACCATCGCTGGATAGTGGTGCACCATGGTACTGTTCCGTTTCAAATCCATGCACGCATTTCTAAAAGTCGTACCGCACTGTTTCGCCATTTCGGACGGATGTTGCAGCTTGCACCGTGGATGTTGCACCCTGTAGATATCGATTATACGGACGACCATAACTTCTGGCACGTTTAGAGTTACGGGAGCCACAACCTGTCAAAACGAAGGCCTCGATGAGTTCTACGGCTTTGACAGCTTTCAGCCGTCAACGGATAGATTAATGCCCAAAAAGGACAACCCGAACCTCAATCGGGTATCGTAAGTTTTTTACCCTTCGTTTTTTCGACACGTGGATTTTTACGGTAAAACAGGATTACCTGGGCTGCCTTCGATTTACCATCGCTAGAGAGTGGTGCACCATGGTACTGTTCCGTTTCAAATCCATGCACGCATTTCTAAAAGTCGTACGACACTGTTTTGCCATTTCGGACGGATGTTGCACCTTGCACCGTGGATGTTGCACCCTGTAGATATCGATTATATGGACGACCATAACTTCAGGCTCGTTTAGAGTTACGGGAGCCACAACCTGTCAAAACGAAGGCCTCGATGAGTTCTACGGCTTTGACAGCTTTCAGCCGTCAACGGATAGATTAATGCCCAAAAAGGACAACCCGAATCTCAATCAGGTCTCGTAAGTTTTTTACCCTTCGTTTTTTCGACACGTAGATTTTTGCGGTAAAACAGGATTACCGAGGCTGGCCTTCAATTTACCATCGCTGGAGAGTGGTGCACTATAGTACTGTTCCGTTTCAAATCCGTGCACGCATTTCCAAAAGTCGTACGGCACTGTTTCGCCATTTCGGACGGATGTTGCACCTTGCACCGTGGAGGTTGCACCCTGTAGATATCGATTATTCGGACGGCCATAACTTCTGGCTCGTTTAGAGTTACGGGAGCCATAACCTGTCAAAACGATGGCCTTGATGATTTCTATGGCTCTGACAGCTTTCAGCCGTCAACGGATAGATTAATGCCCAAAAAGGACAACCCGAATCTCAATCGGGTCTCGTAAGTTTTTTACCCTTCGTTTTTTCGACACGTGGATTTTTACGGTAAAACAGGATTACGGTGGCTGGCCTTCGATTTACCATCGCTGGACAGTGGTGCACCATGGTACTGTTCCGCTTCAAATCCATGCACGCATTTCTAAAAGTCGTACGGCACTGTTTCGCCATTTCGGACTGATGTTGCACCTTGCACCGTGAATGTTGCACCCTGTAGATATCGATTATTCGGACGGCCATAACTTCTGACTCGTTTAGAGTTACGGGAGCCATAACCTGTCAAAACGAAGGCCTTGATGATTTCTATGGCTCTGATAGCTTTCAGCCGTCAACGGATAGATTAATGCCCAAAAAGGACAACCCGAATCTCAATCGGGTATCGTAAGTTTTTTACCCTCCGTTTTTTCGACACGTGGATTTTTACGGTAAAACAGGATTAACGTGGCTGGCCTTCGATTTACCGTCGCTGGAGAGTGGTGCACCATGGTACTGTTCCGTTTCAAATCCATGCACGCATTTCTAAAAGTCGTACGGCACTGTTTCGCCATTTCGGACAGATGTTGCACCTTGCACCATGGATGTTGCACCCTGTAAATATCGATTATTCGGACGGCCATAACTTCTGGCTCGTTTAGAGTTACGGGAGCCATAACCTGTCAAAACGAAGGCCTCGATGAGTTCTACGGCTTTGATAGCTTTCATCCGTCAACGGATAGATTAATGCCCAAAAAGGACAACCTGAATCTCAATCGGGTCTCGTAAGTTTTTTACCCTTCGTTTTTTCGACACGTGGATTTTTACGGTAAAACAGGATTACGGTGGCTGGCCTTCGATTTACCATCGCTGGACAGTGGTGCACCATGGTACTGTTCCGTTTCAAATCCATGCACGCATTTCTAAAAGTCGTACGGCACTGTTTCGCCATTTCGGACGGATGTTGCACCTTGCACCGTGGATGTTGCACCCTGTAGATATCGATTATTCGGACAGCCATAACTTCTGGCTCGTTTAGAGTTACGGAAGCCATAACCTGTCAAAACGAAGGCCTCGATAAGTTCTACGGCTCTAACAGTTTCAGCCGTCAGCGGATAGATTAATGCCCAAAAAGGACAACCCGAATCTCAATCGGGTCTCGTAAGTTTTTTACCCTTCGTTTTTTCGACCCGTGGATTTTTACGGTAAAACGGGATTAACGTGGCCCGTCTTCGACTTCCCATCGCTGGAGAGCGGTGCACCATGGTACTATTCCGTTTCAAATCCATGCACGCATTTCTAAAAGTCGTACGACACTGTTTCACCATTTCGGACGGATGTTGCACCTTGCACCGTGGATGTTGCACCCTGTAGATATCGATTATTCGGACGACCATAACTTCTGGCTCGTTTAGAGTTACAGGATCCATAACCTGTCAAAACGAATGCCTCGATGAGTTCTATGGCTTTGACAGTTTTCAGCCGTCAACGGATAGATTAATGCCCAAAACGGACAACCCGAATCTCAATCGGGTCTCGTAAGTTTTTTACCCTTCGTTTTTTCGACACGTGCAATTTTACGGTAAAACAGGATTACGGTGGCTGGTCTTCGATTTGCCATCGCTGGAGAGTGGTGCACCATCGTACTGTTCCGTATCCATGCACGCATTTCTAAAAGTTGTACGGCACTGTTTCGCCATTTCGGACGGATGTTGCACCTTGCACCGTGGATGTTGCACCCTGCAGATATCGATTATACGGACGACCATAACTTCTGGCTCGTTTAGAGTTACGGGAGCCACAATCTGTCAAAACGAAGGCCTCGATAAGTTCTACGGCTTTGACAGCTTTCAGCCGTCAACGGATAGATTAATGCCCAAAAGGGACAACCCAAATCTCAATCGGGTCTCGTAAGTTTTTTACCCTTCGTTTTTTCGACACGTGGATTTTTACGGTAAAATAGGATTACCGTGGCTGGCCTTCGATTTACCATCGCTGGAGAGTGGTGCACCATGGTACTATTCCGTTTCAAGTCCATGCACACATTTCTAAAAGTCGTACGGCACTGTTTCGCCATTTCGGACGGATGTTGCACCTTGCACCGTGGATGTTGCACCCTGTAGATATTGATTATTCGGACGGCCATAACTTCTGGCTCGTTTAGAGTTACGGGAGCCATAACATGTCAAAACAAAGGCCTCGATGAGTTCTACGGTTTTGACAGCTTTCAGCCGTCAACGGATAGATTAATGCCCAAAAAGGACAACCCGAATCTCAATCGGGTCTCGTAAGTTTTTTACCCTTCATTTTTTCGACACGAGGATTTTTACGGTAAAACAGGATTACGGTGGCTGGTCTTCAATTTACCATCGCTGGAGAGTGGTGCACCATGGTATTGTTCCGTTTCAAATCCATGCACGCATTTTTAAAAGTCGTACGGCACTGTTTCGCCATTTCGGACGGATGTTGCACCCTATAGATATCGATTACACGGACGACCATAACTTCTGGCTCGTTTAGAGTTACGGGAGCCATAACCTGTCAAAACGAAGGCCTCGATGAGTTCTACGGCTTTGACAGCTTTCAGCCGTCAACGGATAGATTAATGCCCAAAAAGGACAACCCGAATTAAATCTGGTCTCGTAAGTTTTTTACCCTTTGTTTTTTCGACACGTGGATTTTTACGGTAAAACAGGATTACCGAGGCTGGCCGTCGATTTTCCATCGCTGGAGAGTGGTGCACCATGGTACTGTTCCGTTTCAAATCCCTGCACGCATTTCTAAAAGTCGTACGACACTGTTTCGCCATTTCGGACGGATGTTGCACCTTGCACCGTGGATGTTGCACCCTATAGATATCGATTATTCGGACGGCCATAACTTCTGGCTCGTTTAGAGTTACGGGATCCATAACCTGGCAAAAAGAAGGCCTCGATGAGTTCAACGTTTTGACAGCTTTTAGCCGCCAACGGATAGATTAATGCCCAAAAAGGACAACCCGAATCTCAATCGGGTCTCGTAAGTTTTTTACCCTTCGTTTTTTCGACACGTGGATTTTTACGGTAAAACGGGATTACCGTGGCCCGTCTTCGACTTCCCATCGCTGGAGAGTGGTGCTCCATGGTACTGTTTCGTTTCAAATCCTTGCATGCATTTCTAAAAGTCGTACGACACTGTTTCACCATTTCGGACGGATGTTGCATCTTGCACCGTGGATGTTGCACCCTGTCGATATCGATTATTCAAACGGCCATAACTTCTGGCTCGTTTAGAGTTACGGGAGCCATAACCTGTCAAAACGAAGGCCTCGATGAGTTCTACGGCTTTGACAGCTTTCAGCCATCAACGGATAGATTAATACCCAAAAAGGACAGCCCGAATCTCAATCGGGTCTCGTAAGTTTTTTACCCTTCGTTTTTTCGACACGTGGATTTTTACGGAAAAACAGGATTACCGTGGCCCGTCTTCGACTTCCCATCGCCGGAGAGTGGTGCACCATGGTACTGTTCCGTTTCAAATCCATGCGCGCATTTCTAAAAGTCGTACGACACTGTTTCGCCATTTCGGACGGACGTTGCACCTTGCACCGTGGATGTTGCACCTTGTAGATATCGATTATTCGGACGGCCATAACTTCTGGCTCGTTTAGAGTTACGGGAGCCATAACCTGTCAAAACGAAGGCCTCGATGAGTTCTACGGCTTTGACAGCTTTCAGCCGTCAACGGATAGATTAATGCCCAAAAAGGACAACCCGAATCTCAATTGGGTCTCGTAAGTTTTTTACCCTTCGTTTTTTCGACACGTGGATTTTTACGGTAAAACAGGATTACCGTGAGTGGCCTTCGATTTACCACCGCTGGAGAGTGTTGCACCATGGTACTGTTCCGTTTCAAATCCATGCACGTATTTCCAAAAGTCGTACGGCACTGTTTCGCCATTTCGGACGGATGTTGCACCTTGCACCATGGATGTTGCACCATGTAGATATCGATTATTCGGACGGCCATAACTTCTGGCTCGTTTAGAGTTACGGAAGCCATAACCTATCAAAACGAAGGCCTCGATGAGTTCTACAGCTTTGATAGATTTCAGCCGTCAAAGGATAGATTAATGCCCAAAAAGGACAACCCGAATCTCAATCGGGTCGCGTAAGTTTTTTACCCTTCGTCTTTTCGACACGTGGATTTTTACGGTAAAACAGGATTACGGTGGCTGGCCTTCGAATTACCATCGCTGGACAGTGGTGCACCATGGTACTGTTCCGTTTCAAATCCATGCACGCATTTCTAAAAGTCGTACGGCACTGTTTCGCCATTTCGGACGGATGTTGCACCTTGCACCGTAGATGTTGCACCCTGTAGATATCGATTATTCGGACGGCCATAACTTCTGGCTCGTTTAGAGTTACGGGAGCCATAACCTGTCAAAATGAAGGCATCGATGAGTTCTACGGCTTTGACAGCTTTCAGCCGTCAACGGATAGATTAATGCCCAAAAAGCACAACCCGAATCTCAATCGGGTCTCGTATGTTTTTTATCCTTCGTTTTTTCAACACGTGGATTTTTACGGTAAAACGGGATTACCGTGGCCCGTTTTCGACTTCCCATCGCTGGAGAGCAGCGCACCATGGTACTGTTCCGTTTCAAATCCATGCATGCATTTCTAAATGTCGCACGACACTGTTTCACCATTTCGGACGGATGTTGCACCTTGCACCGTGGATGTTGCACCCAGTAGATATCGATTATTCGGACGGCCATAACTTCTGGCTCGTTTAGAGTTACGGGAGCCATAACCTGTCGGAACGAAGGCCTCGATGAGTTCTATGGCTTTGACAGCTTTCAACCGTCAACGGATAGATTAATGCCCAAAAAGGACAACCTGAATCTCAATCGGGTCTCGTAAGTTTTTTACCCTTCGTTTTTTCGACACGTGGATTTTTACGGTAAAACGGAATTACCGTGGCCCGTTTTCGACTTCCCATCGCTGGAGAGCAGCGCATCATGGTACTGTTCCGTTTCAAATCCATGCATGCATTTCTAAATGTCGCACGACACTGTTTCACCATTTCGGACGGATGTTGCACCTTGCACCGTGGATGTTGCACCCTGTAGATATCGATTATTCGGACGGCCATAACTTCTGGCTCGTTTAGAGTTACGGGAGCCATAACCTGTCAAAACGAAGGCCTCGATAAGTTCTACGGCTCTGACAGTTTCAGCCGTCAACGGATAGATTAATGCCCAAAAAGGACAACCCGAATCTCAATCGGGTCTCGTAAGTTTTTTACCCTTCGTTTTTTCGACACGTGGATTTTTACGGTAAAACGGGATTAACGTGGCCCGTCTTCGACTTCCCATCGCTGGAGAGCGGTGCACCATGGTACTATTCCGTTTCAAATCCATGCACGCATTTCTAAAAGTCGTACGACACTGTTTCACCATTTCGGACGGATGTTGCACCTTGCACCGTGGATGTTGCACCCTGTAGATATCGATTATTCGGACGACCATAACTTCTGGCTCGTTTAGAGTTACAGGATCCATAACCTGTCAAAACGAATGCCTCGATGAGTTCTATGGCTTTGACAGTTTTCAGCCGTCAACGGATAGATTAATGCCCAAAAAGGACAACCCGAATCTCAATCGGGTCTCGTAAGTTTTTTACCCTTCGTTTTTTCGACACGTGCAATTTTACGGTAAAACAGGATTACGGTGGCTGGTCTTCGATTTGCCATCGCTGGAGAGTGGTGCACCATCGTACTGTTCCGTATCCATGCACGCATTTCTAAAAGTTGTACGGCACTGTTTCGCCATTTCGGACGGATGTTGCACCTTGCACCGTGGATGTTGCACCCTGCAGATATCGATTATACGGACGACCATAACTTCTGGCTCGTTTAGAGTTACGGGAGCCACAATCTGTCAAAACGAAGGCCTCGATAAGTTCTACGGCTTTGACAGCTTTCAGCCGTCAACGGATAGATTAATGCCCAAAAGGGACAACCCAAATCTCAATCGGGTCTCGTAAGTTTTTTACCCTTCGTTTTTTCGACACGTGGATTTTTACGGTAAAACAGGATTACGGTGGCTGGCCTTCGATTTACCATCGCTGGACAGTGGTGCACCATGGTACTGTTCCGTTTCAAATCCATGCACGCATTTCTAAAAGTCGTACGGCACTGTTTCGCCATTTCGGACGGATGTTGCACCTTGCACCGTGGATGTTGCACCCTGTAGATATCGATTATTCGGACAGCCATAACTTCTGGCTCGTTTAGAGTTACGGAAGCCATAACCTGTCAAAACGAAGGCCTCGATAAGTTCTACGGCTCTAACAGTTTCAGCCGTCAGCGGATAGATTAATGCCCAAAAAGGACAACCCGAATCTCAATCGGGTCTCGTAAGTTTTTTACCCTTCGTTTTTTCGACACGTGGATTTTTATGGTAAAACGGGATTAACGTGGCCCGTCTTCGACTTCCCATCGCTGGAGAGCGGTGCACCATGGTACTATTCCGTTTCAAATCCATGCACGCATTTCTAAAAGTCGTACGACACTGTTTCACCATTTCGGACGGATGTTGCACCTTGCACCGTGGATGTTGCACCCTGTAGATATCGATTATTCGGACGACCATAACTTCTGGCTCGTTTAGAGTTACAGGATCCATAACCTGTCAAAACGAATGCCTCGATGAGTTCTATGGCTTTGACAGTTTTCAGCCGTCAACGGATAGATTAATGCCCAAAACGGACAACCCGAATCTCAATCGGGTCTCGTAAGTTTTTTACCCTTCGTTTTTTCGACACGTGCAATTTTACGGTAAAACAGGATTACGGTGGCTGGTCTTCGATTTGCCATCGCTGGAGAGTGGTGCACCATCGTACTGTTCCGTATCCATGCACGCATTTCTAAAAGTTGTACGGCACTGTTTCGCCATTTCGGACGGATGTTGCACCTTGCACCGTGGATGTTGCACCCTGCAGATATCGATTATACGGACGACCATAACTTCTGGCTCGTTTAGAGTTACGGGAGCCACAATCTGTCAAAACGAAGGCCTCGATAAGTTCTACGGCTTTGACAGCTTTCAGCCGTCAACGGATAGATTAATGCCCAAAAGGGACAACCCAAATCTCAATCGGGTCTCGTAAGTTTTTTACCCTTCGTTTTTTCGACACGTGGATTTTTACGGTAAAATAGGATTACCGTGGCTGGCCTTCGATTTACCATCGCTGGAGAGTGGTGCACCATGGTACTATTCCGTTTCAAATCCATGCACACATTTCTAAAAGTCGTACGGCACTGTTTCGCCATTTCGGACGGATGTTGCACCTTGCACCGTGGATGTTGCACCCTGTAGATATTGATTATTCGGACGGCCATAACTTCTGGCTCGTTTAGAGTTACGGGAGCCATAACATGTCAAAACAAAGGCCTCGATGAGTTCTACGGTTTTGACAGCTTTCAGCCGTCAACGGATAGATTAATGCCCAAAAAGGACAACCCGAATCTCAATCGGGTCTCGTAAGTTTTTTACCCTTCATTTTTTCGACACGTGGATTTTTACGGTAAAACAGGATTACGGTGGCTGGTCTTCAATTTACCATCGCTGGAGAGTGGTGCACCATGGTATTGTTCCGTTTCAAATCCATGCACGCATTTTTAAAAGTCGTACGGCACTGTTTCGCCATTTCGGACGGATGTTGCACCCTATAGATATCGATTACACGGACGACCATAACTTCTGGCTCGTTTAGAGTTACGGGAGCCATAACCTGTCAAAACGAAGGCCTCGATGAGTTCTACGGCTTTGACAGCTTTCAGCCGTCAACGGATAGATTAATGCCCAAAAAGGACAACCCGAATCTAAATCTGGTCTCGTAAGTTTTTTACCCTTTGTTTTTTCGACACGTGGATTTTTACGGTAAAACAGGATTACCGAGGCTGGCCGTCGATTTTCCATCGCTGGAGAGTGGTGCACCATGGTACTGTTCCGTTTCAAATCCCTGCACGCATTTCTAAAAGTCGTACGACACTGTTTCGCCATTTCGGACGGATGTTGCACCTTGCACCGTGGATGTTGCACCCTATAGATATCGATTATTCGGACGGCCATAACTTCTGGCTCGTTTAGAGTTACGGGATCCATAACCTGGCAAAAAGAAGGCCTCGATGAGTTCAACGTTTTGACAGCTTTTAGCCGCCAACGGATAGATTAATGCCCAAAAAGGACAACCCGAATCTCAATCGGGTCTCGTAAGTTTTTTACCCTTCGTTTTTTCGACACGTGGATTTTTACGGTAAAACGGGATTACCGTGGCCCGTCTTCGACTTCCCATCGCTGGAGAGTGGTGCTCCATGGTACTGTTTCGTTTCAAATCCTTGCATGCATTTCTAAAAGTCGTACGACACTGTTTCACCATTTCGGACGGATGTTGCATCTTGCACCGTGGATGTTGCACCCTGTCGATATCGATTATTCAAACGGCCATAACTTCTGGCTCGTTTAGAGTTACGGGAGCCATAACCTGTCAAAACGAAGGCCTCGATGAGTTCTACGGCTTTGACAGCTTTCAGCCATCAACGGATAGATTAATACCCAAAAAGGACAGCCCGAATCTCAATCGGGTCTCGTAAGTTTTTTACCCTTCGTTTTTTCGACACGTGGATTTTTACGGAAAAACAGGATTACCGTGGCCCGTCTTCGACTTCCCATCGCCGGAGAGTGGTGCACCATGGTACTGTTCCGTTTCAAATCCATGCGCGCATTTCTAAAAGTCGTACGACACTGTTTCGCCATTTCGGACGGACGTTGCACCTTGCACCGTGGATGTTGCACCTTGTAGATATCGATTATTCGGACGGCCATAACTTCTGGCTCGTTTAGAGTTACGGGAGCCATAACCTGTCAAAACGAAGGCCTCGATGAGTTCTACGGCTTTGACAGCTTTCAGCCGTCAACGGATAGATTAATGCCCAAAAAGGACAACCCGAATCTCAATTGGGTCTCGTAAGTTTTTTACCCTTCGTTTTTTCGACACGTGGATTTTTACGGTAAAACAGGATTACCGTGAGTGGCCTTCGATTTACCACCGCTGGAGAGTGTTGCACCATGGTACTGTTCCGTTTCAAATCCATGCACGTATTTCCAAAAGTCGTACGGCACTGTTTCGCCATTTCGGACGGATGTTGCACCTTGCACCATGGATGTTGCACCATGTAGATATCGATTATTCGGACGGCCATAACTTCTGGCTCGTTTAGAGTTACGGAAGCCATAACCTATCAAAACGAAGGCCTCGATGAGTTCTACAGCTTTGATAGATTTCAGCCGTCAAAGGATAGATTAATGCCCAAAAAGGACAACCCGAATCTCAATCGGGTCGCGTAAGTTTTTTACCCTTCGTCTTTTCGACACGTGGATTTTTACGGTAAAACAGGATTACGGTGGCTGGCCTTCGAATTACCATCGCTGGACAGTGGTGCACCATGGTACTGTTCCGTTTCAAATCCATGCACGCATTTCTAAAAGTCGTACGGCACTGTTTCGCCATTTCGGACGGATGTTGCACCTTGCACCGTAGATGTTGCACCCTGTAGATATCGATTATTCGGACGGCCATAACTTCTGGCTCGTTTAGAGTTACGGGAGCCATAACCTGTCAAAATGAAGGCATCGATGAGTTCTACGGCTTTGACAGCTTTCAGCCGTCAACGGATAGATTAATGCCCAAAAAGCACAACCCGAATCTCAATCGGGTCTCGTATGTTTTTTATCCTTCGTTTTTTCAACACGTGGATTTTTACGGTAAAACGGGATTACCGTGGCCCGTTTTCGACTTCCCATCGCTGGAGAGCAGCGCACCATGGTACTGTTCCGTTTCAAATCCATGCATGCATTTCTAAATGTCGCACGACACTGTTTCACCATTTCGGACGGATGTTGCACCTTGCACCGTGGATGTTGCACCCAGTAGATATCGATTATTCGGACGGCCATAACTTCTGGCTCGTTTAGAGTTACGGGAGCCATAACCTGTCGGAACGAAGGCCTCGATGAGTTCTATGGCTTTGACAGCTTTCAACCGTCAACGGATAGATTAATGCCCAAAAAGGACAACCTGAATCTCAATCGGGTCTCGTAAGTTTTTTACCCTTCGTTTTTTCGACACGTGGATTTTTACGGTAAAACGGAATTACCGTGGCCCGTTTTCGACTTCCCATCGCTGGAGAGCAGCGCATCATGGTACTGTTCCGTTTCAAATCCATGCATGCATTTCTAAATGTCGCACGACACTGTTTCACCATTTCGGACGGATGTTGCACCTTGCACCGTGGATGTTGCACCCTGTAGATATCGATTATTCGGACGGCCATAACTTCTGGCTCGTTTAGAGTTACGGGAGCCATAACCTGTCAAAACGAAGGCCTCGATAAGTTCTACGGCTCTGACAGTTTCAGCCGTCAACGGATAGATTAATGCCCAAAAAGGACAACCCGAATCTCAATCGGGTCTCGTAAGTTTTTTACCCTTCGTTTTTTCGACACGTGGATTTTTACGGTAAAACGGGATTAACGTGGCCCGTCTTTGACTTCCCATCGCTGGAGAGCGGTGCACCATGGTACTATTCCGTTTCAAATCCATGCACGCATTTCTAAAAGTCGTACGACACTGTTTCACCATTTCGGACGGATGTTGCACCTTGCACCGTGGATGTTGCACCCTGTAGATATCGATTATTCGGACGACCATAACTTCTGGCTCGTTTAGAGTTACAGGATCCATAACCTGTCAAAACGAATGCCTCGATGAGTTCTATGGCTTTGACAGTTTTCAGCCGTCAACGGATAGATTAATGCCCAAAAAGGACAACCCGAATCTCAATCGGGTCTCGTAAGTTTTTTACCCTTCGTTTTTTCGACACGTGCAATTTTACGGTAAAACAGGATTACGGTGGCTGGTCTTCGATTTGCCATCGCTGGAGAGTGGTGCACCATCGTACTGTTCCGTATCCATGCACGCATTTCTAAAAGTTGTACGGCACTGTTTCGCCATTTCGGACGGATGTTGCACCTTGCACCGTGGATGTTGCACCCTGCAGATATCGATTATACGGACGACCATAACTTCTGGCTCGTTTAGAGTTACGGGAGCCACAATCTGTCAAAACGAAGGCCTCGATAAGTTCTACGGCTTTGACAGCTTTCAGCCGTCAACGGATAGATTAATGCCCAAAAGGGACAACCCAAATCTCAGTCGGGTCTCGTAAGTTTTTTACCCTTCGTTTTTTCGACACGTGGATTTTTACGGTAAAATAGGATTACCGTGGCTGGCCTTCGATTTACCATCGCTGGAGAGTGGTGCACCATGGTACTATTCCGTTTCAAATCCATGCACACATTTCTAAAAGTCGTACGGCACTGTTTCGCCATTTCGGACGGATGTTGCACCTTGCACCGTGGATGTTGCACCCTGTAGATATTGATTATTCGGACGGCCATAACTTCTGGCTCGTTTAGAGTTACGGGAGCCATAACATGTCAAAACAAAGGCCTCGATGAGTTCTACGGCTTTGACAGCTTTCAGCCGTCAACGGATAGATTGATGCCCAAAAAGGACAACCCGAATCTCAATTGGGTCTCGTAAGTTTTTTACCCTTCATTTTTTCGACACGTGGATTTTTACGGTAAAACAGGATTACGGTGGCTGGTCTTCAATTTACCATCGCTGGAGAGTGGTGCACCATGGTATTGTTCTGTTTCAAATCCTTGCATGCATTTTTAAAAGTCGTACGGCACTGTTTCGCCATTTCGGACGGATGTTGCACCCTATAGATATCGATTACACGGACGACCATAACTTCTGGCTCGTTTAGAGTTACGGGATCCATAACCTGTCAAAAAGAAGGCCTCGATGAGTTCAACGTTTTGACAGCTTTTAGCCGCCAACGGATAGATTAATACCCAAAAAGGACAACCCGAATCTCAATCGGGTCTCGTAAGTTTTTTACCCTTCGTTTTTTCGACACGTGGATTTTTACGGTAAAACGGGATTACCGTGGCCCGTCTTCGACTTCCCATCGCTGGAGAGTGGTGCTCCATGGTACTGTTTCGTTTCAAATCCTTGCATGCATTTCTAAAAGTCGTACGACACTGTTTCACCATTTCGGACGGATGTTGCATCTTGCACCGTGGATGTTGCACCCTGTCGATATCGATTATTCAAACGGCCATAACTTCTGGCTCGTTTAGAGTTACGGGAGCCATAACCTGTCAAAACGAAGGCCTCGATGAGTTCTACGGCTTTGACAGCTTTCAGCCATCAACGGATAGATTAATACCCAAAAAGGACAGCCCGAATCTCAATCGGGTCTCGTAAGTTTTTTACCCTTCGTTTTTTCGACACGTGGATTTTTACGGAAAAACAGGATTACCGTGGCCCGTCTTCGACTTCCCATCGCCGGAGAGTGGTGCACCATGGTACTGTTCCGTTTCAAATCCATGCGCGCATTTCTAAAAGTCGTACGACACTGTTTCGCCATTTCGGACGGACGTTGCACCTTGCACCGTGGATGTTGCACCTTGTAGATATCGATTATTCGGACGGCCATAACTTCTGGCTCGTTTAGAGTTACGGGAGCCATAACCTGTCAAAACGAAGGCCTCGATGAGTTCTACGGCTTTGACAGCTTTCAGCCGTCAACGGATAGATTAATGCCCAAAAAGGACAACCCGAATCTCAATTGGGTCTCGTAAGTTTTTTACCCTTCGTTTTTTCGACACGTGGATTTTTACGGTAAAACAGGATTACCGTGAGTGGCCTTCGATTTACCACCGCTGGAGAGTGTTGCACCATGGTACTGTTCCGTTTCAAATCCATGCACGTATTTCCAAAAGTCGTACGGCACTGTTTCGCCATTTCGGACGGATGTTGCACCTTGCACCATGGATGTTGCACCATGTAGATATCGATTATTCGGACGGCCATAACTTCTGGCTCGTTTAGAGTTACGGAAGCCATAACCTATCAAAACGAAGGCCTCGATGAGTTCTACAGCTTTGATAGATTTCAGCCGTCAAAGGATAGATTAATGCCCAAAAAGGACAACCCGAATCTCAATCGGGTCGCGTAAGTTTTTTACCCTTCGTCTTTTCGACACGTGGATTTTTACGGTAAAACAGGATTACGGTGGCTGGCCTTCGAATTACCATCGCTGGACAGTGGTGCACCATGGTACTGTTCCGTTTCAAATCCATGCACGCATTTCTAAAAGTCGTACGGCACTGTTTCGCCATTTCGGACGGATGTTGCACCTTGCACCGTAGATGTTGCACCCTGTAGATATCGATTATTCGGACGGCCATAACTTCTGGCTCGTTTAGAGTTACGGGAGCCATAACCTGTCAAAATGAAGGCATCGATGAGTTCTACGGCTTTGACAGCTTTCAGCCGTCAACGGATAGATTAATGCCCAAAAAGCACAACCCGAATCTCAATCGGGTCTCGTAAGTTTTTTATCCTTCGTTTTTTCAACACGTGGATTTTTACGGTAAAACGGAATTACCGTGGCCCGTTTTCGACTTCCCATCGCTGGAGAGCAGCGCATCATGGTACTGTTCCGTTTCAAATCCATGCATGCATTTCTAAATGTCGCACGACACTGTTTCACCATTTCGGACGGATGTTGCACCTTGCACCGTGGATGTTGCACCCTGTAGATATCGATTATTCGGACGGCCATAACTTCTGGCTCGTTTAGAGTTACGGAAGCCATAACCTGTCAAAACGAAGGCCTCGATGAGTTCTATGGCTTTGACAGCTTTCAGCCGTCAACGGATAGATTAATGCCCAAAAAGGACAACCCGAATCTCAATCGGGTCTCGTAAGTTTTTTACCCTTCGTTTTTTCGACACGTGGATTTTTACGGTAAAACGGGATTACGGTGGCTGGCCTTCCATCGCTGGACAGTGGTACACCATGGTACTGTTCCATTTCAAATCCATGCACGTATTTCTAAAAGTCGTACGACACTGTTTCGCCATTTCGGACGGATGTTGCACCTTGCACCGTGGATGTTGCACCCTGTAGATATCGATTATTCGGACGGCCATAACTTTTGGCTCGTTTAGAGTTATGGGACCATAACCTGTCAAAACGAAGGCCTCGATGAATTCTACGGCTTTGACAGCTTTCAGCCATCAACGTATAGATTAATGCCCAAAAAGGACAACCCGAATCTCAATCGGGTCTCGTAAGTTTTTTACCCTTCGTTTTTTCGACACGTGGATTTTTACGGTAAAACAGGATTACGGTGGCTGGCCTTCGAATTACCATCGCTGGACAGTGGTGCACCATGGTACCGTTCCGTTTCAAATCCATGCACGCATTTCTAAAAGACGTACGGCACTGTTTCGCCATTTCGGACGGATGTTGCACCTTGCACCGTGGATGTTGCACCCTGTAGATATCGATTATTCGGACGACCATAACTTCTGGCTCGTTTAGAGTTACGGGTGCCCTAACCTGTCAAAATGAAGGCATCGATGAGTTCTACGGCTTTGACAGCTTTCAGCCGTCAACGGATAGATTAATGCCCAAAAAGCACAACCCGAATCTCAATCGGGTCTCGTAAGTTTTTTATCCTTCGTTTTTTCAACACGTGGATTTTTACGGTAAAACGGGATTACCGTGGCCCGTTTTCGACTTCCCATCGCTGGAGAGCGGTGCACCATGGTACTGTTCCGTTTCAAATCCATGCATGCATTTCTAAATGTCGCACGACACTGTTTCACCATTTCGGACGGATGTTGCACCTTGCACCGTGGATGTTGCACCCTGTAGATATCGATTATTCGGACGGCCATAACTTCTGGCTCGTTTAGAGTTACGGGAGCCATAACCTGTCAAAACGAAGGCCTCGATGAGTTCTATGGCTTTGACAGCTTTCAGCCGTCAACGGATAGATTAATGCCCAAAAAGGCAACCCGAATCTCAATCGCGTCTCGTAAGTTTTTTACCCTTCGTTTTTTCGACACGTGGATTTTTACGGTAAAACAGGATTACGGTGGCTGGCCTTCCATCGCTGGACAGTGGTGCACCATGGTACTGTTCCATTTCAAATCCATGCACGCATTTCTAAAAGTCGTACGGCACTGTTTCGCCATTCCGGACGGATGTTGCACCTTGCACCGTGGATGTTGCACCCTGTAGATATCGATTATTCGGACGGCCATAACTTCTGGCTCGTTTAGAGTTACGGGAGCCATAACCTGTCAAAACGAAGGCCTCGATGAGTTCTACGGCTTTGATAGCTTTCAGCCATCAACGGATAGATTAATGCCCAAAAAGGACAACCCGAATCTCAATCGGGTCTCGTAAGTTTTTTACCCTTCGTTTTTTCGACACGTGGATTTTTACGGTAAAACAGGATTACCGTGGCTCGTCTTCGACTTCCCATCGCTGGAGGGTGGTGCACCATGGTACTGTTCCATTTCAAATCCATGCACGCATTTCTAAAAGTCGTACGGCACTGTTTCGCCATTTCTGAAGGATGTTGCACCTTGCACCGTGGATGTTGCACCCTGTAGATATCGATTATTCGGACGGCCAAAACTTCTGGCTCGTTTAGAGTTACGGGACCATAACCTGTCAAAACGAAGGCCTCGATGAGTTCTACGGCGTTGACAGCTGTCAGCCATCAACGTATAGATTAATGCCCAAAAAGGACAACCCGAATCTCAATCGGGTCTCGTAAGTTTTTTACCCTTCGTTTTTTCGACACGTGGATTTTTACGGTAAAACAGGATTACTGTGGCCCGTCTTCGACTTCCCATCGCTGGAGAGTGGTGCACTATGGTACTGTTCCGTTTCAAATCCGTTCACGCATTTGTAAAAGTCGTACGGCACTGTTTCGCCATTTCGGACGGATGTTGCACCTTGCACCGTGGAGGTTGCACCCTGTAGATATCGATTATTCGGACGGCCATAACTTCTGACTCGTTTAGAGTTACGGGAGCCATAACCTGTCAAAACGAAGGCCTTGATGATTTCTATGGCTCTGACAGCTTTCAGCCGTCAACGGATAGATTAATGCCCAAAAAGGACAACCCGAATCTCAATCGGGTCTCGTAAGTTTTTTACCCTTCGTTTTTTCGACACGTGGATTTTTACGGTAAAACAGGATTACGGTGGCTGGCCTTCGATTTACCATCGCTGGACAGTGGTGCACCATGGTACTGTTCCGCTTCAAATCCATGCACGCATTTCTAAAAGTCGTACGGCACTGTTTCGCCATATCGGACAGATGTTGCACCTTGCGCCGTGGATGTTGCACCCTGTAAATATCGATTATTCGGACAGCCATAACTTCTGGCTCGTTTAGAGTTACGGGAGCCATAACCTGTCAAAACGAAGGCCTCGATGAGTTCTACGGCTTTGATAGCTTTCAACCGTCAACGGATAGATTAATGCCCAAAAAGGACAACCCGAATCTCAATCGGGTCTCGTAAGTTTTTTACCCTTCGTTTTTTCGACACGTGGATTTTTACAGTAAAACAGGATTACGGTGGCTGGCCTTCGATTTACCATCGCTGGACAGTGGTGCACCATGGTACTGTTCCGTTTCAAATCCATGCACGCATTTCTAAAAGTCGTACGGCACGGTTTCGCCATTTCGGACGGATGTTGCACCTTGCACCGTGGATGTTGCACCCTGTAGATATCGATTATTCGGACGGCCATAACTTCTGGCTCGTTTAGAGTTACGGGAGCCATAACCTGTCAAAACGAAGGCCTCGATGAGTTCTACGGCTCGGACAGCTTTCAGGCGTCAACGGATAGATTAATGCCCAAGAAGAACAACCCGAATCTCAATCGGGTCTCGTAAGTTTTTTACCCTTCGTTTTTTCGACACGTGGATTTTTACGGTAAAACGGGATTAACGTGGCCCGTCTTCGACTTCCATCGCTGGAGAGCGGTGCACCATGGTACTATTCCGTTTCAAATCCATGCACGCATTTTTAAAAGTCGTACGACACAGTTTCACTATTTCGGACGGATGTTGCACCTTGCACCGTGGATGTTGCACCCTGTAGATATCGATTATTCGGACGACCATAACTTCTGGCTCGTTTAGAGTTACAGGATCCATAACCTGTCAAAATGAATGCCTCGATGAGTTCTATGGCTTTGACAGATTTCAGCCGTCAACGGATAGATTAATGCCCAAAAAGGACAACCCGAATCTCAATCGGGTCTCGTAAGTTTTTTACCCTTCGTTTTTTCGACACGTGCAATTTTACGGTAAAATAGGATTACGGTGGCTGGTCTTCGATTTACCATCGCTGGAGAGTGGTGCACCACGGTACTGTTCCGTTTCAAATCCATGCACGCATTTCTAAAAGTCGTACGACACTGTTTCGCCATTTCGGACGGATGTTGCACCTTGCGCCGTGGATGTTGCACCCTGTAAATATCGATTATTCGGACAGCCATAACTTCTGGCTCGTTTAGAGTTACGGGAGCCATAACCTGTCAAAACGAAGGCCTCGATGAGTTCTACGGCTTTGACAGCTTTCAGCCGTCAACGGATAGATTAATGCCCAAAAGGGACAACCCGAATCTCAATCGGGTCTCGTAAGTTTTTTACCCTTCGTTTTCTCGACACGTGGATTTTTACGGTAAAATAGGATTACCGTGGCTGGCCTTCGATTTACCATCGCTGGAGAGTGGTGCACCAAGGTACTGTTCCGTTTCAAATCCATGCACGCATTTCTAAATGTCGTACGACACTGTTTCGCCATTTCGGACGGATGTTGCACCTTGCACCGTGGATGTTGCACCCTGTAGATATCGATTATTCGGACGGCCATAACTTCTGGCTCGTTTATAGTTACGGGAGCCATAACATGTCAAAACGAAGGCCTCGATGAGTTCTACGGCTTTGACAGCTTTCAGCCGTCAACGGATAGATTAATGCCCAAAAAAGACAACCCGAACCTCAATCGGGTCTCGTAAGTTTTTTACCCTTCGTTTTTTCGACACGCGGATTTTTACGGTAAAACAGGATTACGGTGGCTGGTCTTCGATTTACCATCGCTGGAGAGTGGTGCACCATGGTACTATTCCGTTTCAAATCCATGCACGCATTTCTAAATGTCGTACGACACTGTTTCGCCATTTCGGACGGATGTTGCACCTTGCACCGTGGATGTTGCACCCTGTAGATATCGATTATTCGGACGGCCATAACTTCTGACTCGTTTACAGTTACAAAAGCCATAACCTGTCAAAACGAAGGCTCGATGAGTTCTATGGCTTTGACCGCTTTCAGCCGTCAACGGATAGATTAATGCCCAAAAAGGACAACCCGAATCTCAATCGGGTCTCGTCAGTTTTTTACCATTCGTTTTTTCGACACGTGGATTTTTACGATAATACGGGATTACCGTGGCCCGTCTTCGACTTTCCATCACTGGAGAGTGGTGCACCATGGTATTGTTCCATTTCAAATCCATGCACGCATTTCTAAAAGTCGTACGACACTGTTTCGCCATTTCGGACGGATGTTGCACCTTGCACCGTGGACGTTGCACCTTGCACCGTGGATGTTGCACCCTGTAGATATCGATTATTCGGACGGCCATAACTTCTGACTGGTTTAGAGTTACAAAAGCCATAACCTGTCAAAACGAAGGCCTCGATGAGTTCTACGGATTTGACAGCTTTCAACCGTCAACGGATAGATTAATGCCCAAAAAGGACAACCCGAATCTCAGTCGGGTCTCGTTAGTTTTTTACCCTTCGTTTTTTTCGACACGTGGATTTTTACGGTAAAAGGGGATTACGGTGGCTGGTCTTCGATTTACCATCGCTGGGGAGTGGTACACCATGATAATGTTTCGTTTCAAATCCGTGCACGCATTTCTAAAAGTCGTACGGCACTGTTTCGCCATTTCGGACGGATGTTGCACCTAGCACCGGGGATGTTGCACCCTGTAGATATTGATTATTCGGACGACCATAACTTCTGGCTCGTTTAGAGTTATGGGAGCCATAACCTGTCAAAACGAAGGCCTCGATGAGTTCTACGGCTTTGATAGCTTTCAGCCGTCAACGGATAGATTAATGCCCAAAAAGGACAACCCGAATCTCAGTCGGGTGTCGAAAGTTTTTTACCCTTCGTTTTTTCGACACGTGGATTTTTACGGTAAAACTGGATTACGGTGGCTGGTCTTCGATTTACCATCGCTGGAGAGTGGTGCACTATGATACTGTTCTGTTTCTAATCCATGCAGGCATTTCTTAAAGTCGTACGACACTGTTTCGCCATTTCGGACGGATGTTACACCTTGCACCGTGGATGTTGCACCCTGTAGATATCGATTATTCGGACGGCCATAACTTCTGGCTCGTTTAGAGTTACGGGAGCCATAACCAGTCAAAACGAAGGCCTCGATGAGTTCTAAGGCTTTGATAGCTTTCAGCCATCAACGGATAGATTAATGCCCAAAAAGGACAACCCGAATCTCAATCGGGTCTCGTCAGTTTTTTACCATTCGTTTTTTCGACACGTGGATTTTTACGATAATACGGGATTACCGTGGCCCGTCTTCGACTTTCCATCGCTGGAGAGTGGTGCACCATGGTATTGTTCCATTTCAAATCCATGCACGCATTTCTAAAAGTCGTACGACACTGTTTCGCCATTTCGGACGGATGTTGCACCTTGCACCGTGGACGTTGCACCTTGCACCGTGGATGTTGCACCCTGTAGATATCGATTATTCGGACGGCCATAACTTCTGACTCGTTTAGAGTTACAAAAGCCATAACCTGTCAAAACGAAGGCCTCGATGAGTTCTACGGATTTGACAGCTTTCAGCCGTCAACGGATAGATTAATGCCCAAAAAGGACAACCCGAATCTCAGTCGGGTCTCGTAAGTTTTTTACCCTTCGTTTTTTTCGACACGTGGATTTTTACGGTAAAAGGGGATTACGGTGGCTGGTCTTCGATTTACCATCGCTGGGGAGTGGTACACCATGATAATGTTCCGTTTCAAATCCGTGCACGCATTTCTAAAAGTCGTACGGTACTGTTTCGCCATTTCGGACGGATGTTGCACCTCGCACCGGGGATGTTGCACCCTGTAGATATCGATTATTCGGACGACCATAACTTCTGGCTCGTTTAGAGTTATGAGAGCCATAAACTGTCAAAACGAAGGCCTCGATGAGTTCTACGGCTTTGATAGCTTTCAGCCGTCAACGGATAGATTAATGCCCAAAAAGGACAACCCGAATCTCAGTCGGGTGTCGAAAGTTTTTTACCCTTCGATTTTTCGACACGTGGATTTTTACGGTAAAACTGGATTACGGTTGCTGGTCTTCGATTTACCATCGCTGGAGAGTGGTGCACCATGATACTGTTCTGTTTCTAATCCATGCACGCATTTCTTAAAGTCGTACGACGCTGTTTCGCCATTTCGGACGGATGTTACACCTTGCACCGTGGATGTTGCACCCTGTAGATATCAATTATTCGAACGGCCATAACTTCTGCCTCGTTTAGAGTTACGAAAGCCATAACCTGTCAAAACGAAGGCCTCGATGAGTTCTACGGCTTTGACAGCTTTCAGCCATCAACGGATAGATTAATGCCCAAAAAGGACAACCCGAATCTCAATCGGGTATCGGAAGTTTTTTACCCTTCGTTTTTTCGACAAGTGGATTTTTACGGTAAAACGGGATTGCCGTGGCCTGTCTTCGACTTCCCATCGCTGGAGATTGGTGCACCATAGTACTATTCCGTTTCAAATCCATGCACGCATTTCTAAATGTCGTACGGCACTGTTTTGCCATTTCGGACGGATGTTGCACCTTGCACCGTGGATGTTGCACCCTGTAGATATCGATTATTCGGACGGCCATAACTTCTGGCTCGTTTAGATTTACGGGAGCCATAACCTGTCAAAACGAATGCCTTGATGAGTTCTACGGCTTAGACGGCTTTCAGCCGTCAATGGATAGATTAATGCCCAAAAAGGACAACACGAATATCAATCGGGTCACGTAAGTTTTTTACCCTTCATTTTTTCGACACGTGGATTTTTACGGTAAAACGGGATTACCGTGGCCCGTCTTCAATTTCCCATTGCTAGAGAGTGGTGCACCATGGTACAGTTCCGTTTCAAATCCATGCACGCATTTCTAAAAGTCATACGGCACTGTTTCGCCATTTCGGACGGATGTTGCAACTTACACCGTGGATGTTGCACCCTGTAGATATCGATTATTCGGACGGCCATAACTTCTGGCTCGTTTAGAGTTACGGGAGCCATAACCTGTCAAAAAGAAGGCCTCGATGAGTTCTACGGCTTTGACAGCTTTCAGCCGTCAACGGATAGATTAATGCCCAAAAAGGACAACCCGAATCTCAGTCGGGTCACGTAAGTTTTTTACCCTTCGTTTTTTCGACACGTGGATTTTTACGGTAAAACGGGATTACGGTGGCTGGTCTTCGATTTACCATCGCCGGAGAGTGGTGCACCATGATACTGTTCCGTTTCAAATCTATGCACGCATTTCTAAAAGTCGTACGGCGATGTTTCGCCATTTCGGACGGATGTTGCACCTTGCACCGTGGATGTTGCACCCTGTAGATATCGATTATTCGGACGGCCATAACTTCTGGCTCGTTTAGAGTTACAAAAGCCAAAACCTGTCAAAATGAAGGTCTCGATGAGTTCAACGGCTTTGACAGCTTTAAGCCGTCAACGGATAGATTAATGCCCAAAAAGGACAGCCCGAATCTCAATCGGGTCTCGTAAGTTTTTTACCATTCGTTTTTTCGACACGTGGATTTTTACGGTAAAACGGGATTACCGTGGCCCGTCTTCGACTTCCCATCGCTGTTGAGTGGTGCACCATGGTACTGTTCCATTTCAAATCCATGCATGCATTTCTAAAAGTCGTACGTCACTTTTCGCCATTTCGGACGGATGTTGCACCTTGCACCGTGGATGTTGCTCCCTGTAGATATCGATAATTCGGACGGCCATAACTTCTGGCTCGTTTAGAGTTACGGGAGCTATAACCTATCAAAACGAAGGCCTTGATGAGTTCTACGGCTTTGACAGCTTTCAGCCGTCAAAGGATAGATTAATGCCCAAAAAGAACAATCCGAATCTCAATCGGGTCACGTAAGTTTTTTACCCTTCGTTTTTTAGACACGTGGATTTTTACGGTAAAACGGGATTACCGTGGCTGGTCTTTGATTTACCGTCGCTGGAGAGTGGTGCACCATGGTACTGTTCCGTTTCAAATCCATGCACGCATTTCTAAAAGTCGTACAGTACTGTTTCGCTATTTCGGACGGATGTTGCACCTTGCACCGTGGATGTAGCACCCTGTAGATATCGATTATTCGGACGGCCATAACTTCTGGCTCGTTTAGAGTTACAAAAGCCAAAACCTGTCAAAACGAAGGCCACGGTGAGTTCTACGGCTTTGACAGCTTTCAGCCGTCAACGGATAGATTAATGCCCGAAAAGGACAAACCGAATCTCAATTGGGTCTCGTAAGTTTTTTACCCTTCGTTTTTTCGACACGTGGATTTTTACGGTAAAACGGGATTACGGTGGCTGGTCTTCGATTTACCATCGCTGGAGAGTGGTGCACAATGGTACTGTTCCATTTCAAATCCATGCACGCATTTCTAAAAGTCGTACGGTACTATTTCGCTATTTCGGACGGATGTTGCACCTTGCACCGTGGATGTTGCACCCTGTAGATATCGATTATTCGGACGGCCATAACTTCTGGCTCGTTTAGAGTTACGGGAGCCATAACCTGTCAAGACGAAGGCCTCGATTAGTTCTACGGCTTTGACAGCTTTCAACCTTCAACGGATAGATTAACGCCTAAAAAGGACAACCCGAATCTCAATCGGGTCTCATAAGTTTTTTACCCTTCGTTTTTTCGACACGTGGATTTTTACGGTAAAACGAGATTACCGCGGCCCGTCTTCGACTTCCCATCGCTGGAGAGTGGTGCACCATGGTACCGTTCCGTTTCAAATCCATGCACGCATTTCTAAAAGTCGTACGACACTGTTTCGCCATTTCGGACGGATGTTGCACCTTGCACCGTGGATGTTGCACCCTGTAGATATCGATTATTCGGACGGCCATAGCTTCTGGCTCGTTCAGAGTTACAGGAGCAATAACCTGTCAAATCGATGGCCTCGATGAGTTCTACGGCTTAGACGGTTTTCAGCCGTCAACGGATAGATTGATGCCCAAAAAGGACAACCTGAATCTCAATCGGGTCACGTAAGTTTTTTACCCTTCGTTTTTTCGACACGTGGATTTTTACGGTAAAACGGGATTACGGTGGCTGGTCTTCGATTTACCATCGCTGGAGAGTGGTGCACCATGGTACTGTTCCGTTTCAAATCCATGCACGCATTTCTAAAAGTAGTACGGCACCGTTTCGCCATTTCGGACGGATGTTGCACCTTGCACCGTTGATGTTGCACCCTGTAGGTATCGATTATTCGGACGGCCATAACTTCTGGCTCGTTTAGAGTTACGAGAGCCATAACCTGTCAAAACGAAGGCGTCGATGAGTTTTACGGCTTAGACAGCTTTCATCCATCAACGGATAGATTAATGTCCAAAAAGAACAACCCGAATCTCAATCGGGTCACGTAAGTTTTTTGCCCTTCGTTTTTTCGACACGTGGATTTTTACGGTAAAACGGGATTACCGTGGCTGGTCTTCGATTTACCATCGCTGGAGAGTGGTGCACCATGGTACTGTTCCGTTTCAAATCCATGCACGCATTTCTAAAAGTCGTACGACACTGTTTCGCCATTTCGGACAGATGTTGCACCTTGCACCGTGGATGTTGCACCCTTTAGTCGATTATTCAGACGGCCATAACTTCTGGCTCGTTAAAATTTACGGGAGCAATAACCTATCAAAACGAAGGCCTCGATGAGTTCTACTACTTAGACAGCTTTCAGCCGTCAACGGATAGACTGATGCCCAAAAAGGACAACCTGAATCTTAATCGGGTCACGTAAGTTTTTTACCCTTCGTTTTTTCGACACGTGGATTTTTACGGTAAAACGGGATTACGGTGGCTGGTCTTCGATTTCCCATCGCTAGAGAGTGGTGCACCATGGTACTGTTCCATTTCAAATCCATGCACACATTTCTAAAAGTAGTACGACACTGTTTCGCCTTTTCGGACGGATGTTGCACCTTGCACCGTGGATGTTGCACCCAGTAGATATCGATTATTCGGACGGCCATAACTTCTGGCTCGTTTAGAGTTACGAGAGCCATAACCTTTCAAAATGAAGGCGTCGATGAGTTCCACGGCATAGACAGCTTTCATCCATCAACGGATAGATTAATGCCCAAAAAGGACAACCCGAATCTCAATCGGGTCACGTAAGTTTTTTGCCCTTCATTTTTTCGACACGTGGATTTTTACGGTAAAACGGGATTACCGTGGCTGGCCTTCGATTTACCATCGCTGGAGAGTGGTGCACCATGGTACTGTTCCGTTTCAAATCCATGCACGCATTTCTAAAAGTCGTACGACACTGTTTCGCCATTTCGGACGGATGTTGCACCTTGCACCGTGGATGTTACACCCTGTAGATATCGATTATTCGGACGGCCATAACTTCTGGCTCGATTAGAGTTACGAGAGCCATAACCGATCAAAACGAAGGCCTCGATGAGTTTTACGCCTTTGACAGCTTTCAGCCGTCAACGGATAGGTTAATGCCCAAAAAGGACAACCCGAATCTCAATCGGGTCTCGTAAGTTTTTTACCCTTCGTTTTTTCGACACGTGGATTTTTACGGTAAAACGGGATTACGGTGGCTGTTCTTCGATTTACCATCGTTGGAGAGTGGTGCACCATGGTATTGTTCCGATTCAAATCCATGCACGCATTTCTAAAAGTCGTACGGCACTGTTTCGCTATTTCGAACGGATGTTGCACCTTGCACCGTGATTGTTGCACCCTGTAGATATCAATTATTCGGACGGCCAAAACATCTGGCTCGTTTAGAGTTACGGTAGCCATAACCTGTCAAAACGAAGGCCTCGATGAGTTCTACGGTTTTGTCAGCTTTCAGACGTCAACGGATAGATTAATGCCCAAAAAGGACAGCCCGAATCTCAATCGGGTCTCGTAAGTTTTTTACCCTTCGTTTTTTCGACACGTGGATTTTTACGGTAAAACGGGATTACGGTGGCTGGTCTTCGATTTACCATTGCTGGAGAGTGGTGCACCAAGGTACTGTTCCGTTTCAAATCCATGCACGCATTTCTAAAAGTCGTACGGCACTGTTTCGCCATTTCGGACGGATGTTGCACCTTGCACCGTGGATGTTGCACCCTGTAGATATCGACTATTCGGACGGCCATAACTTCTGGCTCGTTTAGAGTTACAAAAGCCATAACCTGTCAAAACGAAGGCCTCGACGAGTTCTACGGCTTTGACAGCTTTCAGCCGTCAACGGATAGATTAATACCCAAAAAGGAAAACCCGAATCTCAGTCGGGTCTCGTAAGTTTTTTACCCTTCATTTTTTCGACACGTGGATTTTTACGGTAAAACGGGATTACCCTGGCCCGTCTTCGACTTCCTATCGCTGGAGAGTGTTGCACCATGGTACTGTTCCGTTTCAAATACATGCATGCATTTCTAAAAGTCATGCGGCACTGTTTCGCCATTTCGGACGGTTGTTGCACCTTGCACCGTGGATGTTGCACCCTGTAGATATCGATTATTCGGACGGCCATAACTTCTGGCTCGTTTAGAGTTACGGGAGCCATAACCTGTCAAAACAAGGGTCACGGTGAGTTCTACGGCTTTGACAGCTTTCAGCCGTCAATGGATAGATTAATGCCCAAAAAAGACAACCCGAATCTCAATCGGGTCTCGTAAGTTTTTTACCCTTCGTTTTTTCGACACGTGGATTTTTACGGAAAACGGAATTACGTTGGCCCGTCTTCAACTTCCCTTCGCTGGAGAGTGGTGCACCATGGTACTGTTCCGTTTCAAATCCATGCACGCATTTCTAAAAGTCGTACGGCACTGTTTCGCCATTGCGGACGGATGTTGCACCTTGCACCGTGGATGTTGCACCCGGTAGATATCGATTATTCGGATGACAATAACTTCTGGCTCGTTATAGTTACGGGAGCCTGTCAAAATGAAGGTCTCGATGAGGTCTACGGCTTTGACAGTTTTCAGCCGTCAACGGATAGATTAATGCCCAAAAAGGACAACCCGAATCTCAGTCGGGTCTCGTAAGTTTTTTACCCTTCGTTTTTTCGACACGTGGATTTTTACGGTAAAACGGGATTACGGTGGCTGGTCTTCGATTTACCATCGCTGGTGAGTGGTGCACCATGATACTGTTCCGTTTCAAATCCATGCACGCATTTCTAAAAGTCGTACGGCACTGTTTCGCCATTTCGGACGGATGTTGCACCTTGCACCGTGGATGTTGCACCCTGTAGATATCGATTATTCGGACGGCCATAACTTTTGGCTCGTTTAGAGTTACAAAAGCCATAACCAGTCAAAACGAAGGCCTCGATGAGTTCTACGGCTTTGACAGCTTTCAGCCATCAACGGATAGATTAATGCCTAAAAAGGACAACCCGAATCTCAATCGGGTCTCGTAAGTTTTTTACCATTCGTTTTTTCGACACGTGGATTTTTACGGTAAAACGGGATTACCGTGGCCAGTCTTCGACGTCCCATTGCTGGAGAGTGGTGCACCATGGTACTGTTCCATTTCAAATCCATGCACGCATTTCTAAAAGACGTACGGCACTGTTTCGCAATTTCGGACGGATGTTGCACCTTGCACCGTGGATGTTGCACCCTGTAGATATCGATTATTCGGACGACCATAACTTCTGGCTCGTTTAGAGTTACGGGAGCCATAACCTATCAAAACGAAGGCCTCGATGAGTTCTACGGCTTTGACAACTTTCAGCCGTCAACAGATAGATTAATGCCCAAAAAGGTCAACCCGAATCTCAATCGGGTCTCGTAAGTTTTTTACCCTTCGTTTTTTCGACATGTGGATTTTTACGGTAAAACGGGATTACCGTGGCCCGTCTTTGACTTCCCATCGCTGGAGATAGGTGCACCATGGTACCGTTCCGTTTCAAATCCATGCACGCATTTCTAAAAGTCGTACGACACTGTTTCGCCATTTTGGACGGATGCTGCACCTTGCACCGTGGATGTTGCACCCTGTAGATATCGATTATTCGGACGGCCATAAATTCTGACTCATTTAGGGTTACGGAAGCCATTACCTGTCAAAACGAAGGCCTCGATGAGTTCTATGGCTTTGACAGCTTTCAGCCGTCAACGGATAGATCAATGCCCAAAAAGGACAACCGGAATCTCTATCGGGTCTCGTAAGCTTTTTACCCTTCGTTTTTTCGACAGGTGGATTTTTACGGTAAAACAGGATTACGGTGGCCCGTCTTCGACTTCCCATCGCTGGAGAGTGGTGCACCATGGTACTGTTCCGTTTCAAATCCATGCACGCATTTCTAAAAGTCATACAGCACTGTTTCGCCATTTCGGACGGATGTTGCACCCTGTAGATATCGATTATTCAGACGGCCATAACTTCTGCCTCGTTTAGAGTTACGGGAGCCATAACCTGTCGAAACGAAGGCTTCGATGAGTTCTATGGCTTTGACAGCTTTCAGCCGTAAATGGATAGATTAATGCCCAAAAAGGACAACCCGAATCTCAGTCGGGTCTCGTAAGTTTTTTACCCTTCGTTTTTTCGAAATGTGGATTTTTACGGTAAAATGGGATTACGGTGGCTGGTCTTCGATTTACCATTGCTGGAGAGTGGTGCACCAAGATACTATTCCGTTTCAAATCCATGCACGCATTTCTAAAAGTCATACGTCACTGTTTCGCCATTTCGGACGGATGTTGCACCCTGTAGATATCGATTATTCGGACGGCCATAACTTCTGGCTCGTTTAGAGTTACAAAAGCCATAACCTGTCAAAACGAAGGCCTCGATGAGTTCTACGGCTTTGATAGCTTTAAGCCATCAACGGATTGATTAATGCCCAAAAAGGACAACCCGAATCTCAATCGGGTCTCGTAAGTTTTTTACCATTCGTTTTGTCGACACGTGGATTTTTACGGTAAAACGGGATTAGCGTGGCCCGTCTTCGACTTCCCATCGCTGGAGAGTGGTGAACCATGGTACTGTTCCATTTCAAATCCATGCACGCATTTCTAAAATCCGTACGGCACTGTTTCGCCATTTCGGACGGATGTTGCATCTTGCACCGTGGATGTTGCACCCTGTAGATATCGATAATTCGGACGGCCATAACTTCTGGCTCGTTTAGAGTTACGAGAGCCATAACCTGTCAAAACGAAGGCCTCGATGAGTTCTACGGCTTTGATAGCTTTCAGCTGTCAGAGGATAGATTAATGCCCAAAAAGGACAACCCGAATCTCAATCGGGTCACGTAAGTTTTTTACCCTTCGTTTTTTCGACACGTGGATTTTTACGGTAAAACGGGATTACCGTGGCTGGTCTTCGATTTACCATCGCTGGAGAGTGGTGCACCATGGTACTGTTCCGTTTCAAATCCATGCACGCATTTCTAAAAGTGGTACGGCACTGTTTCGCCATTTCGGACGGATGTTGCACCTTGCACCGTGGATGTTGCACCCTATAGATATCGATTATTCGGACGGCCATAACTTCTGGCTCGTTAAGAGTTACGGGAGCCATAACCTGTCAAAACGAAGGCCTCGATGAGTTGTACGGCTTTGACAGCTTTCAGCCGTCAACGGATAGATTAATGCCCGAAAAGGACAACCCGAATCTCAATCGGGTCTCGTAAGTTTTTTGCCCTTCGTTTTTTCGACACGTGCATTTTTACGGTAAAATGGGATTACGGTGGATGGTCTTCAATTTACCATCGCTGGAGAGTGGTGCACCATGGTACTGTTCCGTTTCAAATCCATTCACGCATTTCTAAAAGTCGTACGGCATTGTTTCGCTATTTCGGACGGATGTTGCACCTTGCACCGTGGATGTTGCACCCTGTATATATCGATTATTCGGACGGCCATAACTTCTGGCTCGTTTAGAGTTATGTTTGCGCCAAAATTGGTCACAAATCCCAAGCGTTGTGAAAGCACCAGTGTTGGAATATAAATCAGCAATATTCAAACACAAATCACAAATCTAAGCAAGCAATACGCAGCAAAAATGAAATTATGAACAAGAACACACGATATATAGTGGTTCGGTTATCTCCGGCCTACGTCCACTTCAAAGATTTTCACTTTTATTGATATTCTTTGGTGATTACAGTTGATTACAGCGGATTACAATGGATTATAGCTCTGAAATTCGAGTACGATGGTAGTAGTGAAGTGCGCGGTAGAGTCTGGTAGAGCCTGGATGCTTCCAAATCAAGATCCCCCTTTTCTGAACGACCTGGTGCTCTATTTATGGGTGTAGGAGGCTGATATTTCTCCTAAAAGTATGGTAGACCGCTTCAGGCACGTGAGGGGGCCCACATGGCCGAAACCTGGAGATCCGGGACCATATTGGGTTCGATTCGACCCTTGGTTCGAATCGATCAAAAAAGTGTCCATTCGTGATGAAACTTGGCGCGAACATTCTTCAACATGTAGGCAAACTCCTGTAAAAATTTCATGGCATTTGGATCAAGGGATTGAGAGATATGATGGATTCAAGATGGGGATTTTCGTCGTGCTGGTTGCTTCGAATCGATCCTATGGGTTCGTTCGAATCGATATGGTTCGAACCGATAGGGTCGAATCCATGCTCCTGTGACTTGGCACGCGTTCTTCGAGTCGATCCCTACTTTTCGCCGAGTTGAATGGGTCGACTCCGAGTTCGTAGCCGTGCCTACTTGATGGTTTCGAGATTATCGATTCGAAGAGTCGCTTCCTTCGAATCGATAGAAACTAGTACTTCCATCGAATCGATCAGGAGCGGTTCGATGCTTTCTCTCCACTGGGATTCGAAGACATAGAACACTTCGATGGATTCGGTCTTATGGCCTTGTGGACGAATCCGAATCGATGCATAGTTGATAGAGTCGAAGCACGGCCACTTGGATGGAGTCGAAGCAAGGGCATTTCTCATGGATTCGAAGTAGTGGATGTCTGATGGATGCGAGGCAGGCAGTAGCTGATGGATTCGAACATCGTCTCTGCTCATGGATTCGAACGTGATGCCTGCCCTGATGGGTTCGAACTAGATGGGTTCGAACCAATGAAGGGGTGATGGATTCGAAACGAGCAAGGTCCATCTCTCTCAACATGAATCCATCATAACTTGAGCATACGAACTCGGATTGACTCGAAATTTGAGATGCGGACTTCTACGATCTTTCTTGTTATGTCCTATCAATTGTAGCTCAATCTGGACCCGACCAAAATTCATCGATATCCATGGTTATCCTGCAATGCATGGTTGATATTCAAGAATAATAATCATTGATTCTTAGCAAAAATTAGTGATATCTTAACTTTTCCAAAAATTGGGTTAATACTTTGCCCCCTAAAACATGCCTTTTGGTAAAAGGTATGTTTTGAATGGTCTTAAGTTGAGTGTAGTAAATTCATGTTTCATTCATAGCTGTAGTATTATCAATCAAGTTTATGGATGTTCGAAGCCGAATCAGCATTCATGAAGTTCCGTAGTCTCTCCGGACTATTAATGGCTACTCTGAACCCTTACTATGTCCATTCTAGACATAGTGATTGAATAGAAAGATCCTATTGCACTCTGGTATTGCCTTTTATCCTTTGCACTTTGGTCCTGGTTAGGACGTATAACGATGTCATGGTCGTTCTGGACCGATCATAGCCTCTCCGGGCTCTTGCTGGATCCCATCATGTCACTCTCCGGTGAAGGGGAAACAGCGCTTAAGTGAGTTGATCCTGTCGCTCTCCGACGAAGCAAATCACTTCTTGCACTCCGGTTCAGTGTATCTGAACATTAAGCGATGTCTTGGTCGTTCGAGACCGATCATAGCCTCTCCGGGCTCTTGCTGGATCTCATCCTGTCACTCTCCGGTGAAGGGGAAACAGCGCTTAAGTGAGTTGATCCTGTCGCTCTCCGGCGAAGCAACTCACTTCTTGCACTCCGGACCCCGCCTCTCCGGGTAGGGTCATAAAGCGATCATTTTTATATTGGTATTTAATGTTCATCTTCTGACTCTCTGGTCAAAAGGTTTATTGCAAGAGATTCTAATTTATTTATTAAAATTTGAGTTCTAGATGTTCAATCTCAAACATCAGAAAAAGCTAAACATTGCCTCTCCGGGCATATCGGTTTATCTCCATCTCAGAGCATGCCTAGGGGTCTCGCTGGTTCCCATACATGTGTAAGTGGAGTAACCGTTTATTCTGAAAACAAAAATAAAATTATTCGACCAAGGTCCAAATCCTGGACTTGGCCCTTGCCATCTTTAATCAGTGGATGATGAGCCGTGATCCCGATCCAGGATCGTTCCTGTTATTTGGAGGCGGTAGTTGTTCAGGTCTTGCTGCCGTTGTTCGTTCTCTGACAAATTGTGGAAATCTACCACCCCTAGCATGTTCTTCCACCTCATTCTACAGGTGGTGGCATTCATCTGTAGTGTGCCCATCCAGCTCATGGAATAGGCAGTATTTTCCAGTCCTGCGCTCCCGCTCAATGGGATCCCTTATAGGTGGCTTTCGATAGGGGAGTCGCCCCCGAGTTTCACTGTAAATTCTTTCTAGGCCTGCAGTCAGATCTGTGTACTGCCTAAATCTCGATTCTCGGAACTTCTTCCGTTTATGAGGTCCATCATGTCTGTCATCCTGTTCCCTTGTCCGCTCCGGACTGTTCTCTGGAAGTTCCCACACTTTGCGTGACATTTGTTTCCAGTCTCTCGTCTCATGATTCCTCTAATCGGATGAACTTTTCAGCTTTATGAAAGAATTCTCCAAAATCCTATGGTGGATCTTTAGTCAGAGAATCTTTAAATTTGGTGCCTTCCGCGACCCCTGCCACCGCCGCCATCAAAATCATCGATGGATCCGGGCGATCTACAGAAGTCACCGTAACATTGAATCTCAGTAGGAAATTTTTTATGGACTCTCCGGCCCTTTGCTTGATCGAAGCTAAAGTCATCACGCTCTTGGGTCGCGTCACATGGACCCTAAACTGTCTCATGAAGCAGTCTACAGGCTCACTCCATGTTCTGATTGATCCAGTCTCCAGTTGCCTGAACCAAAGCGTAGCCAAATCTGACAAATATAAAGGGAAACACCGTGCCATCACTTCCTCGGATGCCCCAGCACTTCCATGTGCCTAATATACCTGGTAATATACATGGTCGGGTCTGACCTCCCGTCATAAGGTTCTAGTGTTGGTAGCTTGAATTTTGGAGGGTTCCATGCATTTCGGATGTTCGGAGTGAATGGACTCCGACTAACTTCTTCCAGCCCTCCGCTAGGCAGTCCTCCTCTCATGATTCTTCGCATTAGGCCAATCATTCTCTCATCTCCGTCTAGGGGTTGCCCCCTTGTCAAGTTCCTATCCTGCCCCCCGAGCCTTGAAGGGAATTCTGGTACGTATTCTTCTGGTGGCTCATTAGCATAAGCATTGACTCCAGCTTGTTGGGCTCCGTCTATTGGCCTTCCAGTATCGGATCCTGAGGGTCTGCCCACAAGTCCTTATTGGTCACCTTCAACTCCTACATTCTGGTCATGAACCTGACCTTCGTTGGCTTCTGTAATCCTGATTCCTTGTCCCACACTAGCAGCTGTTGTGGTTGGTCCAAGGTTCTGCATATTCGCCGCCCTCATTTGTTCGAGGAAATTCTGCAGCATCTCTTGTTGGGTCTTCATCATGCTTTCGCGCAATGAATTAGCCATAGCCTCCATTTCATCTCTAGTGATGTAGACGGAAGCTTATCCTTCTCCTGCTCCGGAGGACGCATCTTGGCTTCCTCCTTGTTGGCTCCGATCAACTCTTTGTCTCGTTTGTCAAGTCATTGTCTCTGAATCGGAATTCTGTAAACTTTTAAATCCGAACTCTGAATCTGGTGTAGCGGGTGCTAGTTCTTCTCAGTGAAAGCATCAAAGTGTTTGCACCAAAATTGGTCACAAACGCCAAGCGTTGTGAAAGCACCAGTGTTGGAATATAAATCAGCAATATTCAAACACAAATCACAAATCTAAGCAAGCAATACGCAGCAAAACTGAAATTATGAACAAGAACACATGATTTATAGTGGTTCGGTTATCTCCGGCCTACATCCACTTCAAAGGTTTTTACTTTTATTGATATTCTTTGGTGATTACAGTTGATTACAGCGGATTACAATGGATTATAGCTCTGAAATTCGAGTACGATGGTAGTAGTGAAGTGCGCGGTAGAGTCTGGTAGAGCCTGGATGCTTCCAAATCAAGATCCCCCTTTTCTGAATGACCTGGGGCTATATTTATAGGCGTAGAAGGCTGATATTTCTCCTAAAAGTATGGTAGACCGCTTCAGGCACGTGAGGGGGCCCACATGGCCGAAACCTGGAGATCCGGGACCATATTGGGTTCGATTCGACCCTTGGTTCGAATCGATCAAAAAAGTGTCCATTCGTGATGAAACTTGGCGCGAACATTCTTCAACATGTAGGCAAACTCCTGTAACAATTTCATGGCATTTGGATCAAGGGATTGAGAGATATGATGGATTCAAGATGGGGATTTTCATCATGCTGGTTGCTTCGAATCGATCCTATGTGTTCGTTCGAATCGATATGGTTCGAACCCATAGGGTCGAATCCATGCTCCTGTGACGTGGCGTGCGTTCTTCGAGTCGATCCCTACTTTTCGCCGAGTTGAATGGGTCAACTCCGAGTTCATAGCCGTGCCTACTTGATGGTTTCGAGGTTATCGATTCGAAGAGTCGCTTCCTTCGAATCGATAGAAACTAGTACTTCCATCGAATCGATCAGGAGCGGTTCGATGCTTTCTCTCCACTGGGATTCGAAGACATAGAACACTTCGATGGATTCGGTCTTATGGCCTTGTGGACGAATCCGAATCGATGCATAGTTGATAGAGTCGAAGTACGGCCACTTGGATGGAGTAGAAGCAAGGGCATTTCTCATGGATTCGAAGTAGTGGATGTCTGATGGATGCGAGGCAGGCACTAGCTGATGGATTCGAACGCCGTCTCTGCTCATGGATTCGAACGTGATGCCTGCCCTGATGGGTTCGAACTAGATGGGTTCGAACTAGATGGGTTCGAACCAATGAAGGGGTGATGGATTCGAAACGAGCAAGGTCCATCTCTCTTAACTTGAATCCATCATAACTTGAGCATACGAACTCGGATTGACTCGAAATTTGAGATGCGGACTTCTATGATCTTTCTTGTCATGTCCTATCAATCGTAGCTCAATCTGGACTCGGCCAAAATTCATCGATATCCATGGTTATCCTGCAATGCATGGTTGATATTCAAGAATAATAATCATTGATTCTTAGCAAAAATTAGTGATATCTTAACTTTGCCAAAAGTTGGGATAACAAGTCACGGGAGCCATAACCTGTCAAACGAAGGCCTCGATGAGTTCTACGGCTTTGACAGCTTTCAGCCGTCTTAGGATAGATTAATGCCAAAAAGGACAACCCGAATCTCAATCAGGTCTCGTAAGTTTTTTACCCTTCGTTTTTTCGACACGTGGATTTTTACGGTAAAACGGGATTACCATGGCCCGTCTTCGACTTCCCATTGCTGGAGAGTGGTGCACTATAGTACCGTTCTGTTTCAATTCCATGCACGCATTTCTAAAAGTCGTACGACACTGTTTCGCCATGTTGGACGGATGTTGCACCTTGCACCGTGGATGTTGCACCCTGTAGATATCGATTATTCGGACGACCATAACTTCTGGCTCGTTAAGAGTTACGGGAGCCATAACCTGTCAAAACGAAGGCCTCGATGATTTCTACGGCTTAGACAGCTTTCAGCCGTCAACGGATAGATTAATGCCCAAAAAGGACAACCCGACTCTCAATCGGGTCACGTAAGTTTTTTACCCTTCGTTTTTTCGACACGTGGATTTTTACGGTAAAACAGGATAACGGTGGCTGGTCTTCGATTTACAATCGCTGGAGAGTGGTGCACCATGGTACTATTCCGTTTCAAATCCATGCACGCATTTCTAAAAGTAGTACGGCGCTGTTTCGCCATTTCGGACAGATGTTGCACCTTGCACCGTGGATGTTGCACCCTATAGATATCGATTATTCGGACGGCCATAACTTATGGCTCGTTTAGAATTACAAAAGCCATAACCTATCAAAACGAAGGCCTCGATGAGTTCTACGGCTTTGATGGCTTTCAGCCGTCAACGGATAGATTAATGCCCAAAAAGGACAACCCGAATCTCAATCGGGTCACGTAAGTTTTTTACCGTTCGTTTTTTCGACACGTGGATTTTTACGGTAAAACGGGATTACCGTGGCTGGTCTTCGATTTACCATCGCTAGAGAGTGGTGCATCATAGTACTGTTCCGTTTCAAATCCATGCACGCATTTCTAAAAGTCATACGACACTGTTTCGCCATTTCGGACGGATGTTGCACCTAGCACCGTGGATGTTGCACCCTGTAGATATCGATTATTCGGACGGCCATAACTTCTGGCTCGTTTAGAGTTACGAGAGGCATAACCTGTCAAAACGAAAGCCTCGATGATTTTTACGCCTTTGACAGCTTTCAGCCGTCAACGGATAGATTAATGCCCAAAAAGGACAACTCGAATCTCAATCGGGTCTCGTTAGTTTTTTACCCTTCGTTTTTTCGACACGTGGATTTTTACGGTAAAACGAGATTACGTTGGCTGGTGTTCGATTTACCATCGCTGGAGAGTGGTGCACCATGGTACTATTCCGTTTCAAATCCATGCACGCATTTCTAAAAGTCGTACGACACTGTTTCGCTATTTCGGACGGAGGTTGCACCTTGCACCGTGGATGTTGCACCCTGTAGATATCGATTATTCGGACGGCCATAACTTCTGGCTCGTTTAGAGTTACGGGAGCCATAACCTGTGAAAACGAAGGCCTCGATGAGTTCTACGACTTTGACAGCTTTCAGCCGTCAACGGATAGAATAATATCCAAAAAGGACACCCGAATCTCAATCGGGTCTAGTAAGTTTTTTACCCCTCGTTTTTTCGACACGTGGATTTTTACGGTAAAACGGGATTACCGTGGCCCGTCTTCGACTTCCTATCGCTGGAGAGTGGTGCACCATGGTACTGTTCCGTTTCAAAACCATGCACGCATTTCTAAAAGTCGTACGGCATTGTTTCGCCATTTCGGACGGATGTTGCACCTTGCACCGTGGATGTTGCACCCTGTAGATATCGATTATTCGGACGGCCATAACTTCTGGCTCGTTTAGAGTTACGGGAGCCATAACCTGTCAAAACGAAGGCCTCGATGAGTTCTACGGCTTAGACGGCTTTCAGCCGTCAACGGATAGATTAATGCCCAAAAAGGACAACCCGAATCTCAATCGGGTCACGTAAGTTTTTTACCCTTCGTTTTTTCGACACGTGGATTTTTACGGTGAAACGGGATTACCGTGGCTGGTTTTCGATTTACCATCGCTGGAGAGTGGTGCACCATGGTAATGTTCCGTTTCAAATCCATGCACGCATTTCTAAAAGTCGTACGGCACTGTTACGCCATTTCGGACGGATCTTGCACCTTGCACCGTGGATGTTGCGCCCTGTAGATATCGATTATTCGGACGGCCATAACTTATGGCTCGTTTACAGTTACGAGAGCCATAACCTGTCAAAACGAAGGCTTCGATGAGTTTTACGCCTTTGACAGCTTTCAGCCGTCAACGGATAGATTAATGCCCAAAAAGGACAACCCGAATCTGAATCGGGTCTCGTAAGTTTTTTACCCTTCGTTTTTTCGACACGTGGATTTTTACGGTAAAACGGGATTACGGTGGCTGGTCTTCGATTTACCATCGCTGGAGAGTGGTGCACCATGGTACTATTCCATTTCAAATCCATGCACGCATTTCTAAAAGTCGTACGGCACTGTTTCGCTATTTCGGACGGATGTTGCACCTTGCACCGTGGATGTTGCACCCTGTAGATATCGATTATTCGGACGGCCATAACTTCTGGCTCGTTTATAGTTACGGGAGCCACAACCTGTCAAGACGAGGGCCTCGATGAGTCTATGGCTTTGACTGCTTTCAGCCGTCAACGAATAGATTAATGCCAAAAAGGACAACCCGAATCTCAATTGGGTCTCGTAAGTTTTTTACCCTTTGTTTTTTCGACACGTGGATTTTTACGGTAAAACGGGATTACCGTGGCTCGTCTTCAACTTCCCATCGCTGGAGAGTGGTGCGCCATGGTACTGTTCCGTTTCAAATCCATGCACGCATTTATAAAAGTCGTACGGCACTGTTTTTCCATTCCGGACGGATGTTGCACTTGCACCGTGGATGTTGCACCCTGTAGATATCTATTATTCGGACGGCCATAACTTCTGTCTCGTTAAGAGTTACGGGAGCCATAACTGTCAAAACGAAGGGCTCGATGAGTTTTACGGCTTTGACAGCTTTCAGCCGTCAACGGATAGATTAATGCCCAAAAAGGACAACCCGAATCTCAATCGGGTCTCGTAAGTTTTTTACCCTTCGTATTTTCGACACGTGGATTTTTACGGTAAAACGGGATTACGGTGGCTGGTCTTCGATTTACCATCGCTGGAGAGTGGTGCACCATGGTACTGTTCCATTTCAAATCCATGCACGCATTTCTAAAAGTCGTACGGCCCTGTTTCGCTATTTCGGACGGATGTTGCACCTTGCGCCGTGGATATTGCACCCTGTAGATATCGATTATTCGGACGGCCAGAACTTCTGGCTTGTTTAGAGTTACAGGAGCCATAACCTGTCAAAACGAAGGCCTCGATAAGTTCTACGGCTATGACAGCTTTCTCCCGTCAACGGATAGATTAATGCCCAAAAAGGACAACCCGAATCTCAATGGGGTCTCGTAAGTTTTTTACCATTCGTTTTTTCGACACGTGGATGTTTACGGTAAAACGGGATTACCCGTGGCCCGTCTTCGACTTTCCATCGCTGGAGAGTGGTGCACCATGGTACTGTACCGTTTCAAATCCACGCACGCATTTCTAAAAGTCATACGGCACTGTTTCGCCGTTTCGGACGGATGTTGCACCTTGCACCGTGGATGTTGAACCCTGTAGATATCGATTATTCGGACGGTCATAACTTCTGGCCCGTTAAGAGTTACGGGAGCCATAACCTGTCAAAACGAAGGCCTCGATGAGTTTTACGGCTTTGACAGCTTTCAGCCGTCAATGGACAGATTAATGCCCAAAAAGGACAACCGGAATCTCAGTCGGGCCAGGTAAGTTTTTTACCCTTCGTTTTTTCGACACGTGGATTTTTACGGTAAAACGGGATTATGGTGGCTGGTCTTCGATTTACCATCGCTGGAGAGTGGTGCACCATGATACTGTTCCGTTTAAAATCCATGCACGCATTTCTAAAAGTCGTACGGCACTATTTCGCCATTTCGGACGGATGTTGCACCTTGCACCGTGGATGTTGCACCCTGTAGATATCGATTATTCGGACGGCCATAAATTATGGCTCGTTTAGAATTACAAAAGGCATAACCTGTCAAAACGAAGGCCTCGATGAGTTCTACGGCTTTGACGGCTTTCAGCAGTCAACGGATAGATTAATGCCCAAAAAGGACAACCCGAATCTCAATCGGGTTTCGTTAGTTTTTTACCCTTCGTTTTTTCGACACGTGGAATTTTACGGTAAAATGGGATTACCATGGCCCGTCTTCGACTTCCCATCGCTGGAGAGTGGTGCACTATGGTACTGTTCCGTTTCAAATCCATGCACGCATTTCTAAAAGTCGTACGGCACTGTTTCGCCATTTCGCCATTTCGGACGGATGTTGCACCTTGCACCGTGGATGTAGCACCCTATAGATATCGATTATTCGGACGGCCATAACTTCTGGCTCGTTAAGAGTTACGGGAGCCATAACCTGTCAAAACGAAGGCATCAATGAGTTCTATGGCTTAGACAGCTTTCAGCCGTCAACGGATAGATTAATGCCCAAAAAATACAACCCGAATCTCAATCGGGTCACGTAAGTTTTTTACCTTCGTTTTTTCGACACGTGGATTTTTACGGTAAAACGGGATTACGGTGGCTGGTCTTCGATTTACCATCGCTGGAAAGTGGTGCACCATGGTACTGTTCCATATCAAATCCATGCACGCATTTCTAAAAGTAGTATGGCACTGTTTCGCCATTTCGGACGGATGTTGCACCTTGCACCGTGGATGTTGCACCCTGCACCGTGGATATCGATTATTCGGACGGCCATAACTTCTGGCTCGTTAAGAGTTACGGGAGCCATAACCTATCAAAACGAAGGCCTCGATGAGTTCTACGGCTTTGACGGCTTTCAGCCGTCAACGGATAGATTAATGCCCAAAAATGACAACCTGAACCTCAATCGGGTCTCGTAAGTTTTTTACCCTTCGTTTTTTCGACACGTGGATTTTTACGGTAAAACGGGATTACCGTGGCCCGTCTTCGACTGCCCATCGCTGGAGAGTGGTGCACCATGGTACTGTACCGTTTCTAATCCATGCACGCATTTCTAAAAGTCGTACGACACTGTTTCGCCATTTTGGACGGATGTTGCACCTTGCACCGTGGATGTTACACCCTGTAGATATCGATTATTCGGACGGCCATAACTTCTGGCTCGTTAAGAGTTACGGGAGCCATAACCTGTCAAAACGAAGGTCTCGATGAGTTTTACAGCTTTGACAGCTTTCAGCCATCAACGGACAGATTAATGCCCAAAAAGGACAACCCGAATCTCAGTCGGGTTTGGTAAGTTTTTTACCCTTTGTTTTTTCGACACGTGGATTTTTACGGTAAAACGGGATTACGGTGGCTAGTCTTCGATTTACCATCGCTGGAGAGTGGTGCACCATGATACTATTCCGTTTGAAATCCATGCACGGATTTCTAAAAGTCGTACGGCACTGTTTCGCCATTTCGGATGGATGTTGCACCTCGCACCGTGGATGTTGCACCCTGTAGATATCGATTATTCGGACGGCCATAACTTATGGCTCGTTTAGAATTACAAAAGCCATAACCTGTCAAAAAAAAGGCCTCGATGAGTTCGACGGCTTTGACGGCTTTCAGCCGTCAACGGATAGATTAATGCCCAAAAAGGACAACCCGAATCTCAATCGGGTCTCGTTAGTTTTTTACCCTTAGTTTTTTCGACACGTGGAATTTTACGGTAAAATGGGATTACCATGGCCCAACTTCGACTTCCCATCGCTGGAGAGTGGTGCACTATGGTACCGTTCCGTTTCAAATCCATGCACGCATTTCTAAAAGTCGTACGGCACTGTTTTGATATTTCGCCATTTCGGACGGATGTTGCACCTTGCACCGTGGATGTAGCACCCTATAGATATCGATTATTCGGACGGCCATAACTTCTGGCTCGTTAAGAGTTACGGGAGCCATAACCTGTCAAAACGGAGGCCTCGATGAGTTCTATGGCTTAGATAGCTTTCAGCCATCAACGGATAGATTAATGCCCAAAAAGGACAACCCGAATCTCAATCGGGTCACGTAAGTTTTTTACCCTTCGTTTTTTCGACACGTGGATTTTTACGGTAAAACCGGATTACCGTGGCTGGTCTTCGATCTACCATCGCTGGAGAGTGGTGCACCATGGTACTGTTCCGTTTCAAATCCACGCACGTATTTCTAAAAGTAGTATGGCACTGTTTCGTCATTTCGGACGGATGTTGCACCTTGCACCATGGATGTTGCACCCTGTAGATATCGATTATTCGGACGGCCATAACTTCTGGCTCATTTAGAGTTACGAGAGCCATAACCTGTCAAAACGAAGGTCTCGATGAGTTCTACGGCTTAGAAAGCTTTCAACCGTTAACGGATAGATTAATGCCCAAAAAGGACAACCCGAATCTCAATTGGGTCACGTAAGTTTTTTACCCTTTGTTTTTTCGACACGTGGATTTTTACGGTAAAACGGGATTACGGTGGCTGGTCTTCGATTTACCATCGCTGGAGAGTGGTGCACCATGGTACTATTCCGTTTCAAATTCATGCACGTATTTCTAAAAGTAGTACGGCACTGTTTCGCCATTTCGGACGGATGTTGCACCTTGCACCGTGGATGTTGCACCCTGTAGATATCGATTATTCGGACGGCCATAACTTCCGGCTCGTTTACAGTTACGGGAGCCATAACCTATCAAAACGAAGGCCTCAATGATTTCTACGGCATTGACAGCTTTCAGCCGTCAACGGACAGATTAATGGCCAAAAAGGACAACCCGAATCTCAGTCGGGTCTCGTAAGTTTTTTACCCTTCGTTTTTTCGACACGTATATTTTTACGGTAAAACGGGATTACCGTGGCTGGTCTTCGATTTACCATCGCTGGAGAGTGGTGCACCATGATACTGTTCCGTTTCAAATCCATGCACGCATTTCTAAAAGTCGTACGGCACTGTTTCGCCATTTCGGACGGATGTTGCACCTTGCACCGTGGATGTTACTCCCTGTAGATATCGATTATTCGGACGACCATAACTTCTAGCTCGTTTAGAGTTACGGGACCCATAACCTGTCAAAACGAAGGCCACGGTGAGTTCTACGGCTTTGACAGCTTTCAGCCATCAATGGATAGATTAATTCCCAAAAAGGACAACCCCAATCTCAACCGAGTCTCGTAAGGTTTTTACCCTTCGTTTTTTCGACACGTGGATTTTTACGGTAAAACGGGATTACCGTGGCTGGTCTTCGATTTACCATCGCTGGAGAGTGGTGCACCATGGTACTGTTCCGTTTCAAATCCATGCATGTATTTCTAAAAGTCGGACGGCACTGTTTCGCCATTTCGGGCGGATGTTGCACCTTGCACCGTGGATGTTGCACCCTGTAGATATCGATTATTCGGACGACCATAACTTATGGCTCGTTTAAAGTTACCAGAGCGATAACCCGTCTAAACGAAGGCCACGGTGAGTTCTACGGCTTTGACAGCTTTGGTAGATTAATGCCCAAAAAGGACAACCCGAATCTCAATCGGGTCTCGTAAGTTTTTCACCATTCGTTTTTTCGACACATGGATTTTTACGGTAAAACGGGAATACCCTGGCTGGTCTTCGATTTACCATTGCTGGAGGGTGGTGCGCCATGGTACTGTTCCGTTCAAATCCATGCACGCATTTCTAAAAGTCGTACGGCACCGTTTCGCCATTTCGGACGGATGTTGCACCTTGCACCGTGGATGTTACACCCTGTAGATAACGATTATTCGGACGGCCATAACTTCTGGCTCGTTTAGAGTTACGGGAGCGATAACCAGTCAAAACGAAGGCCACGGTGAGTTCTATGGCTTTGACCGCTTTCAGCCATCAACGGATAGATTAATGCCCAAAAAGGACAACCCGAAACTCAATCGGGTCTCGTAAGTTTTTTACCCTTCGTTGTTTCGACACGTGGATTTTTACGGTAAAACGGGATTACCGTGGCTCGTCTTCGATTTACCATCGCTGGAGAGTGGTGTACCATGGTAATGTTCCGTTTCAAATCCATGCACGCATTTCTAAAAGTCGTACGGCACTGTTTCGCCATTTCGGACGGATGTTGCACCTTGCACCGTGGATGTTGCACCCTGTAGATATCGATTATTAGGACGGCCATAACTTATGGCTCGTATAGAGTTACGGGAGCCATAACCTATCAAAACGAAGGCCTCGATGAGTTCTACGGCTTTGACGGCTTTTAGCCGTCAACGGATAGATTAATGCCCAAAAAGGACTGCCCGAATCTCAATCGGGTCACGTAAGTTTTTTACCCTTCGTTTTTTCGACATGTGTATTTTTGCGGTAAAACGGGATTACCGTGGCTGGTCTTCGATTAACCATTGCTGGAGAGTGGTGCACCATGGTACTGTTCCGTTTCAAATCAATGCACGCATTTCTAAAAGTCGTACGGCACTGGTTCGCCATTTCGGACGGATGTTGCACCTTGCACCGTGGATGTTGCAACGTGTAGATATCGATTATTTGAACGGCCATAACTTCTAGCTTGTTTAGAGTTACGGGACCCATAACTTGTCAAAACGAAGGCCACGTTGAGTTCTACGGCTTTGACAGCTTTCAACCGTCAACGGATAGATTAATGCCCAAAAAGGACAACCCCAATCTCAATCGGGTCTCGTAAGTTTTTTACCCTTCGTTTTTTCGACACGTGGATTTTTACGGTAAAACGGGATTACCGTGGCTGGTCTTCGATTTACCATCGCTGGAGAGTAGTGCACCATGGTACTATTCCGTTTCAAATCCATGCATGTATTTCTAAAAGTCGGACGGCACTGTTTCGCCATTTCGGACGGATGTTGCACCTTGCACCGTGGATGTTGCACCCTGTAGATATCGATTATTCGGACGGCCATAACTTCTAGCTTGTTTAGAGTTACGGGACCCATAACCTGTCAAAACGAAGGACTCGATGAGTTCTATGGCTTTGACAGCTTTCGGCCGTCAACGCATAGATTAATGCCCAAAAAGGACAGCCCGAATCTCAATCGGGTCACGTAAGTTTTTTACCCTTCATTTTTTCGACATGTGTATTTCTACGGTAAAACGGGATTACCGTGGCTGGTCTTCGATTTACCATTGCTGGAGAGTGGTGCACCATGGTACTGTTCCGTTTCAAATCCATGCACGCATTTCTAAAAGTCGTACGACACTGTTTCGCCATTTCGGACGGATGTTGCACCTTGCACCATGGATGTTGCAACGTGTAGATATCGATTATTCGGACGGCCAAGAGTTACGGGACCCATAACTTGTCAAAACGAAGGCCACATTGAGTTCTACGGCTTTGACAGCTTTCAGCCGTCAACGGAAAGATTAATGCGCAAAAAGGACAACCCCAATCTCAATCGGGTCTCGTAAGTTTTTTACCCTTCGTTTTTTCGACACGTGGATTTTTACGGTAAAACGGGATTACCGTGGCTGGTCTTCGATTTACCATCGCTGGAGAGTGGTGCACCATGGTACTGTTCCGTTTCAAATCCATGCATGTATTTCTAAAAGTCGGACGGCACTATTTCGCCATTTCGGACGGATGTTGCACCTTGCACCGTGGATGTTGCACCCTGTAGATATCGATTATTCGGACGGCCATAACTTATGGCTCGTTTAGAGTTACCGGAGCCATAACTCGTCTAAACAAAGGCCACGGTGAGTTCTACGGCTTTGACAGCTTTCAGCCATCAACAGATAGATTAATGCCCAAAAAGGACAACCTGAATCTCAATCGGGTCTCGTAAGTTTTTCACCCTTCGTTTTTTCGACACATGGATTTTTACGGTAAAACGGGATTACCGTGGCTGGTCTTCGATTTACCATTGCTGGAGAGTGGTGCACCATGGTACTGTTCCGTTTCAAATCCACGCACGCATTTCTAAAAGTCGTACGGCACTGTTTCGCCATTTCGGACGGATGTTGCACCTTGCACCGTGGATGTTGCACCCTGTAGATAACGATTATTCGGACGGCCCTAACTTCTGGCTCGTTTAGATTTACGGGAGCGATAAACAGTCAAAACGAAGGCCACGGTTAGTTCTATGGCTTTACCGCTTTCAGCCGTCAATGGATAGATTAATTCCCAAAAAGGACAACCCGAAACTCAATCGGGTCTCGTACGTTTTTTACCCTTCGTTTTTTCGACACGTGGATTTTTACGGTAAAACGGGATTACCGTGGCTGGTCTTCGATTTACCATCGCTAGAGAGTAGTGCACTATGGTACTGTTCCATTTCAAATCCATGTATGCATTTCTAAAAGTCGTACGGCACTGTTTCGCCATTTCGGACGGATGTTGCGCCTTGCACCGTGGATGTTGCACCCTGGAGATATCGATTATTCGGACGGCCATAACTTCTGCCTCGTTTTGGAGTTACAGGAGCGATAACCTGTCAAAATGAAGATCACGGTGAGTTCTACGGCTTTGACAGCTTTCAGCCGTCAACGGATAGATTAATGCCCAAAATGGACAACCCGAATATCAATCGGGTCTCGTAAGTTTTTTACCCTTCGTTTTTTCGACACGTGGATTTTTACGGTAAAACGGGATTACCGTGGCTGGTCTTCAATTTACCATCGCTGGAGAGTGGTGTGCCATGGTACTGTTCCGTTTCAAATCCATGCATGTATTTCTAAAATTCGGACGACACAGTTTCGCCATTTCGGACGGATGTTGCACCTTGCACCGTGGATGTTGCACACTATAGATATCGATTATTCGGACGGCCATAACTTATGGCTTGTTTAGAGTTACGGGAGCGATAACCTGTCTAAAGGAAGGTCACGGTGAGTTCTACGGCTTTGACAGCTTTCAGCCATCAGCGGATAGATTAATGCCCAAAAAGGACAACCCGAAACTCAATTGGGTCTCGTAAGTTTTTTACCCTTCGTTTTTTCGACACGTGGATTTTTACGGTAAAATGGGATTACCGTGGTTGGTCTTCCACTTACCATCGCTGGAGAGTGGTGCACCATGGTACTGTTCCGTTTCAAATCCATGCATGCATTTCTAAAAGTCGTACGACACTGTTTCTCCATTTCGGACGGATGTTACGCCTTGCACCGTGGATGTTGCACCCTGTAGATATCGATTATTCGGACGGCCATAACTTCTGGCTCGTTTAGAGTTACGGGAGCGATAACCTGTCAAAACGAAGGCCATGGTGAGTTCTACGGCTTTCTCGGCTTTTAGCCGTCAACGGATAGGTTAATGCCCAAAAAGGCCAACCCGAATCTCAATCGGGTCTCGTAAGTTTTTTACCCTTCGTTTTTCCGACACGTGGATTTTTACGGTAAAACGGGATTACCGTGGCTGGTCTTCGATTTACCATCGCTGGAGAGTGGTGTACCATGGTACTTTTCCATTTCAAATCCATGCATGTATTTCTAAAAGTCGGACGGCACTGTTTCGCCATTTCGGACGGATGCTGCACCTTGCACCGTGGATGTTGCACCATATAGATATCGATTATTCGGACGGCCATAACTTATGGCTCGTTTAGAGTTACGAGAGCGATAACCTGTCTAAACGAAGGCCACGGTGAGTTTTACGGTTTTGACTACTTTCAGCCGTCAACGGGTAGATTAATGCCCAAAAAGGACAACCCGAATCTCAATCGGGTCTCGTAAGTTTTTTACCTTTCGTTTTTTCGACACGTGGATTTTTACGGTAAAACGGGATTACCGTGGCCCGTCTTCGTTTTACCAACGCTGGAAAGTGGTGTACCATGGTAATGTTCCGTTTAAAATCCATGCACGCATTTCTAAAAGTCGTACGGCACTGTTTCGCCATTTCGGACGGATGTTGCACCTTGCACCGTGGATGTTGCACCCTGTAGATATCGATTATTCGGACGGCCATAACTTCTGGCTCGTTTAGAGTTACGGGAGCCATAACCTGTCAAAACGAAGGCCACAGTAAGTTCTACGGCTTTGACATCTTTCAGCCGTCAACGGATAGATTAATGTCCAAAAAGGAGAGCCCGAATCTCAATCGGGTCACGTAAGTTTTTTGCCCTTCGTTTTTTCGACACGTGTATTTTTACGGTAAAACGGGATTACCGTGGCTGGTATTCGATTTACCATTGCTGGAAAGTGGTGCACCGTGGTACTGTTCCGTTTCAAATCCATGCACACATTTCTAAAAGTCGTACGGCACTGTTTCTCCATTTCGGACGGATGTTGCACCTTGCACCGTGGAAGTTGCACCGTGTAGATATCGATTATTCGGAAGGCCATAACTTCTTGCTCGTTTAGAGTTACGGGAGCGATAACCTGTCAAAACGAAGGCCACGGTGAGTTCTACGGCTTTGACAGCTTTCAGCCGTCAACGGATAGATTAATACCCAAAAAGGACAACCCGAATCTCAATCGGGTCTCGTAAGTTTTTTACCCTTCGTTTTTTCGACACGTGTATTTTTACAGTAAAACGGGATTACCGTGGCCCATCTTCGACTTTCCATCGCTGGAGAGTGGTGCACCATTGTACTATTCCATTTCAAATCCATGCACGCATTTCTAAAAGTCGGACGACACTGTTTCGCCATTTCGGACGGATGTTGCACCTTGTACCGTGGATGTTGCACCCTATAGATATCGATTATTCGGACGGCCATAACCTATGGCTCGTTTAGAGTTACGGGAGCGATATCCTGTCTAAACGAAGGCCACGGTGAGTTCTACGGCTTTGACCGCTTTCAGCCGTCAACGGATAGATTAATGCCCAAAAAGGACAACCCGAATCTCAATCGGGTCTCGTAAGTTTTTTACCCTTCGTTTTTTCGACACGTGGATTTTTACGGTAAAACGGGATTACCGTGGCCTGTCTTCGATTTACCATCGCTGGAGAGTGGTGTACCATGGTAATGTTCCATTTCAAAGCCTTGCACGCATTTCTAAAATTCGTACGACACTGTTTCGCTATTTCGGACGGATGTTGCACCTTGCACCGTGGATGTTGCACCCTGTAGATATCAATTATTCGGACGGCCATAACTTCTGGCTCTTTTAGAGTTACGAGAGCCATAACCTGTGAAAACGAAGGCCACAGTAAGTTCTACGTCTTTGACAGCTTTTAGCCATCAACGGATAGATTAATGCCCATAAATGGCAGCCCGAATCTCAATCGGGTCACGTAAGTTTCTTACCCTTCGTTTTTTCGACACGTTTATTTTTACGGTAAAACGGGATTACCGTGGCCGGTCTTCGATTTACCATTGCAGGAGAGTGGTGCACCATGGTACTGTTCCGTTTCAAATCCATGCACGCATTTCTAAAATTCGTACGGCACTGTTTCGCCATTTCGGACGGATGTTGCACCTTGCACCGTGGATGTTGCACCGTGTAGATATCGATTATTCGGACGACCATAACTTCTAGCTCGTTTAGAGTTACGGGACCCATAACCTGTCAAAACTAAGGCTACGGTGAGTTCTACGGCTTTGACAGCTTTCAGCCATCAACGGATAGATTAATTCCCAAAAGGACAAACCCAATCTCAACCGGGTCTCGTAAATTTTTTATCCTTCGTTTTTTCGACACGTGGATTTTTACGGTAAAACGGGATTACCGTGGCCGGTCTTCGATTTACCATCGCTGGAGAGTGGTGCACCATGGTACCGTTCCGTTTCAAATCCATGCACGCATTTCTAAAAGTCGGACGGCACTGTTTCGCCATTTCGGACGGATGTTGCGCCTTGCACCGTGGATGTTGCACCCTGTAGATAACGATTATTCGGACGGCCATAACTTATGGCTCGTATAGAGTTACCGGAGCGATAACCCGTCTAAACAAAGGCCATGATGAGTTCTACGGCTTTGACAGCTTTCAGCCGTCAACGGATAGATTAATGTCCAAAAAGGACAACCCGAATCTCAATCGGGTCTCGTAAGTTTTTCACCCTTCGTTTTTTCGACACTTGGATTTTTACGGTAAAACGGGATTACCGTGGCTGGTCTTCGATTTACCATTGCTGGAGAGTGGTGCACCACGGTCCTGTTCCGTTTCAAATCCACGCACGCATTTCTAAAAGTCGTACGGCATTTTTCGCCATTTCGGACGGATGTTGCACCTTGCACCGTGGATGTTGCACCCTATAGATAACGATTATTCGGACGACCATAACTTCTGGCTCATTTAGAGTTACGGGAGTGATAACCAGTCAAAACGAAGGCCACGGCGAGTTCTATGACTTTGCCGCTTTTAGCCGTCAATGGATAGATTAATGCCCAAAAAGGACACCCCGAAACTCAATCGGGTCTCGTAAGTTTTTTACCCTTCGTTTTTTCGACACGTGGATTTTTACGGTAAAACGGGATTATCGTGGCTGGTCTTTGATTTACCATCGCTAGAGAGTAGTGCACCATGGTACTGTTCCGTTTCAAATCTATGCATGCATTTCTAAAAGTCGTACGGCACTATTTCGCCATTTCGGACGGATGTTGCGCCTTGCACCGTGGATGTTGCACCCTGTAGATAACGATTATTCGGACGGCCATAACTTATGGCTCGTTTAGAGTTACGGGAGCGATAACCTGTCTAAACGAAGGCCACGTTGAGTTCTACGGCTTTGACAGCTTTCAGCCGTCAACAGATAGATTAATGCCCAAAAAGGACAACCCGAATCTCAATCGGGTCTCGTAAGTTTTTTACCATTCGTTTTTTCGACACGTGGATTTTTACGGTAAAATGGGATTACCGTGGCTCGACTTCGATTTACCATCGCTGGAGAGTGGTGTACCAGGGTAATGTTCCGTTTCAAATCCATGCACGCATTTCTAAAAGTCGTACGACACTGTTTCGCCATTTCGGACGGATGTTGCACCTTGCAACGTGGATGTTGCACCCTGTAGATATCGATTATTCGGACGACCATAACTTCTGGCTCGTTTAGAGTTATGGGAGCCATAACCTGTCAAAACGAAGGCCACAGTGAGTTCTACGGCTTTGACGGCTTTTAGACGTCAACGGATAGATTAATGCCCAAAAATGACAGCTCGAATCTCAATCGGGTCACGTAAGTTTTTTACCCTTCGTTTTTTCGACACGTGTATTTTTACAGTAAAACGGGATTACCGTGGCTGGTCTTCGATTTACCATTGCTGAAGAGTGGTGCACCTTGGTACTGTTCTGTTTCAAATCCATGCACGCATTTCTAATAGTCGTACGGCACTGTTTTGCCATTTCGGACGGATGTCGCACCTTGCACCGTGAATGTTGCACCGTGTAGATATCGATTATTTGGACGGCCATAACTTCTGGCTCGTTTAGAGTTACGGGACCCATAACCTGTCAAAACGAAGGCCACGGTGAGTTCTACGGCTTTGACAGCATTCATCCGTCAACGGATAGATTAATGCCCAAAAAGAACAACCCCAATCTCAATCGGGTCTCGTAAGTTTTTTATCCTTCGTTTTTTCGACACGTGGATTTTTACGGTAAAATGGGATTACCCTGGCTGGTCTTCGATTTACCATTGCTGGAGAGTGGTGCACCATGGTACTGTTCCGTTTAAACCCATGCACGCATTTCTAAAAGTCGTATGGCACTGTTTCGCCATTTCGGACGGATGTTGCACCTTGCACGGTGGATGTTACACCCTGTAGATAACGATTATTCGGACGGCCATAACTTCTGGCTCGTTTAGAGTTACGGAAGCGATAACCAGTCAAAACGAAGGCCACGGTGAGTTCTTTGGCTTTGACCGCTTTCAGCCGTCAACGGATAGATTAATGCCAAAAAGTACAACCCGAAACTCAATCGGGTCTCGTAAGTTTTTTACCCTTCGTTTTTTCGACACGTGGATTTTTACGGTAAAACGGGATTACCGTGGCTCGTCTTCGATTTACCATCGCTGGAGAGTGGTGCACCATGGTACCATTCCGTTTCAAATCCATGCATGTATTTCTAAAAGTCGGACGGCACTGTTTCGCCATTTCGGATGGATGTTGCACCTTGAAACGTGGATGTTGCACCCTGTAGATATCGATTATTCGGACGGCCATAACTTATGGCTCGTTTAGAGTTACCGGAGCGATAACCCGTCTAAACGAAGGACACGATGAGTTCTACGGTTTTGATAGCTTTCAGCCGTCAACGTGTAGATTAATGCCCAAAAAGGACAACCCGAATCTCAATCGGGTCTCGTAAGTTTTTCACCCTTCGTTTTTTCGACACATGGATTTTTACGGTAAAACGGGATTACCCTGGCTGGTCTTCGATTTACCATTGCTGGAGAGTGGTGCACCATGGTACTGTTCCGTTTAAATCCATGCACGCATTTCTGAAAGTCGTACGGCACTGTTTCGCCATTTCGGACGGATGTTGCACCTTGCACGGTGGATGTTACACCCTGTAGATAACGATTATTCGGACGGCCATAACTTCTGGCTTGTTTAGAGTTACGGAAGCGATAACCAGTCAAAACGAAGGCCACGGTGAGTTATATGGCTTTGACCGCTTTCAGCCGTCAACGGATAGATTAATGCCAAAAAGTACAACCCGAAACTCAATCGGGTCTCGTAAGTTTCTTACCCTTCGTTTTTTCGACAAGTGGATTTTTACTGTAAAACGGGATTACCGTGGCTCGTCTTCGATTTACCATCGCTGGAGAGTGGTGTACCATGGTAATGTTCCGTTTTAAATCCATGCACGCATTTCTAAAAGTCGTACGGCACTGTTTCGCCATTTCGGACGGATGTTGCACCTTGCACCGTGGATGTTGCACCCTGTAGATATCGATTATTCGGACGGCCATAACTTATGGCTCGTTTAGAGTTACGGGAGCCATAACCTATCAAAACGAAGGCCTCGATGAGTTCTACGGCTTTGACGGCTTTTAGCCGTCAACGGATAGATTAATGCCCAAAAAGGACTGCCCGAATCTCAATCGGGTCACGTAAGTTTTTTACCCTTCGTTTTTTCGACATGTGTATTTTTGCGGTAAAACGGGATTACTGTGGCTGGTCTTCGATTAACCATTGCTGGAGAGTGGTGCACCATGGTACTGTTCCGTTTCAAATCAATGCACGCATTTCTAAAAGTCATACGGCACTGGTTCGCCATTTCGGACGGATGTTGCACCTTGCACCGTGGATGTTGCAATGTGTAGATATCGATTATTTGAACGGCCATAACTTCTAGCTTGTTTAGAGTTACGGGACCCATAACTTGTCAAAACGAAGGCCACGTTGAGTTCTACGGCTTTGACAGCTTTCAGCCGTCAACGGATAGATTAATGCCCAAAAAGGACAACCCCAATCTCAATCGGGTCTCGTAAGTTTTTTACCCTTCGTTTTTTCGACACGTGGATTTTTACGGTAAAACGGGATTACCGTGGCTGGTCTTCGATTTACCATCGCTGGAGAGTAGTGCACCATGGTACTATTCCGTTTCAAATCGATGCATGTATTTCTAAAAGTCGGACGGCACTGTTTCGCCATTTCGGACGGATGTTGCACCTTGCACCGTGGATGTTGCACCCTGTAGATATCGATTATTCGGACGGCCATAACTTATGGCTCGTTTAGAGTTACCGGAGCGATAACCCGTCTAAACAAAGGCCACGGTGAGTTCTACGGCTTTGACAGCTTTCAGCCGTCAACGGATAGATTAATGTCCAAAAAGGACAACCCGAATCTCAATCGGGTCTTGTAAGTTTTTCACCCTTCGTTTTTTCGACACTTGGATTTTTACGGTAAAACGGGATTACCGTGGCTGGTCTTCGATTTACCATTGCTGGAGAGTGGTGCACCACGGTCCTGTTCCGTTTCAAATCCACGCACGCATTTCTAAAAGTCGTACGGCATTGTTTCGCCATTTCGGACGGATGTTGCACCTTGCACCGTGGATGTTGCACCCTATAGATAACGATTATTCGGACGACCATAACTTCTGGCTCATTTAGAGTTACGGGAGCGATATCAGTTCAAAACGAAGACCACGGTGAGTTCTATGGCTTTGTCGCTTTCAGCCGTCAATGGATAGATTAATGCCCAAAAAGGACAACCCGAAACTCAATCGGGTCTCGTAAGTTTTTTACCCTTCGTTTTTTCGACACGTGGATTTTTACGGTAAAACGGGATTATCGTGGCTGGTCTTCGATTTACCATCGCTAGAGAGTAGTGCACCATGGTACTGTTCCGTTTCAAATCCATGCATGCATTTCTAAAAGTCGTACGGCACTATTTCGCCATTTCGGACGGATGTTGCGCCTTGCACCGTGGATGTTGCACCCTGTAGATAACGATTATTCGGACGGCCATAACTTATGGCTCGTTTAGAGTTACGGGAGCGATAACCTGTCTAAACGAAGGCCACGTTGAGTTCTACGGCTTTGACAGCTTTCAGCCGTCAACGGATAGATTAATGCCTAAAAAGGACAACCCGAATCTCAATCGGGTCTTGTAAGTTTTTTACCATTCGTTTTTTCGACACGTGGATTTTTACGGTAAAATGGGATTACCGTGGCTCGACTTCGATTTACCATCGCTGGAGAGTGGTGTACCAGGGTAATGTTCCGTTTCAAATCCATGCACGCATTTCTAAAAGTCGTACGACACTGTTTCGCAATTTCGGACGGATGTTGCACCTTGCACCGTGGATGTTGCACCCTGTAGATATCGATTATTCGGACGACCATAACTTCTGGCTCGTTTAGAGTTATGGGAGCCATAACCTGTCAAAACGAAGGCCACAGTGAGTTCTACGGCTTTGACGGCTTTTAGACGTCAACGGATAGATTAATGCCCAAAAATGACAGCTCGAATCTCAATCGGGTCACGTAAGTTTTTTACCCTTCGTTTTTTCGACACGTGTATTTTTACAGTAAAACGGGATTACCGTGGCTGGTCTTCGATTTACCATTGCTGAAGAGTGGTGCACCTTGGTACTGTTCCGTTTCAAATCCATGCACGCATTTCTAATAGTCGTACGGCACTGTTTTGCCATTTCGGACGGATGTCGCACCTTGCACCGTGAATGTTGCACCGTGTAGATATCGATTATTTGGACGGCCATAACTTCTGGCTCGTTTAGAGTTACGGGACCTATAACCTGTCAAAACGAAGGCCACGGTGAGTTCTACGGCTTTGACAGCATTCATCCGTCAACGGATAGATTAATGCCCAAAAAGAACAACCCCAATCTCAATCGGGTCTCGTAAGTTTTTTATCCTTCGTTTTTTCGACACGTGGATTTTTACGGTAAAACGGGATTATCGTGGCTGGTCTTCGATTTCCCATCACTGGAGAGTGGTGCACCATTGTACTGTTCCGTTTCAAATCCATGCATGTATTTCTAAAAGTCGGACGACACTGTTTCGCCATTTCGGACGGATGTTGCACCTTGCACCGTGGATGTTGCACCCTCTAGATATCGATTATTCGGACGGCCATAACTTCTTGCTCGTTTAGAGTTACGGGAGCCATAACCTGTCAAAACAAAGACCTCGATGAGTTCTACGGCTTTGACAGCTTTCAGCCGTCAACGGATAGATTAATGCCCAAAAAGGACAACCCGAATCACAATCAGGTCTCGTAAGTTTTTTACCCTTCGTTTTTTCGACACGTGGATTTTTACGGTAAAACGGGATTACGGTGGTTGGTCTTCGATTTAACATCGGTGGAGAGTGGTGCACCATGGCTCGTTTAGAGTTACCGGAGCGATTACTCGTCTAAACGAAGGCCACGGTGAGTTCTACGGGTTTGACAGGTTTCAGCCGTCAACGGATAGATTAATGCCCAAAAAGGACAACCGGAATCTCAATCGGGTCTCGTTAGTTTTTCAACCTTCGTTTTTTTGACACGTGGATTTTTACGGTAAAACGGGATTACCGTGGCTGGTCTTCGATTTACCATTGCTGGAGAGTGGTGCACCACGGTCCTGTTCCGTTTCAAATCCACGCACGCATTTCTAAAAGTCGTACGGCATTGTTTCGCCATTTCGGACGGATGTTGCACCTTGCACCGTGGATGTTGCACCCTATAGATAACGATTATTCGGACGACCATAACTTCTGGCTCCTTTAGAGTTACGGGAGCGATAACCAGTCAAAACGAAGGCCACAGTGAGTTCTATGGCTTTGACCGCTTTCAGCCGTCAACGGATAGATTAATGCCCAAAAAGGACAACCCGAAACTCAATCGGGTCTCGTACGTTTTTTACCCTTCGTTTTTTCGACACGTGGATTTTTACGGTAAAACGGGATTACCGTGGCTGGTCTTCGATTTACCATCGCTGGAGAGTGGTGCACCATGGTACTGTTCCGTTTCAAATCCATGCATGTATTTCTAAAAGTCATACGGCACTGTTTCGCCATTTCGGACGGATGTTGCGCCTTGCACCGCGGATGTTGCACCCTGTAGATATCGATTATTCGAACGGCCATAACTTCTGGCTTGTTTAGAGTTACGAGAGCCATAACCCGTCAAAATGAAGGCCACGGTGAGTTCTACGGCTTTGACAGCTTTCAGCCGTCAACGGATAGATTAATGCCCAAAAAGGACAACCCGAATCTCAATCGGGTATCGTAAGTATTTTACCCTTCGTTTTTTCGACACGTGGATTTTTACGGTAAAACGGGATTACCGTGGCTGGTCTTCGATTTACCATCGCTAGAGAGTGGTGTACAATGGTACTGTTCCGTTTGAAATCCATGCATGTATTTCTAAAATTCGGACGGCACTGTTTCGCCATTTCGGACGGATGTTGCACCTTGCACCGTGAATGTTGCACCCTGTAGATATCGATTATTCGGACCGCCATAACTTATGGCTCGTTTAGAGTTACCGGAGCCATAACCCGTCTAAACGAAGGCCACGGTGAGTTCTACGGCTTTGATAGCTTTCAGCCGTCAACGGAAAGATTAATTACCAAAAATGACAGCCCGAATCTCAATCGGGTCACGTAAGTTTTTTACCCTTCGTTTTTTCGACACGTGTATTTTTACTGTAAAACGGGATTACCGTGGCTGGTCTTCGATTTACCATTGCTGGAGAGTGGTGCACCATGGTACTGTTCCGTTTCAAATCCATGCATGCATTTCTAAAAGTCATACGACACTGTTTCGCCATTTCGGACGGATGTTGCACCTTGCACCGCGGATGTTGCACCGTGTAGATATCGATTATTCGGACGGCCATAACTTCTGGATCGTTTAGAGTTATGGGAGCGATAACCTGTCAAAATGAAGGCTACGGTGAGTTCTACGGCTTTGACATCTTTCAGCCGTCAACGCATAGATTAATGCCCAAAAAGGACAACCCCAATCTCAATCGGGTCTCGTAAGTTTTTTACCCTTCGTTTTTTCGACACCGGAATTTTACGGTAAAACGGGATTACCGTGGCTCGTCTTCGATTTACCATCGCTGGAGAGTGGTGCACCATGGTACTGTTCCGTTTCAAATCCATGCACGCATTTCTAAAAGTCGTACGGCGCTGTTTCGCCATTTAGGACGGATGTTGCACCTTGCACCGTGGATGTTGCACCCTGTAAATATAGATTATTCGGACGGCCATAACTTCACGCTCGTTTAGAGTTACGGGAGCCATAACCTATCAAAATGAAGGCCACGGTGAGTTCCACGGTTTTGACAGCTTTCAGCCGTCAATGGATAGATTAATGACCAAAAAGGACAACCCGAATCTCAATCGGGTCTCGTAAGTTTTTTACCCTTCGTTTTTTCGACACGTGGATTTTTACGGTAAAACGGGATTACCGTGGCTGATCTTCGATTTACCATCGCTGGAGAGTGGTGCACCATGGTACTGTTCCGTTTCAAATCCATGCATGTATTTCTAAAAGTCGGACGGCACTGTTTTGCCATTTCGGACGGATGTTGCACCTTGCACCGTGGATGTTGCACACTATAGATATCGATTATTCGAACGGCCTTAACTTATGGCTCGTTTAGAATTACAGGAGCGATAACCTATCTAAACGAAGGCCACGGTGAGTTCTACAGCTTTGACAGCTTTCAGCCATCAACGGATAGATTAATGCCCAAAAAGGACAACCCGAATCTCAATCGGTTCTCGTAAGCTTTTTACCCTTTGTTTTTTCGACACGTGGATTTTTACGGTAAAACGGGATTACCGTGGCTCGTCTTCGATTTACCATCGCTGGAGAGTGGTGTACCATGGTAATGTTCCGTTTCAAATCCATGCACGCATTTCTAAAAGTCGTACGGCACTGTTTCGCCATTTCGGACGGATGTTGCACCTTGCACCGTGGATGTTGCACCCTGTAGATATCGATTATTCGGACGGCCATAACTTCTGGCTCGTTTGGAGTTACGGGAGACATAACCTGTCAAAATGAAGTCCAAAGTGAGTTCTACGGCTTTTACAGCTTTTAACCGTCAACGGATAGATTAATGCCCAAAAAGGACTTCCCGAATCTCAATCGGGTCACGAAAGTTTTTTTCCCTTCGTTTTTTGATACGTGTATTTTTACGGTAAAACGGGATTACCGTGGCTGGTCTTCGATTTACCATAGCTGGAGAGTGGTGCACCATGGTACTGTTCCGTTTCAAATCCATGAATGCATTTCTAATCCATGCATGTATTTCTAAAAGTCGGATGGAACTGTTTCGCCATTTCAGACGGATGTTGCACCTTGCACCGTGGATGTTGCACCCTGTAGATATCGATTATTCGGACGGCCATAACTTATGGCTCGTTTAGAGTTACCGGAGCGGTAACCCGTCTAAACAAAGGCCACGGTGAGTTCTACGGCTTTGACAGCTTTCAGCCGTCAACGGATAGATTAATGCCCAAAAAGGACAACCCGAATCTCAATCGGGTCTCGTAAGTTTTTCACCCTTCGTTTTTTCGACACATGGATTTTTACGGTAAAACGGGATTACCGCGGCTGGTCTTCGATTTACCATTGCTGAAGCGTGGTGCACCATGGTACTGTTCCGTTTCGAATCCATGCACGCATTTCTAAAAGTCGTACGACACCGTTTCGCCATTTCGGACGGATGTTGCACCTTGCACCGTGGATGTTGCACCGTGTAGATATCGATTATTCGGACGTCCATAACTTCTGGCTCATTTAGAGTAACGGGACCCATAACCTGTCAAAACGAAGGCCACGGTGAGTTCTACGGCTTTGACAGCTTTCAGCCGTCAACGGATAGATTAATGCCCAAAAAGGACAACCCCAATCTCAATCGGGTCTCGCAAGTTTTTTATCCTTCGTTTTTTCGACACGTGGATTTTTACGGTAAAACGGGATTACCGTGGATGGTCTTCGATTTACCATCGCTGGAGAGTGGTGCACTATAGTACTGTTCCGTTTCAAATCCATGCATGTATTTCTAAAAGTCGGACGGCACTGTTTCGCCATTTCGGACGGATGTTGCACCTTGCACCGTGGATGTTGCACCTCTAGATATCGATTATTCGGACGGCCATAACTTATGGCTCGTTTAGAGTTACCGGAGCGATAACACGTCTAAACGAAGGCCACGGTGAGTTCTACGGCTTTGACAGCTTTCAGCCGTCAACGGATAGATTAATGCCCAAAAAGGACAACCCGAATCTCAATCGGGTCTCGTAAGTTTTTCAACCTTCGTTTTTTTGACACATGGATTTTTACGATAAAACGGGATTACCGTGGCTGGTCTTCGATTTGCCATTGCTGGAGAGTGGTGCACCATGGTACTGTTCCATTTCAAATCCATGCCGCATTTCTAAAAGTCGTACGGCACTGTTTCGCCATTTCGGACTGATGTTGCACCTTGCACCGTGGATGTTGCACCCAGTAGATAACGATTATTCGGACGGCCATAACTTCTGGCTCGTTTAGAATTACGGGAGCGATAACCAGTCAAAACGAAGTCCACGGTGAGTTCTATGGCTTTGACCGCTTTCAGCCGTCAACGGATAGATTAATGCCCAAAAAGAACAACCCGAAACTCAATCGGGTCTCGTAAGTTTTTTACCCTTCGTTTTTCCGACACGTGGATTTTTACGGTAAAACGGGATTACCGTGGCTGGTCTTCGATTTACCATCGCTGGAGAGTGGTGCACCATGGTACTGTTCCGTTTCAAATCCATGCATGCATTTCTAAAAGTCGGACGGCACTGTTTCGCCATTTCGGACGGATGTTGCACCTTGCACCGTGGATGTTGCACCCTGTAGATATCGATTATTCGGACGGCCATAACTTATGGCTCGTTTAGAGTTACCGGAGCGATAACCGTCTAAACGAAGGCCACGGTGAGTTCTACGGCTTTGACAGCTTTCAGCCGTCAACGGGTAGATTATAGCCCAAAAAGGACAACCCGAATCTTAATCGGGTCTCGTAAGTTTTTCACCCTTCGTTTTTTCGACACAAGGATTTTTACGGTAAAACGGGATTACCCTGGCTGGTCTTCGATTTACCATTGTTGGAGAGTGGTGCACCATGGTACTGTTCCGTTTAAATCCATGCACGCATTTCTGAAAGTCGTACGGCACTGTTTCGCCATTTCGGACGGATGTTGCACCTTGCACCGTGGATGTTACACCCTGTAGATAACGATTATTCGGACGGCCATAACTTCTGGCTCGTTTAGAGTTACGGGAGCGATAGCCAGTCAAAACGAAGGCCACGGTGAGTTCTATGGCTTTGACCGCTTTCAGTCATCAACAGATAGATTAATGCCCAAAAAGTACAACCCGAAACTCAATCGGGTCTCGTAAGTTTTTTACCCATCGTTTTTTCGACACGTGGATTTTTACGGTAAAACGGGATTACCGTGGCTCGTCTTTGGTTTACCATCGCTGGAGAGTGGTGTACCACGGTAATGTTCCATTTCAAATCCATGCACGCATTTCTAAAAGTCGTACGGCACTTGTTTGCACAAAAAATGGACAAACACCTCCAAGTCGTATTATTTAGTTGATTATATATGATTTTCAATGGTTTAGAAGAGTTATGTAAATATGATAAAAGTAGGGGCTGAAATGTAAAAGACACGTAGATTTATAGTGGTTCGGCCGGAATGTGCCTACGTCCACTTTATATGTTATTATCTTCTTTCTTTCGGATTACAAGTACAATGCTTCGTATACAAGTATATGAAAGTAGTTTGAAAGTTCCTTCCTTGCTTGAGCTCTCAAACCTGTCTGCCATTGTTGTACCCCTGCCCCTCTATTTATAGAATGGGGTAGGGGGCAGGGATCTTGGAAGTATATAACTGCTGGTGGGCCCAGGCTGAAGCAATCTGGACTGGCAATCATCTGGTTCGGCGGAGCTCCATTCGGTGGTAGGTATGGACCGATGGTATGTATGGACCGGTGGCAATGAGGTGGTTCGGTGCTCGTTTGATTCGGTGATGGCCTTGGGAGTTGGTTCGGCGGTGTTTGGTCCGGTGGTGTTGGGTCCGGTGGTGTTTGGTCCGGCACCAAACAAGTTTGGTGGTAGGGCGATGAGGGGGGAATACCGAATGCTATCACGCCGGATGCACCTTAACTTGGAGTGCCGAATGAGCCCATATCCTTGCATAGCCGGATGAACCTGTATGCCGAATGAACCCATATTCTTGCATAGCCGGATGAACCTGTATGCCGAATGAACCCTCACTGCCGAATGGAACTTGTTCTTTCGAATCGCCGATAGGAGCTGATGGAATGGAGGTTGCAAACCCGGGTGAAAATGACACTTCTTGGTCTCGAGATTTTCTGGGTGTGAATTCGCCCAACATTTGCCCCCCAAAGTGGGGCACGTGCTTGCATGTGTCGCGCTTTGTTTTCCCTGTGGTAGGAAGACTAGCTTTGTAACGCCAGGGGTTGGGCGTCCGTATTCTGTTGATGTCTTGCAAAGGAAATTACAGTTTTAGCGTGATTCCAAATAACGATCGTTCATGATCGAAATGTTCGAGAAGAAGTGAGCTGTGCCGTTCGGGACGAAAGAGTGAGCCCCGAGGGGGCTTAGCATCAGCGATGCCAGGTTTATGTCAGAGTGGGTCCCTGGATCGTTTGTCAAGATGGTTTATCGCCAGCTCAGAGCATGCCTAGGGGTCGTTTGCGACCCCGTACATGTGTAAGCAGCTTAGCCATTTCATAATTGTCATTGTCAAATATCCGTTTCACCCATGAGTTTAAAAAGGCGTGTCAAAGTGTAAATTCCCACGACGATAAGGTTAATAACCATTCAGAGCGTGCCTATGGACCATTCGTGGTCGCGTACACGTGTAAACGATTAATCCATGTTAGTGAGAGTTTTACAACTTATTCATCGTCATCATAATCCTGATTTTATTAGTTAGTTCTGGAGTTCGGTACTTATCTGCGTGAGGCACTCTGCATGCCCCTAGTCACTGGTTGTTGTCGGTAGAGAGAGAGAGTTCGTTCGGTTTTGTGTCGGTCCAGTCGTGCTCATCCGGTCTTGGTTTCATTCGGTATCTGGTTGGTTTGGTATGTTTGTTATTGGTCCGGTGCTCCTATCCGGTGGGCCGAACCAGTTGGTTCGGTGGCCCTGAGTTCGCCTATATATAGAGGCCGTACTCCCCTTGGTTTTCCCTTACCGAACCAGAGAGCCGAATCAGCTGACCTGCCGAACCAAACCCTCTGCCGAACCAGTTTATACCGAATCAGGTATATATATACTTTTTGCCGAATGACCTCTTGTCACCGGATGGTCCTGTTTGCCGAATGGTCCTGTTTGCCGAATGTATACGGTGTGTATTGGATAGCCGAATAAGACTCAGGTCTTAGGACCGAATGATATGTATGCCGAATGAGCATGGGATTTTAGTGCCGAACGACCATATGCTTTTGACGCCGAATGAACTCGTCTTGCACCGCCGAATGAGACTTCATACTTGAACCTTGAGCGGAATCTTAGACTTCTTTGCACGCTTTCCTTATATACTTGCTTGTTTATGTTTCTATACTTCTTATTCTAATATCAAGTTTTTCTTGTGCTGCAGGAAATGTCTCGCAAAGCGGAAACACGATCGGACAGAAAGAAGTCTAGAGGCACAGGAGAGTCTTCTTCTTCCTTGCCCCCAGTCCAACCAGGATCCGGGCAATATCGACCTATTCCGAGGTCGCTAGTGGATGGATATGGTCCACAGGAACTTCTGATCTCCCCCCCTGATTGCTTTCCCATCTCCCTAAAGGAGGAGCAACTTGACGCTATATCCCATTCCTTCGGGATAGATAGGGCTCTTATGCTGCTGCCGGGAGATGGAGTGATGCCATATAATCCTCCCGAAGGCTATTTTGCTTATAGCAGATACCATTGTATGTGCGGTGCTATCCCTCCTATCAACGCTTGGATAGTAAGTTTCACCACATATTTGAAGGTGGCTCCTTTCCAACTTCAGCCTAACTCTTATGCCATCCTGGTGAGCCTCTTTGTTATCTTCCAGAGGAGGTACGGGCGTCCTCCTTCTAACCGGGAAATTCGATACTTGTACAACCTGAGAGGCTATAAGAAGGGGACTCCGTATATTAGTCTGGAAGCGGCCGTGCCCTTCAAACCAGTCCTGGACTTATATTCCAAGTTTACCATGTTCAAGAAAGAGTGGTTCTTCATCAAGGACGATGCTGTTTCTTTCCGCCTTTTCACTTCCGGCTGTAAGATGGATTTCATTTATATTTTCCATGTTTTGACTGTAGTGTTTTTTCTGACATGCTTCTATTTCTGGCTAGCGACAGGTGGTATTGCAGTCGTGGAGGATGATTCCTTGGTGCGAATGGCTGCTGAACTAAAGGCTATTCCGGCACGGGACCGGTCGGCCTCCTTCTTGATCAGGAACGCAACCCTCTTAGAGTATAATTTGATCTTACCGCACCAGTCCGTGGTTAAGCAAAGGGATACGGCTGAGGAGAAGGCTGCTAAAGCTAAGGAGGGGGCTACGGTGAAGAGCGGTAAGAGGGAGCCTTTTGCAGAGCGTCCCGTTGTCGGGGGGAAGAAGCTGAAGAAGTCTGATGGCCCTTCTCCAAGCACTTGTCCGACTGTCCCGGAGGAGGAAGGTGTAGAAGAGGAGGAAGGAGGCGAGGTTGGAGAAGGGTCGGAGGGTGGAGGAGACGGCGACGGTCAAGGTGGTAATGGCGTCGGTGCCCTAACCTCTGAGCAAGACCTTGGACTGGATGAGGCTCTCCGTCGGGCTTTCGGGGAGTCGGAGGGAGATTCGGAAAGGGAGAAGGCAAAGGAAACCGGCAAAGCTGTGGCTGGCACTGACCCATCCTCTAAGGGTTCCTCAGCTAGGGCGATTCCGGCGATGCAAGGTGAACTTTTGTCTTCTGCCGATTCCATTTTCGATAGGGACTTAGAAATTTTTTACGGTTCACTTCCGTCCTGGAATGAGATCCAGGACTTATTGCAGTATCCCACTCCTCCGCCGGGTTTGTATAATAGACGTGTCTTCTCACTTTTCTTTCCTTTTAACTTAACACATTTTTCGAACTGTGGATTATTGTATGTTCGTAACACTTGTTCTTTATTCCAGGGGCAGGCCAGGTGGTTAAAACGTCGGACGTTCGACACCGCCTTGAGCAGTTTAAGTCGAGGAGAGCTTCTGCGAAACCCTCTACTGGTCGCACTGGGGATGTAGTCAGTTATCGCCCTCTTCTTGGGGTCATTGAAGAGGGCATTCGGAAAAAGAAGCGGAGCCGATCCTTATTTGAGTCTTCCCCTGGTTCGCAGCTTCCTACTCAGCCTCCTCGTGATACTACGGAGGAGAGCACGGAATCCGGCCCCCCTCATCCTCCTTTCAAGAGCCCAACTGTTATTCGTATAAGGCGTCCTGATGTGCCTCGCCCCGTGCCTCGTGACCCTTTTGCCGGTCATCCTGATTTAGATTCGAGCTTTCAGGATATCTCATTTGATGAGGCCACGGGCGAGCACCTCCTTCCCCGCAACCCCATGGTAAGAGTGCTGGACGAGGCCAAGTCTTTAGATCTTGATTTACTTACTACACGGGTAGTCACCATGGGGGACGAAGCCAAGGCTAACATCGATCGGGTGGCCGCAGAGACCAAGAAGTTAATGGAGCATCATGCTAAATTGGCCAAGGCCGGGGAAGAGACCGGGAGTGCTAATATTCGGTTGAGGTTAAAAGTTGCCGATCAGGCCAAGCAGCTCGCCGATCAAGCCATCCAGATTTCCCAGCATGAGGAAGCCTCCAAGCGGCTGAAAGAGACGATGGAGAAGTCCAGTAGGGCGGAATTACGGAAGATGGAGGTCGCCTGCAGGGAACAGATTAACATGGCCATTACGACGGTGGACGAGGTTCGAAATGCGGATCTTGAGCGGGTAGAGGAGTTGTCTGGGAGGCTCGAGGCTGCGGAGATGGCTCAGGCCGAGTTGAAGGAGGAGATGGAGGAGATGAGGAGGTCCCTCAAGTTAAAGGAGGAGGAAATGAGGAGGTCTCTCCAGGCTGACTGCTTGAGATACCAATCAGAGAGGGACATTGCCGTCGCCAAGTTGCAAGCTTCCGAGGCCCGGGTGAGGGAGTTTGAGGAGAATGAGGGGATGATGGATGAGATGCTGCAGGACATGTACTTCCACACTTGGAAGGAGGCCGGCTTGCCTTGGATGGACGATTACCCTCGGGTGATGGCCAAGGTGTATCTCCAGGCTTTAGAGGAGGCCAGGGTGAACGCGGGTAAGGAAGGCGGAGAGGCTTTCAATTTGGATGCGGTTACTGCCCAGTTTTCGAAGGAGGAGCAAGCGGCGGTGAAGGAGGGGATGCGGCTGCTTGCTGCAGAGGAAGCGGGCGTGCAGTTGGATGATGAGGATCAAGCGGCGGATGCTGGTGAGTTATTCTTTTCCCTTTCTTTCCTTTCCGTGTTTTCATAACTTGATCGTTCGTTTAATGAATTCCTCTTCTGAACTGGACAGGTGGGACTCCTGATCCACATGCTGGGGGCTCTGATCCTGCGGCTAAGTAGACTGGGGAAGTTGGTGATGGAGTGTGGACGCGGCTGCCACCTTTTTATTTCTTTTTATCACTGTTTACGTTAGTCATTGACATGTAACTATAATAATATTATTTGAAAAGAATAACTTCGTGTGATTTTATAATATAAGCTGAAGTTGTTATGTTTAAATGTTGTTGTCATCTTGATGTGCTGCGTGAGAAATATAACTATGTATATGCCTGTGATTCTAGTTGTGTTTGATGCTAAGTTTTTTGCTAGAAATATAATTTCATGTGTTGCAATGTTATTGTACGAACAAGCTATAGTTACGTATTTATGTACAAGAAAAGAGAGTACCGCCCTTTATGTTTCATTCGCAGGCGGTAGCTTAGAGTGTCTTATGTGACTGTTCATGGATATAGCTGAGTACCCTGCCACCCAGTACGCAGGCTTAGTTTCTCATGAGTGAATGCTTCCTATTTGGTTTCCTGTACTTTAGAGTTTGTTATACAGGATAGGAGAAAAGTATTTAAATGAAATGGAAATATAGTAAAAGTAAAACTTCCAGTCACGGAAGGCCGTCGATGTGCTTAAGTTCGTGGCAAACGGTTTTTGTAGTCACTTTCCCTAGCTGTGGGTCTTGGAGACATTTGTCACCCATCTTACGCCTCCGCGGGGAGTTTTCTTTTTTACCACAGCCGCACTTAAGACACATCGGAGCCGAGATCGCGCACGGTAACTACCCGAACCATTATGGTCCGTAATCGTGGGTATTATTCGATTTACCGTGGCCGGCTAGCGTGGGGGCCGTTGGCCGTGAACTACCCCTGGCTGGCCACACCTTATGTTGGGGCTTAAAGTAGGTTCACAGTTGCCGGCGAGCCGAACGCCGTAATGAGCTGCCATCGGCTATAGTCGGCCTTTATGATGACTTATAATCGGCTCATTACAGTTGGCTTTGAGGGCAGGCGCGCAATGAGTTAACCCGCAGCAGAGGGATGCTGGAGCAAAAGTGTCTCATTGGAGAGTGCATAGAATCGTAGCGTACCTGTTAGACCTAGTCCAGATGAGGCCGCGGTGCGTCTTGAGTGGAGATGCCATAGGATTTTGTTCAACAGAAAGGGATAAAACTTAACAAGTAGCCAAGACATAAAGGAACAAGCTAAAAAGAGACAAGATTTTTTAATGTGGTTCGGCACGAAAGTGCCTACGTCCACTGATTCTCTTTGTTAATTCACTTCATATGGGCAGTACAAGTTAAGAAAAGTATCGACGGAGGTGTCGGATGTTCCATGCCCTCTGGAACACCTCTCCGTCCACTGTTGACAAAATATAAGCTCCGTTGTGGAGATCTTTATGAATTACATACAGTCCGTCCCAGATGGGGTCTAGTGCCCCGGGGCGCGGAAAGATTCGCCTGAGGGCAAGATCTCCTTCTTGTAAGCTGCGATGCTTGACTTTGGAATTGTATAGCGCTGCCACTTTTTGTTTGTGAGCTGCTGCTTTAAGTGCTGCATCGTTTCTCCTTTCCTCAATCAGATCCAAAGACATGAGGAGGAGTTCTTCGTTTTCTTCTGGGTTGTAGTGGATCCTACGGTGGGAAGGCACAATAGTCTCAACTGGGAGCATTGCCTCCGATCCATATGCCAAGGAGAAAGGAGTATGTCCCGTTGATGTTCTGAAAGACGTGCGGTATGCCCATAGTGTCGTAGGAAGTTCGTCCACCCAAGCGCCTTTTGACTTTTCAAGTTTCTTCTTGATTAGGGTTTTGAGAATTTTGTTGACAGCTTCAACTTGTCCGTTTGCCTGAGGATAAGCTACTGATGAGAAGCTTTTATGAATTCCATGCTCTTGGCACCAGTCGGCAAATTCTTCGCTGTCAAACTGGAGTCCGTTGTCTGATATGATCTTGAGTGGGACTCCGTACTTGCACAGAATATTTTTGATCAAGAAGTTTATAACTTTTGCTGAAGATATTTTATTTAGAGGTTCTGCTTCCACCCATTTGGTGAAATAATCGACTGCCACTACAGCATACTTGGCTCCGCCTCGGCCCATTGGCAGTTCGCCAATTAAGTCAATTCCCCATACAGCAAAGGGCCAAGGGCTGGTCATTTGAGTAATTTCATTCGTGGGCAGTCGAGGAATCTTGGCAAATTTATGACATCTGTCGCATTTCTTGACGAAGTCTAGAGCGTCTTTGTTTAGTGTGGGCCAGTAATATCCATATCGGAGTATCTTCCTTGCCAAAGTCTGCCCCCCAGTGTGATCTCCGCATCCTCCCTGATGAATGTTTGATAAGATCTCCTTGGCTTCCCTTCCAACGACGCATCTCAATAAGGGGCCAGAGAAGCCACGCCGATAGAGGATGCCTTCTTGTATCGTGTAGTGGGGAACTTTCCTCAAGATCCTCTTGGCTTCGTCACGCCTGTCGGGCAGTGTGCCATCTTGCAAATATTTCCGGATAGGAGTCATCCAGGTTGCTTCTTCGATTGCAGTTACCAGATTTACTGGTTTGAAACTTGGGGCTAGCTGCCTTGAGATGGCTAGTGTTCCGAAAATGGTGCTATTCTTCATACTAGCTTGCTTTGCAAGTTCATCTGCCTCTTGGTTCTCTTCTCGAGGAATATGTTTGATTAGATAGTGGTCCAATTGATCGAGCAGCAGTTTGGTTTTCTTTAGGTATGCTGTGAGTCGTTCTCCTCGAGTCTGGAATTCTCCTAGTACCTGGTTTACGATAAGCTGAGAATCACTATGAAGACATAAGGAATTGATTCCAATTTCCAGGGCAAGCTCCAATCCAGCTATTACTGCTTCATATTCAGCATCGTTGTTAGTGGCCGTGAACTCCAACCTTAATGCATAGTACAACTTTCTTCCCCTGGGGGTGATGATCACAATTCCTGCCCCCGAGCCTTGTTCGTTCGATGCTCCATCTACAAAGAGGTTCCACTTGATGTTTTTTGCTACTTCGGATTGTTCCTTGCCTTCGTTGGTAGTGAATTCGGCAATGAAATCGGCCATGGCTTGTCCTTTGATAGCGGTGCGAGGATGGTAGGTGATATCATACTGACTTAGTTCGATGCACCATTTGAGGAGTCGCCCAGAAGTGTCAGGACGATGGAGCACTTGTCTTAGCGGTTGATCGGTTAGAACCCTGATGGAGTGAGACTGGAAGTAGTGTCGCAGTTTTCGTGACGCGATCAATAAACAATATGCTAATTTCTCTTGTTTAGGATATCTGGCCTCTGCCCCTGTAAATCTCTTACTTACAAAGTAAACCGGGCGTTGTGTGCGGTCTTCTTCTCTTACCAAGGCGGCGCTTAGAGCATGAGATGATACAGCGAGGTATAGGTATAACACTTCACCTTCATTTGGAGTTGAGAGTACTGGTGGTCTCTGAAGGTGTTCGATGAGGTTGAGGAAAGCTTTTAAGCATTCGTCGGTCCACTCGAACCTCCCTTTGTCTTTCTTGAGTGCTTCGAAGAAAGGGACACACTTGTCAGTTGCCTTGGAAATGAATCTGCTTAGGGCGGCCACCTTTCCGTTTAGGCTCTGCATTTCTTTTCGAGTGGAGGGTATCCTTATTTCTTTTAGAGCCCGGATTTGTTCAGGGTTTGCTTCGATTCCTCTGGCGTGGACGATAAATCCTAAGAATTTTCCCGAAGATACTCCTAAGGAGCACTTTAGAGGATTCAGCTTCATTCCATATCGGCGAAGTACTTGAAACATCTCGCCCAGGTGGCTTACATGGTCGTCGGCTTTCCTGGACTTTACCAACATGTCATCCACATACACTTCCATAGTTCGTCCTATTAGTTCCGCGAACATCTTGTTGACGAGGCGCTGATAGGTAGCTCTAGCATTTTTGAGTCCGAAAGGCATGACTTTGTAACAATATAGTCCGCGGTCGGTGATGAAGCTAGTGTGGTCTTGATCAGGAGCGTGCATGGGAATCTGGTTATATCCGGAGTATGCATCCATAAAAGATAGGAGTTCGTGTCCGGCTGTGCTGTCCACAAGTTGGTCAATTCGGGGAAGTGGGAAGCAATCTTTTGGGCAAGCGTCATTCAGATTGGAGAAGTCAATACATGTTCGCCACTTTCCATTGGCCTTTTTTACTAGCACTGGGTTAGCGATCCATTCTGGGTAGATGGCTTCCCGTATGAAGCCATTAGCAAGTAGATTCTTTACTTCCTCATCAAGGGCCGCCGATCGCTCTGCCCCCATGCTCCTCTTTTTCTGCTTTACTGGTACCTTGGTGGGATCGATGTTCAGCATGTGGCATGCTATGTCGGGGGAGATTCCTGTCATATCGGCATGGGTCCACGCAAATACATCTAAGTTGTGGCGGAGAAAGTCAATGAGTTGATCTTTCAACTCCGTTTTTAGCTGAGATCTGATTTTTAATAGTTTACTTGAATCGTGCTTATCTACAGATACGAATTCCATAGCCTCTGCAGGCTCGGCGGTAGCCTCCTCCTCTTTATCCCTGGGGTCTAGTTCATTGAAGGGATCACTTGTGTATCGAAGAGGAGGGGCTTTCTTTAGTTGCTATGCCTCCAAGCTTTTCATGCAGAGAGTGGTCTCTGCATCTTTTCCTTTATTCTTTCTATGGTTGTTGCGAAGTTCAGTTACATAGCAATCTCGAGCGGCGTCTTGATCTTCTTCAACTTCTCCTATTCCGTTATCTGTTGGGAATTTCATCTTTAGGCACCACGGGGCTAATACAATCTGGAAGTCAGACAAGGCCGGTCTTCCCAAGAAAGCGTTGTAAGCCGAGTGGTTTTCTATTAGTACGAACGTTTGTTTTCGCACAACGGAGCGGGGATGACTTCCTATTTCGACGAAGAGGTCAAGTTGCCCGAGGGGCATTTTTGCATCTCCAGTGAAACCGTGCAGTGGTTTGTCACAGGGGGATACATCCTTCATTGATAACTTCATTTTGTCGAAAGCATGTTTGAATAGGATATTTACGGAGCTTCCTGTGTCTATTAGAATCCGAAAAACTTTAGCTGGACCGAACCAGGCAGAGATGACCATAGGATCCATATGTGGGTACTGTCTTCCTTCTAAATCACGCCTACTGAATATGATGTCGTCGTTCCCTTTTCGTTTCGGGTGGCGTTCTTCCGTGATGGAGTTAACATAGCCTTCTGCATTTCTAAGCGACTTGCCGTACCTTTCCATCTCTGCCCAACTTCTGTCGGCGATGTGTGGTCCTCCTGAGATGGTAAGGACCACTATCTTCTCTTGACTAGAGCCACTGGTGTTGTGATTGTTGCGATTCCCTCCGCCTACCTCTGGGAGGGGTTGCTTTGAGTTCTCATTGGCTGGAGTTGGAGTCCTGTTCTGACCCTTCACATAGCGTTCCAGTCTTCTTCTTCTAATGTGTTCTTTGATCAAGTCCCGAAGATGGTGGCATTCATTGGTGTCATGTCCGTGGGATTCGTGGAAGCGACAGAACTTTCCGGACTTGAGTGCGTTATCTGATTCTTTCTTATGCGGGGGGCGCTTGTATCCTAGTTCGCCCTGAGTGGCTAGGAAGATATTTTCGATTGTGTCATTCAAAGGAGTGTAGGAGTCAAATCTCGGTCCTGGTCGATATTGGCGTTTTTCGACCTTTCTGCCCCCAGCATTGTCTCTAGATTCATTTCTTCGAGCGTCCTTAGCCGCAGTGGGAACCTTGTCCTGAACTGTCTTACCTGGTTGCCCTGACTGCCTCTCCGTAGCAGCGTCTTCAAGTCTCATATACTTTCCAGCTTCATGGAAGAAATCAGGCAAGGTAGCTGGTTTTTCCTTAGTTAATCTTCTGGCAAACTTGGTGTCTGGATGTACACCACTACAGAGGGCCATTAGAGTGAGTTTTTCATCGGCATCTTGAACTGCTGCCGCTGCGGCGTTGAACCGCGTTAGATATTGTTGCAGCGTCTCTCCGGATTTCTGTTTGACATTGGATAGAGAATAAGCATCCTTGGGTTGTTCCACATGGATGCGGAACTGGCTAATAAACCTTTCTTTCAACATCACCCATGAGCTGATGGATCCTTGGGGTAGATGGCAGAACCAGGAGGTAGCTAGATCTGCTAGGAATAGCGGAAAGCATTTACATAATACTCCTTCTGTTGCTCCACTCATGAGCATATGTTGGGTGTATCTCTGCAAGTGTACGATGGGGTCGGAAGTTCCTTTGTAAGGTTCCATGGTTGGCATTTTCCATTCCCGGGGAGTGATGGCAGTTTCGATATTTCGGGTAAAGGGGCTGGTGACCCTAGCGCCTATTCCCCAGTCCCTTTGCTCTCGTTGGACACACTCTCTGAATAATCGTGCCATTCGTTCGTCAGAACTTGGAGCGGACAAAAATGAGCTTGGCTCTTCCCTGCGGGATCTATCTCGTCCAGATGACCTGTAGGGATGGTACAGTCTATCACTTCTAGCATTATCCAGTGGTTGTCTTTGGCTGCTCGGATGCACGCTAGGACCAGCTACAGTTGCCCCCTGCCTTGATCTTCCCCTGTGGGGTTCTGTTTCGAGCACATCCATGGGGTCAACTTCGGGCTGGGTTCTAGCTCGGCTCCGTTCAGCGGGGTTTCTATGATTAGGTGGCATGACTGGCTCAGCTACATCCGACCCTCGCCTGGTGCCTCCCCCACTGGGTTCGGTTCCAAGGGCTTCCTCGAGTCGGAATTCGGGCTGAGTCCGGGCGCGGCCCCTATCATTGTTGTTCCTGTTGATAGCTTCTTCGAAGAGGGAAGACCTTTGTTGCCTCCGAGATCCTCCAGATTGGGATTCACCCCATGATTCAGTGTTGCGGTTGGACTCTTCAGCATCCTTTAAGCGTGACATGAGTTGGTCCACCAAAGCTTCTTGTTGGGATGTGAAGCGGTTAGTTACTTCAGCCAAAACTCTGTCCAGATCTGCCCTAGTGATTGGTTGTTCCGTTGCGGGACCAGTTGGATTTTCCTGATTTTGATCTGGTACCGCTGTTGAAGTGGGCTGATCTGCGATTGCAGGATCTGGAAGGCTGCTAGTTGCGATGTTCTTTCCTTTGTTAACATCCTTTCTCTGTTTGGAAGGCATGATTTCTAAGCAACGAGTGATGTTGTTAGGAAGAAGGTTGAGTGGGAGAAGATGAAGCTTGAGTTCAACTCTCAGTGAAAGCACCAAAAATGTTTGCACAAAAAATGGACAAACACCTCCAAGTCGTATTATTTAGTTGATTATATATGATTTTCAATGGTTTAGAAGAGTTATGTAAATATGATAAAAGTAGGGGCTGAAATGTAAAAGACACGCAGATTTATAGTGGTTCGGCCGGAATGTGCCTACGTCCACTTTATATGTTATTATCTTCTTTCTTTCGGATTACAAGTACAATGCTTCGTATACAAGTATATGAAAGTAGTTTGAAAGTTCCTTCCTTGCTTGAGCTCTCAAACCTGTCTGCCATTGTTGTACCCCTGCCCCTCTATTTATAGAATGAGGTAGGGGGCAGGGATCTTGGAAGTATATAACTGCTGGTGGGCCCGGGCTGAAGCAATCTGGACTGGCAATCATCTGGTTCGGCGGAGCTCCATTCGGTGGTAGGTATGGACCGGTGGTATGTATGGACCGGTGGCAATGAGGTGGTTCGGTGCTCGTTTGATTCGGTGATGGCCTTGGGAGTTGGTTCGGCGGTGTTTGGTCCGGTGGTGTTGGGTCCGGTGGTGTTTGGTCCGGCACCAAACAAGTTTGGTGGTAGGGCGATGAGGGGGGAATACCGAATGCTATCACGCCGGATGCACCTTAACTTGGAGTGCCGAATGAGCCCATATCCTTGCATAGCCGGATGAACCTGTATGCCGAATGAACCCATATTCTTGCATAGCCGGATGAACCTGTATGCCGAATGAACCCTCACTGCCGAATGGAACTTGTTCTTTCGAATCGCCGATAGGAGCTGATGGAATGGAGGTTGCAAACCCGGGTGAAAATGACACTTCTTGGTCTCGAGATTTCCTGGGTGTGAATTCGCCCAACATTTGCCAAAAATGTTTGCACAAAAAATGGACAAACAGCACTGTTTCGCCATTTCGGACGGATGTTGCACCTTGCACCGTGGATGTTGCACCCTGTAGATATCGATTATTCGGACGGCCATAACTTCTGTCTCGTTTAGAGTTACAGGAGCCATAACCTGTCAAAACGAAGGCCTCGATGAGTTCTACGGCTTTGACAGCTTTTAGCCGTCAACAGATAGATTAATGCCCAAAAATGACAGCCCGAATATCAATCGGGTCACGTAAGTTTTTTACCCTTCGTTTTTTCGACATGTGTATTTTTACGCTAAAACGGGATTACCGTGGATGTTCTTCGATTTACCATTGCTGGAGAGTGGTGCACCATGGTACTGTTCCGTTTCAAATCAATGCACGCATTTCTAAAAGTCGTACGGCACTGTTTCGCCATTTCGGACGGATGTTGCACCTTGCACCGTGGATGTTGCAACGTGTAGATATCGATTATTCGAACGGCCATAACTTCTAGCTCGTTTAGAGTTACGGGACCCATAACTTGTCAAAACGAAGGCCACGTTGAGTTCTACGGCTTTGACAGCTTTCAGCCGTCAACGGATAGATTAATGCCCAAAAAGGACAACCCCAATCTCAATCGGGTCTCGTAAATTTTTTACCCTTCGTTTTTTCGACACGTGGATTTTTATGGTAAAACGGGATTACCGTGGCTGGTCTTCGATTTACCATCGCTGGAAAGTGGTGCACCATGTTACTGTTCCATTTCAAATCCATGCATGTATTTCTAAAAGTCAGACGGCACTGTTTCGCCATTTCGGACGGAAGTTGCACCTTGCACCGTGGATGTTGCACCCTGTAGATATCGATTATTCGGACGGCCATAACTTATGGCTCGTTTAGAGTTACCGGAGCGATAACCCGTCTAAACAAAGGCCGCGGTGAGTTCTACGGCTTTGACAGCTTTCAGCCGTCAACGGATAGATTAATGCCCAAAAAGGACAACCCGAATCTCAATCGGGTCTCGTAAGTTTTTCACCCTTCGTTTTTTCGACACATGGATTTTTACGGTAAAAAGGGATTACCGTGGCTGGTCTTCGATTTACCATCACTGGGGAGTGGTGCACCATTGTACTATTCCATTTCAAATCCATGCATGTATTTCTAAAAGTCGGACGACACTGTTTCGTCATTTCGGACGGATGTTGCACCTTGCACCGTGGATGTTGCACCCTCTAGATATCGATTATTCGGACGACTATAACTTATGGCTCGCTTAGAGTTACCGGAGCGATTACTCGTCTAAACGAAGGCCACGGTGAGTTCTACGGTTTGACAGGTTTCAGCCGTCAACGGATAGATTAATGCCCGAAAAGGACAACCGGAATCTCAATCGGGTCTCGTAAGTTTTTCAACCTTCGTTTTTTCGACACATGGATTTTTACGGTAAAACGGGATTACCGTGGCTGGTCTTCGATTTACCATTGTTGGAGAGTGGTGCACCATGGTACTATTCCGTTTCAAATCCATGCACGCATTTCTAAAAGTCGTACGACACTGTTTCGCCATTTCGGACTGATGTTGCACCTTGCACCGTGGATGTTGCACCCAGTAGATAACGATTATTCGGATGGCCATAACTTCTGGCTCGTTTAGAGTTACAGGAGCGATAACCAGTCAAAACGAAGGCCACGGTGAGTTCTATGGCTTTGACCCTTTCAGCCGTCAACAGATAGATTAATGCCCAAAAAGGATAACCCGAAACTCAATCGGGTCTCGTAAGTTTTTTACCCTTCGTTTTTTCGGCACGTGGATTTTTACGGTAAAACGGGATTACCGTGGCTGGTCTTCGATTTACCATCGCTGGAGAGTGGTGAACCATGGTACTGTTCCGTTTCAAATCCATGCATGCATTTCTAAAAGTCATACGGCACTGTTTCGCCATTTCGGACGGATGTTGCGCCTTGCACCGTGGATGTTGCACCCTGTAGATATCGATTATTCGAACGGCCATAACTTCTGGCTTGTTTAGAGTTACGGGAGCCATAACCTGTCAAAACGAAGGCCACGGTGAGTTCTACGGCTTTGACAGCTTTCAGCCGTCAACGGATAGATTAATGCCCAAAAAGGACAACCCGAATCTCAATCGGGTATCGTAAGTATTTTACCCTTCGTTTTTTCGACACGTGGATTTTTACGGTAAAACGGGATTACCGTGGCTGGTCTTCGATTTACCATCGCTGGAGAGTGGTGTACCATGGTACTGTTCCGTTTCAAATCCATGTATGTATTTCTAAAAGTCGGACGGCACTGTTTTGCCATTTCGGACGGATGTTGCACCTTGCACCGTGGATGTTGCACCCTATAGATATCGATTATTCGGACGGCCATAACTTATGGCTCGTTTAGAGTTACCGGAGCGATAACCCGTCTAAACGAAGGCCACGGTGAGTTCTACGGCTTTGATAGCTTTCAGCCATGAACGGATAGATTAATGCCCAAAAATGACAACCCGAATCTCCCTCGGGTCTCGTAAGTTTGTCAACCTTCGTTTTTTCGACACATGGATTTTTACGGTAAAACGGGGTTACCGTGGCTGATCTTCGATTTACCATCGCTGGAGAGTGGTGTACCATGGTAATGCTCCGTTTCAAATCCATGCACGCATTTCTAAAAGTCGTACGGCACTGTTTCGCCATTTCGGACGGATGTTGCACCTTGCACCGTGAATGTTGCACCCTGTAGATATCGATTATTCGGACGGCCATAACTTCTGGCTCGTTTAGAGTTACGGGAGCCATAACCTGTCAAAACGAAGGCCACAGTGAATTCTACGGCTTTGATAGCTTTCAGCCGTCAACGAAAAGATTAGTGCCCAAAAAGGACAGCCCGAATCTCAATCGGGTCACGTAAGTTTTTTACCCTTCGTTTTTTCGACACGTGTATTTTTACTGTAAAACGGGATTACCGTGGCTGGTCTTCGATTTACCATTGCTCGAGAGTGGTGCACCATGGTACTGTTCCGTTTCAAATCCATGCACGCATTTCTAAAAGTCATACGGCACTGTTACGCCATTTCGGACGGATGTTGCACCTTGCACCGCGGATGTTGCACCGTGTAGATAACGACTATTCGAACGGCCGTAACTTCTGGATCGTTTAGAGTTATGGGAGCGATAACCTGTCAAAATGAAGGCTACGGTGAGTTCTACGGCTTTGACATCTTTCAGCCGTCAACGCATAGATTAATGCCCAAAAAGGACAACCCCAATCTCAATCGGGTCTCGTAAGTTTTTTACCCTTCGTTTTTTCGACACCGGATTTTTACGGTAAAACGGGATTACCGTGGCTCGTCTTCGATTTACCATCGCTGGAGAGTGGTGCACCATGGTACTGTTCCGTTTCAAATCCATGCATGCATTTCTAAAAGTCGTACGACGCTGTTTCGCCATTTAGGACGGATGTTGCACCTTGCACCGTGGATGTTGCACCCTGTAGATATAGATTATTCGGACGGCCATAACTTCACGCTCGTTTAGAGTTACGGGAGCCATAACCTATCAAAATGAAGGCCACGGTGAGTTCCACGGATTTGACAGCTTTCAGCCGTCAATGGATAGATTAATGACCAAAAAGGACAACCCGAATCTCAATCGGGTCTCGTAAGTTTTTTACCCTTCGTTTTTTCGACACGTGGATTTTTACGGTAAAACGGGATTACCATGGCTGATCTTCGATTTACCATCGCTGGAGAGTGGTGCACCATGGTACTGTTCCGTTTCAAATCCATGCATGTATTTCTAAAAGTCGGACGGCACTGTTTTTCCATTTCGGACGGATGTTGCACCTTGCATCGTGGATGTTGCACCCTATAGATATCGATTATTCGAACGGCCTTAACTTATGGCTCGTTTAGAGTTACAGGAGCGATAACCTATCTAAACGAAGGCCACGGTGAGTTCTACAGCTTTGACAGCTTTCAGCCATCAACGGATAGATTAATGCCCAAAAAGGACAACCCGAATCTCAATCGGGTCTCGTAAGTTTTTTACCCTTCGTTTCTTCGACACGTGGATTTTTACGGTAAAACGGGATTACCGTGGCTCGTCTTCGATTTACCATCGCTGGAGAGTGGTGTACCATGGTAATGTTCCGTTTCAAATCCATGCACGCATTTCTATAAGTCGTACGGCACTGTTTCGCCATTTCGGACGGATGTTGCACCTTGCACCGTGGATGTTGCACCCTTTAGATATCGATTATTCGGACGGCCATAACTTCTGGCTCGTTTGGAGTTACGAGAGACATAACCTGTCAAAACGAAGGCCAAAGTGAGTTCTACGGCTTTGACAGCTTTTAGCCGTCAACGGATGGATTAATGCCCAAAAAGGACAGCCCGAATCTCAATCGGGTCAAGTAAGTTTTTTCTCTTCGTTTTTTTCGATACGTGTATTTTTACGGTAAAACAGGATTACCGTGGCTGGTCTTCGATTTACCATAGCTGGAGAGTGGTGCACCATGGTACTGTTCCGTTTCAAATCCATGCATGCATTTCTAATCCATGCATGTATTTCTAAAAGTCGGATGGAACTGTTTCGCCATTTCAGACGGATGTTGCACCTTGCACCGTGGATGTTGCACCCTGTAGATATTGATTATTCGGACGACCATAACTACTGGCTCGTTTAGAGTTACGGGAGCCATAACCTGTCACAACGAAGGCCACAGTGAGTTCTACGGCTTTGACAGCTTTTAGCCGTCAATGGATAGATTAATGCCCAAAAAGGACAGCCCGAATCTCAATCGGGTCACGTAAGTTTTTTACCCTTCGTTTTTTCGACACGTGTAATTTTACAGTAAAACGGGATTACCGTGGCTGGTCTTCGATTTACCATTGCTGAAGAGTGGTGCACCATGGTACTGTTCCGTTTCAAATCCATGCACGCATTTCTAAAAGTCGTACGGCACTGTTTCGCCATTTCGGACGGATGTTGCACCTTGCACCGTGGATGTTGCACCGTGTAGATATCGATTATTCGGACGTCCATAACTTCTTGCTCATTTAGAGTAACGGGACCCATAACCTGTCAAAACGAAGGCCACGGTGAGTTCTACGGCTTTGACAGCTTTCAGCCGTCAACGGATAAATTAATGCCCAAAAAGGACAACCCCAATCTCAATCGGGTCTCGCAAGTTTTTTATCCTTCGTTTTTTCGACACGTGCAATTTTACGGTAAAACGGGATTACCGTGGCTGGTCTTTGATTTACCATCACTGGAGAGTGGTGCACTATAGTACTGTTCCGTTTCAAATCCATGCATGTATTTCTAAAAGTCGGACGGCACTGTTTCGCCATTTCGGACGGATGTTTCACCTTGCACCGTGGATGTTGCACCCTCTAGATATCGATTATTCGTACGGCCATAACTTATGGCTCGTTTAGAGTTACCGGAGCGATAACACGTCTAAACGAAGGCCACGGTGAGTTCTACGGCTTTGACAGCTTTCAGCCGTCAACGGATAGATTAATGCCCAAAAAGGACAACCCGAATCTCAATCGGGTCTCGTAAGTTTTTCAACCTTCGTTTTTTCGACATATGGATTTTTACAGTAAAACGGGATTACCGTGGCTGGTCTTCGATTTACCATTGCTGGAGAGTGGTGCACCATGGTACTGTTCCATTTCAAATCCATGCCGCATTTCTAAAAGTCGTACGGCACTGTTTCGCCATTTCGGACTGATGTTGCACCTTGCACCGTAGATGTTGCACCCAGTAGATAACGATTATTCGGACGGCCATAACTTCTGGCTCGTTTAGAGTTACAGGAGCGGTAACCAGTCAAAACGAAGGCCACGGTGAGTTCTATGGCTTTGACCGCTTTCAGCCGTCAACGGATAGATTAATGCCCAAAAAGGACAACCCGAAACTCAATCGGGTCTCGTAAGTTTTTTACCCTTCGTTTTTCCGACACGTGGATTTTTACGGTAAAACGGGATTACCACGGCTGGTCTTCGATTTACCATCGCTGGAGAGTGGTGCACCATGGTAATGTTCCGTTTCAAATCCATGCATGCATTTATAAAAGTCGTACGACACTGTTTCGCCATTTCGGACGGATGTTGCGCCTTGCACCGTGGATGTTGCACCCTGTAGATATCGATTATTCGGACGGCCATAACTTCTGGTTTGTTTAGAGTTACAGGAGCCATAACCTGTCAAATCGAAGGCCACGGTGAGTTCTACGGCTTTGACAGCTTTCAGCCGTCAATGGATAGATTAATGCCCAAAAAGGACAACCCGAATCTCAATCGGGTCTCGTAAGTATTTTACCCTTCGTTTTTTCGACACGTAGATTTTTACGGTAAAACGAGATTACCGTGGCTGGTCTTCGAATTACCATCGATGGAGAGTGGTGTACCATGGTACTGCTCCGTTTCAAATCCATGCATGTATTTCTAAAACTCGGACGGCACTGTTTCGCCATTTCGGACGGATGTTGCACCTTGCACCGTGGATGTTGCACCCTATAGATATCGATTATTCGGACGGCAATAACTTATGGCTCGTTTAGAGTTACGGGAGCGATAACCTATATAAAGGAAGGCCATGGTGATTTCTACGGTTTTGACAACTTTCAGCCATCAACGGATAGATTAATGCCCAAAAAGGACAACCCGAATCTCAATCGGGTCTCGTAAGTTTTTTACCCTTCGTTTTTTCGACACGTGGATTTTTACGGTAAAACGGGATTACCGTGGCTCGTCTTCGATTTACCATCACTGGAGAGTGGTGTACCATGGTAATGTTCCGTTTCAAATCCACGCACGCATTTCTAAAAGTCGTACGGCACTGTTACCCCATTCGGACGGATGTTGCACCTTGCACCGTGGATGTTGCACCCTGTAGATATCGATTATTCGGACGGCCATAACTTCTGGCTTGTTTAGAGTTACAGGAGCCATAACCTGTCAAATCGAAGGCCACGGTGAGTTCTACGGCTTTGACAGCTTTCAGCCGTCAATGGATAGATTAATGCCCAAAAAGGACAACCCGAATCTCAATCGGGTCTCGTAAGTATTTTACCCTTCGTTTTTTCGACACGTAGATTTTTACGGTAAAACGAGATTACCGTGGCTGGTCTTCGAATTACCATCGATGGAGAGTGGTGTACCATGGTACTGCTCCGTTTCAAATCCATGCATGTATTTCTAAAACTCGGACGGCACTGTTTCGCCATTTCGGACGGATGTTGCACCTTGCACCGTGGATGTTGCACCCTATAGATATCGATTATTCGGACGGCCATAACTTATGGCTCGTTTAGAGTTCCGGGAGCGATAACCTATATAAAGGAAGGCCATGGTGAGTTCTACGGTTTTGACAACTTTCAGCCATCAACGGATAGATTAATGCCCAAAAAGGACAACCCGAATCTCAATCGGGTCTCGTAAGCTTTTTACCCTTCGTTTTTTCGACACGTGGATTTTTACGGCAAAACGGGATTACCGTGGCTCGTCTTCGATTTACCATCACTGGAGAGTGGTGTACCATGGTAATGTTCCGTTTCAAATCCACGCACGCATTTCTAAAAGTCGTACGGCACTGTTACCCCATTCGGACGGATGTTGCACCTTGCACCGTGGATGTTGCACCCTGTAGATATCGATTATTCGGACGACCATAACTTCTGGCTCGTTTATAGTTACGGGAGCCATAACCTGTCAAAACGAAGGCCATAGTGAGTTTTATGGGTTTGATAGCTTTCAGCCGTCAATGGATAGATTAATGCCCAAAAAGGACAGCCCGAATCTCAATCGGGTCTCGTAAGTTTTTTACCCTTCGTTTTTTCGACACGTGGATTTTTACGGTAAAACGGGATTACCGTGGCTCGTCTTCGATTTACCATCGCTGGAGAGTGATGTACCATGGTAATGTTCCATTTCAAATCCATGCACGCATTTCTAAAAGTCGTACGACACTGTTTCGCCATTTCGGACGGATGTTGCACCCTGCACCGTGCATGTTGCACCCTATAGATATCGATTATTCGGACGGCCATAATTTCTGGCTCGTTTATAGTTATGGGAGCGATAACCTGTCAAAATGAAGGCCACGATGAGTTCTACGGCTTTGATAGCTTTCAGCCGTCAACGGATGGATTAATGCCCAAAAAGGACAACCCCAATCTCAATCGGGTCTCGTAAGTTTTTTACCCTTCGTTTTTTCGAGACGTGTATTTTTACTGTAAAACGGGATTACCGTGGCTCGTCTTCAATTTACCATCGCTGGAGAGTGGTGCACCATGGTACTGATCCGTTTCAATTCCATGCACGCATTTCTAAAAGTCGTACGGCGCTGTTCCGCCATTTCGGACGGATGTTGCACCTTGCACCGTGGATGTTGCACCCTGTAGATATCGATTATTCGGACGGCCATAACTTCTCGCTCATTTAGAGTTACGGGAGCCATAACCTGTCAAAACGAAGGCCACGGTGAGTTCCACGGCTTTGACAGCTTTCAGCCGTCAATGGATAGATTAATGACCAAAAAGGACAACCCGAATCTCAATCGGGTCTCGTAAGTTTTTTACCCTTCGTTTTTTCGACTCGTGGATTTTAACGGTAAAACGGGATTACCGTGGCTGATCTTCGATTTACCATTACTGGAGAGTGGTGCACCATGGTACTGTTCCGTTTCAAATACATGCATGTATTTTTAAAAGTCGGACGGCACCGTTTCGCCATTTCGGACGGATGTTGCACCTTGCACCGTGGATGTTGCACCCTGTAGATATCGATTATTCGGACGACCATAACTTATGGCTCGTTTAGAGTAACAGCAGCGATAACCTGTCTAAACGAAGGCCACGGTGAGTTCTACGACTTTGGCAGCTTTCAACCATCAACGGATAGATTAATGCCCAAAAAGGACAACCCGAATCTCAATCGGGTCTCGTAAGTTTTTTACCCTTCGTTTTTTCGACACGTGTATTTTTACAGTAAAACGGGATGACCGTGGCTGGTCTTCGATTTACCATTGCTGAAGAGTGGTGCACCATGGTACTGTTCCGTTTCAAATCCATGCACACATTTCTAAAAGTCGTACGGCACTGTTTCGCCATTTCGGACGGATGTTGCACCTTGCACCGTGGATGTTGCACCGTGTAGATATCGATTATTCGGACGTCCATAACTTCTGGCTCATTTAGAATAACGGGACCCATAACCTGTCAAAACGAAGGCCACGGTGAGTTCTACGGCTTTGACAGCTTTCAGCCGTCATCGGATAGATTAATGCCCAAAAAGGACAACCCCAATCTCAATCGGGTCTCGCAAGTTTTTTATCCTTCGTTTTTTCGACACGTGGATTTTTACGGTAAAACGGGATTACCGTGGCTGGTCTTTGATTTACCATCGCTGGAGAGTGGTGCACTATAGTACTGTTCCGTTTCAAATCCATGCATGTATTTCTAAAAGTCAGACGGCACTGTTTCGCCATTTCGGACGGATGTTGCACCTTGCACCGTGGATGTTGCACCCTCTAGATATCGATTATTCGGACGGCCATAACTTATGGCTCGTTTAGAGTTACCGGAGCGATAACACGTCTAAACGAAGGCCACGGTGAGTTCTACGGCTTTGGCAGCTTTCAGCCGTCAACGGATAGATTAATGCCCAAAAAGTACAACCCGAATCTCAATCGGGTCTCGTAAGTTTTTCATCCTTCGTTTTTTCGACACATGGATTTTTACGGTAAAACGGGATTACCGTGGCTGGTCTTCGATTTACCATTGCTGGAGAGTGGTGCACCATGGTACTGTTCCATTTCAAATCCATGCCGCATTTCTAAAAGTCGTACGGCACTGTTTCGCCACTTCGGACTGATGTTGCATCTTGCACCGTGGATGTTGCACCCAGTAGATAACGATTATTCAGACGGCCATAACTTCTGGCTCGTTTAGAGTTACGGGAGCGATAACCAGTCAAAACGAAGGCCACGGTGAGTTCTATGGCTTTGACCGCTTTCAGCCGTTAACGGATAGATTAATGGCCAAAAAGGACAACCCGAAACTCAATCGGGTCTCGTAAGTTTTTTACCCTTCGTTTTACCGACACGTGGATTTTTACGGTAAAACGGGATTACCGTGGCTGGTCTTCGATTTACCATCGTTGGAGAGTGGTGCACCATGGTACTGTTCCGTTTCAAATCCATGCATGCATTTATAAAAGTCGTACGACACTGTTTCGCCATTTCGGACGGATGTTGCGCCTTGCACCGTGGATGTTGCACCCTGTAGATATCGATTATTCGGACGGCCATAACTTTTGGCTTGTTTAGAGTTACAGGAGCCATAACCTGTCAAAAGGAAGGCCACGGTGAGTTCTACGGCTTTGACAGCTTTCAGCCGTCAACGGATATATTAATGCCCAAAAAGGACAACCCGAATCTCAATCGGGTCTCGTAAGTATTTTACCCTTCGTTTTTTCGACACGTGGATTTTTACGGTAAAACGGGATTACCGTGGCTGGTCTTCGAATTACCATCGCTGGAGAGTGGTGTACCATGGTACTGTTCCGTTTCAAATCCATGCATGTATTTCTAAAAGTCGGACGACACTGTTTCGCCATTTCGGACGGATGTTGCACCTTGCACCGTGGATGTTGCACCCTAAAGATATCGATTATCCGGACGGCCATAACTTATGGCTCGTTTAGAGTTACGGGAGCGATAACCTGTCTAAAGGAAGGCCACAGTGAGTTCTACGGCTTTGACAACTTTCAGCCATCAACGGATAGATTAATGCCCAAAAAGGACAACCCGAATCTCAATCGGGTCTCGTAAGCGTTTTACCCTTCGTTTTTTCGACACGAGGATTTCTACGGTAAAACGGGATTACCGTGGCTCGTCTTCGATTTACCATCACTGGAGAGTGGTGTACCATGGTAATGTTCCGTTTCAAATCCACGCACGCATTTCTAAAAGTCGTACGACACTGTTACGCCATTCGGACGGATGTTGCACCTTGCACCGTGGATGTTGCACCCTGTAGATATCGATTATTCGGACGACCATAACTTCTGGCTCGTTTTGAGTTACGGGAGCCATAACCTGTCAAAACGAAGGCCACAGTGAGTTTTATGGGTTTGATAGCTTTCATCCATCAATGGATAGATTAATGCCCAAAAAGGACAGCCCGAATCTCAATCGGGTCTCGTAAGTTTTTTACCCTTCGTTTTTTCGACACGTAGATTTTTACGGTAAAACGGGATTACCGTGGCTCGTCTTCGATTTACCATCGCTGGAGAGTGGTGTACCATGGTAATGTTCCGTTTCAAATCCATGCACGCATTTCTAAAAGTCGTACGGCACTGTTTCGCCATTTCGGACGGATGTTGCACCTTGCACCGTGGATGTTGCACCCTGTAGATATCGATTATTCAAACGGCCATAACTTCTCGCTCGTTTAGAGTTACGGGAGCCATAACCTGTCAAAACGAAGGCCACGGTGAGTTCCGCGGCTTTGACAGCTTTCAGCCATCAATGGATAGATTAATGACCAAAAAGGACAACTTGAATCTCAATCGGGTCTCGTAAGTTTTTTACCCTTCGTTTTTTCGACACGTGGAGTTTTACGGTAAAACGGGATTACCGTGGCTGATCTTCGATTTACCATTACTGGAGAGTGGTGCACCATGGTACTGTTCCGTTTCAAATCCATGCATGTATTTTTAAAAGTCGGACGGCACTGTTTCGCCATTTCGGACGGATGTTGCACCTTGCACCGTGGATGTTGCACCCTATAGATATCGATTATTCGAACGGCCATAACTTATGGCTCGTTTAGAGTAACGGCAGCGATAACCTGTCTAAACGAAGGCCACGGTGAGTTCTACGGCTTTGACAGCTTTCAGCCATCAACGGATAGATTAATGCCCAAAAAGGAGAACCCGAATCTCAATCGGGTCTCGTAAGTTTTTTACCCTTCGTTTTTTCGACACGTGGATTTTTACGGTAAAACGGGATTACCGTGGCTCGTCTTCGATTTACCATCGCTGGAGGGTGGTGTACCATGGTAATGTTCCATTTCAAATCCATGCACGCATTTCTAAAAGTCGTACGGCGCTGTTTTGCCATTTCGCACGGATGTTGCACCTTGCACCGTGGATGTTGCACCCTGTAGATATCGATTATTTGGACGGCCATAACTTATGGCTTATTTGGAGATACGGGAGCCATAACCTGTCAAAACGAAGGCCAAAGTGAGTTCTACGGCTTTGACCGCTTTTAGCCATCAACGGATAGATTAATGCCCAAAAAGGACAGCCCGAATCTCAATCGGGTCACGTAAGTTTTTTTCCCTTCGTTTTTTCGACACGTGTATTTTTACGGTAAAACGGGATTACCGTGGCTGGTCTTCGATTTACCATAGCTGGAGAGTGGTGCACCATGGTACTGTTCTGTTTCAAATCCATGCACGCATTTCTAATCCATGCACGTATTTCTAAAAATCGGATGGCACTGTTTCGCCATTTCGGACGGATGTCGCACCTTGCACCGTGGATGTTGCACCCTGTAGATATCGATTATTCGGACGGCCATATCTTATGGCTCGTTTAGAGTTACCGGAGCGATAACCTGTCTAAACGAAGGCAACGGTGAGTTCTACGGCTTTGACAGCTTTCAGCCATCAACGGATAGATTAATGCCCAAAAAGGACAACCCGAATCTCAATCGGGTGTCGTAAGTCTTTCACCCTTCATTTTTTCGACACATGGATTTTTAGGGTAAAACGGGATTACCTTGGCTGGTCTTCGATTTACCATTGCTGGAGAGTGGTGCACCATGGTACTGTTCCGTTTCAAATCCTTGCACGCATTTCTAAAAGTCGTACGGCACTGTTTCGCCATTTCGGACGGGTGTTGCACCTTGCATCGTGGATGTTGGACCCTATAGATAACGATTATTTGGACGGCCATAACTTCTGGCTCGTTTAGAGTTACGGGAGCGATAACTAGTCAAAACGAAGGCCACGGTAAGTTCTATGGCTTTGACCGCTTTCAGCCGTCAACGGATAGATTAATGCCCAAAAAGGACAACCCGAAACTCAATCGGGTCTCGTAAGTTTTTTACCCTTCGTTTTTTCGACACGTGGATTTTACGATAAAACAAGATTACCGTGGCCGGTCTTCGATTTACCATCGCTGGAGAGTGGTGCACCATGGTACTGTTCTGCTTCAAATCCATGCATGCATTTCTAAAAGTCGTACGACACTGTTTCGCCATTTCGGACGGATGTGGCGCCTTGCACCGTGGATGTTGCACCCTGTAGATATCGATTGTCCGGACGGCCATAACTTCTGGCTCGTTTAGAGTTACGGGAGCGATAACATGTCAAAACGAAGCCACGATGAGTTCTACGGCTTTGACAGCTTTCAGCCGTCAACAGATAGATTAATGCCCAAAAAGGACAACCCGAATCTCAATCGGGTCTCATAAGTTTTTTACCCTTCGTTTTTTCGACACGTGGATTTTTACGGTAAAACGGGATTACCGTGGCTGGTCTTCGATTTACCATCGCTGGAGAGTGGTGCACCATGGCACTGTTCCGTTTCAAATCCATGCATGTATTTCTAAAAGTCGAAAGACACTGTTTCGCCATTTCGGACGGATGTTGCACCTTGCACCGTGGATGTTGCACCCTATAGATATCGATTATTCGGACGGCCTTAACTTATGGCTCGTTTAGAGTTACGGGAGCGATAACCTGTCTAAACGAAGGCCACGGTGAGTTCTACGGCTTTGACAGCTTTCAGCCGTCAACGGATAGATTAATGCCCAAAAAGGACAGCCCGAATCTCAATCGGGTCACGTAAGTTTTTTACCCTTTGTTTTTTCGACACGTGTATTTTTACGCTAAAACGGGATTACCGTGGCTGGTCTTCGATTTACCATTGCTGGAGAGTGGTGCACCATGGTACTGTTCCGTTTCAAATCCATGCACGCATTTCTAAAAGTCGTACAGCACTGTTTCGCCATTTCGGACGGATGTTGCACCATGCACCGTGGATATTGCACCGTGGATGTTGCACCGTGTAGATATCGATTATTCGGACTGCCATAATTTCTGGCTCGTTTAGAGTTACGGGAGCGATAACCTGTCAAAACGAAGGCCACGGTGAGTTCTACGGCTTTGATAGCTTTTAGCCATCAACGGATAGATTAATGGCCAAAAAGGACAACCCTAATCTCAATCGGGTCTCGTAAGTTTTTTTACCCTTCTTTTTTTCGACACGTGCATTTTTACGGTAAAACGGGATTACCGTGGTTCGTCTTCGATTTACCAACGTTGGAGAGTGATGCTCTATGGTACTGTTCCATTTCAAATCCATGCACGCATTTCTAAAAGTCGTACAGCACTGTTTCGCCATTTCGGACGGATGTTGCACCTTGCACCGTGGATGTTGCACCCTGTAGATATCGATTATTCGGACGGCCATAACTTCTGGCTGGTTTAGAATTACGGGAGCGATAACTTGTCAAAACGAAGGCCACGGTGAGTTCTACGGCTTTGACTGCTTTCAGCCATCAACAGATAGATTAATGCCCAAAAAGGACAACCCGAATCTCAATCGGGTCTCGTAAGTTTATCACCCTTCATTTTTTCGACACATGGATTTTTACGGTAAAACGGGATTACCGTGGCTGGTCTTCGATTTACCATTGCTGGAGAGTGGTGCACCATGGTACTGTTCTGTTTCAAATCCATGCACGCATTTCTAAAAGTCGTACGACACTGTTTCGCCATTTCGGACGGATGTTGCACCTTGCACCATGGATGTTGCACCCTGTAGATAACGATTATTTGGACGGCCATAACTTCTGGCTCGTTTAGATTTACCGCAGCGATAACTAGTCAAAACGAAGGCCACGGTGAGTTCCACGGCTTTGACAGCTTTCAGCCGTCAACGGATAGATTAATGCCCAAAAAGGACAACCCGAATCTCAATCGGGTCTCGTAAGTTTTTTACCCTTCGTTTTTTCAACACGTGGATTTTTACGGTAAAATGTGATTACCGTGGCTGGTCTTCGATTTACCATCGCTGGAGTGTGGTGCACCATGGTACTGTTCCGTTTCAAATCCATGCAAGTATTTGTAAAGGTCGGACGACACTGTTTCACCATTTCGGACGGATGTTGCACCTTGCACCGTGGATGTTGCACCCTGTAGATATCGATTATTCGGACGGCCATAACTTATGGCTCGTTTAGAGTTACGGGAGCGATAACCTGTCTAAACGAAGGCCACGGTGAGTTCTATGGCTTTGACAGCTTTCAGCTGTCAATGGATAGATTAATGCCCAAAATGGACAACCCGAATCACAATCGGGTCTCGTAAGTTTTTCACCCTTCGTTTTTTCGACAAATGGATATTTACGGTAAAACGGGATTACCGTGGCTGGTCTTCGATTTACCATTACTGGAGAGTGGTGCACCATGGTACTGTTACGTTTCAAATCCATGCACGCATTTCTAAAACTCGTACGGCACTGTTTCACCATTTTCGGACGGATGTTGCACCTTGCACCCTGGATGTTACACCCTGTAGATAACGATTATTCGGACGGCCATAACTTCTGGCTCGTTTAGATTTACGGGAGCGATAACCAGTCAAAACGAAGGTCACGGTGAGTTCTATGGCTTTGACCGCTTTCAACCGTCAACGGATAGATAAATGCCCAAAAAGGACAACCCGAAACTCAATCGGGTCTCGTAAGTTTTTTACCCTTCGTTTTTCCGACACGTGGATTTTTACGGTAAAACGGGATTACCGTGGCTGGTCTTCGATTTACCATCGCTGGAGAGTGGTGCACCATGGTACCGTTCCGTTTCAAATCCGTGCATGCATTTCTAAAAGTCGTACGGCACTGTTTCGCCATTTCGGACGGATGCTGCGCCTTGCACCGTGGATGTTGCACCCTGTAGATAACGATTATTCGGACGGCCATAACTTCTGGCTTGTTTAGAGTTACGGGAGCGATAACCTATCAAAACGAAGGCCACGGTGAGTTCTACAGCTTTGATCGCTTTCAGCCATCGACGGATAGATTAATTCCCAAAAAGGACAGCCCGAATCACAGTCGGGTCACGTAAGTTTTTTACCCCTCCTTTTTTCGACACGTGTATTTTTACGGTAAAACGGGATTACCGTGGCTGGTCTTCGATTTACCATCGCTGGAGAGTGGTGCACCATGGTACCGTTCCGTTTCAAATCCATGCATGCATTTCTAAAAGTCGTACGGCACTGTTTCGCCATTTCGGAAGGATGTTGCACCTTGCACCGTGGATGTTGCACCCTGTAGATATCGATTATTCGGACGGCCATAACTTCTTGCTCGTTTACAGTTACGGGAGCGATAACCTGTCAAAACGAAGGCAACGGTGAGTTCTACGGCTTTGACGGCTTCCAGCCATCAACGGATATATTAATGCCCAAAAAGGACAACCCGAATCTCAATCGGGTCTCGTAAGTTTTTCACCCTTCGTTTTTTCGACAGATGGATTTTTACGGTAAAACGGGATATTTACCATTGCTGGAGAATGGTGCACCATGGTACTGTTCCGTTTCAAATCCTTGCACGCATTTCTAAAAGTCGTACGGCACTGTTTCGCCATTTCGGACGGATGCTGAACCTTGCACCGTGGATGTTGCACCCTGTAGATATCTATTGTTTGGACGGCCATAACTTCTGGCTCGTTTAGAGTTACGGGAGCAATAACCAGTCAAAACGAAGGCCACAATGAGTTCTATGGCTTTGACCGCTTTCAGCCGTCAACGGATAGATTAATGCCCAAAAAGGACAACCCGAAACTCAATCGGGTCTCGTAAGTTTTTTACCCTTCGTTTTTTCGACACGTGGATTTTTATGGTAAAACGAGATTACCGTGGCTGGTCTTCGATTTACCATCGCTGGAGAGTGGTGCACCATGCTACTGTTCCGTTTCAAATCCATGCATGCATTTCTAAAAGTCGTACAACACTGTTTCGCCATTTCGGACGGATGTTGCGCCTTGCACCGTGGATGTTGCACCCTGTAGATATCGATTGTTCGGACGGCCATAACTTCTGGCTCGTTTAGAGTTACGGGAGCAATAACCTGTCAAAACGAAGGCCACGGTGACTTCTACGGCTTTGACAGCTTTCAGCCATCAACAGATAGATTAATGCCCAAAAAGGACAACCCGAATCTCAATCGGGTCTCGTAAGTTTTTTACCCTTCGCTTTTTCGACACGTCGATTTTTACGGTAAAACGGGATTACTGTGGCTGGTCTTCGATTTACCATCGCTCGAGAGTGGTGCACCATGGTATTGTTTCGTTTCAAATCCATGCATGTATTTCTAAATGTCGGACGGCACTGTTTCTCCATTTCGGACGGATGTTGCACCTGGCACTGTGGATGTTGCACCATATAGATATCGATTATTGGGACGGCCATAGCTTATGGCTCGTTTAGAGTTACGGGAGCGATAACCTGTCTAAACGAAGGCCACGGTGAGTTCTACGGCTTTGACAGCTTTCAGCCGTCAACGGATAGATTAATGCCCAAAAAGGACAACCCGAATCTCAATCGGGTCTCGTAATTATTTTACCCTTCGTTTTTTCGACACGTGGATTTTTACGGTAAAACGAATTACCGTTGATCGTCTTCGATTTACCATCGCTGGAGAGTGATGCACCATGGTACTGTTCCGTTTCTATTCCATGCATGCATTTCTAAAAGTCGCACGATACTGTTTCGCCATTTCAGACTAATGTTGAACCTTGCACCGCGGATGTTGCACCCTGTAGATATCGATTATTCGGACGGCCATAATTTCAGGCTCGTTTAGAGTTACGGGAGCGATAACCTGTCAAAACGAAGGCCACGGTGAGTTCACGGCTTTGATAGCTTTCAGCCATCAACGGATAGATTAATGCCCAAAAAGGACAGCCTGAATTACAATCGGGTCACGTAAGTTTTTTTACCCCTCCTTTTTTCGACACGTGTATTTTTACGGTAGATCGGGATTACCGTGGCTGGTCTTCGATTTACCATTGCTGGAGAGTGGTGCACCATGGTACTGTTCCGTTTCAAATCATTGCACGCATTTCTAAAAGTCGTACGACACTGTTTCGCCATTTCGGACGGATGTTGCGCCTTGCACCGTTGATGTTGCACCGTGTAGATATCGATTATTCGGACGGCCATAATTTCTGGCTCGTTTATAGGTACGAGAGCGATAACTTGTCAAAACGAAGGCCACGGTGAGTTCTACGGCTTTGACAGCTTTCAGCCGTCAACGGATAGATTAATGCCCAAAAAGGACAACCCCAATCTCAATCGGGTCTCATAAGTTTTTTAACCTTCGTTTTTTTGACACGCAGATTTTTACGGTAAAACGGGATTACCGTGGCTTGTCTTCGATTTACCATCGCTGGAGAGTGATGCACCATGGTACTGTTCCGTTTCAAATCCATGCACGCATTTCTAAAAGTCGTATAGCACTGTTTCGCTATTTCGGACGGATGTTGCACCTTGCACCGTGGATGTTGCACCCTGTAGATATCGATTATTCGGACGGCCACTACTTCTAGCTCGTTTAGTGTTACGGGAGCCATAACCTGTCAAAACGAAGGCCACGGGGAGTTCTACGGCATTGGCTGCTTTCAGCCGTCAACGGATAGATTAATGCCCAAAAAGGACAACCCGAATCTCAATCGGGTCTCGTAAGTTTTTCACCCTTCGTTTTTTCGACACATGGATTTTTACGGTAAAACGGGATTACCGTGGCTGGTCTTCGATTTACCATTGCTGGAGAGTGGTCCACAATGGTACTGTTCCGTTTCAAATCCATGCACGCATTTCTAAAAGTCGTACGGCACTGTTTCGCCATTTCGGACGGATGTTGCATCTTGCACCGTGGATGTTGCACCCTGTAGATAATGATTATTCGGACGGCCATAACTTCTTGCTCGTTTAGATTTATGGCAGCGAAAACCAGTCAAAACAAAGGCCACGGTGAGTTCCACGGCTTTGACTTCTTTCAGCCGTCAACGGATAATTAATGCCTAAAAAGGACAACCCGAATCTCAATCGGGTCTCGTAAGTTTTTTACCCTTCGTTTTTTCGACACGTGGATTTTTACGGTAAAACGGGATTGCCGTGGCCCGTCTTCGACTTCCCATCACTGGAGAGTGGTGCACCATGGTACTGTTCCATTTCAAATCCATGCACGCATTTCTAAAAGTCGTACGGCACTGTTTCACCATTTCGGACGGATGTTGCACCTTGCACCGTGGATGTTGCACCCTGTAGATATCGATTATTCGGACGGCCATAACGTATGGCTCGTTTAGAGTTACGGGAGCGATAACCTGTCTAAACAAAGGCCACGGTGAGTTCTACGGCTTTGATAGCTTTCAGCCGTCAACGGATAGATTATGCCCAAAAAGGACAACCCGAATCTCAATCGGGTCTCGTAAGTTTTTCAACCTTCTTTTTTTCGACACATGGATTTTTACGGTAAAACGGGATTACCGTAGCTGGTCTTCTATTTACCAGTGCTGGAGAGTGGTGCACCATGGTACTGTTCCGGTTCAAATCCATGTGCGCATTTCTAAAAGTCGTACGATACGGTTTCGCCATTTCGGACGGATGTTACACCTTGCACCGTGGATGTTGCACCTTGTAGATAACGATTATTCGGACGGCGATAACTTCTGGCTCGTTTAGATTTACGGGAGCGATAACCAGTCAAAACGAAGGCCACGGTGAGTTCTATGGCTTTGACCGCTTTCAGCCGTCAACGGATAGATAACTGCCCAAAAAGGACAACCCGAAACTCAATCGGGTTTCGTAAGTTTTTTACCCTTCGTTTTTTCGACACGTGGATTTTTACGGTAAAACGGGATTACCGCGGCTGGTCTTCGATTTACCATCGCTGGAGAGTGGTGCACCATGGTACCGCTCCGTTTCAAATCCATGCATGCATTTCTAATAGTCGTATGGCACTGTTTCGCCATTTCGGACGGATGTTGCGCCTTGCACCGTGGATGTTGCACCCTGTAGATATCGATTGTTCGGACGGCCATAACTTCTGGCTCGTTTAGAGTTACGGGAGCAATAACCTGTTAAAACGAAGGCTACGGTGAGTTCTATGGCTTTGACAGCTTTCAGCCGTCAACGGATAGATTAACGCCCAAAAAGGACAACACGAATCTCAATCGGGTCTCGTAAGTTTTTTACCCTTCGTTTTTTCGACACATGGATTTTTACGTTAAAACGGGATTACCGTGGCGGGTCATCGATTTACCATCCCTGGAGAGTGGTGCACCATGGTACTGTTCCATTTCAAACCCATGCATGTATTTTTAAAGTCGGACGGCACTGTTTTGCCATTTCGGACGGATGTTGCACCTTGCACCGTGGATGTTGCACCCTATAGATATCGATTATTCGGACGGCCATAACTTATGGCTCGTTTAGAGTTACCGGAGTGAAAACCTGTCTAAACAAAGGAAACGGTGAGTTCTACGGCTTTTACAGCTTTCAGCCGTCAACGGATAGATTAATGCCCAAAAAGGACAACCCGAATCTCAATCGGGTCCCGTAAGTATTTTACCCTTCGTTTTTTCGACACGTGGATTTTTACGGTAAAACAGGATTACCGTGGCTCGTCTTCGATTTACCATCGTTGGAGAGTGGTGCACCATGGTACTATTCCGTTTCAATTCCATGCACGCATTTCTAAAAGTCGTACGACACTGTTTCGCCATTTCGGACTGATGTTGCACCTTGCACCGTGGATGTTGCACCCTGTAGATATCGATTATTCGAACGGCCATAATTTCTGGCTCGTTTAGAGTTACGGGAGCCATAACCTGTCAAAACGAAGGCCACGGTGAGTTCTACGGCTTTGACAGCTTTCAGCCGTCAACGGATAGATTAATGCCCAAAAAGGACAGCCCGAATCTTAATCGGGTCTCGTAAGTTTTTCACCCTTCGTTTTTTCGACACATGGATTTTTACGGTAAAACGGGATTACCGTGGCTGGTCTTCGATTTACCATTGCTGGAGAGTGGTGCACCATGGTACTGTTCCGTTTCGTATCCATGCACGCATTTCTAAAAGTCGTACGGCACTGTTTCGCCATTTCGAACGGATGTTGCACCTTGCACCGTGGATGTTGCACCCTGTAGATAATGATTATTCGGAAGGCCATAACTTCTTCCTCGTTTAGATTTACGGCAGCGATAACCGGTCAAAACGAAGGCCACGGTGAGTTCCACGGCTTTGACAGCTTTCAGCCGTCAACGGATAGATTAATTCCCAAAAAGGACAACCCGAATCTCAATCGGCTCTCGTAAGTTTTTTTACCCTTCGTTTTTTCGACATGTGGATTTTTACGGTAAAACAGGATTACCGTGGCTGGTCTTCGATTTAGCATCACTGGAGAGTGGTGCACCATGGTACTATTCCGTTTCAAATCCATGCATGTATTTGTAAAAGTCGGACGACACTGTTACACCATTTCGGACGGATGTTGCACCTTGCACCGTGGATGTTGCACCCTGTAGATATCGATTATTCGGACGGGCATAACTTATGGATCGTTTAGAGTTACGGGAGTGATAACCTGTCTAAACGAAGGCCACGGTGAGTTCTACGGCTTTGATAGATTTCAGCCGTCAACAGATAGATTAATGCCCAAAAAGGACAACCCGAATCTCAATCGGGTATCGTAAGTTTTTCACCCTTCGTTTTTTCGACACATGGATTTTTACCGTAAAACGGGATTACCGTAGCTGGTCATCGATTTACCATTGCTGGAGAGTGGTGCACCATGGTACTGTTCCGTTTCAAATCCATGCACGCATTTCTAAAAGTCGTACGGCACTGTTTCGCCATTTCGGACGGATGTTGCACCTTGCACCGTGGATGTTGCACCCTGTAGATAACGATTATTCGGATGGCCATAACTTCTGGCTCGTTTAGATTTACGTGAGCGATAACCAGTCATAACGAAGGCCACGGTGAGTTCTATGGCTTTGACCGCTTTCAGCCGTCAACGGATAGATAAATGCCCAAAAAGGACAATCCGAAACTCAATCGGGTCTCGTAAGTTTTTTCCCTTCGTTTTTTCGACACGTGGATTTTTACAGTAAAACGGGATTACCGTGGCTGGTCTTCGATTTACCAACGCTGGAGACTGGTGCACCATGGCACCGTTCCGTTTCAAATCCATGCATGCATTTCTAAAAGTCATACGGCACTGTTTCGCCATTTCGGACGGATGTTGCGCCTTGCACCGTGGATGTTGCACCCTGTAGATATCGATTATTCGGACGGCCATAACTTCTGGCTCATTTAGAGTTACGGGAGCCATAACCATTCAAATCAAAGGCCTCGATGGGTTCTACGGCTTTGACAGCTTTCAGCTGTCAATGGATAGATTAATGCCCAAAAAGGACAACCCGAATCTCATTCGGGTCTCATAGGTTTTTTACCATTCGTTTTTTCGACACGTGGATTTTCATGGTAAAACGGGATTACCGTGGCCCGTCTTCGACTTCACATCGCTGGAGAGTGTTGCACCATGGTATTGTTCCGTTTCAAATCCATTCACGCATTTCTAAAAGTCGTAAGGCACTGTTTCACTATTTCGGACGGATGTTGCACCTTGCAATGTGGATGTTGTACCCTGTAGATACTGATTATTCGGACGGCCATAACTTCTGGCTCGTTTAGAGTTACGGCAGCAATAACCTGTCAAAACGAAGGCCTCAATGAGTTCTACAGCTTTGACAGCTTTCAGCCATCAACGGATAGATTAATGCCCAAAAAGGACAACCCGAATCTCAATCGGGTCTCGTAAGTTTTTTACCCTTCGTTTTTTCGACACGTGGATTTTTACAATAAAACGGGATTACCGTGGCCCGTCTTCGACTTTCCATCACTGGAGAGTGGTGCACCATGGTACTGTTCCGTTTCAAATCCATGCATGCATTTCTAAAAGTCGTACGACACTGTTTCGCCATTTTGGACGGATGTTGCACCTTGCACCGTGGATGTTGCACCCTGTAGATATCGATTATTCGGACGACCATAACTTCTGGCTCGTTTAGAGTTACGGGAGCCATAACCTGTCAAAATGAAGGCCTCGATGAGTTCTACGGCTTTGACATCTTTCAGCCGTCAACGGATAGATTAATGCCCAAAAACGACAACCCGAATCTCAATCGGGTCTCGTAAGTTTTTTACCCTTCGTTTTTTCGACACGTGGATTTTTACGGTAAAACGGGATTACCGGGGCCCGTCTTCGACTTCCCGTCGCTGGAGAATGGTGCACCATGGTACTGTTCCGTTTCAAATCCATGCACGCATTTCTAAAAGTCGTACGGCACAGTTTCACCATTTCGGACGGATGTTGCACCTTGCACCGTGGATGTTGCACCCTGTAAATATCGATTATTCAAACGGCCATAACTTCTGGCTCGTTTAGAGTTACGAGAGCCATAACCTGTCAAAACGAAGGGCTCGATGAGTTATACGGATTTGATAGCTTTCAGCCGTCAACGGATAGATTAATGCCCAAAAAATACAGCACCAATCTCAATCGGGTCTCGTAAGTTTTTAACCCTTCGTTTTTTCGACACGTGGATTTTTACGGTAAAACGGGATTACGGTAGCTGGTCTTCGATTTACCATCGCTGGAGAGTGGTGCACCATGGTACTGTTTCGTTTCAAATCCATGCACGCATTTCTAAAAGTCGTACGGCACTGTTTCGCCATTTCAGACGGATGTTGCACTCTGTAGATATCGATTATTCGGACGACCATAACTTCTGGCTCGCTTAGAGTTACGGGAGCCATAACCTGTCAAAACGAAGGCCTCGATGAGTTCTACGGCTATGACAGCTTTCAGCCGTCAACGGATAGATTAATGCCCAAAAAGGACAACCCGAATCTCAATCGGGTCTCGTAGGTTTTTTACCCTTCGTTTTTTCGACACGTGGATTTTTACGGTAAAACGGGATTACCGTGGCCCGTCCTCGACTTCCCATCGTTGGAGAGTGGTGCACCATGGTACTATTCCGTTTCAAATCCATGCACGCATTTCGAAAAGTCGTACGACACTGTTTTGCCATTTCGGACGGATGTTGCACCTTGCACCGTGGATGTTGCACCCTGTAGATATCGATTATTCGGACTGCCATAACTTCTGGCTTGTTTAGAGTTACGGGAGCCATAACCTGTCAAAACGAAGGCCTCGATGAGTTCTACGGCTTTGATGGCTTTCTGCCATCAACGAATAGATAAATGCCCAAAAAGGACAACCCGAATCTCAATCGGGTCTCGTAAGTTTTTTACCCTTCGTTTTTTCGACACGTGGATTTTTACGGTAAAACGGGATTACCGTGGCCCGTCTTCGACTTCCCATCGCTGGATAGTGGTGCAGCATGGTAATGTTCCATTTCAAATCCATTCACGCATTTCTAAAAGTCGTACGGCACTGTTTCGCCATTTCGAACGGATGTTGCACCTTGCACCGTGGATGTTGCACCCTGTAGATATCGATTATTCGGACGGCCATAACTTCTGGCTCGTTTAGATTTACGGGAGCCATAACCTGTCAAAACGAAGGCCTCGATGAGTTCTACGGCTTTGACGGCTTTCAGCCCTCAACGGATAGATTAATGCCCAAAAAGAACAACCCGAATCTCATTCGGGTCTCGTAAGTTTTTTACCCTTCGTTTTTTCGACACGTGGATTTTTACGGTAAAACGGAATTACCGTGGCCCATCTTCGACTTCCCACCGCTGGAGAGTGGTGCACCATGGTATTGTTCCATTTCAAATCCATGCACGCATTTCTAAAAGTCGTACGGCACTGTTTCGCCATTTCGGAGGGATGTTGCACCTTGCACCATGGATGTTGCACCTTGTAGATATCAATTATTCGGACGGCCATAACTTCTGGCTCGTTTAGAGTTACGGGAGCCATAACCTGTCAAAACGAAGGCCTCGATGAGTTCTACGGCTTTGACATCTTTCATCCGTCAACAGATAGATTAATGCCCAAAAAGGACAACCCGAATCTCAATCGGGTCTTGTAAGTTTTTTACCCTTCGTTTTTTCGACACATGGATTTTTACTGTAAAACGTGATTAGCGTGGCCCGTCTTCGACTTCCCATCGCTGGAGAGTGGTGCACCATGGTACTGTTCCGTTTCAAATCCATGCACACATTTCTAAAAGTCGTACGACACTGTTTCACCATTTTGGATTGATGTTGCACCTTGCACCGTGGGTGTTGCACCCTGTAGATATCGATTATTCAAACGGCCATAACTTCTGGCTCGTTTAGAGTTACGGGAGCCATAACCTGTCAAAACGAAGGCCTCGATGAGTTCTACGGCTTTGACAGCTGTTTGCGTCAAAATTGGGCACAACACTCTTTGGGAGTCGTTGAAGAGATAATAGTCAAGAATGTAACTTCAAAACAGATATTATCTAACAAAAACTCCAATCAACAATGAATTAAATGCGCAGACAAGCGATTTATAGTGGTTTGGCGTGATGCTTACTTCCACTGTGAAGTGTTTTGATTTTTTATTGATTCTCTTTCAATGATTACAAGTTGTTGCAGCAATCAACAGCAAATTACAACTGGAAATTCGAATTCAACCTTAAGATTATGGTGTTGCATGATGGAGATCTCGATCCGGTTGAGTTTGGGCGCTTCAGAGTCGGAAGATCCCTTTTTCGTTGGCCCTGGGGCTCTACTTATAGGCGCGGGCTACTGATATTTCGCTGAAAACTCGGGAGAGCACTTCTGGCACGCGAGGGGGCCCACACGCACGGTCTCAGGAAGTTTGGGCCCACTTTGGCATCGGTTCGAACTCCATTCGAACCGATCAAGAATTCATCCAATCGAGGTGTAATTTGGCCTGGACATTCTTCAACATGTATGCAAGCTTCTGTGAAAATTTCATGGTATTTGGATCAGTAGATTGGGAGATATGATGGATTCGAAATGGGGTTCATTGCATGGCTGTTTGGTTCGAAACCATGCTTTCGAACCGATGGTTTCGAATCCATCATGGCACGTGACTTCGTGGCGACGTGGAGCGCAAACTTCGAACCAAACCGGCCTTCACTCCGAGTTGACCGCTTCGACTCCATGGATCTCGACGAATTCGAACCGAAGGAAGACACGTCATCATGGTTGGTTGACCCAGTGGATTCGAATGAGGCTACACAGGATGGATTCGAACTTGGCATCATGGATGGGTTCGAACATGGCTTCGTGGATGGGTTCGAACGAGGTTCCATGTTCGGGTTCGAGGAATGATTCTTGTTTGGAGTCGAACTAGGCTTTGTGGTGGGTTCGAAGCATGGATTTTGTGATGGATACGAACTATGTCACTCCTCCATGGACACGAGGCCCATCGGTTCGAACACGATGGGTTCGAACACGATGGATTCGAAGGTGACGTAGACGAACCCGAGGTGGTTCGGTGGATTCGAAGCTTATGGATTCGAACGTGATGGTTTCGAAACGTTGGTCAACGATGGCTTCGAAACCTAAGCTTTCCCCTTTAAATTGAACCGATCATAACTCGAGCGTATGAACTCGGATTGACTTGAAACTCGAGATGTTGACTCCTATGGTCTTTCTTGCCATGTCCTATCGATTGTAGCTCAATCTGGACTTGGACAAAATTTAGTGATAGCCATAGCGAGACGATGTACGACCAGTCTCTGAGACGAACTGTTCTCCGTTTCTGATCGATCTTTTGGTATCGCGGCTTTGCCAAAAAGCGGGATAACATTTTGCCCCCTAAAGTACGTCTTGTGGAAACATGACGTGCTTTGAACTGCTGCAATTTCTCTGAATAATCATTGCTCTCTTTTTTGTTGAAACTCATATGCTGTATTGTTGTAACCTTGTGTTGATATGATTGATTGCTGTATAATAGTGATTAGCCGTTGGCTGTTGCATTTGTAGCGGGATGGGTGTTTGATCCTTGTAAATGTTTAAAATCGATCGTTAGTTCGAAATATATGCATATATGTTAGTTTGACCCTTGTAAACGTCATGCGTCCATGAGTCGGGTTAGTTCTGTTTGCTATTGAACGTCGTATCGATCCTCTCCTAAACCGATTTTGTAATTTGAATCGAGACAACGCTTGATGGTTGTTTTGGAAGGTTCCTTCGTATCGATCCTCTCCTGAACCGATGCAGAAGGTCGAAGGAAACGACTCTGTGTTGCATGACTGCGACATTACGAACCGATGGGTGCGAGCTCCGATGGGTTCGAAATCTACACTCGTATGGGTGGCGTATACTCGTGTTGTGATGGGTTCGAAGTTGACATCCATATGGGTGGAGTACGCCTATGCAATGGTGGGTTCGAAATTGATCTTCGAATCGATGACTTGGATGGGTACGAAACTTTCGTTCGCGGCAGTGGGCCGTGTGCTTCACACCGATGGAGCCTCAAACGTATGGGTTCGAAAGTAGATTTTGAACCGGTTCTGCATTCTGACCTGTTGTAATCGGTCGAGTTTACCGGAACGCGAATCGATGCGGTCATCTCCAACCCCCCATATAAATAGCAAGGACCTCGGCATTTTTCACTTTTTACTTTTCTACTTCTGCCTTGTTTTACTGCGCGCTCGAAACTCCAGAGAAGAAGGTGTCGTGCTTTTGTATTCGAATCATTTGAGATCCAAATCTTCAATTCCTCAAATCTATCATCAAAACTAGGTAACTAACCTTGAATTCACACGGCAAAGCTACCTCGAACCCATCACTCCTTCATTGATCGGCCTTTCTTGGGATTTGATAAATCCAGAACTGGCTTTTGGAGGAATTTTGAATCGATGCGTGGATTCGAGTTCGAATCGATGATGGGTGCGCCATTGGCCGTTGGATGTCGCGTCGATCCATGGAATGGTTCTACGGGGCGATGCAGTTCGCACCGACTGATGGGTTCGATGGATCCATTCGAATCGGTGGATTCGAATCCATCGGCTACCGGTTCGAAATTCGCAGTTTTATGTCGATTCGAATAGGATCGATTCGAATGACGTCGATGTCAAGTTGGGAGTTCCTGATCGGTTCAAACTCGCCAAACAAGGATCGATTCGAAATCAACCATTTCCGATCGATTCGAAATCGACACCTGTTCATCGTTTCGAAGCGAGCTTTCCAGCCATTGTTTCGAAGTGATATTAGGGTGGTTTCGAACGAAGTGTCTGTGATCGGTTCGAACCCCCTATGATGGATTCCAAAATTTGATATTTTCTGAGCATAACTCCGGCGAGCTTCATCCTTGCATATTTGGACATGCTAAATTGCATACTTGACCACCTTTCGAAGCTCGTCGATGGAACAATAACGACTTCTATTCAAATCAAATTTCCGTCATACAAGCGGTTCAACGATGACGGTCAGCGATGACGGTCATTGTAAGTGGACTCCGTAGTTTTGTCGTTTGTATATTTTCTATAACTCTGCGATATTCATTCAAGTAATGCATGGCACTACACAACATATATTCATACACTTTACACTGGGGAACGCACGGGTCCTTTGTCGTCTAACGATGGTTTCTCATGAGTTAGCTAGTTATGGAATCGTCAAGTTCACAGCAGCAGGATATTCGAGGTACAGCCTTTCCGAGACTAGAGGTTCCGTACATTGATCCTGAGATTGTTGGTCCAGCCCCGGACGAATTGCCTAATGCGTCGTTCATTGCAAATCCATCGGATTCCGTTCCATCCAATATCTCTGAAGACATGTTGGGAAGGATATGCTTGAGGCACGGCCTGTCACTGGATGATGTGTTACTGCCGGGGCCAAATGATAGACCGCACAACCCACCGGAAGGGTATACTGCATTTAACCGCCACGCGTGTGCAGCCGGGGCACTTCCTCCGTTCAACGAGTATATAAGGGAAGTATTGTCGTTTTTGAGGATCGCTCCATCTCAGCTGCACCCGAACGGGTATGCGTCGATCAATAGCTTGTTCATTGCATTTAGGGAATATCTCTATCGACCACCACTCCCGATTGAGATCAGATACTTGTTCAATTTCAAAACTCGGGGTGATTATCCTTCCTTCAAATTCCTGGAAGCAGTGAGAAACTGCCAAGTGGTTACCGGGTCCTGGACCAGGCTGAGCTACTATAGGACGGAATGGTTCTACGTCAGGTGTCCTCCGGGGTTTGCCCGGCGATGGTCAGTCAGACGTGAGTATAGCTGAGTTATCAAGTAATCACTAAGGCAATTGCTGTCAAAGTGAAACTTATGTTTCTTCTCTTTTTTACAGCGACGATTCAGCGTCCTGAGGGAGAGCACTTTAGGGAGATGGTGTGAGTGCTTCGAGAAGTCCCGAGTGGAGATAGGGATATTGAGCTGCTCTTGACGGATAGGAATCTCCGAACTTGCGGATTGATTGAACAAGGGCAGAGCATACTGTTCGAGGGGGCATTAAAGGCCGTTTTGAAGAAACGAGTCAAGCACAAGAAGCCCAAAATTATTATAGCCGAGGAGGCTGATTCTGAAAGAACTCATACTGAAGACGAGCCGTTGTTGGAGCCTACAGACGTGGCTCAATATGTTGAAGAGCAAAGAAAAGGCAAGGCAGCCGTCGTCACGTCAACTAAGAAGGGGAGATGGAAGTCGGTTGTCATGGCCCGATCCTCCACCGGAGTTAGAATTTCCGAGATGTCTCCTCCACGAACCGAAAGTCTTTACGAAGGGCTTACCGACCTTCAAATCCCGGATTATGTGTCTTTTCAGCATGACGCCGGGTTGGAGGAGTTTCGTCGTACTCTAGAATTGAACGAGCCTCTTATTACTAGCGAGGTCGACACTTCTGGTTGGTCGGGGGGAATGCATATTCATACACATTTCATGACACTGCATAACCTTTGACTGTAAACTACCTATTTTGAAAGGTGATTAATTCTATTTTATTTTGCTTCGTAGATATTATGTCTAAGCGAGGTTCAATGCTTGGGAGTCTTCGACATGCCCGCAAGCCTTCATATTACGATTCGTGCAGACGAGAAGGGGATAGAGGTTATGACCAGGGGCGCTCTGGGTATTATGACCAGGGACGCTCTGGGTATTCTAGTCACGAGAGATACGACACGGACAGAGGCCACAAGCGTCGGTCGCGATCACGTACCCCTCCTCCTTCCAGAGATCTCGTACAACCTCCTGCTCATGTCCCTCATCCTTCCGAGTCTTCTCGATATACGTCGGTTTCTCAATCTTCCCGATCTGAGGCGATGACCCCGATAGTCTTGGAGAAGCCTCCTACTGAAATCTCGGGGGAAGGGGCAATTAGACTTGCACAATTAAAGACAGAGTTCCCGAATATTTGCTTCGATAACTACGTCTTTCCACCGAACCTGAAAGAATCCCACCAGAGGCCGAGCGGTTGGCGCTCGACTATGTGCATGACTTTTACGCCCAATACAAGGCGTGGTATAGGGCGGCCGACAAGGCATCGGCGTTGGCCTTCGAACGAGCGGCTACCATTGAAAAGATTCAAACCGAGCTGGCTCAAAAATATCGCATCATACAAGTACTGAATACCGAAGCTGAATCGTCTCGAAAATCAGAGATAGAGGCTCTTACAAAGGCCGATAAAGCTCAAGCAGCCATGGATAGAATGAAAAAGGAGCACTATGTTACGGTGGAAGACATGGGCCACCGGAACACTATCGTCACTGCTGAGCGGGATGCGGCGTTAAAAGAACTTAATGAGCTCAAGGCTAAATTTGCCGAAATTATTAAAGATAGAGATGACGCGCATAACACAACGCAAGAAGCCTGCGAGCAAGCCGTAGTGCTTCGCATTGAAAGAGATGTGGCCGTGGCCAAATTTCAGGCGGTCGAAGCATAGGTGGAGGAGAAAGTTCAACAGGCAGAGGCCAGGCTAGAGGCCGATATCGAAGATTTTCTCATAACTTACAACGCCAATGTGTTAAAACACAGAAACTTGTCCTGGCTTCAAGATTATCCGGTTCACCTTCGCAGCGCTTGGGACCGATTTGTTGAGGAGGAAGAGGAAGCGCATCCAAGCGAAGCGGTCGATCGATTCGAACTTGAAAACCGTCTGCTTACAGACGATGAGAAGAAGGTCCTTCACGACGCTATCATTGCGCACGAGAAGGAGATGATCGGTGGTCGTTCCCTGGAAGTCGGAGAGGGATCAGGTGTTGAGCACCATTCTGCTGTCACTGAAGTCACCACACCACCTTCGTCAGTGCCCGTATCTACGGTCGGTTTGAAACCTGTTCCTGCTTACGACCCGGAACAGCCGCGCTTATCTCCTATTCATGAGCATACTTCTGAGGCCGTTCAGCCGTCTGCGAGCCAAACTGGGGAAGGTATTCCGAAGTTGTCTCAAGCATTTTCTATATAGAGTGTTTGTTTTGTAGCAGTTTCTAATAACTTATTATTATTATTATTATTATTTTTGCCTAGTGACTGGAGTTGCGCCGACTGTCGCGGTTCAAGAATCAAGCAAAGGAGATAAGGCCATTGCCATCGAGACTACTGTTGTAACTGCGGTATCAACTGAGGCGGTGCAGGGGAGATCCTTATCTGTTGACGAACAAATGGTGAGCGAGCTGCGCGGTGAGGAGCGTGGTTCTTTCTCTGACTTGCCATTTATCATCGTTAGTAGCCTCCCGCCGACCTCAAGTTCTTCGATGCAGACCGTGGATGCCCCCAGCCAAGCCCATGCGACTCGCGATAAGGAAATTTTGGCCGAAATCAGCGCCGAAATAGAGGCTGCGGGGCATAGTGGTAATGTTAGTGGTAGTACGGCGGCGCAGAGTCCAGCACCTGCTAGGGTAGTGTCATCGGGTGGCAATATCCCGTCTTCCGTCGCGGATCCAGTCCCCCCTACTCCTCCGGCGGGAAGCCTCCATGTAGATTCAAGCTCCGAGGAGGATATTGACATCATGCCTCCAGCCGAAGAGCCACCGTCGGAGAGGAGACATTCAAAACGAAGAATTTCTGTCACTAGTGATTCTGATGATGTACCACTAGTAAGAAAGACGAAAAAGAAGAAATAAATCGGCTTCTCAAGTAGGTGTTTTGGTAGATAGGTACTTGTTTTTGTTTTTTGTTAGTAAGCCGTGTATAGATGCCCCTGCTAGTAGGGATTCTTTTTTGGAAGAACTTATTTGCGTGTAAGTCCTCGTTTTAAGTTAGTTGAAATAAAATTTAGTTTCTTTGTTTCAACTCTCATTTCTTTTGCGCTTAAGTGTTTGTAGTGCCTTGTTTTCAGTCCGGTGCACTTGTGGTGTTTTTACCGTCAAGAGGAGTTCGTTTTTATTCGCCAAGTCTGAGAATCTTGGTCGCAAGTTGTGATCGATGAATAACCGAACTTCGGACATTGTATCACTTTGGTTAGCATTAACACTTAGCTTTTTTGCCCCCTAGTCTCGGGGAATAACATTTGCGTTTTGGTGGTTGAGTGCGTTTATTGCAAACTTTGAACACATGTCCACATTCTGGGGACTTAAGATAACTTGAGATCGATAATCCGGTTCGCACTGCGGGAACTCGAGAGTTATCGATGCTTGTAACACGGTTCGCACTCCGGGAATTTGGAAATGATGTTCACATTCCAACTCGCACCCTACGAACTCAGAGTTAGTACTACCATTTCAATTCGCACTACGGGAACTTTAGCTTGGTGTTTGTTCTCCAATTCACACGCCGGGAACTTGGATAAAACATGTATGTTCGGGTTCGCACTTCAGGAACCTGGAATTGATGTTTATACTCCATATCGCGCTTTAGGAATCTGGAGTTAGCACGGATGCTTCGGTTCGCGCTCCGCGAACCTGTAACTTATGTTTATACTCCAATTCATGCTTTGGGAACTTGGAGTCCGTTCGCGCTCTGGGAGCGAATTATTGAATGTTTATACTCCAACTCATGCTCTGGGAAGTTGGAGTCTGTTCGCGCTCCGGGAACGAATTTTGGAATGTTTATACTCCAATTCACGCTCTGGGAAGTTGGAGTCCGTTCACGCTCTGGGAACGAATTTTTGAATGTTTATACTCCAATTCACGCTCTGGGAAGTTGGAGTCCGTTCGCCCTCTGGGAACGAATTTTGGAATGTTTATACTCCAATTCACGCTCTGGGAAGTTGGAGTCCGTTCGCACTTTGGGAACGAATTATTGAATGTTTATGCTCCAACTCATGCTCTGGGAAGTTGGAGTCCGTTCGCGCTCCGGGAACGAATTTTCGAATGTTTATACTCCAATTCACGCTCTGGGAAGTTGGAGTCCGTTCGCGCTCCGGGAACGAATTTTTGAATGTTTATACTCCAATTCATGCTCTGGGAAGTTGGAGTCCGTTCGCACTCTGGGAACGAATTGTTGAATGTTTATACTCCAATTCGCGCTGTGGGAAGTTGGAGTCCGTTCGCACTCTGGGAAAGAATTGTTGAACGTTTATACTCCAATTCACGCTCTGGGAAGTTGGAGTCCGTTCGCACTCTGGGAACGAATTGTTGAATGTTTATACTCCAATTCGCACTGTGGGAAGTTGGAGTCCGTTCGCACTCTGGGAACGAATTTTTGAATGTTTATACTCCAATTCACGCTCTGGGAAGTTGGAGTCCGTTCGCACTCTGGGAATGAATTATTGAATGTTTATACTCCAACTCATGCTCTGGGAAGTTGGAGTCCGTTCGCGCTCCGGGAACGAATTTTTGAATGTTTATACTCCAATTCACGCTTTGGGAAGTTGGAGTCCGTTCGCGCTACGGGAACGAATTTTTGAATGTTTATACTCCAATTCACGCTCTGGGAAGTTGGAGTCCATTCGCACTCTGGGAACGAATTTTTGAATGTTTATACTCCAATTCACGCTCTGGGAAGTTGGAGTCCGTTCGCACTCTGAGAACGAATTGTTGAATGTTTATACTCCAATTCGCGCTGTGGGAAGTTGGAGTCCGTTCACACTCTGGGAATGAATTGTTGAATGTACTGTCGTGTGTTGGTCCAGTTCAGCCTTCGATGTGTTGGCTTGCCCCCGAGCTGGGGTTTCACTTAGTGAGTGGTCGGTTGTAACGCAGTCACTCGCTATTTAAATAAATTCCATTGTTTGATGGAACTTAGCTCTTCGTGTGTCGTGATTGTTGAACGTTGTATTCGGTGAATCACAGCTTTAGCTTGAAGAGATAGCATTTTATTTGCTGAAATAAGAAAATATGGCAAAGTCGGTGCCTTATTACAAATTCAATATTTCAGAATATAGAGGACACTACAAATTATTTATAGATTGAATGAGCCTGTCATGTGTGACAGTGACGAGTATCTTTGTCGTTTCAAGCCCCTGAGTAAGTAGGTCCGCCACTGATGGCGTTTATCACCAATCTCCCACGAGGACAAGTCGAGTCATCCTGTCTCGGTCGATTGGGTTCATTGTTTGGATTTGATGGGCCCGCTTCTCTGGGCTGCGGTGTCCGCACAAACTGTTCCAGCTTCCTTTCTCTGACCAGTTTTTCAACAAGATCCTGTAAGTGACGACACTCATTCATATTGTGCCCGTAGCCTTCATGGAACCTGCAAAATTTCCCCGTCTGGATTTGTCTTTCTGACGACGGTCTTGGAGCAGGTTTTTCATATTGAATTGTATTACGGGTCCGCAAATACGAGTCCTCCAGTGAAGTATTCAAAGGAGTATAACTGTCGAACATCAGATTTTTGCGTTGCGGGCCACGATTTTGATCTTGTTTTTTAAGTTGATTCACGTTCTCTCTTCGCCGAGCTTGTTCATTTTTAATGTTCAACTGAACTTTTCCGGAGCTCTCACCGGACTGCTTTATTGCAACATTGCTTTGGACCCCTTCTGCATTTGGCTCTACGTCAGTTTGCTTCCTAGACTGTTTCGCGTCTTTCCGTCTCAGGAATTGAGCTTCTTTGGCATGGAAACGGTCCAATGACGCAGGTGGTTTCCCAGCTAGCCAACTGCCGAATTCGGAATCGGGGTCGATCCCCTTAGTCAGCGCCATAAGGATGGAGTTATCGTTTGGATTACTAATCTCCGCGCATGCAGTATGGAATCTTTCTAAGTAGTGTCTGAGTGTCTCTTCGGGAGCTTGTGTGACACTAGATAGAGTGTTGACATCCTTCGGCCTTGCGACGTGCATGCGGAATTGCTCAACGAATTTTGTAGCTAACTGATCGGAGGAAGAGATGGATCGAGGTGGTAGTCGGGTGAACCACATGGTAGCGACGCCCCCCAAGGATATGGGGAAACTACGACACTTCACTGCATCGTCAGCTCTGGCAGCAGTCATTGACCATTCATATTTCAGAATATGTTGGTTGGGGTCGGAGTTTCCCTCGTACATGGGCAGAGTGGGCATTCGGAATCGCCACGGGGGTTCAGCATTAAGAATATCGTCCGTAAAGGGAGTGTGACTTCGGGAAACTCCCCAATCGTCGTTTGTGAATCCCTGACTCTCACGGATCATCTGACGTATCATAGTTGAAAGATCCGGCATTTGCGCCGGAGTGTGATCACGTTCCATACTTCGGGCTTGAACCGGATATCGTCGACGGTCCAAGTCTTGCCTTCTTGGCTCATAGTCCTCGGGGACGTACGGTTCAGGAGTACGCCCGCTATGACGGCGGTCCAGGTCCGACTGATCTTGAGCATCGACCCCTGGTTCAGCCGCACCGCTAGTGGTGCGGTATTCTGCGGCATGGTGAAGAACGGCACCTCCTCGGGAGGAGGGTCCGGTCTTGAAGCTGGCTGACGGACCAACTCTTATTTGTCCAACGGTCAATGTCGGTTGGTTTCCAGCGGGTGGCATGCGACTCCCATCTAACCGAGGTCGTGGAGGCCGGTTATGATAATCAGAAGATGAAGAACTTTCGCTGGAGGAGCGAGAAGCACGATATCTTGTGGATCTCTTTCGTTTCTGGCGATCCAACTTGTTGATTAGCTCAGCGTTAGCGCGTAGCTGTTCTTCCAGTTGTTGCCGACTTTGGGTCATCTCTTGGAGTAGCAACTGCAACTCTTGTCGGTTGACCGGTCCCGACGGTTCTGATTGCCCAGCGGCATCTTGATTAGATGAAGGAGGTAGAGGGGCAGGATTTTGTCTATCCTGTTCTGCTTGATTGACAGCGTTCGAGGTGGTTCTTGTGCTAACCATCTTGATAGTTGAATTCCTTTCCTAGACTTTATGCAAATCTGAATAGAAGGGATGGAAGTCGGATTCAATGATCTGGATTTCTCTCTTATATTTGTTCAATCCGGTATCGATGATAGATCCAACGAGCAGGAGAAAAGCTGGGTTTTCTCAGTGAAAGCACCAAAGTGTTTGCGTCAAAATTGGGCACAACACTCTTCGAAAGTCGTTGAAGAGATAACAGTCAAGAATGTTACTTCAAAACAGATATTATCCAAAAAAAACTCCAATCAACAATGAAATAAATGCGCAGACAAGCGATTTATAGTGGTTCGGCGTGTTGCCTACATCCACTGTGAAGTGTTTTGATGTTTTATTGATTCTCTCTCAATGATTACAAGTTGTTGCAGCAATCAACAGCAAATTACAACTGGAAATTCGAATTTAACAGTAAGATTATGGTGTAGAATGACGGAGATCTCGATCCGGCAGAGTCTGGGCGCTTCAGAGTCGGAAGATCCCTTTTTCTTTGGCCCTGGGGCTCTATTTATAGGCGCGGGCTGCTGATATTTCGCTGAAAACTCGGGAGACCACTTCTGGCACGCGAGCGGGCCCACACGCACGGTCTCAGGAAGTTTGGGCCCACTTTGGCATCGGTTCGAACTCCATTCGAACCGATCAAGAATTCATCCAATCGAGGTGAAATTTGGCGTGGACATTCTTCAACATGAATGCAAGCTTCTGTGAAAATTTCATGGCATTTGGATCAGTAGATTGGGAGATATGATGGATTCGAAATGGGGTTCATTGCAAGGCTGTTTGGTTCGAAACCATGCTTTCGAACCGATGGTTTCGAATCCATCATGGCACGTGACTTCGTGGCAACGTGGAGCGCAAACTTCGAACCAACCCGGTCTTCACTCCGAGTTGACTGCTTCGACTCCATGGATCTCGGCGAATTCGAACCGAAGGAAGACACGTCATCATGGTTGGTTGACCCAGTGGATTCGAATGAGGCTACACAGGATTCGAACTTGGCATCATGGATGGGTTCGAACATGGCTTTGTGGATGGGTTCGAATGAGGTTCCATGTTCGGGTTCGAGCAATGATTCTTGTTTGGAGTCGAACTGGGCTTTGTGGTGGGTTCGAAGCATGGCTTTTGTGATGGATACGAACTATGTCACTCCTCCATGGACACGAGGCCCATCGGTTCGAACACGATGGATTCGAAAGTGACGTAGACGAACCCGAGGTGGTTCGGTGGATTCGAACGTGATGGTTTCGAAACGTTGGTCAACGATGCTTCGAAACCTAAGCTTTCCCCTTCAAATTGAACCGATCATAACTCGAGCGTATGAACTCGGATTGACTTGAAACTCGAGATGTTGACTCCTATGGTCTTTCTTGCCATGTCCTATTGATTGTAACTTAATCTGGACTTAGACAAAATTCAATGATATCCATAGCGAGACGAAATACGACCGGTCTCTGAGACGAACTGTTCTCCGTTTCTGATCGATCTTTTGGTATCGCGGCTTTGCCAAAAAGCAGGTTAACAACAGCTTTCAGCCGTCAACGGATAAATTAATGCCCAAAAAGGACAACCCGAATCTTAATCGGGTCTCGTAAGTTTTTTACCCTTCGTTTTATCGACACGTGGATTTTTACGGTAAAACAGGATTACAGTGGATGGCCTTCGATTTACCATCGTTGGAGAGTGGTGCACCATGGTACTGTTCCGTTTCAAATCCATGCACGCATTTCTAAAAGTCGTACGGCTCTGTTTCGCCATTTCGGACGGATGTTGCACCTTGCACCGTGGATGTTGCACCCTGTAGATATCGATTATTTGGACAGCCATAACTTCTGGCTCGTTTAGAGTTACGGGAGCCATAACCTGTCAAAATGAAGGCCTCGATGAGTTCTACGGCTTTGAAAGCTTTCAGCCGTCAACGGATAGATTAATGCCCAAAAATGACAACCCGGATCTCAATTGGGTCTCGTAAGTTTTTTACCCCTCGTTTTTTCGACACGTGGAATTTTACGGTAAAACGGTATTACCGTGGCCCGTCTTCGACTTTCCATCGCTGGAGAGTGGTGCACCATGGTACTGTTCCGTTTCAAATCCATGCACGCATTTCTAAATGTCGTACGACACTGATTCGCCATTTCGGACGTATGTTGCTCCTTGCACCGTGGATGTTGCACCCTGTAGATATCGATTATTCGGACGGCCATAACTTCTGGCTCGTTTAGAGTTACGGGAGCCATAACCTGTCAAAACGAAGGCCTCGATGAGTTCTATGGCTTTGACAGCTTTCAGCCATCAACGGATAGATTAATGCCCAAAAAGGACACCCCGGATCTCAATCGGGTCTCGTAAGTTTTTTACCCTTCGTTTTTTCGACACGTGGATTTTTACGGTAAAACGGGATTACCGTGGCTGGCCTTCGACTTCCCATCGCTGGAGAGTGATGCACTATGGTACTGTTCCATTTCAAATCCATGCACGCATTTCTAAAAGTCGTACGGCACAGTTTCACCATTTCGGACGGATGTTGCACCTTGCACCGTGGATGTTGCACCCTGTAGATATCGATTATTCGGACGGCCATAACTTCTGGCTCGTTTAGAGTTACGGGAGCCATAACCTGTCAAAACGAAGACCTCGATGAGTTCTACGGCTTTGATAGCTTTCAGCCGTCAACGGATAGATTAATACCCAAAAAGGACATCCCGAATCTCAATCGGGTCTCGTAAGTTTTTTACCCTTCGTTTTTTCGACACGTGGATTTTTACGGTAAAACGGGATTACGGTGGCTGGTCTTCGATTTACCATCGGTGGAGAGTGGTGCACCATGGTACTGTCTGTTTCAAATCCATGCACGCATTTCTAAAAGTCGTACGGCACTGTTTCGCCATTTCGACGGATGTTGAACCTTGCACCGTGGATGTTGCACCCTGTAGATATCGATTATTCGGACGGCCATAACTTCTGGTTCGTTTAGAGTTACGGGAGCCATAACCTATCAAAACGAAGGCCTCGATGAGTTCTATGGCTTTGACAGCTTTCAGCCGTCAACAGATAGAATAATGCCCAAAAAGGACATCCCGAATCTCAATCGGGTCTCGTAAGTTTTTTACCCTTCATTTTTTCGACACGTGGATTTTTACGGTAAAACGGGATTGCCGTGGCCCGTCTTCGACTTCCCATCGCTGGAGAGTAGTGCACCATGGTAATGTTCCGTTTCAAATCCATGCACGCATTTCTAAAAGTCGTACGGCACTGTTTCGCCATTTCGGACGGATGTTGCACCTTGCACCGTGGATGTTGCACCCTGTAGATATCGATTATTCAGACGGCCATAACTTCTGGCTCGTTTAGAGTTACGGGAGCCATAACCTGTCAAAACGAAGGCCTCGATGAGTTCTACGGCTTTGACAGCTTTCAGCCATCAATGGATAGATTAATGCCCAAAAAGTACAACCCGAATCTCAATCGCGTCTTGTAAGTTTTCTACCCTTCATTTTTTCGACACGTGGATTTTTACGGTAAAACAGGATTACCGTGGCCCGTCTTCGACTTCCCATCGCTGGAGAGTGGTGCATCATGGTAGTGTTCCATTTCAAATCAATGCACGCATTTCTAAAAGTCGTACGACACTGTTTCGCCATTTCGGACGGATGTTGCACCTTGCGCCGTGGATGTTGCACCCTGTAGATATCGATTATTCGGACGGCCATAACTTCTGGCTCGTTTAGAGTTACGGGAGCCATAACCTGTCGAAACGAAGGCCTCGATGAGTTCTACGGCGTTGACTTTCAGCCGTCAATGGATAGATTAATGCCCAAAAAGGACAACCCAAATCTCAATCGGGTTTCGTAACTTTTTTACCCTTCGTTTTTTCGACACGTGGATTTTTACGGTAAAACAGGATTACCGTGGCCCGTCTTCGACTTCCCATCGCTGGAGAGTGGTGCACCATGGTAGTATTCCGTTTCAAATCCATGCACGCATTTCTAAAAGTCATACGGCACTGTTTCGCCATTTCGGACGGATGTTGCACCTTGCACCGTGAATGTTGCACCCTGTAGATATCGATTATTCAGACGTCCTTAACTTCTGGCTCATTTAGAGTTACGGGATCCATAACCTGTCAAAACAAAGGCCTTGATGAGTTCTACGGCTTTGACTTTCAGCCGTCAATGGATAGATTAATGCCCAAAAAGGAAAACCCGAATCTCAATCGGGTCTCGTAAGTTTTTTACCCTTCGTTTTTTCGACACGTGGATTTTTACGGTAAAACGGGATTACCGTGGCCCGTCTTCGACTTCCCATCGCTGGAGAGTGGTGCATCATGGTAGTGTTCCGTTTCAAATCCATGCACGCATTTCTAAAAGTAGTACGGCACTGTTTCGCCATTTCGGACGGATGTTGCACTTTGCACCGTGGATGTTGCACCATGTAGATATCGATTATTCATACGGCCATAACTTCTGGCTCGTTTAGAGTTACGGGAGCTATAACCTGCTAAAACGAAGGCCTCGGTGAGTTCTACGGCTTTGACAGCTTTCCGCCGTCAACGCATAGATTAATGTCCAAAAAGGACAACCCGAATCTCAGTCAGGTCTCGTAAGTTTTTTACCCTTCGTTTTTTCGACACGTGGATTTTTACGGTAAAAGAGGATTACCGTGGATGGCCTTCGATTTACCATCCCTGGAGAGTGGTGCACCATGTACTGTTCCGTTTCAAATCCATGCACGCATTTCCAAAAGTCGTACGTCACTGTTTCGCCATTTCGGACGGATGTTGCACCTTGCACCGTGGATGTTGCACCCTGTAGTTATCAATTATTCGGACGGCCATAACTTCTGGCTCGTTTAGAGTTACGGGAGCCATAACCCGTCAAAACGAAGGCCTCGATAAGTTCTATTGCTTTGGCAGCTGTCAACAGATAGATTAATGCCCAAAAAGGACAACCCGAATCTCAATCGGGTCTCGTAAGTTTTTTACCCTTCGTTTTTTCGACACGTGGATTTTTACGGTAAATCAGGATTATAGTGGCGGGCCTTCGATTTACCATCGCAGGAGAGTGGTGCACCATGGTAGTGTTCCGTTTCAAATCCATGCACGCATTTCTAAAAGTCGTACGGCGCTGTTTCGCCATTTCGAACGGATGTTGCACCTCGCACCGTGGATGTTGCACCCTGTAGATATCGATTATTCGGACAGCCATAACTTCTGGCTCGTTTAGAGTTAGGGGAGCCATAACCTGTCAAAACAAAGGCCTCGATGAGTTCTATGGCTTTCATCCGTCAACGCATAGATTAATGCCCAAAAAGGACAACCCGAATCTCAATCGGGTCTCGTAAGTTTTTTACCCTTCGTTTTTTCGACACGTGGATTTTTACGGTAAATCAGGATTACCATGGCTGGCCTTCGATTTACAATCGCTGAAGAGTGGTGCACCATGGTACTGTTCCATTTCAAATCCATGCACGCATTTCTAAAAGTCGTACGGCACTGTTTCGCCATTTCAGACGGATGTTGCACCTTGCACCGTGGATGTTGCACCCTGTAGATATCGATTATTCGGACGGCCATAACTTCTGGCTCGTTTGGAGTTACGGGAGCCATAACCTGTCAAAACGAAGGCCTCGATGAGTTTTAGGGCTTTGACCGCTTTCAGCTGTCAATGGATAGATTAATGCCCAAAAAGAACAACCCGAATCTCAATCGGGTCTCGTAAGTTTTTTACCCTTCGTTTTTTCGACACGTGGATTTTTACGGTAAAACGGGATTACCGTGGCCCGTCTTCGACTTTCCATCGCTGGAGAGTGGTGCACCATGGTAGTGTTCCGTTTCAAATCCATGCACGCATTTCTAAAAGTCGTACGGCACTGTTTCACCATTTCGGACGGATGTTGCACCTTGCACCGTGGATGTTGCACCCTATATATATCGATTATTCAAACGGTCATAACTTCTGGCTCGTTTAGAGTTACGGGAGCCATAACCTGTCAAAATGAAGGCCTCGATGAGTTCTATGGCTTTGAAAGCTTTAAGCTGTCAACGGATAGAATAATGCCCAAAAAGGACATCCTGAATCTCAATCGGGTCTCGTAAGTTTTTTACCCTTCATTTTTTCGACACGTGGATTTTTACGGTAAAACGGGATTGCCGTGGCCCGTCTTCGACTTTCCATCGCTGGAGAGTAGTGTACCATGGTAGTGTTCCGTTTCAAATCCATGCACGCATTTCTAAAAGTCGTACGGCACCGTTTCGCCACTTCGGACGGATGTTGCACCTTGCACCGTGGATGTTGCACCCTGTAGATATCGATTATTCAGACGGCCATAACTTCTGGCTCGTTTAGAGTTACGGGAGCCATAACCTGTCAAAACGAAGGCCTCGATGAGTTCTACGGCTTTGACTTTCAGCCGTCAATGGATAGATTAATGCCCAAAAAGGACAACCCGAATCTCAATCGGGTCTCGTAAGTTTTTTACCCTTCGTTTTTTCGACACGTGGATTTTTACGGTAAAACGGGATTACCGTGGCCCGTCTTCGACTTCCCATCGCTGGAGAGTGGTGCACCATGGTAGTGTTCCGTTTCAAATCCATGCACGCATTTCTAAAAGTCGTACGGCACTGTTTCGCCATTTCGGACGGATGTTGCACCTTGCACCGTGGATGTTGCACCCTGTAGATATCGATTATTCGGACGGCCTTAACTTCTGGCTCGTTTAGAGTTACGGGAGCCATAACCTGTCAAAACGAAGGCCTCGATGAGTTCTACGGCTTTGACTTTCAGCCGTCAATGGATAGATTAATGCCCAAAAAGGAAAACCCGAATCTCAATCGGGTCTCGTAAGTTTTTTACCCTACGTTTTTTCGACACGTGGATTTTTACGGTAAAACGGGATTACCGTGGCCCGTCTTCGACTTCCCATCGCTAGAGAGTGGTGCATCACGGTAGTGTTCCATTTCAAATCCATTCACGCATTTCTAAAAGTCGTACGGCACTGTTTCGCCATTTCGGACGGATGTTGCACTTTGCACCGTGGATGTTGCACCCTGTAGATATCGATTATTCAAACGGCCATAACTTCTGGCTCGTTTAGAGTTACGGGAGCTATAACCTGCCAAAACGAAGGCCTCGATGAGTTCTACGGCTTTGACAGCTTTCAGCCGTCAACGCATAGATTAATGTCCAAAAAGTACAACCCGAATCTCAATCGGGTCTCGTAAGTTTTTTACCCTTCGTTTTTTCGACACGTGGATTTTTACGGTAAAAGAGGATTACCGTGGCTGGCCTTCGATTTACCATCCCTGGAGAGTGGTGCACCATGTACTGTTCCGTTTCAAATCTATGCACGCATTTCTAAAAGTCGTACGGCACTGTTTCGCCATTTCGGACGGATGTTGCACCTTGCACCGTGGATGTTGCACCCTGTAGTTATCGATTATTCGGACGGCCATAACTTCTGGCTCGTTTAGAGTTACGGGAGCCATAACCTGTCAAAACGAAGGCCTAGATATGTTCTACGGCTTTGGTAGCTGTCAACGGATAGATTAATGCCCAAAAAGGACAACCCGAATCTCAATCGGGTCTCGTAAGTTTTTTACCCTTCGTTTTTTCGACACGTGGATTTTTACGGTAAATCAGGATTACAGTGGCGGGCCTTCGATTTACCATCGCAGGAGAGTGGTGCACCATGGTAGTGTTCCGTTTCAAATCCATGCACGCATTTCTAAAAGTCGTACGGCACTGTTTCGCCATTTCGGACGGATGTTGCACCTCGCACCGTAGATGTTGCACCCTGTAGATATCGATTATTCGGACAGCCATTACTTCTGGCTCGTTTCTAGTTAGAGGAGCCATAACCTGTCAAAACAAAGGCCTCGATGAGTTCTACGGCTTTCATCCGTCAACGCATAGATTAATGCCCAAAAAGGACAACCCGAATCTCAATCGGGTCTCGTAAGTTTTTTACCCTTCGTTTTTTCGACACGTGGAATTTTTCGGTAAATCAGGATTACCGTGTCTGGCCTTCGATTTACAATCGCTGAAGAGTGGTGCACCATGGTACTGTTCCGTTTCAAATCCATGTACGCATTTCTAAAAGTCGTACGGCATTGTTTCTCCATTTCAGACGGATGTTGCACCTTGCACCGTGGATGTTGCACCCTGTAGATATCGATTATTCGACGGCCATAACTTCTGGCTCGTTTGGAGTTACGGGAGCCATAACCTGTCAAAACGAAGGCCTCGATGAGTTCTACGGCTTTGACAGCTTTTAGCCATCAATGGATAGATTAATGCCCAAAAAGGACAACCCGAATATCAATCGCGTCTCGTAAGTTTTTTACCCTTCGTTTTTTCGACACGTGGATTTTTACGGTAAAACGGGATTACCGTGGCCCGTCATCGACTTCCCGTCGCTGGAGAGTGGTGCACCATGGTAGTGTTCCATTTCCAATCCATGCACGCATTTCTAAATGTCGTACGACACTGTTTCGCCATTTCAGACGGATGTTGCACCTTGCACCGTGGATGTTGCACCCTGTAGATATCGATTATTCGGACGGCCATAACTTCTGGCTCGTTTGGAGTTACGGGAGCCATAACCTGTCAAAATGAAGTCCTCGATGAGTTCTACGGCTTTGACAGCTTTCAGCCGTCAACGCATAGATTAATTTCCAAAAAGGAAAACTCGAATCTCAATCGGGCCTCGTAAGTTTTTTACCCTTCGTTTTTTCGACACGTGGATTTTTACGGTAAAACAGGATTACCGTGGCTGGCCTTCGATTTACCATCGCTGGAGAGTGTTGCACCATGTACTGTTCCGTTTCAAATCCATGCACGCATTTCTAAAAGTCGTACGGCACTGTTTCGCCATTTCGGATGGATGTTGCACCTTGCACCGTGGATGTTGCACCCTGTAGATATCGATTATTCGGATGGCCATAACTTCTGCCTCGTTTAGAGTTACGGGAGCCATAACCAGTCAAAACGAAGGCCTCGATGAGTTCTACGGCTTTGACAGCTGTCAACGGATAGATTAATGCCCAAAAAGGACAACCCGAATCTCAATCGGATCTCGTAAGTTTTTTACCCTTCGTTTTTTCGACACGTGGATTTTTACGGTAAAACAGGATTACAGTGGCTGGCCTTCGATTTACAATTACTGGAGAGTGGTGCACCGTGGTATTGTTCCATTTCAAATCCATGCACGCATTTCTAAAAGTCGTACGGCACTGTTTCGCCATTTCGGACGAATGTTGCACCTTGCACCGTGGATGTTGCACCCTGTAGATATCGATTATTCGGACGACCATAACTTCTGGCTCGTTTAGAGTTACGGGAGCCATAACCTGTCAAAATGAGGCCTCGATGAGTTCTACGGCTTTGACAGCTTTCAGCCGTCAACGCATAGATTAATGCCCAAAAAGGACAACCCGAATCTGAATCGGGTCTCGTAAGTTTTTTACCCTTCGTTTTTTCGACACGTGGATTTTTATGTTAAAACGGGATTACCGTGGCCCGTCTTCGACTTCCCATCGCTGGAGAGTTGTGCACCATGGTAGTGTTCCATTTCAAATCCATGCACGGATTTCTAAAAGTCGTATGGCACTATTTCACCATTATGGACGGATGTTGCACCTTGCACCGTGGATGTTGCACCCCGTAGATATCGATTATTCGGACGGCCATAACTTCCGGCTCGTTTAGAGTTACGGGAGCCATAACCTGTCAAAACAAAGGCCTCGATGAGTTCTACGGCTTTGACAGCTTTCAGCCGTCAATGGATAGATTAATGCCCAAAAACGACAACCCGAATCTCAATCGGGTCTCGTAAGTTTTTTACCCTTCGTTTTTTCGACACGTGGATTTTTACGGTAAAACGGGATTACCGCGGCCCGTCTTCGACTTCCCATCGCTGGAGAGTGGTGCACCATGGTAGTGTTCCATTTCAAATCCATGCACGCATTTCTAAAAGTCGTACGGCACTGTTTCAACATTTCGGACGGATGTTGTACCTTGCACCGTGGATGTTGCACCCTATAGATATCGATTATTCGGACGGCCATAACTTCTGGCTCGTTTAGAGTTACGGGAGCCATAACCTGTCAAAACGAAGACCTCGATGAGTTCTATGGCTTTGACAGCTTTCAGCCGTCAACGCATAGATTAATTTCCAAAAAGGACAACCCGAATCTCAATCGGGTCTCGTAAGTTTTTTACCATTCGTTTTTTCGACACGTGGATTTTTACGGCAAAACAGGATTACCGTGGCTGGCCTTCGATTTACCATCGCTGGAGAGTGGTGCACCATGGTACTGTTCCGTTTCAAATCCACGCACGCATTTCTAAAAGTCGTACGGCGCTGTTTCGCCATTTCGGACGGATGTTGCACATTGCACCGTGGATGTTGCACCCTGTAGATATCGATTATTCGTACGGCCATAACTTCTGGCTCGTTTAGAGTTACGGGAGCCATAACCTGTCAAAACGAAGGCATCGATGAGATCTACGGCTTTGACAGGTTTCAGCCGTCAACGGATAGACTAATGCCCAAAAAGGACAACCCGAATCTCAATCGGGTCTCGTAAGTTTTTTACCCTTCGTTTTTTCGACACGTGGATTTTTACGGTAAAACAGGATTACCGTGGCTGGCCTTCGATTTACCATCGTTGGACAGTGGTGCACCATGTACTGTTCCGTTTCAAATCCATGCACGCATTTCTAAAAGTCGTACGGCACTGTTTCGCCATTTCGGATGGATGTTGCACCTTGCACCGTGGATGTAGCACCCTATAGATATCGATTATTCGGACGGCCATAACTTCTGGCTCGTTTAGAGTTACGGGAGCCCTCGATGATTTCTACGGCTTTGACAGCTGTCAACGGATAGATTAATGCCCAAAAAGGACAACCCGAATCTCAATCGGGTCTCGTAAGTTTTTTACCCTTCGTTTTTTCGACACGTGGATTTTTACGGTAAAACAGGATTACAGTGGCTGGCCTTCGATTTACCATCGCTGGAGAGTGGTGCACCATGGTACTGTTCCGTTTTAAATCCATGCACGCATTTCTAAAAGTCGTACGGCACTGTTTCGCCATTTCGGACGAATGTTGCACCTTGCACCGTGGATGTTGCACCCTGTAGATATCGATTATTCGGACGGCCATAACTTCTGGCTCGTTTAGAGTTACGGGAGCCATAACCTGTCAAAACGAAGGCCTCGATGAGTTCTACGGCTTTGACAGCTTTCAGCCGTCAACGTATAGATTAATGCCCAAAAAGGACAACCCGAATCTCAATCGGGTCTCGTAAGTTTTTTACCCTTCGTTTTTTCGACACGTGGATTTTTTGGGTAAAACGGGATTACCGTGGCCCGTCTTCGACTTCCCATCGCTGGAGAGTGATGCACCATGGTAGTGTTCCGTTTCAAATCCATGCACGGATTTCTAAAAGTCGTACGGCACTGTTTCACAATTTCGGACGGATGTTGCACCTTGCACCGTTGATGTTGCACCCTATAGAAATCGATTATTCGGGCGGCCATAACTTCTGGCTCGTTAAGTGTTACGGGATCCATAACCTGTCAAAACGAAGGCCTCGATGAGTTCTACGGCTTTGACAGCATTCAGCCGTCAACAGATAGATTAATGCCCAAAAAGGACAACCCGAATCTCAATTGGGTCTCGTAAGTTTTTTACCCTTCGTTTTTTCGACACGTGGATTTTTACGGTAAAACGGGATTACCGTCGCCCGTCTTCGACTTACCATCGCTGGAGAGTGGTGCACCATGGTAGTGTTCCGTTTCAAATCCATGCACGCATTTCTAAAAGTCGTACGGCACTGTTTCGCCATTTCGGACGGATGTTGCACCTTGCACCGTGGATGTTGCACCCTGTAGATATCGATTATTCGGACGGCCATAACTTCTGGCTCGTTTAGAGTTACGGGAGCCATAACCTGTCAAAACGAAGGCGTCGATGAGTTCTACGGCATTGACAGCTTTCAGCCCTCAACGCATAGATTATTGTCCAAAAAGGACAACCCGAATCTCAATCGGGTCTCGTAAGTTTTTTACCCTTCGTTTTTTCGACACGTGGATTTTTACTGTAAAACAGGATTACCGTGTCTGGCCTTCGATTTACCATCGCTGGAGAGTGGTGCACCATGTACTGTTCCGTTTCAAATCCATGCACGTATTTCTAAAAGTCGTACGGCACTGTTTCGCCATTTCGGACGGATGTTGCACCTTGCACCGTGGATGTTGCACCCTGTAGATATCGATTATTCGGACGACCATAACTTCTGGCTCGTTTAGAGTTACGGGAGCCATAACCTGTCAAAACGAAGGCCTCGATGAGTTCTACGGCTTTGACGGCTTTCAGCCGTCAACGCATAGATTAATGTCCAAAAAGGAAAACTCGAATCTCAATCGGGTCTCTTAAGTTTTTTACCCTTCGTTTTTTCGACACATGGATTTTTACGGTAAAACAGGATTACCATGGCTGGCCTTCGATTTACCATCGCTGGAGAGTGGTGCACCACGTACTGTTCCGTTTCAAATCCATGCAGGCATTTCTAAAAGTCGTACGGCACTGTTTCGCCATTTCGGATGGATGTTGCACCTTGCACCATGGATGATGCACCCTGTAGATATCGACTATTCGGACGGCCATAACTTCTGGCTCGTTTAGAGTTAAGGGAGCCATAACCTGTCAAAACGAAGGCCTCGATGAGTTCTACGGCTTTGACAGCTGTCAACGGATAGAATAATGACCAAAAAGGACAACCCGAATCTCAATCGGGTCTCGTAAGTTTTTTACTCTTCGTTTTTTCGACACGTGGATTTTTACGGTAAAACACGATTACAGTGGCTGGCCTTCGATTTACCATCGCTGGAGAGTGGTGCACCATGGTACTGTTCCGTTTCAAATCTATGCACGCATTTCTAAAAGTCGTACGGCACAGTTTCGCCATTTCGGACGAATGTTGCACCTTGCACCGTGGATGTTGCACCCTGTAGATATCGATTATTCGGACGGCCATAACTTCTGGCTCGTTTAGAGTTACGGGAGCCATAACCTGTCAAAATGAAAGCCTCGATGAGTTCTACGGCTTTGACAGCTTTTAGCTGTCAACGCATAGATTAATGCCCAAAAAGGACAACCTGAATCTCAATCAGGTCTCGTAAGTTTTTTACCCTTCATTTTTTCGACACGTGGATTTTTATGGTAAAACGGGACTACCGTGGCCCGTCTTTGACTTTCCATCGCTGGAGAGTGGTGCACCATGGTAGTGTTCCGTTTCAAATCCATGCACGGATTTCTAAAAGTCGTACGGCACAGTTTCACCTTTTGGGACGGATGTTGCACCTTGCACCGTGGAAGTTGCACCCTGTATATATCGATTATTCGGACGGCCATAACTTCTGGCTCGTTTAGAGTTACGGGAGCCATAACCTGTCAAAACGAAGGCCTCGATGAGTTCTACGGCTTTGACAGCTTTTAGCTGTCAATGGATAGATTAATGCCCAAAAAGGACAACACGAATCTCAATCGGGTCTCGTAAGTTTTTTACCCTTCGTTTTTTCGACACGTGGATTTTTACGGTAAAACGGGATTACCGTGGCCCATCTTCGACTTCCCATCGCTGGAGAGTGGTGCACCATGGTAGTGTTCTGTTTCAAATCCATGCACGCATTTCTAAAAGTCGTACGGCACTGTTTCGCCATTTCGGACGGATGTTGCACCTTGCACCGTGGATGTTGCACCCTGTAGATATCGATTATTCGGAGGGCCATAACTTCTGGCTCGTTTAGAGCTACGGGAGCCATAACCTGCCAAAATGAAGGCCTCGATGAGTTCTACGGCTTTGACAGCTTTCAGACGTCAACGCATAGATTAATGTCCAAAAAGGACAACCCGAATCTCAATCGGGTCTCGTAAGTTTTTCACCCTTCGTTTTTTCGACACGTGGAATTTTACGGTAAAACAGGATTACCATGGCTGGCCTTCGATTCACCATCGCTGGAGAGTGGTGCACCATGTACTGTTCCATTTCAAATCCATGCACGCATTTCTAAAAGTCGTACGGCACTGTTTCGCCATTTCGGACGGATGTTGTACCTTGCACCGTGGATGTTGCACCCTGTAGATATCGATTATTCGGACGGCCATAACTTCTGGCTCGTTTAGAGTTACGGGAGCCATAACCTGTCAAAACGAAGGCCTCGACGAGTTCTACGGCTTTGACAGCTTTCGGCCGTCAATGCATAGATTAATGCCCAAATAGGACAACCCGAATCTTAATCGGGGCTCGTAAGTTTTTTACCCTTCGTTTTTTCGACACGTGGATTTTTACGGTAAATCAGGATTACCGTGGCTGGCCTTCGATTTACCATCGCTGGAGAGTGGTGCACCATGGTGCTGTTCCGTTTCAAATCCATGCGCGCATTTCTAAAAGTCGTATGGCACTGTTTCGCCATATCGGACGGATGCTGCACCTTGCACCGTGGATGTTGCACCCTGTAGATATCGATTATTCGGACGGCCATAACTTCTGGCTCGTTTAGAGTTACGGGAGCCATAACCTATCAAAACGAAGGCCTCGATGAGTTCTACGGCTTTGACCGCTTTAAGCCGTCAACGGATAGATTAATGCCCAAAACGGACAACCCGAATCTCAATCGGGTCTCGTAAGTATTTTACCCTTCATTTTTTCGACACGTGGATTTTTACGGTAAAACGGGATTACCGTGGCCTGTCTTTAACTTTCCATCGCTGGAGAGTGGTGCACCATGGTAGTGTTCCGTTTCAAATCCATGCACGCATTTCTAAAAGTCGTACGGCACTGTTTCGCCATTTCGGACGGATGTTGGACCTCGCATCGTGGATGTTGCACCCTGTAGATATCGATTATTCGGACGACCATAACTTCTGGCTTGTTTAGAGTTACGGGAGCCATAACCTGTCAAAACGGAGGCCTCGATGAGTTCTACGGCTTTGATGGCTTTCAGCCGTCAACGGATAGATTAATTCCCAAAAAGGACAACCCTAATCTCTATCGGGTCTCGTAAGTTTTTTACCCTTCGTTTTTTCGACACGTGGATTTTTACGGTAAAACAGGATTACCGTGGCTGGCCTTCGATTTACCATCGCTGGGAGTGGTGCACCATGGTACTGTTCCGTTTCAAATCCATGCATGCATTTCTAAAAGTCGTACGGCACTGTTTCGCCATTTCGGACGGATGTTGTACCTCGCACCGTGGATGTTGCACCCTGTAGATATCGATTATTCGGACGACCATAGCTTCTGGCTCGTTTAGAGTTACGGGAGCCATAACCTGTAAAACGAAGGCCTCGATGAGTTCTACGGTTTTGACGGCTTTTAGCCGTCAACGGATAGATTAATTCCCAAAAAGGACAACCCGAATCTCAATCGGGTCTCGTAAGTTCTTTACCCTTCGTTTTTTCGACACGTGGATTTTTACGGTAAAACAGGATTACCGTGGCTAGCCTTCGATTTACCATCGCTGGAGAGTGGTGCACCATGGTACTGTTCTGTTTCAAATCCATGCACGCATTTCTAAAAGTCGTACGGCACTGTTTCGCCATTTCGGACGGATGTTGCACCTTGCACCGTGGATGTTGCACCCTGTAGATATCGATTATTCGGACGGCCATAACTTCTGGCTCGTTTAGAGTTACGGGAAGCATAACCTGTCAAAACGAAGGCCTCGATGAGTTCTACGGCTTTGACAGCTTTCAGCCATCAACGCATAGATTAATGCCCAAATAGGACAACCCGAATCTTCATCGGGTCTCGTAAGTTTTTTACCCTTCGTTTTTTCGACACGTGGATTTTTACGGTAAATCAGGATTACCATGGCTGGCCTTCGATTTCCATCGCTGGAGAGTGGTGCACCATGGTACTGTTCCGTTTCAAATCCATGCACGCGTTTCTAAAAGTCGTACGACACTGTGTCGCCATTTCGGACGGATGTTGCACCTCGCACCGTGGATGTTGCACCCTGTAGATACCGATTATTCGGACGGCCATAACTTCTGGCTCGTTTAGAGTTAAGGGAGCCATAACCTGTCAAAACGAAGGCCTCGATGAGTTCTACGGATTTGATGGCTTTCAGCCGCCAACAGATAGATTAATTCCCAAAAAGGACAACCCGAATCTCGATCGGGTCTCGTAAGTTTTTTACCCTTCGTTTTTTCGACACGTGAATTTTTACGGTATAACAAGATTATCGTGGCTGGCCTTCGATTTACCATCGCTGGAGAGTGGTGCACCACGGTACTGTTCCATTTTAAATCCATGCACGCATTTCTAAAAGTCGTACGGCACTATTTCGCCATTTCGGACGGATGTTGCACCTTGCACCGTGGATGTTGCACCCTGTAGATATCGATTATTCGGACGGCCATAACTTCTGGCTCGTTTAGAGTTACGGGAGCCATAACCTGTCAAAACGAAGGCCTCGATGAGTTCTTTGGCATTGACATCTTTCAGCCGTCAACGGATAGATTAATGCCCAAAAAGGACAACCCGAATCTCAATCGGGTCTCGGAAGTATTTAACCCTTCGTTTTTCGACACGTGGATTTTTACGGTAAAACGGGATTACGGTGGCTGGTCTTCGATTTACCATCCCTAGAGAGTGGTGCACCATGGTACTGTTTTGTTTTAAATCCATGCACGCATTTCTAAAAGTCGTACGGCACTGTTCGCCATTTCGGACGGATGTTGCACCTTGCACCGTGGATGTTGCACCCTGTAGATATCGATTATTCAAACGGCCATAACTTCTGGCTCGTTTAGAGTAACGGGAGCCATAACCTGTCATAAGGAAGGCCTCGATGAGTTCTACGTCTTTGACAGCTTTCAGCCGTCAACGGATAGATTAATGCCCAAAAAGGACAACCCGAATCTCAATCGGGTCTCGTAAGTTTTTAACCCTTCATTTTTTCGACACGTGGATTTTTACGGTAAAACGGGATTACCGTGGCCTGTCTTCGACTTTCTATCGCTGGAGAGTGGTGCACCATGGTAGTGCTCCGTTTCAAATCCATGCACGCATTTCTAAAAGTCGTATGGCACTGTTTCGCCATTTCGGACGGATGTTGCACCTCGCACCGTGGATGTTGCACCCTGTAGATATCGATTATTCGGACGACCATAACTTCTGCCTCGTTTAGAGTTACAGGAACCACAACCTATCAAAACGAAGGCCTCGATGAGTTGTACGACTTTGACGGCTTTCTGCCGCCAACGGATAGATTAATTCCCAAAAAGGACAACCCGAATCTCAATCGGGTCTCGTAAGTTTTTTACCCTTCGTTTTTTCGACACGTGGATTTTTACGGTAAAACAGGATTACCGTGGCCGGCCTTCGATTTACCATCGCTGGAGAGTGGTGCACCATGGTACTGTTCCGTTTCAAATCCATGCACGCATTTCTAAAAGTCGTACGGCACTGTTTCGCTATTTCGGACGGATGTTGCACCTCGCACCGTGGATGTTGCACCCTGTAGATATCGATTATTCGGATGACCATAACTTCTGGCTCGTTTAGAGTTACGGGAGCCATAACCTGTCAAAACGAAGCCCGCGATGAGTTCGACGGCTTTGACGGCTTTCAGCCGTCAACGGATTGATTAATTCCCAAAAAGGACAACCCGAATCTCAATCGGGTCTCGTAAGTTTTTTACCCTTCGTTTTTTCGACACGTGGATTTTTACGGTAAAACAGGATTACCGTCGCTGGCCTTCGATTTACCATCGCTGGAGAGTGGTGCACCACGGTACTGTTCCGTTTCAAATCCACGCACGCATTTCTAAAAGTCGTACGGCGCTGTTTCGCCATTTCGGACGGATGTTGCACCTTGCACCGTGGATGTTGCACCCTGTAGATATCGATTATTCGGACGGCCATAACTTCTGGCTCGTTTAGAGTTACGGGAGCCATAACCTGTCAAAACGAAGGCATCGATGAGTTCTACGGCTTTGACAGCTTTCAGCCGTCAACGCATAGATTAATGCCCAAATAGGACAACTCGAATCTTAATCGGGTCTCGTAAGTTTTTTACCCTTCGTTTTTTCGACACGTGGATTTTTACGGTAAATCAGGATTACCGTGGCTGGCCTTCGATTTACCTTCGTTGGAGAGTGGTGCACCATGGTACTGTTCCGTTTCAAATCCATGCACGCATTTCTAAAAGTCGTACGGAACTGTTTTGCCATTTCGGACGGATGTTGCACCTTGCACCGTGGATGTTGCACCCTGTAGATATCGATTATTCGGACGGCCATAACTTCTGGCTCGTTTAGAGTTACGGGAGCCATAACCTGTCAAAACGAACGCCTCGATGAGTTCTACGGCTTTGACAGCTTTCAGCCGTCAATGGATAGATTAATGCCCAAAAAGGACAACCCGAATCTCAATCGGGTCTCGTAAGTTTTTTACCCTTCTTTTTTCGACACGTGGATTTTTACGGTAAAACGGTATTACGGTGGCTGGTCTTCGATTTACCATCGCTGGAGAGTGGTGCACCATGTACTGCTCCATTTCAAATCCATGCACGCATTTCTAAAAGTCGTACGGCTCTGTTTCGCCATTTCGGACGGATGTTGCACCTCGCACCGTGGATGTTGCACCCTGTAAATATCGATTATTCGGACGGCCATAACTTCTGGCTCGTTTAGAGTTACGGGAGCCATAACCTGTCAAAACGAAGGCCTCGATGAGTTCTACGGCTTTGACGGCTTTCAACCGTCAACAGATAGATTAATTTCCAAAAAGGACAACCCGAATCTCAATCGGGTCTCGTAAGTTTTTTACCCTTCGTTTTTTCGACACGTGAATTTTTACGGTAAAACAAGATTACCGTGGCTGGCCTTCGATTTACCATCGCTGGAGAGTGCTGCACCACGGTACTGTTCCGTTTTAAATCCATGCACGTATTTCTAAAAGTCGTACGGCACTGTATCGCCATTTCGGACGGATGTTGCACCTTGCACCGTGGATGTTGCACCCTGTAGATATCGATTATTCGGACGGCCATAACTTCTGGCTCGTTTAGAGTTACGGGAGCCATAACCTGTCAAAACGAAGGCCTCGATGAGTTCTTCGGCATTGACATCTTTTAGCCGTCAACGGATAGATTAATGCCCAAAAAGGACAACCCGAATCTCAATCGGGTCTCCTAAGTTTTTAACCCTTCGTTTTTTCGACACGTGGATTTTTACGGTAAAACAGAATTACGGTGGCTGGTCTTCGATTTACTATCCCTGGAGAGTGGTGCACCATGGTACTGTTCCGTTTTAAATCCATGCATGCATTTCTAAAAGTCGTACGGCACTGTTTCGCCATTTCGGGCGGATGTTGCACCTTGCACCGTGGATGTTGTACCCTGTAGATATCGATTATTCGGACGGCCATAACTTCTGGCTCATTTAGAGTTACGGGAGCCATATCCTTTCAAAATGAAGGCCTCGATGAGTTCTACGGTTTTGACAGCTTTCAGCCATCAACGGATAGATTAATGCCCAAAAAGGACAACCCGAATCTCAATCGGGTCTCGTAACTTTTTTACCCCTCATTTTTTCGAAACGTGGATTTTTACGGTAAAATGGGATTACCGTGGCCCGTCTTCGACTTCCGATCACTGGATAGTGGTGCACCATGGTAGTGTTCCGTTTTAAATCCATGCACACATTTCTAAAAGTCGTACGGCACTGTTTCGCCATTTCGGACGGATGTTGCACCTTGCACCGTGGATGTTGCACCCTGTAGATATCGATTATTCAAACGGCCATAACTTCTGGCTCGTTTAGAGTAACGGGAGCCAAAACCTATAAAAACGAAGGCCTCGATGAGTTCTACGGCTTTGAGAGCTTTCAGCCGTCAACGGATAGATCAATGCCCAAAAAGGACAACCCGAATCTCAATCGGGTCTCGTAAGTTTTTCGACACGTGGATTTTTACGGTAAAACGGGATAACGGTGGCTGGTCTTCGATTTACCATCGCTGGAGAGTGGGGAACCATGGTACTGTTCCATTTCAAATCCATGCACGCATTTCTAAAAGTCGTACGTGTTTGCACAAAAAATGGACAAACACCTCCAAGTCGTATTATTTAGTTGATTATATGTGATTTTTAATGGTTTGGATGAGTTATGTAAATATGAAAAAAGTAGGGGCTGAAATGTAAAAGACACACAGATTTATAGTGGTTCGGCCAGAATGTGCCTACGTCCACTTTATATGTTATTATCTTCTTTCTTTCGGATTACAAGTACAATGCTTCGTATACGAGTATATGAAAATAGTTTGAAAGTTCCTTCCTTGCTTGAGCTCTCAAACTTGTCTGCCATTGTTGTACCCCTGCCCCTCTATTTATAGAGTGAGGTAGGGGGCAGGGGTCTTGGAGGTATATAGCTGCTGGTGGGCCCGGGCTGAAGCAATCTGGACTGGCAATCATCTGGTTCGGCGGAGGTCCATTCGGTGGTGAGGTATGGTTTGGCTCGGTGACGTTGGTCCGGCCGTGCATGATTCGGTATTGGTGGTCCGGTCGTGGAGCTGTGGTGGAGATCCATTCGGCATCGAGGTAGGTAGCTGGTTCGGCGATGGGCATGGTCCGATTATGGCCCTGGTTCGGCATGCATGATGGAGGCCGAATGGAACGTGGAGAAGGTTGGTCCGGTGGAGGTGAGGGCTGTGCTTCGCCGAATGAACCCAGCCGAATGGGTCGATACCGAACGAGGTGAAGGTTGAATGGAGGAGCCGAATGAGTTGATGCCGAATGAGGTGATGGTTGAACGTTGGATGGACTTCTAGGTTAGTGTTGAGCTTCTTGGCTGTCGAACGAAGTGGAGGCTGCGAGCCCGGGTGAAATTGTGACTTCCTGGTCCCTAGATCTTCTGGGTGAGAATTCGCCCAACATTTGCCCCCCAAAGTGGGGCACGTGCTTGCGTGTGTCGCGCTTTGTTTCCCTGTGGTAGAAAGGCTTGTTTCGTAACGCCATGGGCTGGATGTTCGTATCCTGCTGCTGTCCTGCAAAGGAATTTAATTTATAGTTTTAGTGCGGTTCTAGGTAACGATCGTTCGGGATCGAGATATTTGAGATGAAGCTAATCGTGTCGTTAGGGACGAGCAAGTGTGCCCCGAAGGGGCTTAGCATTGTCGATGCTAGGTTCACGTTAGAGTGGGTCCCCGGGTCGTTTGTCAAGCAGGTTTATCGCCAGCTCAGAGCATGCCTAGGGATTGTTCGCGACCCCGTACATGTGTAAGTAGCTTAGCCATTTCATAATTATCAGAATCAAATATCCGTTTCACCTATGAGTTTAAAAATGCGTGTCAAAGTGTAAATTCCCATGACGGTAGGGTTAATAACCATTCAGAGCGTGCCTATGGACCATTCGAGGTCGCGTACACGTGTAAACGATTTAATCCACGTCGGTGAGGATTTTACGACTTATTCATCGTTATCATAATCTTATTTTATTAGTTAGTTCTGGAGTTCGGTACTTATCTGAGGGAGGCGCTTTGCACGCCACTAGTTCCTGGTCTTGGTCGGTAGAGAGAGAGTTTCATTCGGTTTTCGGTTGGTCCGGCTATTCTCATTCGGCTTCTGGTGGTCCGGTATTATTGGTCCGGTTGGGCGAATCGTTTGGTTCGGTGGTTCTGAGTTCGCCTATATATAGAGGCCGTACCCCCCTTGTTTTTCCCTTACCGAACCAGATAGCCGAATCAACTGAATTGCCGGATCAAATCGCCTGCCGAACCAAATCTCTACCGAATCAGGTTCGTACACTATTGCCGAATGGTTTGTTATTACCGGATGAACTTAATTGTCGAACGCACACGGAGGGTATTGTTGTACCGAACGAGACTTAGGCCTAAGTGCCGAATGAAACATACGCCGAATGAGCATAGAGCCGAATGATCGTATGCTTCTTATGCCGAATGAACTTGCTTGGCAACGCCGAATGAGAGTTCATTCTTGGTCCTTGAGCGTAATCTTGGACTTTTTTACACGCTTGCCTTATATATTTGCTTGTTTATGTTTCTATACTTCTTATTCTAACCTCAAGTCTTTCTTGTGCTGCAGAAAATGTCTCGCAAAGCGGAAACGCGATCGGACAGAAAGAAGTCTAGAGGCACAGGAGAGCCTTCTTCTTCCTTGCCCCCAGTCCAACCAGGGTCCGGGCAACACCGACCTATTCCGAGGTCTCTAGTGGACGGATATGGTCCACAGGAACTTTTGATCTCTCCCCCGGATTGCTTTCCTAGCTCCCTAAAGGAGGAGCAACTTGACGTCATATCCCGTTCCTTCGGGATAGATATGGCTCTTATGCTGCTGCCGGGAGATGGAGTGATGCCATATAATCCTCCCGAGGGCTACTTCGCTTTTAGCAGATACCATTGCATGTGCGGCGCTATCCCCCCTATCAACGCTTGGATAGTAAGCTTCACCACATATTTGAAGGTGGCTCCCTTCCAGCTTCAGCCTAACTCTTACGCCATCCTGGTGAGCCTCTTTGTTATCTTCCAGAGGAGGTACGGGCGTCCTCCTTCTAACCGAGAAATTCGATATTTGTACAACCTGAGAGGCTATAAGAAGGGGTCTCCGTATATTAGCCTGGAAGCGGCCGTGCCCTTCAAACCAGTCCTGGACTTGTATTCCAAGTTCACCATGTTCAAGAAAGAGTGGTTCTTCGTCAAGGACGATGCTGTTTCTTTCCGCCTTTTCACTTCCGGCTGTAAGATTGATTTCATTTATATTTTTCATGTGTTTTGACTGTAGTGTTTTTTCTGACATGCTTCTATTGCTAGCGACAGGTGGTATTGCAGTCGTGGAGGACGATTCCTTAGTGCGAATGGCTGCTGAACTAAAGGCTATTCCGGCACGGGACCGGTCGGCCTCTTTCTTGATCAGGAACGCAACCCTCTTGGAGTATAATTTGATCTTACCGCACCAGTCTGTGGTTAAGCAAAGGGATACGGCTGAGGAGAGGGCTGCTAAAGCTAAGGAGGGGGCTACGGTAAAGAGCGGTAAGAGGGAGCCTTTCGCAGAGCGTCCCGTGGTCGGGGGGAAGAAACTGAAGAAGTCTGATGGCCCTTCTCCAAGTACTTGCCCGACTGTCCCGGAGGAGGAAGGTGTGGAAGAGGAGGAAGGAGGCTAAGTTGGAGAAGGGTCGGAGGGTGGAGGAGATGGCGACGGTCAAGGTGGTAGTGGTGTTGCCGCTCTAACCTCTGAGCAAGACCTCGAACTGGATGAGGCTCTCCGTCGGGCCTTCGGGGAGTCGGAGGGAGAGTCGGAAACGGAGAAGGAAAAGGAGAAAGAAACGGAGAAGGCAAAGGAAACCGGCAAAGCCGTGGCTTCAGCTAGGGTGACTCCGACGACGCAAGGTGAACTTTTGTCTTCTGCCGATTCCATTTTCGATAGGGACTTAGAAATTTTTTACGGTTCACTTCCGTCCTGGAATGAGATCCAGGACTTATTGCAGTATCCCACTCCTCCGCCGGGTTTGTATAATAGATGTGTCCTCTCACTTTTCTTTCTTTTTAACTTAGCACATTTTTTGAATTGCGGATTATTGTATGTTCGTAACACTTGTTCTTTATTCCAGGGGCAGGCCAGGCGGTTAAAACGTCGGATGTTCGACACCGCCTTGAACAATTTAAGTCGAGGAGAGCTTCCGCGAAACCTTCTACCGATCGCACTGGGGATGTAGTCAGTTACCGCCCTCTTCTTGGGGTCATCGAAGAGGGTATTCAGAAAAGGAAGCGGAGCCGTTCCTTATTTGAGTCTTCTTCTGCTTCGCAGCTTTCTACTCAGCCTCCCCCTACTCAGCCTCCTCGTGATACTACGGAGGAGAGCACGGAGCCCGGCCCCCCTCCTCCTCCTTCCAAGAGTCCTACTGTCATTCATATAAGGCGTCCCGATGTGCCTCGCCCCGTGCCTCGTGACCCTTTTGCTGGTCATCCTGATTTAGACCCAAGCTTTCGGGACATTTCATTCGATGAGACCACGGGCGAGCATCTCCTTCCCCGCAACCCCATGGTAAGGGTGCTGGACGAGGCCAAATCTTTAGATCTTGATTTACTTACTACACGGGTAGTCACCATGGGGGATGAGGCCAAGGCTAATATCGACCGGGTGGCCGCAGAGACCAGGAAGTTAATGGAGCATCATGCTAAGTTGGTCAAGGCCGGGGAAGAGATCGGGAGTGCTAACATTCGGTTGAGGTTAAAGGTTGCCGATCAGGCCAAGCAGCTCGCCGACCAAGCCATCCAGATTTCCCAGCATGAGGAAGCCTCCAAGCGGCTGAAAGAGACCATGGAGAAGGCCAGTAGGGCGGAATTACGGAAGATGGAGGTCGCTTGCAGGGAACGAATTAACATAGCTATCGCAACGGTGGATGAGGTTCGAAATGCGGATCTCGAGCGGGTAGAGGAGTTGTCGGGGAGGCTCGAGGCTGCGGAGATGGCTCAGGCCGAGTTGATGGAGGAGATGGAGGAGATGAGGAGGTCCCTCAGGTTGAAGGAAGAGGAACTGAGGAGGTCACTCCAGGCTGACTGCTTGAGATACCAGTCAGAGAGGGACGTCGCCGTCACCAAGTTGCAAGCTTCCGAGGCCCGGGTGAGGGAGTTTGAGGAAAACGAGGGGATGATGGATGAGATGCTGCAGGATATGTACTTCCACACTTGGAAGGAGGGCGGCTTGTCTTGGATGGACGATTACCCTCGGGTCATGGCCAAGGTGTATCTCCAGGCTTTAGAGGAGGCCAGGGTGAACGCGGGTAAGGAAGGCGGAGAGGCTTTCAACTTGAATGCGGTTACTGCTCAGTTCTCAAAGGAGGAGCAAGCGGCGGTGAAAGAGGGGATGCGGCTGCTTGCTGCAGAGGAAGCGGGCGTGCAGTTGGATGATGAGGATCAAGCGGCGGATGCTGGTGAGTTATTCTTCTTCCCTTTCTTTTCTTCCCGTGTTTCCATAACTTGGTTGTTCGTTTAATGAATTCTTCTTCCGAATTGGACAGGCGGGACTTCTGATCCGCATGCTGGGGGCTCTGATCCTGCGGCTAAGTAGACTGGGGAAGTTGGTGATGGAGTGTGGAGGCATCCGCCATCTTTTTGTTTCTTTTTTATCACTGTTTATGTTAGTCTTTGATATGCAACTGTAATAAAATTATTTGCAAAGAATAACTTCGTGTGATCTTATAATATAAGCTGATTTTGTCATGTTTAAATGTTGTTGCTATCTTTATGTGCTGTGTGAGAAGTATAATTATGTATATGCATGTGATTCTAGTTGTGTTTGATGTTAAGTTTTTGCTTGAAATATAATTCCACGTTTTGCAATGTTAGTGTATGAATAAGCTATAGTTACGCATTTATGTACAAGAGAAGAGAGTACCGCCTTTTATGTTTTATTCGCAGGCGGTAGCTTTGAGTGTCTTGTGTAACTGTTCACGGGTATAGCTGAGCGCCCTGCCACCCAGTACGCAGGCTTAGAGCCTCATGAGTGAATGCTTCCTATTCGGTTTCCTGTACTTTAGAGTTTGTTATACAGGATAGGGGAAAAATATTTAAATGGAATGGAAATATAGTAAAAGTAAAACTTCCAGTCACGGAAGGCCGTCGATGTGCTTAAGTTCGTGGCAAACGGGTTTTGTAGTCACTTTCCCTAGCTGTGGGTCTTGGAGACATTTGTCACCCATCTTACGCCTCTGCGGGGAGTTTTCTTTTTTACCACAGCCGCACTTAAGACACATCGGAGCCGAGATCGCGCACGGTAACTACCCGAACCATTATGGTCCGTAATCGTGGGTATTATTCGATTTACCGTGGCCGGCTAGCGTGGGTGCCGTTGGCCGTGAACTACCCCTGGCTGGCCACACCTTATGTTGGGGCTTAAAGTAGGTTCACAGTTGCCGGCGAGCCGAACGCCGTAATGAGCTGCCATCGGCTATAGTCGGCCTTTATGATGACTTATAATCGGCTCATTACAGTTGGCTTTGAGGGCAGGCGCGCAATGAGTTAACCCGCAGCAGAGGGATGCTGGAGCAAAAGTGTCTCATTGGCGAGTGCATAGAATCGTAGCGTACCTGTTAGGCCTAGTCCAGATGAGGCCGTGGTGCGTCTTGAGTGGAGATGCCATAGGATTTTGTTCAACAGAAAGGGATAAAACTTAACGAGCAGCCAAGACATAAAGGAACAAGTTAAAAAGAGACAAGATTTTTTAAAGTGGTTCGGCACGGAAATGCCTACGTCCACTGATTCTCTTTGTTAATTCACTTCATATGGGCAGTACAAGTTAAGAAAAGTATCGACGGAGATGTCGGATGTTCCATGCCCTCTGGAACACCTCTCCGTCCACTGTTGACAAAATGTAAGCTCCGTTGTGGAGATCTTTATGAATTACATATGGTCCGTCCCAGATGGGGTCCAGTGCCCCGGGGCGCGGAAAGATTCGCCTGAGGACAAGATCTCCTTCTTGTAAGCTGCGATGGTTGACTTTGGAATTGTATTGTGCTGCCACTTTTTGTTTGTGAGCTGCTGCTTTGAGTGCTGCATCGTTTCTCCTTTCCTCGATCAGATCCAAAGACATGAGGAGGAGTTCTTCGTTTTCCTCTGGGTTGTAGTGGATCCTACGGTGGGAAGGCACAATAGTCTCAACTGGGAGCATTGCCTCCGATCCATATGCCAAAGAGAAAGGAGTATGTCCCGTTGATGTTCTGAAAGATGTGCGGTATGCCCATAGTGCCGTAGGAAGTTCGTCCACCCAAGCGCCTTTTGACTTTTCAAGTTTCTTCTTGATTAGGGTTTTGAGAATTTTGTTGACAGCTTCAACTTGTCCGTTTGCCTGAGGGTAAGCTACTGATGAGAAGCTTTTATGAATTCCATGTTCTTGGCACCAGTCGGCAAATTCTTCGCTGTCAAACTGGAGTCCGTTGTCGGATACGATCTTAAGTGGGACTCCATACCTGCACAGAATGTTTTTGATCAAGAAGTTGATAACTTTTGCTGAAGATATTTTATTTAAAGGTTCCGCTTCCACCCATTTGGTGAAATAATCGACTGCCACTATAGCATATTTGGCTCCGCCTCGGCCCGTTGGCAGTTCGCCAATTAAGTCAATTCCCCATACAGCAAAGGGCCAAGGGCTAGTCATTTGAGTAATTTCGTTTGTGGGCAGTCGAGGAATCTTGGCGAACTTCTGACATCTGTCGCATTTCTTAACGAAGTCTAGGGCATCTTTGTTTAGTGTGGGCCAGTAATATCCATATCGGAGTATCTTTCTTGCCAAAGTCTGTCCTCCAGTGTGATCTCCGCATCCTCCCTGATGGATGTTTGTTAATATCTCCTTGGCTTCCCTTCCGGCGATGCATTTTAATAAGGGGCTAGAGAAGCCACGCCGGTAGAGGATGCCTTCTTGTATTGTGTAGTGGGGAACTCTCCTCAAGATCTTCTTGGCTTCGTCACGCCTGTCGGGTAGTATGCCATCTTGCAAATATTTCCGGATAGGAGTCATCCAGGTTCCTTCTTCGATTGCAGTTATCAGATTCACTTGTTCGAAACTTGGGGCTAGCTGCCTTGAGATTGCTAGTGCTCCGGAAATGGTGCTGTTCTTCATACTAGCTTGCTTTGCAAGTTCATCTGCCTCTTGGTTTTCTTCTCGAGGAATGTGTTTGATTAGATAATGGTCCAATTGATCGAGCAGCAGTTTGGTTTTCTTTAGGTATGCTGTGAGTCGTTCTCCTCGAGTCTGGAATTCTCCTAGTACCTGGTTTACGATAAGCTGAGAATCGCTATGAATACATAAGGAATTGATTCCAATTTCTAGGGCCAGTTCCAATCCCGCTATTACTGCTTCATATTCAGCATCGTTGTTAGTGGCCGTGAACTCCAATCTTAATGCATAGTACAACTTTCTTCCCCTGGGGGTGATGATCACAATACCTGCCCCCGAGCCTTGTTCGTTCGATGCTCCGTCTACAAAGAGGTTCCACTTGATGTTTTTTGCTACTTCGGATTGTTCCTTGCCTTCGTTGATAGTGAATTCGGCAATGAAATCAGCCATGGCTTGTCCTTTGATAGCGGCGCGAGGATGGTAGGTGATATCATACTGACTTAGTTCGATGCACCATTTGAGGAGTCGCCCAGAAGTGTCAGGACGATGGAGCACTTGTCTTAGTGGTTGATCGGTTAGAACCCTGATGGAGTGAGACTGGAAGTAGTGGCGCAGTTTTCGTGACGCGATCAATAAACAATATGCTAATTTCTCAAGTTTAGGATATCTGGCCTCTGCCCCTGTAAATCTCTTACTTACAAAGTAAACCGGGCGTTGTGTGCGGTCTTCTTCTCTTACCAAGGCGGCGCTTAGAGCATGAGATGATACAGCGAGGTATAGGTATAACACTTCACCTTCATTTGGAGTTGAGAGTACTGGTGGTCTCTGAAGGTGTTCGATTAGGTTGAGGAAGGCTTTTAAGCATTCGTCGGTCCACTCGAACCTCCCTTTGTCTTTCTTGAGTGCTTCGAAGAAAGGGACACACTTGTCAGTTGCCTTGGAAATGAATCTGCTTAGGGCGGCCACCTTTCCGTTTAGGCTCTGCATTTCTTTTCGAGTGGAAGGTATCCTTATTTCTTTTAAAGCTCGGATTTGTTCAGGGTTTGCTTCGATTCCTCTGGCGTGGACGATGAATCCTAAGAATTTTCCCGATGATACTCCGAAGGAGCACTTTAGAGGATTCAGCTTCATTCCATATCGGCGAAGTACCCGAAACATATCGTCCAGATGGCTTACATGGTCGTTGGCTTTCCTGGACTTCACCAACATGTCATCCACATATACTTCCATAGTTCGTCCTATCAGTTCTGCGAACATTTTGTTGACGAGGCGTTGATAGGTAGCTCCAGCATTTTTGAGTCCAAAAGGCATGACTTTGTAACAATATAATCCGCGGTCGGTGATGAAGCTAGTGTGGTCCTGATCGGGAGCGTGCATGGGGATCTGGTTATATCCGGAGTATGCATCCATAAAAGATAGGAGTTCGTGCCCAGCTGTGCTGTCTACGAGTTGGTCAATTCGGGGAAGTGGGAAGCAGTCTTTCGGGCAAGCGTCATTCAGATTGGAGAAGTCAATACATGTTGGCCACTTTCCATTGGCCTTTTTTACTAGAACTGGGTTAGCGATCCATTCTGGGTAGATGGCTTCTCGTATGAAGCCATTAGCAAGTAGATTTTTTACTTCCTCATCGAGGGCTGCTGATCGCTCTGCCCCCATGCTCCTCTTTTTCTGCTTTACTGGTACCTTGGTGGGATCGATGTTCAACATGTGGCATGCTATGTCTGGGGAGATTCCTGTCATATCGGCATGGGTCCACGCAAATACATCTAAGTTGTGGCGGAGAAAGTCAATGAGTTGATCCTTCAATTCCGTTTTCAGCTGAAATCCGATTTTTAATAGTCTACTTGAATCATGCTTATCTACCGATACGAATTCCATAGCCTCTGCAGGCTCGGCGGTAGCCTCCTCCTCTTTATCCCTGGGGTCTAGTTCATTGAAGGGATCGCTTGTGTATCGAAGAGGAGGGGCTTTCTTTAGTTGCTATGCCTCCAAGCTTTTCATGCAGAGAGTGGTCTCTGCACCTTTTCCTTTATTCTTTCTGCGGTTATTGCGAAGTTCAGTTACGTAGCAGTCTCGGGCAGCATCTTGATCTCCTTCTACTTCTCCTACTCCGTTGTCTGTTGGAAATTTCATTTTCAGGCACCAGGGGGCTAATACAATCTGAAAGTCAGACAAGGATGGTCTTCCCAAGAAAGCGTTGTAAGCCGAGTGGTTTTCTATTAGTACGAACGTTTGTTTTCGCACGACGGAGCGGGGATGACTTCCTATTTCGACGAAGAGGTCAAGTTGCCCGAGGGGCATTTTTGCATCTCCAGTGAAACCGTGCAGTGGTTTGTCACAGGGGGATACATCCTTCATTGATAACTTCATTTTGTCGAAAGCATGTTTGAACAGGATATTTACGGAGCTTCCCGTGTCTATTAGAATCCGAAAAACTTTAGCTGGACCAAACCAGGCAGAGATGACCATGGGATCCATATGTGGGTACTGTCTTCCTTCCAAATCATGCCTACTGAATACAATGTCATTGTTTTCTTTTCGTTTCGGGTGGCGTTCCTCCGTAATGGAGTTAACATATCCTTCGGCATTTCTAAGCGACTTGCCGTACCTTTCCATCTCTGCCCAACTTCTGTCGGCGATGTGTGGTCCTCCTGAGATGGTAAGGACCACTATCTTCTCTTGACTAGAGCCACTGGTGTTGTGATTGTTGCGATTCCCTCCGCCTACTTCTGGGAGGGGTTGCTTTGAGTTCTCATTGGCAGGAGTTGGAGTCCTGTTCTGACCTCTCACATAACGTTCCAGTCTTCTTCTTCTAATGTGTTCTTCGATCAAGTCCCGAAGATGGTGGCATTCATTGGTGTCATGTCCGTGGGATTCGTGGAAGCGACAGAACTTTCCGGACTTGAGTGCGTTATCTGATTCTTTCTTGTGCGGGGGGCGCTTGTATCCGAGTTCGCCCTGAGTGGCTAGGTAGATGTTTTCGATTGTTTCATTCAAAGGAGTGTAGGAGTCAAATTTTGGCCCTGGTCGATATTGGCGCTTCTCAACCTTTCTGCCCCCAGCATTGTCTCTAGATTCATTTCTTCGAGCGTCCTTAGCTGCAGTGGGAACCTTGTCCTGAACTATCTTGCCTTGTTGCCCTGACTGCCTCTCCGTAGCAGCGTCTTCAAGTCTCATATACTTTCCAGCTTCATGGAAGAAATCAGGCAAGGTAGCTGGTTTTTCCTTAGTTAATCTTCTGGCAAACTTGGTGTCTGGATGTACACCACTACAGAGGGCCATTAGAGTGAGTTTTTCATCGGCATCTTGAACTGCTGCCGCTGCGGCGTTGAACCGTGTTAGATATTGTTGCAGCGTCTCTCCGGATTTCTGTTTGACATTGGATAGAGAATAAGCATCCTTGGGTTGTTCCACATGGATGCGGAACTGGCTAATAAACCTTTCTTTTAACATCTCCCATGAGCCGATGGATCCTTGGGGTAGATGGCAGAACCAGGAGGTAGCTAGATCTGATAGGAATAGCGGAAAGCATTTACATAATACTCCTTCTGTTGCTCCACTCATGAGCATATGCTGGGTGTATCTCTGCAGGTGTACGATGGGGTCGGAAGTTCCTTTGTAAGGTTCCATGGTTGGCATTTTCCATTCTCGGGGAGTGATGGCAGTTTCGATATTTCGGGTAAAGGGACTGGTGACCCTAGCGCCTATTCCCCGGTCCCTTTGCTCCCGTTGGACACATTCTCTGAATAATCGTGCCATTCGTTCGTCAGAACTTGGAGCGGACAAAAATGAGCTCAGTTCTTCCCTGCGGGATCTATCTCGTCCAGATGACCTGTAGGGATGGTACAGTCTATCACCTCTAGCATTATCCAGTGGTTGTCTTTGGCTGCTTGGATGCACGCTAGGACCAGCTACAGTTGCCCCCTGCCTTGATCTTCCCCTGTGGGGTTCTGTTTCGAGCACATCCATGGGGTCAACTTCGGGCTGGGTTCTAGCTCGGCTCCGTTCAGCGGGGTTTCTATGATTAGGTGGCATGACTGGCTCAGCTACATCCGACCCTCGCCTGGTGCCTCCCCCGCTGGGTTCGGTTCTAAGGGCTTCCTCGAGTCGGAATTCGGGCTGAGTCTGGGCGCGGCCTCTATCATTGTTGTTCCTGTTGATAGCTTCTTCGAAGAGGGAAGACCTTTGTTGCCTCCGAGATCCTCCGGATTGGGACTCACCCCATGATTCAGTGTTGTGGTTGGACTCTTCAGCATCCCTTAAGCGTGACATGAGTTGGTCCACCAAAGCTTCTTGTTGGGATGTGAAGCGGTTAGTTACTTCAGTCACAACCCTGTCCAGATCTGTCCTAGTGATTGGTTGTTCCGTTGCGGGACCAGTTGGATTTTCCTGATTTTCATCTGGCACTGCTGTTGAAGTGGGCTGATCTGTGATTGCTGGATCTGGAAGGCTGCTAGTTGCGATGTTCTTTCCTTTGTTAACATCCCTTCTCTGTTTGGAAGGCATGATTTCTAAGCAACGAGTGATGTTGTTAGGAAGAAGGTTGAGTGGGAGAAGATGAAGCTTGAGTTCTGAAGATGAAGTCTTGAGTTCAACTCTCAATGAAAGCACCAAAAATGTTTGCACAAAAAATGGACAAACACCTCCAAGTCGTATTATTTAGTTGATTATATGTGATTTTTAATGGTTTGGATGAGTTATGTAAATATGAAAAAAGTAGGGGCTGAAATGTAAAAGACACACAGATTTATAGTGGTTCGGCCAGAATGTGCCTACGTCCACTTTATATGTTATTATCTTCTTTCTTTCGGATTACAAGTACAATGCTTCGTATACGAGTATATGAAAATAGTTTGAAAGTTCCTTCCTTGCTTGAGCTCTCAAACTTGTCTGCCATTGTTGTACCCCTGCCCCTCTATTTATAGAGTGAGGTAGGGGGCAGGGGTCTTGGAGGTATATAGCTGCTGGTGGGCCCGGGCTGAAGCAATCTGGACTGGCAATCATCTGGTTCGGCGGAGGTCCATTCGGTGGTGAGGTATGGTTTGGCTCGGTGACGTTGGTCCGGCCGTGCATGATTCGGTATTGGTGGTCCGGTCGTGGAGCTGTGGTGGAGATCCATTCGGCATCGAGGTAGGTAGCTGGTTCGGCGATGGGCATGGTCCGATTATGGCCCTGGTTCGGCATGCATGATGGAGGCCGAATGGAACGTGGAGAAGGTTGGTCCGGTGGAGGTGAGGGCTGTGCTTCGCCGAATGAACCCAACCGAATGGGTCGATACCGAACGAGGTGAAGGTTGAATGGAGGAGCCGAATGAGTTGATGCCGAATGAGGTGATGGTTGAACGTTGGATGGACTTCTAGGTTAGTGTTGAGCTTCTTGGCTGTCGAACGAAGTGGAGGCTGCGAGCCCGGGTGAAATTGTGACTTCCTGGTCCCTAGATCTTCTGGGTGAGAATTCGCCCAACAGTACGACACTGTTTCGCAATTTCGGACGGATGTTGCACCTTGCACCGTGGATGTTGAACCCTGTAGATATCGATTATTCGGACGGCCATAACTTCTGGCTCGTTTAGGTTTACGGGAGCCATAACCTTTCAAAATGAAGGCCTCGATGAGTTCTACGACTTTGACAGCTTTTAGCCGTCAACGGATAGATTAATGCCCAAAAAGGACAACCCGAATCTCAATCGGGTCTCGTAAGTTTTTTACCCTTCGTTTTTTCGACACGTGGATTTTTACGGTAAAACGGGGTTACCGTGGCCCGTCTTCGACTTCCCATCGCTGGAGAGTGGTGCACCATGATAGTGTTCCGTTTCAAATCCATGCACGCATTTCTAAAAGTCGTACGACACTGTTTCGCCATTTCGGACGGATGTTGCACCTTGCACCGTGGATGTTGCACCCTGTAGATATCGATTATTCGGACGGCCATAACTTTTGGCTCGTTTAGAGTTACGGGACCCATAACCTGTCAAAACGAAGGCCTCGATGAGTTCTACGGCTTTGATAGGTTTCAGCCGTCAACGGATAGATTAATGCCCAAAAAGGACAACCCGAATCTCAATCGGGTCTCGTAAGTTTTTTACCCTTCGTTTTTTCGACACGTGGATTTTTACGGTAAAACAGGATTACCGTGGCTGGCCTTCGATTTACCATCGCTGGAGAGTGGTGCACCATGGTACTGTTCCGTTTCAAATCCATGCACGCATTTCTAAAAGTCGTACGGCACTGTTTCGCCATTTCGGACGGATGTTGCACCTTGCACCGTGGATGTTGCACCCTGTAGATATCGATTATTCGGTTGGCCATAACTTCTGGCTCGTTTAGAGTTACGGGAGCCATAACCTTTCAAAACGAAGGCATCGATGAGATCTACGGCTTTGACAGGTTTCAGCCGTCAACGGATAGACTAATACCCAAAAAGGACAACCCGAATCTCAATCGGGTCTCGTAAGTTTTTTACCCTTTGTTTTTTCGACACGTGGATTTTTACGGTAAAACGGGATTACCGTGGCCCGTCTCCGACTTCCCATCGCTGGAGAGTGGTGAACCATGGTAGTTTTCCGTTTCAAATCCATGCACGCATTTCTAAAAGTCGTACGGCACTGTTTCGCCATTTCGGACGGATGTTGCACCTTGCACCGTGGATGTTGCACCCTGTAGATATCGATTATTCGGATGGCCATAACTTCTGGCTCGTTTAGAGTTACGGGAGCCATAACCTGTCAAAACGAAGGCATCGATGAGATCTACGGCTTTGACAGGTTTCAGCCGTCAACGGATAGACTAATGACCAAAAAGGACAACCCGAATCTCAATCGGGTCTCGTAAGTTTTTTACCCTTCGTTTTTTCGACACGTGGATTTTTACGGTAAAACGGGATTACCGTGGCCCGTCTCCGACTTCCCATCGCTGGAGAGTGGTGAACCATGGTAGTGTTCCGTTTCAAATCCATGCACGCATTTCTAAAAGTCGTACGACACTGTTTCACCATTTCGGACGGATGTTGCACCTTGCACCGTGGATGTTGCACCCTGTAGATATCGATTATTCAGACGGCCATAACTTCTGGCTCGTTTAGAATTACGGGAGCCATAACCTATCAAAACGAAGGACTCGATGAGTTCTACGGCTTTGACAGCTTTCAGCCGTCAACGGATAGATTAATGCCCAAAAAGGACAACCCGAATCTCAATCAGGTCTCGTAAGTTTTTTATCCTTCGTTTTTTCGACACGTGTATTTTTACGGTAAAACGGGATTACCGTGGCCCGTCTTCGACTTCCCAGCGCTGGAGAGTGGTGCACCATGGTACTGTTCCATTTCAAATCCGGGAACGCATGTCTAAAAGTCGTATGGCACTGTTTCACCATTTCGGACGGATGTTGCACCTTGCACCGTGGATGTTGCACCCTGTAGATATCGATTATTCAAACAGCCATAACTTCTGGCTCGTATAGAGTTACGAGAGCCATAACCTGTCAAAACGAAGGCCTCGATGAGTTCTACGGCTTTGATAACTTTCAGCCATCAACGGATAGATTAATGCCCAAAAAGGACAACCCGAATCTCAATCGGGTCTCGCAAGTTTTTACCCTTCGTTTTTTCGACACGTGGATTTTCACGGTAAAACAGAATTACAGTGGCTGGCCTTCGATTTACCATCGCTAGAGAGTGGTGCACCATGGTACTATTCCGTTTCAAATCCATGCACGCATTTCTAAAAGTCGTACGACACTGTTTTGCCATTTCGGACGGATGTTGCACCTTGCACCGTGGATGTTGCACCCTGTAGATATCGATTATTCGGATGGCCATAACTTCTGGCTCGTTTAGAGTTACGGGAGCCATAACCTGTCAAAACGAAGGCATCATGAGTTCTACGGCTTTTATAGCTTTCAGCCGTCAACGGATAGATTAATGCCCAAAAAGAACAACCCGAATCTCAATCGGGTCTCGTAAGTTTTTACCCTTCGTTTTTTCGACACGTCGATTTTTACGGTAAAACGGGGTTACCGTGGCCCGTCTTCGACTTCCCATCGCTGGAGAGTGGTGCACCATGGTAGTGTTCCGTTTCAAATCCATGCACGCATTTCTAAAAGTCGTACGGCACTGTATCGCCATTTCGGACGGATGTTGCACCTTGCACCGTGGATGTTGCACCTTGTAGATATCGATTATTCGAACGGCCATAACTTCTGGCTCGTTTAGATTTATGGGAGCCTTAACCTGTTAAAATGAATGCCTCGATGAGTTCTATGGCTTTGATAGCTTTCAGCCATCAACGGATAGATTAATGCTCAAGAAGGACAACCCGAATCTCAATCGGGTCTCGTAAGTTTTTTACCCTTCGTTTTTTCGACACGTGGATTTTTACGGTAAAACGGGATTACCGTGGCCCGTCTTCGACTTCCCTTCTCTGGAGAGTGGTGCACCATGGTACTGTTTCGTTTCAAATCCATGCACGCATTTCTAAAAGTCGTACGGCACTGTTTCACCATTTTGGACGGATGTTGCACCTTGCACCGTGGATGTTGCACCCTGTAGATATCGATTATTCAATCGGCCATAACTTCTGGCTCGTTTAGAGTTACGGGAGCCATAACCTGTTATGAGTTCTACCGCTTTGATAGCTTTCAACCGTCAACGGATAAATTAATGCCCAAAAAGGACAACCCGAATCTCAATCGGGTCTCGTAAGTTTTTTACCCTTCGTTTTTTCGACACGTGGATTTTTACGGTAAAACAGGATTACGGTGGCTGGCCTTCGATTTACCATCGCTGGAGAGTGATGCACCATGGTACTGTTCCGTTTCAAATCCATGCACGCATTTCTAAAAGTCGTATGGCACTGTTTCTCCATTTCGGACGGATGTTGCACCTTGCAACGTGGATGTTGCACCCTGTAGATATCGATTATTCGAACGGCCATAACTTCTGGCTTGTTTAGAGTTACGGGAGCCATAACCTGTCAAAACGAAGGCCTCGATGAGTTCTACGGCTTTGACAGTTTTCAGCCGTCAACACATAGATTAATGCCCAAAAAGGACAACCCGAATCTCAATCGGGTCTCGTAAGTTTTTTACCCTTCGTTTTTTCGACACGTGGATTTTTACGGTAAAACAGGATTACCGTGGCCCGTCTTCGACTTCCCATCGCTGGAGAGTGGTGCACCATGGTACTGTTCCGTTTCAAATCCATGCACGCATTTCTAAAAGTAGTACGGCACTGTTTCACCATTTCGGACGGATGCTGCACCTTGCACCGTGGATGTTGCACCCTGTAGATATCGATTATTCAAACGGCCATAACTTCTGGCTCGTTTAGAGTTACGAGAGCCATAACCTGTCAAAACTAAGTCCTCGATGAGTTATACGGCTTTGACATCTTTTAGCCGTCCACGGATAGATTAATGCCCAAAAAGGACAACCCGAATCTCAATCGGGTCTCCTAAGTTTTTAACCCTTCGTTTTTTCGACACGTGGATTTTTACGGTAAAACAGAATTACGGTGGCTGGTCTTCGATTTACTATCCTTGGAGAGTGGTGCACCATGGTACTGTTCCGTTTTAAATCCATGCACGCATTTCTAAAAGTCGTATGGCACTGTTTCGCCATTTCGGGCGGATGTTGCGCCTTGCACCGTGGATGTTGCACCCTGTAGATATCGATTATTCGGACGGCCATAACTTCTGACTCATTTAGAGTTACGGGAGCCATATCCTTTCAAAATGAAGGCCTCGATGAGTTCTACGGCTTTGACAGCTTTCAGCCATCAACGGATAGATTAATGCCGAAAAAGGACAACCCGAATCTCAATCGGGTCTCGTAACTTTTTTACCCCTCATTTTTTCGAAACGTGGATTTTTACGGTAAAATGGGATTACCGTGGCCCGTCTTCGACTTCCGATCACTGGATAGTGGTGCACCATGGTAGTGTTCCGTTTCAAATCCATACACACATTTCTAAAAGTCGTACGGCACTGTTTCGCCATTTCGGACGGATGTTGCACCTTGCACCGTGGATGTTGCACCCTATAGATATCGATTATTCAAACGGCCATAACTTCTGGCTCGTTTAGAGTAACGGGAGCCATAACCTATAAAAACGAAGGCCTCGATGAGTTCTACGGCTTTAAGAGCTTTCAGCCGTCAACGGATAGATCAATGCCCAAAAAGGACAACCCGAATCTCAATCGGGTCTCGTAAGTTTTTCGACACGTGGATTTTTACGGTAAAACGGGATAACGGTGGCTGGTCTTCGATTTACCATCGCTGGAGAGTGGGGAACCATGGTACTGTTCCGTTTCAAATCCATGCACGCATTTCTAAAAGTCGTACGACTCTGTTTCGCAATTTCGGACGGATGTTGCACCTTGCACCGTGGATGTTGAACCCTATAGATATCGATTATTCGGACGGCCATAACTTCTGGCTCGTTTAGGTTTACGGGAGCCATAACCTTTCAAAATGAAGGCCTCGATGAGTTCTACGACTTTGACAGCTTTTAGCCGTCAACGGATAGATTAATGCCCAAAAAGGACAACCCGAATCTCAATCGGGTCTCGTAAGTTTTTTACCCTTCGTTTTTTCGACACGTGGATTTTTACGGTAAAACGGGGTTACCGTGGCCCGTCTTCGACTTCCCATCGCTGGAGAGTGGTGCACCATGATAGTGTTCCGTTTCAAATCCATGCACGCATTTCTAAAAGTCGTACGACACTGTTTCGCCATTTCGGACGGATGTTGCACCTTGCACCGTGGATGTTGCACCCTGTAGATATCGATTATTCGGACGGCCATAACTTTTGGCTCGTTTAGAGTTACGGGTCCCATAACCTGTCAAAACGAAGGCCTCGATGAGTTCTACGGCTTTGACAGGTTTCAGCCATCAACGTACAGATTAATGCCCAAAAAGGACAACCCGAATCTCAATCGGGTCTCGTAAGTTTTTAACCCTTCGTTTTTTCCACACGTTGATTTTTACGGTAAAACAGGATTACGATGGCTGGTCTTCGATTTACCATCGCTGGAGAGTGGTGCACCATATACTGTTCCGTTCCAAATCCATCCACGCATTTCTAAAAGTCGTACGGCACTGTTTCGCCATTTCGGACGGATGTTGCACCTCGCACCGTGGATGTTGCACCCTGTAGATATCGATTATTCGGACGGCCATAACTTCTGGGTCGTTTAGATTTACGGGATCCATAACCTGTCAAAACGAAGGCCTCGATGAGTTCTACGGCTTTGACGGCTTTCAGCCGTCAACGGATAGATTAATGCCCAAAAAGGATTACCCGAATCTGAATCGGGTCTCGTAAGTTTTTTACCCTTCGTTTTTCGACACGTGGATTTTTACGGTAAAACAGGATTACCGGGGCTGGCCTTCAATTTACCATCGCTGGAGAGTGCTGCACCATGGTACTGTTCCGTTTCAAATCCATGCACGCATTTGTAAAAGTTGTACGGCACTGTTTCGCCATTTCGGACGGATGTTGCACCTTGCACCGTGGATGTTACACCCTGTAGATATCGATTATTCGGACGGCCATAACTTCTCGCTCGTTTAGACTTACGGGAGCCATAACCTATCAAAACGAAGGCCTCGATGAGTTCTATGGCTTTGACAGCTTTCAGCCGTCAATAGATAGATTAATGCCCAAAAAGGACAACCCGAATCTCAATCGGGTCTCGTAAGTTTTTTACCCTTCGTTTTTTCGACACGTGGATTTTCACGGTAAAACGGGATTACGGTGGCTGGTCTTCGATTTACATCGCTGGAGAGTGGTGCACCATGTACTGTTCCGTTTCAAATCCATGCACGCATTTCTAAAAGTCGTACGATACTGTTTCGCCATTTCGGACGGATGTTGCACCTTGCACCGTGGATGTTGCACCCTGTAGATATCGATTATTCGGACGGCCATAACTTCTGGCTCGTTTAGAGTTACAGGAGCCATAACCTGTCAAAACGAAGGCCTCGATGAGTTCTACGGCTTTGACAGCTTTCAGCCGTCAACGGATAGATTAAAGCCCAAAAAGGACAACCCGAATCTCAATCGGGTCTCGTAAGTTTTTTACCCTTTGTTTTTTCGACACGTGGATTTTTACGGTAAAACGGGATTACCGTGGCCCGTCTTCGACTTCCCATCGCTGGAGAGTGGTGCACCATGGTAGTGTTCTGTTTCAAATCCATGCACGCATTTCTAAAAGTCGTACGGCACTGTTTCACCATTTCGGACGGATGTTGCACCTTGCACCGTGGATGTTGCACCCTGTAGATATCGATTATTCAAACGGCCCTAAATTCTGGCTCGTTTAGAGTTACGGGAGGCATAACCTGTCAAAACGAAGGCCTCGATGAGTTCTACGGCTTTGATAGCTTTCAGCTGTCAACGGATAGATTAATGCCCAAATAGGACTACCCGAATCTCAATCGGGTCTCGTAAGTTTTCAACCCTTCGTTTTTTCGACACGTGGATTTTTACGGTAAAACAGGATTACGGTGGCTGGTCTTCGATTTACCACCCCTGGAGAGTGGTGCACCATGGCACTGTTCCGTTTCAAATCCATGCACGCATTTCTAAAAGTCGTACGGCAATGTTTCGCCATTTCGGACGGATGTTGCACCTTGCACCATGGATGTTGCACCCTGTAGATATCGATTATTCGGACGGCCATAACTTCTGGCTCGTTTAGAGTTACGGGATCCACAACCGTTCAAAACGAAGGTCTCGATGAGTTTTACGGCTTTGACAGCTTTCAGCCATCAACGGATAGACTAATGGCCAAAAAGGACAACCCGAATCTCAGTCGGGTCTCGTAAGTTTTTTACCCCTCATTTTTTCGACACGTGGATTTTTACGGTAAAACGGGATTACCGTGGCCCGTCTTCGACTTCCCATCGCTGGAGAGTGGTGCACCATGGTATTGTTCTGTTTCAAATCCATCCACGCATTTCTAAAAGTCGTACGGCACTGTTTCGCCATTTCGGAAGGATGTTGCACCTTGCACCGTGGATGTTGCACCCAGTAGATATCGATTATCCGGACGGCCAAAACTTCTGGCTCGTTTAGAGTTACGGGAGCCATAACCGTCAAAACGAATGCCTCGATGAGTTCTACAGCTTTGACAGCTTTCAACCGTCAACGGATAGATTAATGCCCAAAAAGGACAACCCGAATCTCAATCGGGTCTCCTAAGTTTTTTACCCTTCGTTTTTTCGACACGTGGATTTTTACGGTAAAACAGGATTACCGTGGCTGGCCTTCGATTTACCATCGCTGGAGAGTGGTGCACCATGGTACGGTTCCGTTTCAAATCCATGCACGCATTTCTAAAAGTCGTACGGTACTGTTTCGCCATTTCGGACGGATGTTGCACCTTGCACTGTGGATGTTGCACCATGTAGATATCGATTATTCGAACGGCCATAACTTCTGGCTCGTTTAGAGTTACGGGAGACATAACCTGTCAAAACGAAGGCCTCGATGCGGCTTTGACAGCTTTCAGCCGTCAACGGATAGATTAATGCCCAAAAAGGACAACCCGAATCTCAATCGGGTCTCGTAAGTTTTTTACCCTTCGTTTTTTCGACACGTGGATTTTTACGGTAAATCGGGATTTCCGTGGCCCGTCTTCGACTTCCTATCGCTGGAGAGTGGTGCACCATGGTATTGTTCCGTTTCAAATCCATGCACGCATTTCTAAAAGTCGTACGGCACTGTTTCACCATTTCGGACGGATGTTGCACCTTGCACCGTGGATGTTGCACCCTGTAGATATCGATTATACGGACGACAATAACTTCTGGCTCGTTTAGAGTTACGGGAGCCACAACCTGTCAAAAAGAAGGCCTCGATGAGTTCTACGTCTTTGACAGCTTTCAGCCGTCAACGGATAGATTAATGCCCAAAAAGGACAACCCGATTCTCAATCGGGTCTCGTAAGTTTTTTACGCTTCGTTTTTTCGACACGTGGATTTTTACGGTAAAACAGGATTACCGTGGCCCGTCTTCGACTTCCCATCGCTGGAGAGTGGTGCACCATGGTACTGTTTCGTTTCAAATCCATGCACGCATTTCTAAAAGTCGTACGGCACTGTTTCGCCATTTCGGACGGATGTTGCACTTGCACCGTGGATGTTGCACCCTGTAGATATCGATTATTCGGACGGCCATAACTTCTGGCTCGTTTAGAGTTACGGGAGCCATAACCTGTCAAAATAAAGGCATTGATGAGTCCTATGGCTTTGACAGCTTTTAGCCGTCAACGTATAGATTAATGCCCAAAAAGGACAACCCGAATCTCAATCGGGTCTCGTAAGTTTTTTACCCTTCGTTTTTCGACACGTGGATTTTTTGGATAAAACGGGATTACCGTGGCCCGTCTTCGACTTCCCATCGCTGGAGAGTAGTGCACCATGGTACTGTTCCGTTTCAAATCCATGCACATATTTCTAAAAGTCGTACGGCACAGTTTCGCCATTTCGAACGGATGTTGCACCTTGCACCGTGGATGTTGCACCCTGTAGATATCGATTATTCGGACGGCCATAACTTCTGGCTCGTTTAGAGTTACGGGAGCCATAACCTATCAAAACGAAGGCCTCGATGCGGCTTTGACAGCTTTCAGCCGTCAACGGATAAATTAATGCCCAAAAAGGACAACCTGAAGCTCAATCGGGTCTCGTAATATTTTTACCCTTCGTTTTTTCGACACGTGGATTTTTACGGTAAAATGGGATTACCGTGGCTCGTCTTCGACTTCCCACTGCTGGAGAGTGGTGCACCATGGTAGTGTTCCGTTTCAAATCCATGCACGCATTTCTAAAAGTCGTACGGCACTGTTTCGCCATTTCGGACGGATGTTGCACCCTGTAGATATCGATTATTCGGACGACCATAACTTCTGGCTCGTTTAGAGTTTCAGGAGCCATAACCTGTCAAAACGAAGGCCTCGATGAGTTCTACGGCTTTGACAGCTTTCAGCCGTCAATGGATAGATTAATGCCCAAAAAGGACAACCTGAATCTCAATCGGGTCTCGTAAGTTTTTTACCCTTCGTTTTTTCGACACGTGGGTTTTTACAGTAAAATGGGATTACCATGGCCTGTCTTCGACTTCCCATCGCTGGAGAGTGGTGCACCATGGTACTATTCCGTTTCAAATCCATGCACGCATTTCTAAAAGACGTACGGCACTGTTTCGCCATTTCGGACGGATGTTGCACCTTGCAACGTGGATGTTGCACCCTGTAGATATCGATTATTCGGACGGCCATAACTTCTGGTTCGTTTAGAGTTACGGGAGCCATAACCTGTCGAAATAAAGGCCTCGATGAGTTCTACGGCTTTGATAGCTTTCAGCCGTCAACGGATAGATTAATGCCCAAAAAGGACAACCCGAATCTCAATCGGGTCTCGTAAGTTTTTTACCCTTCGTTTTTTCGACACGTGGATTTTTACGGTAAAACGGGATTACCGTGGCCCGTCTTCGACTTTCCATCGCTAGAGAGTGGTGCACCATGATAGTGTTCCGTTTCAAATCCATGCACGCATTTCTAAAAGTCGTACGGCACTGTTTCACCATTTCGGACGGATGTTGCACCTTGCACCATGGATGTTGCACCCTGTAGATATCGATTATTTAAACGGCCATAACTTCTGGCTCGTTTAGAGTTACGGGAGCCATAACCTGTCAAAACGAAGGCCTCGATGAGTTCTATGGCTTTGACTGCTTTCAGCCGTCAACGGATAGATTAATGCCCAAAAAGAACAACCCGAATCTCAATCGGGTCTCGTAAGTTTTTAACCCTTCGTTTTTTCGACACGTGGATTTTTACGGTAAAACGGGATTACGGTGGCTGGTCTTCGATTTACCATCGCTGAAGTGTGGTGCACCATGGTACTGTTCCGTTTCAAATCCATGCACGCATTTCTAAAAGTCGCACGACACTGTTTCGCCATTTAGGACGGATGTTGCACCTTGCACCGTGGATGTTGCACCCTGTAGATATCGATTATTCGGACGGCCATAACTTCTGGCTCGTTTAGAGTTACGGGAGCCATAACCGGTCAAAATGAAGGCCTCGATGAGTTGTATGGATTTGACAGCTTTCATCCGTTAACGGATAGATTAATGCCCAAAAAGGACAACCCGAATCTCAATCGAGTCTCGTAAGTTTTTTACCCTTTGCTTTTTCGACACGTGGATTTTTATGGTAAAACAGGATTACCGTGGCCCGTCTTCGACTTCCCGTCGCTGGAGAGTGGTGCACCATGGTACTGTTCCGTTTCAAATCCATGCACGCATTTGTAAATGTCGTACAGCACTGTTTCGCCATTTCAGATGAATGTTTCACCTTGCACCGTGGATGTTGCACACTGTAGATATCGATTATTCGGACGGCCATAACTTCTGGCTCGTTTAGAGTTACGGGAGACATAACCTGTCAAAATGAAGGCCTCGATGAGTTCTATGGCTTTGACAGCTTTCAGCCGTCAACGGATAGATTAATGCGCAAAAAGGACAACCCGCATCTCGATCGGGTCTCGTAAGTTTTTTACCCTTCGTTTTTTCGACACGTGGATTTTTACGGAAAACGGGATTACCGTGGCCCGTCTTCGACTTCCAATCGCTGGAAAGTGGTGCACCATGGTGCTGTTCCATTTCAAATCCATGCACACATTTCTAAAAGTCGTACGACACTGTTTCGCCATTTCGGACGGATGTTGCACCTTGCACCGTGTAGATATCGATTATTCGGACGGCCATAACTTCTGGCTCGTTTAGAGTTACGGGAGCCATAACCGGTCAAAACGAAGACCTCGGTGATTTCTACAGCTTTGATTGCTTTCAGCCATCAACGGATAAATTAATGCCCAAAAAGAACAACCCGAATCTCAATCGGGTCTCGTAAGTTTTTAACCCTTCGTTTTTTCGACACGTGGATTTTTACGGTAAAACGGGGTTACCGTGGCCCGTCTTCGACTTACCATCGCTGGAGAGTGGTGCACCATGGTACTATTCCGTTTCAAATCCATGCGCGCATTTCTAAAAGTCGTACGACACTGTTTCGCCATTTCGGACGGATGTTGCACCTTGCACCGCGGATGTTGCACCCTGTAGATATCGATTATTCGGACGGCCATAACTTCTGGCTCGTTTAGAGTTACGGGAGCCATAACCTGTCAAAACGATGGCCTCGATGAGTTCTACGGCTTTGACAGATTTCAGCCGTCAACGGATAGATTAATGCCCAAAAAGGACAACCCGAATCTCAGTCGGGTCTCGTAAGTTTTTTACCCCTCATTTTTTCGACACGTGGATTTTTACGGTAAAACGGGATTACCGTGGCCCGTCTTCGACTTCCCATCGCTGGAGAGTGGTGCACCATGGTATTGTTCCGTTTCAAATCCATCCACGCATTTCTAAAAGTCGTACGGCACTGTTTCGCCATTTCGAAAGGATGTTGCACCTTGCACCGTGGATGTTGCACCCAGTAGATATCGATTATCCGGACGGCCAAAACTTCTGGCTCGTTTAGACTTACGGGAGCCATAACCGTCAAAACGAATGCCTCGATGAGTTCTACAGCTTTGACAGCTTTCAACCGTCAACGGATAGATTAATGCCCAAAAAGGACAACCCGAATCTCAATCGGGTCTCCTAAGTTTTTTACCCTTCGTTTTTTCGACACGTGGATTTTTACGGTAAAACAGGATTACCGTGGCTGGCCTTCGATTTACCATCGCTGGAGAGTGGTGCACCATGGTACGGTTCCGTTTCAAATCCATGCACGCATTTCTAAAAGTCGTACGGTACTGTTTCGCCATTTCGGACGGATGTTGCACCTTGCACTGTGGATGTTGCACCCTGTAGATATCGATTATTCGAACGGCCATAACTTCTGGCTCGTTTAGAGTTACGGGAGACATAACCTGTCAAAACGAAGGCCTCGATGCGGCTATGACAGCTTTCAGCCGTCAACGGATAGATTAATGCCCAAAAAGGACAACCCGAATCTCAATCGGGTCTCGTAAGTTTTTTACCCTTCGTTTTTTCGACACGTGGATTTTTACGGTAAATCGGGATTTCCGTGGCCCGTCTTCGACTTCCTATTGCTGGAGAGTGGTGCACCACGGTATTGTTCCGTTTCAAATCCATGCACGCATTTCTAAAAGTCGTATGGCACTGTTTCACCATTTCGGACGGATGTTGCACCATGCACCATGGATGTTGCACCCTGTAGATATCGATTATACGGACGACAATAACTTCTGGCTCGTTTAGAGTTACGGGAGCCACAACCTGTCAAAAAGAAGGCCTCGATGAGTTCTACGTCTTTGACAGCTTTCAACCATCAACGGATAGATTAATGCCCAAAAAGGACAAACCGATTCTCAAATCGGGTCTCGTAAGTTTTTTACTCTTTGTTTTTTCGACACGTGGATTTTTACGGTAAAACAAGATTACCGTGGCCCGTCTTCGACTTTCCATCGCTGGAGAGTGGTGCACCATGGTACTGTTCCGTTTCAAATCCATGCACGCATTTCTAAAAGTCGTACGGCACTGTTTCGCCATTTCGGACGGATGTTGCGCTTGCACCGTGGATGTTGCACCCTGTAGATATCGATTATTCAGACGGCCATAACTTCTGGCTCGTTTAGAGTTACGGGAGCCATAACCTGTCAAAATAAAGGCATCGATGAGTCCTATGGCTTTGACAGCTTTTAGCCGTCAACGTATAGATTAATGCCCAAAAAGGACAACCCGAATCTCAATCGGGTCTCGTAAGTTTTTTACCCTTCGTTTTTCGACACGTGGATTTTTTGGGTAAAACGGGATTACCGTGGCCCGTCTTCGACTTCCCATCGCTGGAGAGTAGTGCACCATGGTACTGTTCCGTTTCAAATCCATGCACATATTTCTAAAAGTCGTACGGCACAGTTTCGCCATTTCGAACGGATGTTGCACCTTGCACTGTGGATGTTGCACCCTGTAGATATCGATTTTTCGGACGGCCATAACTTCTGGCTCGTTTAGAGTTACGGGAGCCATAACCTATCAAAACGAAGGCCTCGATGCGGCTTTGACAGCTTTCAGCCGTCAACGGATAAATTAATGCCCAAAAAGGACAACCCGAAGCTCAATCGGGTCTCGTAATATTTTTACCCTTCGTTTTTTCGACACGTGGATTTTTACGGTAAAATGGGATTACCGTGGCTCGTCTTCGACTTCCCACCGCTGGAGAGTGGTGCACCATGGTAGTGTTCCGTTTCAAATCCATGCACGCATTTCTAAAAGTCGTACGGCACTGTTTCGCCATTTCGGACGGATGTTGCACCCTGTAGATATCGATTATTCGGACGACCATAACTTCTGGCTCGTTTAGAGTTTCAGGAGCCATAACCTGTCAAAACGAAGGCCTCGATGAGTTCTTCGGCTTTGACAGCTTTCAGCCGTCAATGGATAGATTAATGCCCAAAAAGGACAACCTGAATCTCAATCGGGTCTCGTAAGTTTTTTACCCTTCGTTTTTTCGACACGTGGATTTTTACAGTAAAACGGGATTACCATGGCCTGTCTTCGACTTCCCATCGCTGGAGAGTGGTGCACCATGGTACTATTCCGTTTCAAATCCATGCACGCATTTCTAAAAGACGTACGGCACTGTTTCGCCATTTCGGACGGATGTTGCACCTTGCACCGTGGATGTTGCACCCTGTAGATATCGATTATTCGGACGGCCATAACTTCTGGCTCGTTTAGAGTTACGGGAGCCATAACCTGTCAAAACGAAGGCCTCGATGAGTTCTACGCCTTTGATAGCTTTCAGCCGTCAACGGATAAATTAATGCCCAAAAAGGACAACCTGAATCTCAATCCCTTCTCGTAAGTTTTTTACCCTTCGTTTTTTCGACACGTGGATTTTTACGGTAAAACAGGATTTCAGTGGTTGGCCTTCGATTTACCATCGTTGGAGAGTAGTGCACCATGGTACTGTTCCGTTTCAAATCCACGCACGCATTTGTAAAAGTCGTACGGCACTGTTTCACCATATCGGACGGATGTTGCACCTTGCACCGTGGATGTTGCACAATGTAGATATCGACTATTCGGACGGCCATAACTTCTGGCTCGTTTAGAGTTACGGGAGCCATAACCTGTCAAAACAAAGGCCTCGATGAGTTCTACGGCTTTGACAGCTTTCAGCCGTCAACGGATAGATTAATGCCCAAAAAGGACAACCCGAATCTCAATCGGGTCTCGTAAGTTTTTTACCCTTCGTTTTTTCGACACGTGGATTTTTACGGTAAAACAGGATTACCGTGGCTGGCCTTCGATTTACCATCGTTGGAGAGTGGTGCACCATGGTACTGTTCCATTTCAAATCCACGCACGCATTTGTAAAAGTCGTACAACACTGTTTTGCCATTTCGGACGGATGTTGCACCTTGCACCGTGGATGTTGCACAATGTAGATATCGATTATTCGGACGGCCATAACTTCTGGCTCGTTTAGAGTTACGCGAGCCATAACCTGTCAAAACAAAGGCCTCGATGAGTTCTACGGCTTTGACAGTTTTCACCCGTCAACGGATAGATCAATGCCCAAAAAGGACAACCCGAATCTCAATCGGGTCTCGTAAGTTTTTTACCCTTCGTTTTTTTTGACACGTGGATTTTTACTGTAAAACAGGATTACCGTGGCCCGTCTTTGACTTCCCATCGCTGGAGAGTGGTGCACCACGGTAGTGTTCCGTTTCAAATCCATGCACGCATTTCTAAAAGTCGTACGGCACTGATTCGCCATTTCGGACGGATGTTGCACCTTGCACCGTGGATGTTGCACCCTGTATATATCGATTATTCGGACGGCCATAACTTCTGGCTCGTTTAGAGTTACGGAAGCCACAACCTATCAAAACGAAGACCTCGATGAGTTCTACGGCTTTGACGGCTTTCAGCCGTCAACGGATAGATTAATGCCCAAAAAAGACAACCCGAATCTCAATCGGGTCTCGTAAGTTTTTTACCCTTCGTTTTTTCGACACGTGGATTTTTACGGTACAACGAGATTACCGTGGCCCGTCTTCAACTTCCCATCGCTGGAGAGTGGTGCACCATGGTAATGTTCCGTTTCGAATCCATGCACGCATTTCTAAAAGTCGTATGGCACTGTTTCGCCATTTCGGACGGATGTTGCACCTTGCACCGTGGATTTGCATCCTGTAGATATCGATTATTCGGACGGCCATAACCTCTGGCTCGTTTAGAGTTACGGGAGCCATAACCTGTCAAAACGAAGGCCTCATTGAATTATACGGCTTTGACAGCTTTCAGTCGTCAACGGATAGATTAATGCCCAAAAAGGACAACCTGAATCTCAATCGGGTCTCGTAAGTTTTTTACCCTTCGTTTTTTCGACACGTGGATTTTTACGGTAAAACGGGATTACCGTTGCCCGTCTTCGACTTCCCATCGCTGGAGAGTGGTGCACCACGGTAGTGTTCCGTTTCAAATCCATGCACGCATTTCTAAAAGTCGTACGGCACTGTTTCGCCATTTCGGACGGATGTTGCACCATGCACCGTGGATGTTGCACATTGTAGATATCGATTATTCGGACGGCCATAACTTCTGGCTCGTTTAGAGTTGCGGGAGCCATAACCTGTCAAAACGAAGGCCTCGTTGATTTCTACGGCTTTGACATGTTTCAGCCGTCAACGGATATATTAATGCCCAAAAAGGACAACCCGAATCTCGATCGGGTCTCGAAAGTTTTTTACCCTCCGTTTTTTCGACACGTGGATTTTTACGGTAAAACGGGATTACCGTGGCCCGTCTTCGACTTCCCATCGCTGGAGAGTGGTTCACCATGGTATTTTTCCGTTTCAAATCCATGCACGCATTTCTAAAAGTCGTACGGCACTGTTTCGCCATTTCGGACGGATGTTGCACCTTGCACCGTGGATGTTGCACCCTGTAGATATCGATTATTCGGACGGCCATAACTTCTGGCTCATTTAGAGTTACGGGAGCCATAACCTGTCAAAACGAAGGCCTCGATGAGTTCTACGACATTGACAGCTTTCAGCCGTCAACGGATAAATTAATGCCCAAAAATGACAACCCGAATCTCAATCGGGTCTCGTAAGTTTTTTACCCTTCTTTTTTTCGACACGTGGATTTTTACGGTAAAACAGGATTACAGTGGCTGGCCTTCGATTTACCATCGTTGGAGAGTGGTGCACCATGGTACTGTTCCGTTTTGAAATCCACGCACGCATTTCTAAAAGTCGTACGGCACTGTTTCGCCATTTCGGACGGATGTTGCACCTTGCACCATGGATGTTGCACCCTGTAGATATCGATTATTCGGACGGCCATAACTTCTGGCTCCTTTAGAGTTACGGGAGCCATAACCTGTCAAAACGAAGGCCTCGATGAGTTCTACGGCATTTACAGCTTTCAGCCGTCAACGGATTGATTAATGGCCAAAAAGGACAACCCGAATCTCAATCGGGTCTCGTAAGTTTTTTACCCTTCGTTTTTTCGACACGTGGATTTTTACGGTAAAACGGGATTACCGTGGCCCGTCTTCGACTTCCCGTCGCTGAAGAGTGATGCACCATGGTACTATTCCGTTTCAAATCCATGCACGCATTTCTAAAAGTCGTACGACACTGTTTCTCCGTTTCGGGCGGATGTTGCACCTTGCACCGGGGATGTTGCACCCTGTAGATATCGATTATTCGGACGGCCATAACTTCTGGCTCGTTTAGAGTTACGGGAGCCACAACCTATCAAAACGAAGACCTCGATGAGTTCTACGGCTTTGACAGCTTTCAGCCGTCAAGGGATAGATTAATGCCCAAAAAAGACAACCCGAATCTCAATCGGGTCTTGTAAGTTTTTTACCCTTCGTTTTTTCGACACGTGGATTTTTACGGTAAAACGAGATTACCGTGGCCCGTCTTCGACTTCCCATCGCTGGAGAGTGGTGCACCATGGTAGTGTTCCGTTTCAAATCCATGCACGCATTTCTAAAAGTCGTACGGCACTGTTTCGCCATTTCGGACGGATGTTGCACCTTGCACCGTGGATGTTGCATCCTGTAGATATCGATTATTCGGACGGCCATAAATTCTGGCTCGTTTAGAGTTACGGGAGCCATAACCGGTCAAAATGAAGGCCTCATTGAATTATACGGCTTTGACAGCTTTCAGCCGTCAACGGATAGATTAATGCCCAAAAAGGACAACCCGAATCTCAATCGGGTCTCGTAAGTTTTTTACCCTTCGTTTTTTCGACACGTGGATTTTTACGGTAAAACGGGATTACCGTGGCCTGACTTCGACTTCCCATCGCTGGAGAGTGGTACACCACGGTAGTGTTCCGTTTCAAATCCATGCACGCATTTCTAAAAGTCGTACGGCACTGTTTCGCCATTTCTGACGGATGTTGCACCTTGCAACGTGGATGTTGCACACTGTAGATATCGATTATTCGGACGGCCATAACTTCTGGCTCGTTTAGAGTTACGGGAGCCATAACCTGTCAAAACGAAGGCCTCGTTGATTTCTACGGCTTTGACATGTTTCAGCCGTCAACGGATATATTAATGCGCAAAAAGGACAACCCGAATCTCGATCGGGTCTCGTAAGTTTTTTACCCTCCGTTTTTTCGACACGTGGATTTTTACGGTAAAACGGGATTACCGTGGCCCGTCTTCGACTTCCCATCGCTGGAGAGTGGTTCACCATGGTATTGTTCCGTTTCAAATCCATGCACGCATTTCTAAAAGTCGTACGGCACTGTTTCGCCATTTCGGACGGATGTTGCACCTTGCACCGTGGATGTTGCACCCTGTAGATATCGATTATTCGGACGGCCATAACTTCTGGCTCGTTTAGAGTTACGGGAGCCATAACCTGTCAAAACGAAGCCCTCGATGAGTTCTACGGCTTTGACAGCTTTCAGCCGTCAACGGATAAATTAATGCCCAAAAAGGACAACCCGAATCTCAATCGGGTCTCGTAAGTTTTTTACCCTTCGTTTTTTCGACACGTGGATTTTTACGGTAAAACAGGATTACAGTGGCTGGCCTTCGATTTACCATCGTTGGAGAGTGGTACACCATGGTACTGTTCTGTTTTGAAATCCACGCACGCATTTCTAAAAGTCGTACGACACTGTTTCTCCATTTCGGACGGATGTTGCACCTTGCACCGTGGATGTTGCACACTGTAGATATCGATTATTCGGACGGCCATAACTTCTGGCTCGTTTAGAGTTACGGGAGCCATAACCTGTCAAAACAAAGGCCTCGACAAGTTCTACGGTTTTGATAGCTTTCAGCCGTCAACGGATAGATTAATGCACAAAAAGGACAACCCGAATCTCAATCGGGTCTCGTAAGTTTTTTACCCTTCGTTTTTTCGACACGTGGATTTTTACGGTAAAACTGGATTACTGTGGCCCGTCTTCAACTTCCCATCGCTGGAGAGTGGTGCCCCACGGTAGTGTTCCGTTTCAAATCCATGCACACATTTCTAAAAGTCGTACGACACTGTTTCGCCATTTCGGACGGATGTTGCACCTTGCACCTTGGATGTTGCACCCTGTAGATATCGATTATTCGGACGGCCATAACTTCTGGCTCGTTTAGAGTTACGGGAGCGATAACCTGTCAAAACGAAGGCCTCGATGAGTTCTACGGCTTTGACAGCTTTCAGCCATCAACGGATAGATTAATGCCCAAAAAGGACACCCCGAATCTCAATCGGGTCTCGTAAGTTTTTTATCTTTCGTTTTTTCGACACGTGGATTTTTACGGTAAAACGAGATTACCGTGGCCCGTCTTCGACTTCCCATCGCTGGAGAGTGGTGCACCATGGTAGTGTTCCGTTTCAAATCCATGCACGCATTTCTAAAAGTCGTACGGCACTGTTTCGCCATTTCGGACGGATGTTGCACCTTACAACATGGATGTTGCACCCTGTAGATATCGATTATTCGGACGGCCATAACTTCTGGCTCGTTTAGAGTTACGGGAGCCATAACCTGTCAAAACGAAGGCCTCATTGAGTTCTACGGCTTTGACCGCTTTCAGCCGTCAACGGATAGATTAATGCCCAAAAAGGACAACACGAATCTCAATCTGGTCTCGTAAGTTTTTTACCCTTCGTTTTTTCGACACGTGGATTTTTACGGTAAAACGGGATTATCTTGGCCCGCCTTCGACTTCCCATCGCTGGAGAGTGGCGCACCACGGTAGTGTTCCGTTTCATATCCATGCATGCATTTCTAAAAGTCGTACGGCACTGTTTCGCCATTTCGGATGGATGTTGCACCTTGCACCGTGGTTGTTGCACCCTCTAGGTATCGATTATTCGGACGGCCATAACTTCTGGATCGATTAGAGTTACGCGAGCCATAACCTGTCAAAACGAAGGCCTCGTTGAGTTCTACGGCTTTGATAGCTTTCAGCCGTCAACGGATAGATTAATGCCCAAAAAGGACAACCCGAATCTCGATCGGGTCTCGTAAGTTTTTTACCCTCCGTTTTTTCGGCACATGGATTTTTACGGTAAAACGGGATTACCGTGGCCCGTCTTCGACTTTCCATTGCTGGAGAGTGGTGCACCATGGTACTGTTCCGTTTCAAATTCATGCATGCACTTCTAAAAGTTGTACGGCACTGTTTCGCCATTTCGGACGGATGTTGCACCTTGCACCGTGGATGTTGCACCCGGTAGATATCGATTATTCGGACGGCCATAACTTCTGGCTCGTTTAGAGTTACGGGAGCCATAACCTGTCAAAACGAAGGCCTCGATGAGTTCTACGGCTTTTACAGCTTTCAGCCGTCAGCGGATAAACTAATGCCCAAAAAGGACAACCCGAATCTCAATCGGGTCTCGTAAGTTTTTTACCCTTCGTTTTTTCGACACGTGGATTTTTACGGTAAAACAGGATTACCGTGGCCCGTCTTCGACTTCACATCGCTGAAGAGTGGTGCACCATGGTACTGTTCCGTTTCAAATCCATGCACGCATTTCTAAAAGTCGTACGGCACTTATTCGCCATTTCGGACGGATGTTGCACCTTGCACCGTGGATGTTGCACCTTGTAGATATCGATTATTCGGACGGCCATAACTTCTGGCTCGTTTAGAGTTACGGGAGCCATAACCTGTCAAAACGAAGGCCTCGATGAGTTCTATGGCTTTGATAGCTTTCAGCCGTGAATGGATAGATTAATGCCCAAAAAGGACAACCCGAATCTCGATCGGGTCTCGTAAGTTTTTTACCCTTCGTTTTTTCGACACGTGGATTTTTACGGTAAAATGGGATTACCGTGGCCAGTCTTCGACTTCCCATCGCTGGAGAGTGGTGCACCATGGTACTATTCCGTTTCAAATCCATGCACACATTTCTAAATGTCGTACGGCACTGTTTCGCCATTTCGGACAGATGTTGCACCTTGCACCGTGGATGTTGCACCGTGTAGATATCGATTATTCGGACGGCCATAACGTCTGGCTCGTTTAGAGTTACGGGAGCCATAACCTGTCAAAACGAAGGCCTCGATGACTTCTATGGCTTTGACTGCTTTCAGCCATCAACGGAGAGATTAATGCCCAAAAAGGACAACCCGAATCTCAATCGGGTCTCGTAAGTTTTTAAACCTTCGTTTTTTCGACACGTGGATTTTTACGGTAAAACGGGATTACCGTGGCCCGTCTTCGACATACCATCGCTGGAGAGTGGTGCACCATGGTACTGTTCCATTTCAAATTCATGCACGCATTTCTAAAAGTCGTACGGCACTATTTCGCCATTTCGGACAGATGTTGCATTTTGCACCGTGGATGTTGCACCCTGTAGATATCGATTATTCGGACGGCCATAACTTCTGGCTCGTTTAGAGTTACGGGAGCCATAACCTGTCAAAACGAAGGCCACAATGAGTTCTACGGCTTTGACAGATTTCAGCCGTCAACGGATAGATTAGTGCCAAAAAAGGACAACCCGAATCTCAATCGGATCCCGTAAGTTTTTTACCCTTCGTTTTTTCGACACGTGGATTTTTACGGTAAAACGGGATTACCGTGGGCCATCTTCGACTTCCCATCGCTGGAGAGTGGTGCACCATGGTATTGTTCCGTTTCAAATCCATGCACGCATTTCTAAAAGTCGTACGGCACTGTTTCACCATTCGGACGGATGTTGCACCTTGCACCGTGGATGTTGCGCCCTGTAGATATCGATTATAAGGACGACCATAACTTCTGGCTCGTTTAGAGTTACGGGAGCCATAACCTGTCAAAACGAAGGCCTCGATGAGTTCTACGGCTTTGACAGCTTTCAGCCGTCAACGGATAGATTAATGCCCAAAAAGGACAACCCGAATCTCAATCGGGTCTCGTAAGTTTTTTAGCCTTCCTTTTTTCGACACGTGGATTTTTACGGTAAAACGAGATTACCGTGGCCCGTCTTCGACTTCCTATCGCTGGAGAGTGGTGCACCATGGTAGTGTTCCGTTTCAAATACATGCACGCATTTCTAAAAGTCGTACGGCACTGTTTCGCCATTTCGGACGGATGTTGCACCTTGCACCGTGGATGTTGCACCCTGTAGATATCGATTATTCGGACGGCCATAACTTCTGGCTCGTTTAGAGTTACGGGAGCCATAACCTGTCAAAACGAAGGCCTCGATGAGTTCTACGGCTTTGATAGCTTTCAGCCGTCAACGGATAGATTAATACCCAAAAAGGACATCCCGAATCTCAATCGGGTCTCGTAAGTTTTTTACCCTTCGTTTTTTCGACACGTGGATTTTTACGGTAAAACGGGATTACGGTGGCTCGTCTTAGATTTACCATCGCTGGAGAGTGGTGCACCATGGTACTGTTCCTTTTCAAATCCACGCACGTATTTCTAAATGTTGTACGGCACTGTTTCGCCATTTCGGACGGATGTTGCACCTTGCACCGTGGATGTTGCACCCTGTAGATATCGATTATTCGGACGGCCATAACTTCTGGCTCGTTTAGATTTACGGGAGCCATAACCTGTCAAAACGAAGGCCTCATTGAGTTCTACGGCTTTGACAGCTTTCAGTCATCAGCGGATAGATTAATGCCCAAAAAGGACAACCCGAATCTCAATCTGGTCTCGTAAGTTTCTTACCCTTCGTTTTTTCGACACGTGGATTTTTACGGTAAAACGGGATTATCGTGGCCCGCCTTCGACTTCCCATCGCTGGAGAGTGTCGCACCACGGTAGTGTTCCGTTTCATATCCATGCACGCATTTCTAAAAGTCGTACGGCACTGTTTCGCCATTTCGGATGGATGTTGCACCTTGCACCGTGGTTGTTGCACCCTCTAGATATCGATTATTCGGATGGCCATAACTTCTGGCTCGTTTAGAGTTACGCGAGCCATAACCTGTCAAAACGAAGGCCTCGTTGAGTTCTACGGCTTTGATAGCTTTTAGCTGTCAATGGATAGATTAATGCCCAAAAAGGACAACCCGAATCTCGATCGGGTCTCGTAAGTTTTTTACCCTCCGTTTTTTCGGCACGTGGATTTTTACTGTAAAACGGGATTACCGTGGCCCGTCTTCGACTTTCCATCGCTGGAGAGTGGTGCACCATGGTACTGTTCCATTTCAAATTCATGCACGCATTTCTAAAAGTTGTACGGCACTGTTTCGCCATTTCGGACGGATGTTGCACCTTGCACCGTGGATGTTGCACCCTGTAGATATCGATTATTCGGACGGCCATAACTTCTGGCTCGTTTAGAGTTACGGGAGCCATAACCTGTCAAAACGAAGGCCTCGATGAGTTCTACGGCTTTTACAGCTTTCAGCCGTCAACGGATAAACTAATGCCCAAAAAAAACAACCCGAATCTCAATCGGGTCTCGTAAGTTTTTTACCCTTTGTTTTTTCGACACGTGGATTTTTACGGTAAAACAGGATTACCGTGGCCCGTCTTCGACTTCACATCGCTGGAGAGTGGTGCACCATGGTACTGTTCCGTTTCAAATCCATGCACGCATTTCTAAAAGTCGTACGACACTTATTCGCCATTTCGGACGGATGTTGCACCTTGCACCATGGATGTTGCACCTTGTAGATATCGATTATTCGGACGGCCATAACTTCTGGCTCGTTTAGAGTTACGGGAGCCATAACCTGTCAAAACGAAGGCCTCGATGAGTTCTATGGCTTTGATAGCTTTCAGCCATGAATGAATAGATTAATGCCCAAAAAGGACAACCCGAATCTCGATCGGGTCTCGTAAGTTTTTTACCCTTTGTTTTGTCGACACGTGGATTTTTACGGTAAAACGGGATAACCGTGGCCCGTCTTCGACTTCCCATCGCTGGAGAGTGGTGCACCATGTTACTGTTCCATTTCAAATCCATGCACACATTTCTAAAAGTCGTACGACACTGTTTCGCCATTTCGGACAGATGTTGCACCTTGCACCGTGGATGTTGCACCGTGTAGATATCGATTATTCGGACGGCCATAACGTCTGGCTCGTTTAGAGTTACGGGAGCCATAACCTGTCAAAACGAAGGCCTCGATGAGTTCTATGGCTTTGACTGCTTTCAGCCATCAACGGATAGATTAATGCCTAAAAAGGACAACCCGAATCTCAATCGGGTCTCGTAAGTTTTTAAACCTTCGTTTTTTCGACACGTGGATTTTTACGGTAAAACGGGATTACCGTGGCCCGTCTTCGACATACTATCGCTGGAGAGTGGTGCACCATGGTACTGTTCCGTTTCAAATTCATGCACGCATTTCTAAAAGTCGTACGGCACTATTTCGCCATTTCGGACAGATGTTGCATTTTGCACCGTGGATGTTGCACCCTGTAGATATCGATTATTCGGACGGACATAACTTCTGGCTCGTTTAGAGTTACGGGAGCCATAACCTGTCAAAACGAAGGCCACGATGAGTTCTACGGCTTTGACAGATTTCAGCCGTCAACGGATAGATTAGTGCCAAAAAAGGACAACCCGAATCTCAATCGGGTCTCGTAAGTTTTTTACCCTTCGTTTTTTCGACACGTGGATTTTTACGGTAAAACGGGATTACCGTGGGCCATCTTCGACTTCCCATCGCTGGAGAGTGGTGCACCATGGTATTGTTCCGTTTCAAATCCATGCACGCATTTCTAAAAGTTGTACGGCACTGTTTCACCATTCGGACGGATGTTGCACCTTGCACCGTGGATGTTGCGCCCTGTAGATATCGATTATACGGACGACCATAACTTCTGGCTCGTTTAGAGTTACGGGAGCCATAACCTGTCAAAACGAAGACCTCGATGAGTTCTATGGCTTTGACAGCTTTCAGCCGTCAACGGATAGATTAATGCCCAAAAAGGACAACCCGAATCTGAATCGTGTCTCGTAAGTTTTTTAGCCTTCCTTTTTTCGACACGTGGATTTTTACGGTAAAACAGGATTACCGTGGCCCGTCTTCGACTTCCCATCGCTGGAGAGTGGTGCACCATGGTACTGATCCGTTTCAAATCCATGCACGCATTTCTAAAAGTCGTACGGCACTGTTTCGCCATTTCGGACGGATGTTGCACCTTGCACAGTGGATGTTGCACCCTGTAGATATCGATTATTCGGACGACCATAACTTCTGGCTCGTTTAGAGTTACGGGAGCCATAACCTGTCAAAACGAAGGCCTCGATGAGTTCTATGGCTTTGACAGCTTTCAGCCGTCAACGGATAGATTGATGCCCAAAAAGGACAACCTGAAGCTCAATCGGGTCCCGTAAGTTTTTTACCCTTCGTTTTTTCGACACGTGGATTTTTACGGTAAAACAGGATTACGGTGGCTGGCCTTCGATTTACCATCGCTGGACAGTGGTGCACCATGGTACTGTTCCGTTTCAAATCCATGCATGCATTTCTAAAAGTCGTACGGCATTGTTTCGCCATTTCGGACGGATGTTGCACCTTGCACCGTGGATGTTGCACCCCGTAGATATCGATTATTCGGACGACCACAACTTCTGGCTCGTTTAGAGTTACGGGAGCCATAACCTGTCAAAAAGAAGGCCTCGATGAGTTCTATGGCTTTGACAGCTTTCAGCCGTCAACGGATAGATTAATGCAGAAAAAGGACAACCCGAATCTCAATCGGGTCTCGTAAGTTTTTTACCCTTCGTTTTTTCGACACGTGGATTTTTACGGTAAAACGGGATTACCGTGGGCCATCTTCGACTTCCCATCGCTGGAGAGTGGTGCACCATGGTATTGTTCCGTTTCAAATCCATGCACGCATTTCTAAAAGTTGTACGGCACTGTTTCACCATTCGGACGGATGTTGCACCTTGCACCGTGGATGTTGCGCCCTGTAGATATCGATTATACGGACGACAATAACTTCTGGCTCGTTTAGAGTTACGGGAGCCATATCCTGTCAAAACGAAGGCCTCGATGAGTTCTACGGCTTTGACGACTTTCAGCCGTCAACGGATAGATTAATGCCCAAAAAGGACAACCCGAATCTCAATCGGGTCTCGTAAGTTTTTTAGCCTTCCTTTTTTCGACACGTGGATTTTTACGGTAAAACGAGATTACCGTGGCCCGTCTTCGACTTCCCATCGCTGGAGAGTGGTGCACCATGGTACTGTTCCATTTCAAATACATGCACGCATTTCTAAAAGTCGTACGGCACTGTTTCGCCATTTCGGACGGATGTTGCACCTTGCACCGTGGATTTTGCACCCTGTAGATATCGATTATTCGGACGGCCATAACTTCTGGCTCGTTTAGAGTTACGGGAGCCATAACCTGTCAAAACGAAGGGCTCATTGAGTTCTACGGCTTTGACAGCTTTCAGCCGTCAACGGATAGATTAATGCCCAAAAAAGACAACCCGAATCTCAATCTGGTCTCGTAAGTTTTTTACCCTTCGTTTTTTCGACACGTGGATTTTTACGGTAAAACAGGGTTACGGTTGCTGGCCTTCGATTTACCATCGCTGGACAGTGGTGCACCATGGTACTGTTCCGTCTTAAATCCATGCACGCATTTCTAAAAATTGTACGGCACTGTTTCTCCATTTCGGACGGATGCTGCACCTTGCACCGTGGATGTTGCACCGTGTAGATATCGATTATTCGGACGGTCATAACTTCTGGCTCGTTTAGAGTTACGGGAGCCACAACCTGTCAAAACGAAGGCCTCGATGAGTTCTACGGCTTTGATAGCTTTCAGCTGTCAACGGATAGATTAATGCCCAAAAAGGGCAACCCGAATCTCAATCGGGTCTCGTAAGTTTTTTACTCTTCGTTTTTTCGACACGTGGAGTTTTACGGTAAAACAGGATTACCGAGGCTGGCCTTCGATTTACCATCGCTGGAGAGTGGTGCACCATGGTACTATTCTATTTCAAATCCATGCACGCATTTCTAAAAGTCGTACGACACTGTTTCGCCATTTCGGACAGATGTTGCACCTTGCACCGTGGATGTTGCACCCTGTAGATATCGATTATTCAAACGGCCATAACTTCGGGCTCGTTTAGAGTTACGGGAGCCATAACCTATAAAAATGAAGGCCTCGATGAGTTCTATGGCTTTGACAGCTTTCAGCCACCAACGGATAGATTAATGCCCAAAAAGGACAACCCGAATCTGAATCGTGTCTCGTAAGTTTTTTACCCTTCGTTATTTCGACATGTGGATTTTTACGGTAAAACAGGATTACCGTGGCCCGTCTTCGACTTCCCATCGCTGGAGAGTGGTGCACCGTGGTACTGATCCGTTTCAAATCCATGCACGCATTTCTAAAAGTCGTACGGCACTGTTTCGCCATTTCGGACGGATGTTGCACCTTGCACAGTGGATGTTGAACCATGTAGATATCGATTATTCGGACGGCCATAACTTCTGGCTCGTTTAGAGTTACGGGAGCCATAACCTGTCAAAACGAAGGCCTCGATGAGTTCTATGGCTTTGACAGCTTTCAGCCATCAACGGATAGATTGATGCCCAAAAAGGACAACCTGAATCTCAATCGGGTCTCGTAAGTTTTTTACCCTTCGTTTTTTCGACACGTGGATTTTTACGGTAAAACAGGATTACGGTGGCTGGCCTTCGATTTACCATCGCTGAACAGTGGTGCACAATGGTACTGTTCCGTTTCAAATCCATGCATGCATTTCTAAAAGTCGTACGGCACTGTTTCGCCATTTCGGACGGATGTTGCACCTTGCACCGTGGATGTTGCACCCTGTAGATATCGATTATTCGGACGACCACAACTTCTGGCTCGTTTAGAGTTACGGGAGCCATAACCTGTCAAAACGAAGGCCTCGATGAGTTCTACGGCTTTGACAGCTTTCGCCGTCAACGGATAGATTAATGCCCAAAAAGGACAACCCGAATCTCAATCGGGTCTCGTAAGTTTTTTACCCTTCGTTTTTCCGACACGTGGATTTTTACGGTAAAACAGGATTACCGCGGCCCGTCTTCGATTTACCATCGCTGGAGAGCGGTGCACCATGGTACTATTCCGTTTCAAATCCATGCACGCATTTCTAAAAGTCGTACAACACTATTTCACCATTTCGGACGGATGTTGCGCATTGCACCGTGGATGTTGCACCCTGTAGATATCGATTATTCAAACGGCCATAACTTCAGGCTCGTTTAGAGTTACGGGAGCCATAACCTGTCAAAACGAAGGCCTCGATGAGTTCTACGGCTTTGACAGCTCTCAGCCATCAACGGATAGATTAATGCCCAAAAAGGACAACCCGAATCTCAATCGGGTCTCGTAAGTTTTTTACCCTTCGTTTTTTCGACACGTGGATTTTTACGGTAAAACAGGATTACGGTGGCTGGCCTTCGATTTACCATCGCTGGACAGTGGTGCACCATGGTACTGTTCCGTTTCAAATCCATGCATGCATTTCTAAAAGTCGTACGGCACTGTTTCGCCATTTCGGACGGATGTTGCACCTTGCACCGTGGATGTTGCACCCTGTAGATATCGATTATTCGGACGACCACAACTTCTGGCTCGTTTAGAGTTACGGGAGCCATAACCTGTCAAAACGAAGGCCTCGATGAGTTCTACGGCTTTGACAGCTTTCAGCCGTCAACGGATAGATTAATGCCCAAAAAGGACAACCCGAATCTCAATCGGATCTCGTAAGTTTTTTACCCTTCATTTTTTCGACACGTGGATTTTTACGGTAAAACGGGATTACCGTGGCCCGTCTTCGACTTTCCATCGCTGAAGAGCGGTGCACCATGGTACTATTCCGTTTCAAATCCATGCACGCATTTCTAAAAGTCGTACAACACTGTTTCACCATTTCGGACGGATGTTGCACATTGCACCGTGGATGTTGCACCCTGTAGATATCGATTATTCAAACGGCCATAACTTCTGGCTCGTTTAGAGTTACGGGAGCTATAACCTGTCAAAACGAAGGCCTCGATGAGTTCTACGGCTTTGACCGCTTTCAGCCGTCAACGGATAGATTAATTCCCAAAAAGGACAACCCGAATCTCTATCGGGTCTCGTAAGTTTTTTATCCTTCGTTTTTTCGACACGTGGATTTTTACGGTAAAACAGGATTACGGTTGCTGGCCTTCGATTTACCATCGCTGGACAGTGGTGCACCATGGTACTGTTCCGTTTCAAATCCATGCATGCATTTCTATAAGTCGTACGGCACTGTTTCTCCATTTCGGACGGATTTTGCACCTTGCACCGTGGATGTTGCACCCTGTAGATATCGATTATTCGGACAGCCATAACTTCTGGCTTGTTTAGAGTTATGGGAGCCACACCTGTCAAAACGAAGGCCTCGATGAGTTCTACGGCTTTGACAGCTTTTAGCCGTCAACGGATAGATTAATGCCCAAAAAGGACAACCTGAATCTCTATCGGGCCTCGTAAGTTTTTTTCCCTTCGTTTTTTCGACACGTGGATTTTTACGGTAAAATAGGATTACCGTGGCTGGCCTTCGATTTACCATCATTGAAGAGTGGTGCACCATGGTACTGTTCCGTTTCAAATCCACGCACGCATTTCTAAAAGTCGTACGGCGCTGTTTCGCCGTTTCGGACGGATGTTGCACGTTGCACCGTGGATGTTGCACCATGTAGATATCGATTATTTGGACGACCATAACTTCTGCCTCGTTTAGAGCTACGGGAGCCATAACCTATCAAAACGAAGGCCTCGATGAGTTCTACGGCTTTGACGGCTTGCAGCCGTCAACAGATAGATTAATGCCCAAAAAGGACAACCCGAATCTCAATCAGGTCTCGTAAGTTTTCTACCCTTCGTTTTTTCGACACGTGGATTTTTACGGTAAAACAGGATTACCGTGGCCCATCTTCGATTTACCATCGCTGGAGAGTGGTGCACCATGGTACTGTTCCGTTTCAAATCCATGCATGCATTTCTAAAAGTCGTACGACACTGTTTCGCCATTTCGGACGGATGTTGCACCTTGCACAGTGGATGTTGCACCCTGTAGATATCGATTATTCGGACGGCCATAACTTCTGGCTCGTTTAGATTTGCGGGAGCCACAACCCGTCAAAACGAAGGCCTCGATGAGTTCTACGGCTTTGACAGCTTTCAGCCGTCAACGGATAGATTGATTCCCAAAAAGGACAACCTGAATCTCAATCGGGTCTCGTAAGTTTTTTACCCTTCGTTATTTCGACACGTGGATTTTATGGTAAAACGGGATACCGTGGCCCGTCTTCGACTTCCCATCGCTGGAGAGTGGTGAACCATGGTACTGTTCCGTTTCAAATCCATGCACGCATTTCTAAAAGTCGTACGACACTGTTTCACCATTTCGGACGGATGTTGCACCTTGCACCGTGGATGTTGCACCCTGTAAATATCGATTATTCAAACGGCAATAACTTCTGGCTCGTTTAGAATTACGGGAGCCATAACCTGTCAAAATGAAGGCCTCGATGAGTTCTACGGCTTTGATAGCTTTCAGCCGTCAACGGATAGATTAATGCCCAAAAAGGACAACCCGAATCTCAATCGGGTATCATAAGTTTTTACCCTTCGTTTTTTCGACACGTGGATTTTTACGGTAAAACAGGATTACGGTGGCTGGCCTTCGATTTACCATCGCTGGACAGTGGTGCACCATGGTACTGTTCCGTTTCAAATCCATGCACGCATTTCTAAAAGTCATACGGCACTGTTTCGCCATTTCGGACGGATGTTGCACCTTGCACCGTGGATGTTGCACCCTGTAGATATCGATTATTCGGACGGCCACAACTTCTGGCTCGTTTAGAGTTACGGGAGCCATAACCTGTCAAAACGAAGGCCTCGATGAGTGCTACGGTTTTGACAGCTTTCAGCCGTCAATGGATAGACCAATGCCCAAAAAGGACAACCCGAATCTCAATCGGGTCTCGTAAGTTTTTTACCCTTCAATTTTTCGACACGTGGATTTTTACGGTAAAACAGGATTACGGTGGCTGACCTTCGATTTACCATCGCCGGACAGTGGCACACCATGGTACTGTTCCGTTTCAAATCCATGCATGCATTTCTAAAAGTCGTACGGCACTGTTTCGCCATTTCGGATGGATGTTGCACCTTGCGCCGTGGATGTTGCACCATGTAGATATCGATTATTCGGACGGCCATAACTTCTGGCTCGTTTAGAGTTACGGGAGCCATAACCTGTCAAAACAAAGGCCTCGATGAGTTCTACGGCTTTGACAGCTTTCAGCCGTCAACGGATAGATTAATGTCCAAAAAGGACAACCCGAATCTCAATCGGGTCTCGTAAGTTTTTTATCCTTCGTTTTTTCGACACGTGGATTTTTACGGTAAAACGGGATTACCGTGGCCCGTCTTCGACTTCCCATCGCTGGAGAGCGGTGCACCATGGTACTGTTCCGTTTCAAATCCATGCACGCATTTCTAAAAGTCGTACAACACTGTTTCACCATTTCGGACGGATGTTGCACATTGCACCGTGGATGTTGCACCCTGTAGATATCGAATATTCAAACGGCCATTACTTCTGGCTCGTTTAGAGTTACGGGAGCCATAACCTATCAAAACGAAGGCCTCGATGAGTTCTACGGCTTTGACAGCTTTCAGCCGTCAACGGATAGATTAATGACCAAAAAGGACAACCCGAATCTCAATCGGGTCTCGTAAGTTTTTTATCCTTTGTTTTTTTGACACGTGGATTTTTACGGTAAAACAGGATTACGGTTGCTGGCCTTCGATTTACCATCGCTGGACAGTGGTGCACCATGGCACTATTCCATTTCAAATCCATGCATGCATTTCTAAATGTCGTACGGCACTGTTTCGCCATTTCGGACGGATGTTGCACCTTGCACCATGGATGTTGCACCCTGTAGATATCGATTATTCGGACGGCCATAACTTCTGGCTTGTTTAGAGTTACGGGAGCCACAACCTGTCAAAACGAAGGCCTCGATGAGTTCTACGGCTTTGATAGCTTTCAGCCGTCAACGGATGTATTAATGCCCAAAAAGGACAACCCGAATCTCAATCGGGCCTCGTAAGTTTTTTACCCTTCGTTTTTTCGACACGTGGATTTTTACGCTAAAATAGGATTACCGTGGCTGGCCTTCCATTTACCATCGCTGAAGAGTAGTGCACCATGGTACTGTTCCGTTTCAAATCCATGCACGCATTTCTGAAAGACTTACGGCTCTGTTTCGCCATTTCGGACGGATGTTGCACCTTGCACCGTGGATGTTGCACCCTGTAGATATCGATTGTTTGGACGGCCATAACTTCTGCCTCGTTTAGAGTTACGGGAGACATAACCTGTCAAAACGAAGGCCTCGATGAGTTCTACGGCTTTGACAGCTTTCGGCCGTCAACGGATAGATTTATGCCTAAAAAGGACAACCCGAATCTCAATCGGGTCTCGTAAGTTTTTTACCCTTCGTTTTTTCGACACGTGGATTTTTACGGTAAAACAGGATTACCCTGGCTCGTCTTCGATTTACCATCGCTGGAGAGTGGTGCACCATGGTACTGTTCCGTTTCAAATCCATGCACGCATTTCTAAAAGTCGTACGGCACTGTTTCGCCATTTCGGACGGATGTTGCACCCTGTAGATATCGATTATTCGGACGGCCATAACTTCTGGCTCGTTTAGAGTTACGGGAGCCATAACCTGTCAAAACGAAGGCCTCGATGAGTTCTACGGCTTTGACAGCTTTCAGCCCTCAACGGATAGATTAATGCCCAAAAAGGACAACCCGAATCTCAATCGGGTCTCGTAAGTTTTTTACCCTTCGTTTTTTCGACACGTGGATTTTTACGGTAAAACAGGATTACAGTGGCTGGCCTTCGATTTACCAACGCCGGACAGTGGTGCACCATGGTACTGTTCCGTTTCAAATCCATGCACGCATTTCTAAAAGTCGTACGGCACTGTTTCGCCATTTCGGACGGATGTTGCACCTTGCACCGTGGATGTTGCACCCTGTAGATATCGATTATTCGGACGGCCACAACTTCTGGCTCGTTTAGAGTTACGGGAGCCATAACCTGTCAAAACGAAGGCCTCGGTGAGTTCTACGGCTTTAACAGCTTTCAGCCGTCAACGGATAGATTAATGCCCAAAAAGGACAACCCGAATCTCAATCGGGTCTCGTAAGTTTTTTACCTTTCGTTTTTTCGACACGTGGATTTTTACGGTAAAACGGGATTACCGTTGCCCGTCTTCGACTTCCCATCGCCGGACAACGGTGCACCATGGTACTGTTCCATTTCAAATCCATGCACGCATTTCTAAAAGTCGTACAACACTGTTTTACCATTTCGGACGGATGTTGCTCCTTGCACCGTGGATGTTGCACCCTATAGATATCGATTATTCAAACGGCCATAACTTCTGGCTCGTTTAGAGTTATGGGAGCCATAACCTATCAAAACGAAGGCCTCGATGAATTCTACGGCTTTGACAGCTTTCAGCCGTCAACGGATAGATTAATGCCCAAAAAGGGCAACCCGAATCTCAATCGGGTCTCGTAAGTTTTTTATCCTTCGTTTTTTCGACACGTGGATTTTTACGGTAAAACAGGATTACGGTTGCTGGCCTTCGATTACCATCGCTGGACAGTGGTGCGCCACGGTACTGTTCCGTTTCAAATCCATGCATGCATTTCTAAAAGTCGTACGGCACTGTTTCGCCATTTCGGACGGATGTTGCACCTTGCACCGTGGATGTTGAACCCTATAGATATCGATTATTCGGACGGCCATAACTTCTGGCTTGTTTAGAGTTACGGGAGCCACAACCTTTCAAAACGAAGGCCTCGATGGGTTCTACGGCTTTGACGGCTTTTAGCCGTCAACGGATAGATAAATGCCCAAAAAGGACAACCCGAATCTCAATCGGGCCTCGTAAGTTTTTTACCCTTCGTTTTTTCGACACGTGGATTTTTACGGTAAAATAGGATTACCGTGGCTGGCCTTCGATTTACCATTGCTGGAGTGTAGTGCACCATGGTACTGTTCCATTTCAAATCCATGCACGCATTTCTAAAAGTCGTACGGCTCTGTTTCGCCATTTCGGACGGATGTTGCACCTTGCACCGTGGATGTTGCACCCTGTAGATATCGATTATTTGGATGGCCATAACTTCTGCCTCGTTTAGAGTTACGGGAGGCATAACCTGTCAAAACGAAGGCCTCGATGAGTTCTACGGATTTGACAGCTTTCAGACGTCAACGGATAGATTAATGCCCAAAAAGGACAACCCGAATCTCAATCGGGTCTCGTAAGTTTTTTACCCTTCGTTTTTTCGACACGTGGATTTTTACGGTAAAACAAGATTACCGTGGCCCGTCTTCGATTTACCATCGCTAGAGAGTGGTGCACCATGGTACTGTTCCGTTTCAAATCCATGCACGCATTTTTAAAAGTCGTACGGCACTGTTTCGCCATTTCGGACGGATGTTGCACCATGCACCATGGATGTTGCACCCTGTAGATATCGATTATTCGGACGGCCATAACTTCTGGCTCGTTTAGAGTTACGGGAGCCATAACCTGTCAAAACGAAGGCGTCGATGAGTTCTACGGCTTTGACAGCTTTCAGCCGTCAACGGATAGATTAATGCCCAAAAAGGACAACCCGAATCTCAATCGGGTCTCGTAAGTTTTTTACCCTTCGTTTTTTCGACACGTGGATTTTTACGGTAAAACTGGATTACAGTGGCTGGCCTTCGATTTACCATCGCCGGACAGTGGCGCACCATGGTACTATTCCGTTTCAAATCCATGCATGCATTTCTAAAAGTCGTACGGCACTGTTTCGCCATTTCGGACAGATGTTGCACCTTGCGCCGTGGATGTTGCACCCTGTAGATATCGATTATTCGGACGGCCATAACTTCTGGCTCGTTTAGAGTTACGGGAGCCATAACCTGTCAAAACGAAGGCGTCGATGAGTTCTACGGCTTTGACAGCTTTCAGCCGTCAACGGATAGATTAATGCCCAAAAAGGACAACCCGAATCTCAATCGGGTCTCGTAAGTTTTTTACCCTTCGTTTTTTCGACACGTGGATTTTTACGGTAAAACTGGATTACAGTGGCTGGCCTTCGATTTACCATCGCCGGACAGTGGTGCACCATGGTACTGTTCCGTTTCAAATCCATGCACGCATTTCTAAAAGTCGTATGACACTGTTTCGCCATTTCGGATGGATGTTGCACCTTGCGCCGGGGATGTTGCACCCTGTAGATATCGATTATTCGGACGGCCATAACTTCTGGCTCGTTTAGAGTTACGAGAGCCATAACCTGTCAAAAAGAAGGCCTCGATGAGTTCTATGGCTTTGATAGCTTTCAGCCCTCAACGGATAGATTAATGCCCAAAAACGACAACCCAAATCTCAATCGGGTCTAGTAAGTTTTTTACCCTTCGTTTTTTCGACACGTGGATTTTTACGGTAAAACGGGATTACCGTGGCCCATCTTCGACTTCCCATCGCTGGACAACGGTGCACCATGGTACTGTTCCGTTTCAAATCCATGCACGTGTTTGCGTAAAAAATGGCCGCAAACACCCAAAGTCGTATGAGTTGGTTGATTTTATGTTGTGTTTAGTGATTTGGGTGATTTGTGCAAATATGTAAAAAGCAAGGACTAAAATGTAAAAGACACACAGATTTATAGTGGTTCGGCAAGAACGTGCCTACGTCCACTTTATATGTTATTCTCCTTTTTTCTTCAGATTACAAGTACAAAGCTTTGATTACAAGTATCTAAAGTTGTTTGAGAGTTCCTTCCAGGCTTGAGCTCTCCAACTTGTCCAACATTGTTGTACCCCTGCCCCTCTATTTATAGAGTGAGATAGGGGGCAGGGGTCTTGGACGTATATAGCTGCTGGTGGGCCTGGGCTGAAGCAATCTAGACTGGCAATTCTGGTTCGGCGAGGCTTCATTCGGTCATACAAGGAGAAGTTGGAGTTTGGTTCGGTAGTGGGAGGAAGGTTGGTCCGGTGTTAGGTTGAGTTGTGTGTGGTTCGGTGTGGGTTGGTTCGGCATGGGGATGTAGGGCAGCTGGTTCGGCGGTGATGTTGGACCGGTAGTGGTTGGTGAAAGATGGAGCTTGTAATTGATCCGGTGGTGGAGTTGATCCGGTGATGGAGTTTGGAGGGAAGGAGGCTCGACCGGATGTCCTTTGGTTCGGCATGACATGGAGAGGCCGGATGAAACTTGGCGTTATGAATGCCGAATGAATCAATGCCGAATGGATCTTAAACCTCTTAAGGCCGAATGAGCTTTTGCACTTGGGTCATGAACGAAATCATCGACTTGTATACGCTTGCTAATTGCTTCTTCTTAGCTCGGTCGTGGTAGAGACGCGCTCAACTTTGATATTCCAGTTTTGTCCAAAAAATGGGATAACACTTTGCCCCCCAAAATATGCCTTGCGGTAGGAAGGCGTGTTTTGTAATGCCATGAGCCGGATGTTCATATCCTGTCATCAACCTGTAGAGAATTTGATAGTTTATATGGCCCCAAATGACGACCGTTCGGGATCGAGCTATTCGGGATGAAGCGCGGCCATTCATGGTCAAGCGCCTAACTTCAAATGACGACCGTTCGCGATCGAGTCATTCGAGGTGAAGTGCGACCCTGCGCGGTCAAGCGCGTAAATCCATGCGTCGATCATTCGGGATCGAGTCATCTGCGGTGAAATGTGACCGTTCAAGGTCAAGCGCTTTACTTCAAATGACGATCGTTCGGGATCGAGTCATTCGAGGTAAAGTGCGACAGTGCGCGGTCGAGTGAGGACCGTTCAAGGTCAAGCGCTTAACTTCAAATGACGATCGTTCGTGATCGAGTCATTCGAGGTAAAGTGCGACAGTGCGCGGTCAAGCCTGTAAGTCCACGCGTCGATCGTTCGAGACCGAGCCATTTGTGATGAAATGCGACCGTTCAAGGTCAAGCGCCTAACTTCAAATGACGATCGTTTGTGATCGAGTCATTCGAGGTAAGGTGCGACAGTGTGCGGTCAAGTGGCGGTCCTCAAATGACGACCGTTCGCGATCAAGCCATTTGAGGTAAGGTGTAACAGTTAGTGATCAGGTGGCGGACCTCAAATGACGACCGTTCGCGATCGAGCCATTTGAGGTAAGGTGAGTTATGCCGTTCGAGGCGAGTTGTGCCGTTCGAGGCGAGTTGTGCCGTTCGAGGCGAGTTATGATCGTTCGCGATCGGGTGCCGTTCGAGGCGAGTTGTGACTGTTCGAAGTCGGGTGCCGTTCGAGGCGAGTTGTGACTGTTCGAAGTCGGGTGCCGTTCGAGGCGAATTGTGACTGTTCGAAGTAGGGTGCCGTTCGAGGCGAATGAGTGTGCCCGGGGGGGACTTAATATTATCAGTGTTGGAGTTTGAGTTATTGTTTGGGGGAGTTTTCGAATCAAAGACTTCGGCAGTTCGTTGCCATGCAATAGGTGCTCGTGGACCGTTCGCGATCCAACGGGCATACAAGTAAATAATTTTTTCATAGAATTGTAAATGTTAAAGCAATAGTACCTTACAGCAGAAATGTCCAAACATGAAGAGTTCAAATGTTCAAATCGAAACAAAAGCAAAGCAAGGATGTCAAAGTGTAAGTTCCCACACCGAAGCAGTCAATGATCATTCAGAGCATGCCTGGAGATCGTTCGCGATCTCGTACATGTGTAAATGATTTAATTGCTTTAGTGGAAGCTTACGACTTGTTCATCGTTATTTTAATCAAGCAATCAATGGATAATCAAATGGTGCCCTGATTTAGGGTCACCTCTAGCTGATGTAGAGGGTGGTCGCTCTGGCTCCACCGCTGGAGTTCGCCTCCTCACATACTGAAGGAGCATACCGTTCCTGATATGCCCTTCCACCTCGTTCTTCAAGTGCCTACAATCATTAGTGTTATGACCATTCAATTCATGAAATACACAAAACTTATCTGATTTTCTTTCGTCAGAGGTTGGATCCCTTCGCATTGGTCTACGATACGGAACCTGCCCCTTGGTATCTTGATAAATCCGTTCCAAACTCTCATTCAACTGTGAATAGGTGGTGAATCGTGGCTCTCTCCGTAGCCACTTCGTCCTGTCATCATTATCCTCAGCCTTTCTCTTTCCTTTGCTAGTCTCTGCACCCTTTCCAGGTGGGTTTCCGCTCTTGATTGTGTAAACGTCATCTTCTTCCTCTCTTTCTGTACTAGCATCTTCCAAACGCAGAAACTTTTCAGCCTCATGATAGAACTCTCCCAGATTCATAGGCGGATCCTTGGTTAATGAATTCTTGAACTCTGTATTACCAGCTATTCCAGATACAGCTGCCATCATGACCATAGCTGGATCTGGTCGATCCACTGATGCTGCTGCAGCATTAAATCGCGTTAGAAAGCTCCTCAAAGTCTCTCCAGTTTTCTGTTTCAAGGTTGCCAAAGTCATCACATTCTTGGGCCTCGCAATATGAACCCTGAATTGCCTCATGAATCTCTCAGTTAAATCTGCCCATGTTCCTACGGAGCCGCTCTCCAGTTGCCTAAACCATAACGCTGCAATGTCCGTCAAATACAGTGGAAAGCACCGGGCCATAACCTCGTCTGATGCCCCCAGCACTTCCATATGTCTCATATACTTCGTTAGATGGACCGTGGGGTCCGTTTTCCCGTTGTACATGTCCAATGATGGTAGCTTGAATTCTGGTGGGTTTCTAGCCATCCTAATCGCAGAAGAAAAAGGACTCCTGTTTACATCTTCCAAGTCTCTGTTTACTAAACCGCCTCTCATAGCTCTTCTAACCATCTCTGCTAATCTGTCGTTGTCCATCTCTGCTAATCTGTCATTGTTTCCAAGTTGTAGTCCTTGTTCATTGCCTTCGACCTGCCCCCCTAGTCCATGGGAGTTTTCATGTGTATGTCCCTCTGGCTGAACGTTCATTCCTCTATTGCTTCCAGGTGGCTCGGATGCCCCCATCTCTCTTCCCGGGGTTGGATCAACATGCTCCGCGTGAGTGCCCCCTAGCTCTGGTGCTGCGCCAGACGGTCCTGCTCCGTTCTGAACTCTAGTTGCTCCTTGGATTTGTGCTCCAATTTGCCCAATTTGCTGAAGTAAGTTCTGGATCATCTCTTCTTGTCTTCTCATCATGGCTTCCATCTCATCCCTAGTGATGAAGACCGACGCTTGATTCCCTCCTGAGGAAGCCTCTTGACTTCCTTGGTGTTCACTTCTCTCTGGCCTTTGCCTTCTACTTGTTTGTCTCGTCATAACTCTTAGATCTGAACTCTTAGATTTCCAAATTCAACTTATATCCGATGTAGCGGGAGTCGGTTACTCTCAGTGAAAGCACCAAAATGTTTGCGTAAAAAATGGCCGCAAACACCCAAAGTCGTATGAGTTGGTTGATTTTATGTTGTGTTTAGTGATTTGGGTGATTTGTGCAAATATGTAAAAAGCAAGGACTAAAATGTAAAAGACACACAGATTTATAGTGGTTCGGCAAGAACGTGCCTACGTCCACTTTATATGTTATTCTCCTTTTTTCTTCAGATTACAAGTACAAAGCTTTGATTACAAGTATCTAAAGTTGTTTGAGAGTTCCTTCCAGGCTTGAGCTCTCCAACTTGTCCAACATTGTTGTACCCCTGCCCCTCTATTTATAGAGTGAGATAGGGGGCAGGGGTCTTGGACGTATATAGCTGCTGGTGGGCCTGGGCTGAAGCAATCTAGACTGGCAATTCTGGTTCGGCGAGGCTTCATTCGGTCATACAAGGAGAAGTTGGAGTTTGGTTCGGTAGTGGGAGGAAGGTTGGTCCGGTGTTAGGTTGAGTTGTGTGTGGTTCGGTGTGGGTTGGTTCGGCATGGGGATGTAGGGCAGCTGGTTCGGCGGTGATGTTGAACCGGTAGTGGTTGGTGAAAGATGGAGCTTGTAATTGATCCGGTGGTGGAGTTGATCCGGTGATGGAGTTTGGAGGGAAGGAGGCTCGACCGGATGTCCTTTGGTTCGGCATGACATGGAGAGGCCGGATGAAACTTGGCGTTATGAATGCCGAATGAATCAATGCCGAATGGATCTTAAACCTCTTAAGGCCGAATGAGCTTTTGCACTTGGGTCATGAACGAAATCATCGACTTGTATACGCTTGCTAATTGCTTCTTCTTAGCTCGGTCGTGGTAGAGACGCGCTCAACTTTGATATTCCAGTTTTGTCCAAAAAATGGGATAACAGCACGCATTTCTAAAAGTCGTACAACACTGTTTCACCATTTCGGACGGATGTTGCACCTTGCACCGTGGATGTTGCACCCTGTAGATATCGATTATTCAAACGGCCATAACTTCTGAATCGTTTAGAGTTACGGGAGCCATAACCTGTCAAAACGAAGGCCTCGATGAGTTCTACGGCTTTGACAGCTTTCAGCCGTCAACGGATAGATTAATGCCCAAAAAGGACAACCCGAATCTCAATCGGGTCTCGTAAGTTTTTTATCCTTTGTTTTTTCGACACGTGGATTTTTGCGGTAAAACAGGATTACGGTTGCTGGCCTTCGATTTACCATCGCTGGACAGTGGTGCACCATGGTACTGTTCCGTTTCAAATCCATGCATGCATTTCTAAAAGTCGTACGGCACTGTTTCGCCATTTCGGACGGATGTTGCACCTTGCACCGTGGATGTTGCACCCTATAGATATCGATTATTCGGATGGCCATAACTTCTGGCTTGTTTAGAGTTACGGGAGCCACAACCTGTCAAAACGAAGGCCTCGATGAGTTCTACGGCTTTGACGGCTTTCAGCCGTCAACGGATAGATTAATGCCCAAAAAGGACAACCCGAATCTCAATCGGGCCTCGTAAGTTTTTTACCCTTCGTTTTTTCGACACGTGGATTTTTACGGTAAAATAGGATTACCGTGGCTGGCCTTCGATTTACCATCGCTGGAGTGTGGTGCACCATGGTACAGTTCCGTTTCAAATCCATGCACGCATTTCTAAAAGTCGTACGGCTCTGTTTCGCCATTTCGGACGGATGTTGCACCTTGCACCGTGGATGTTGCACCCTGTAGATATCGTTATTTGGACGGTCATACCTTCTGCCTCGTTTAGAGGTACGAAAGCCATAACCTGTCAAAACGAAGGCCTCGATGAGTTCTACGGCTTTCACAGCTTTTAGCTGTCAACGGATAGATTAATGCCCAAAAAGGACAAACCGAAACTCAATCGGGTCTCGTAAGTTTTTTACCCTTCGTTTTTTCGACACGTGGATTTTTACGGTAAAACAGGATTACCGTGGCCCGTCTTCGATTTACCATCGCTGGAGAGTGGTGCACCATGGTACAGTTCCGTTTCAAATCCATGCACGCATTTCTAAAAGTCGTACGGCACTGTTTCGCCATTTCGGACGGATGTTGCACCATGCACCGTGAATGTTGCACCCTGTAGATATCGATTATTCGGACGGCCATAACTTCTGGCTCGTTTAGAGTTACGGGAGCCATAACCTGTCAAAACGAAGGCCTCGATGAGTTCTACGGTTTTGACAGTTTTCAGCCGTCAACGGATAGATTAATGCCCAAAAAGGACAACCCGAATCTCAATCGGGTCTCGTAAGTTTTTTACCCTTCGTTTTTTCGACACGTGGATTTTTACGGTAAAACAGGATTACGGCGGCTGGCCTTCGATTTACCATCGCCGGACAGTGGCGCACCATGGTACTATTCCGTTTCAAATCCATGCACGCATTTCTAAAAGTCGTACGGCACTGTTTCGCCATTTCGGACAGATGTTGCACCTTGCGCCGTGGATGTTGCACCCTGTAGATATCGATTATTCGGACGGCCATAACTTCTGGCTCGTTTAGAGTTACGGGAGCCATAACCTGTCAAAACAAAGGCCTCGATGAGTTATATGGCTTTGACAGCTTTCAGCCCTCAACGGATAGATGAATGCCCAAAAAGGACAACCCGAATCTCAATCGGGTCTCGTAAGTTTTTTACTCTTCTTTTTTTCGACACGTGGATTTTTATGGTAAAACAGGATTACCGTGGTTGGCCTTCGATTTACCAACGCTGGAGAGTGGTGCACCATGGTACTGTTCCGTTTCAAATCCATGCACGCATTTCTAAAAGTCGTACGGCACTGTTTCGCCATTTCGGACGGATGTTGCACCTTGCACCGTGGATGTTGCACCCTGTAGATATCGATTATTCGGACGACCACAACTTCTGGCTCGTTTAGAGTTACGGGAGCCATAACCTGTCAAAACGAAGGCCTCGATGAGTTCTACGGCTTTGACAGCTTTCAGCCGTCAACGGATAGATTAATGCCCAAAAAAGGACAACCCGAATCTCAATCGGGTCTCGTAAGTTTTTTACCCTTCGTTTTTTCGACATGTGTATTTTTATGGTAAAACGGGATACCGTGGCCCGTCTTCGACTTTCCATCGCTGGAGAGTGGTGCACCATGGTACTGTTCCTTTTCAAATCCATGCACGCATTTCTAAAAGTCGTACGACATTGTTTCACCATTTCGGACGGATGTTGCACCTTGCACCGTGAATGTTGCACCCTGTAAATATCGATTATTCAAACGGCAATAACTTCTGGCTCGTTTAGAGTTACGGGAGCCATAACCTGTCAAAACGAAGGCCTCGATGAGATCTACGGCTTTGACAGCTTTCAGCCGTCAACGGATAGATTAATGCCCAAAAAGGACAACCTGAATCTCAATCGGGTCTCGTAAATTTTTTATCCTTCGTTTTTTCGACACGTGGATTTTTACGGTAAAACAGGATTATGGTTGCTGGCCTTCGATTTACCATCGCTGGACAGTGGTGCACCATGGTACTGTTCCGTTTCAAATCCATGCATGCATTTCTAAAAGTCGTACGGCACAGTTTCGCCATTTCGGACGGATGTTGCACCTTGCACCATGGATGTTGCACCCTGTAGATATCGATTATTTATACGGCCATAACTTCTGCCTCGTTTAGAGTTACGGGAGCCACAACCTGTCAAAAAGAAGGCCTCCATGAGTTCTATGGCTTTGATAGCTTTCAGCCGTCAACGAATAGATTAATGCCCAAAAAGGACAACCTGAATCTCAATCGGGCCTTGTAAGTTTTTTACCCTTCGTTTTTTCGACACGTGGATTTTTACGGTAAAACAGGATTACCGTGGCCCGTCTTCGAATTACCATCGCTGGAGAGTGGTGCACCATGGTACTATTCCGTTTCAAATCCATGCACGCATTTTTAAAAGTCGTACGGCACTGTTTCGCCATTTCGGACGGATGTTGCACCCTGTAGATATCGATTATTCGGACGGCCATAACTTCTGGCTCGTTTAGAGTTACGGGAGCCATAACCTATCAAAACGAAGGCCTCGATGAGTTCTACGGCATTGACAGCTTTCAGCCGTCAACGGATAGATTAATGCCCAAAAAGGACAACCCGAATCTCAATCGGGTCTCGTAAGTTTTTTACCCTTCGTTTTTTCGACACGTGGATTTTTACGGTAAAACTGGATTACAGTGGCTGGCCTTCGATTTACCATCGCCGGACAGTGGTGCACCATGGTACTGTTCCGTTTCAAATCCATGCACGCATTTCTAAAAGTCGTATGACACTGTTTCGCCATTTCGGACGGATGTTGCACCTTGCGCCGGGGATGTTGCACCCTGTAGATATCGATTATTCGGACGGCCATAACTTCTGGCTCGTTTAGAGTTACGAGAGCCATAACCTGTCAAAAAGAAGGCCTCGATGAGTTCTATGGCTTTGATAGCTTTCAGCCCTCAACGGATAGATTAATGCCCAAAAACGACAACCCGAATCTCAATCGGGTCTAGTAAGTTTTTTACCCTTCGTTTTTTCGACACGTGGATTTTTACGGTAAAACGGGATTACCGTGGCCCATCTTCGACTTCCCATCGCTGGACAACGGTGCACCATGGTACTGTTCCGTTTCAAATCCATGCACGCATTTCTAAAAGTCGTACAACACTGTTTCACCATTTCGGACGGATGTTGCACCTTGCACCGTGGATGTTGCACCCTGTAGATATCGATTATTCAAACGGCCATAACTTCTGAATCGTTTAGAGTTACGGGAGCCATAACCTGTCAAAACGAAGGCCTCGATGAGTTCTACGGCTTTGACAGCTTTCAGCCGTCAACGGATAGATTAATGCCCAAAAAGGACAACCCGAATCTCAATCGGGTCTCGTAAGTTTTTTATCCTTTGTTTTTTCGACACGTGGATTTTTGCGGTAAAACAGGATTACGGTTGCTGGCCTTCGATTTACCATCGCTGGACAGTGGTGCACCATGGTACTGTTCCGTTTCAAATCCATGCATGCATTTCTAAAAGTCGTACGGCACTGTTTCGCCATTTCGGACGGATGTTGCACCTTGCACCGTGGATGTTGCACCCTATAGATATCGATTATTCGGATGGCCATAACTTCTGGCTTGTTTAGAGTTACGGGAGCCACAACCTGTCAAAACGAAGGCCTCGATGAGTTCTACGGCTTTGACGGCTTTCAGCCGTCAACGGATAGATTAATGCCCAAAAAGGACAACCCGAATCTCAATCGGGCCTCGTAAGTTTTTTACCCTTCGTTTTTTCGACACGTGGATTTTTACGGTAAAATAGGATTACCGTGGCTGGCCTTCGATTTACCATCGCTGGAGTGTGGTGCACCATGGTACAGTTCCGTTTCAAATCCATGCACGCATTTCTAAAAGTCGTACGGCTCTGTTTCGCCATTTCGGACGGATGTTGCACCTTGCACCGTGGATGTTGCACCCTGTAGATATCGTTATTTGGACGGTCATACCTTCTGCCTCGTTTAGAGGTACGAAAGCCATAACCTGTCAAAACGAAGGCCTCGATGAGTTCTACGGCTTTCACAGCTTTTAGCTGTCAACGGATAGATTAATGCCCAAAAAGGACAAACCGAAACTCAATCGGGTCTCGTAAGTTTTTTACCCTTCGTTTTTTCGACACGTGGATTTTTACGGTAAAACAGGATTACCGTGGCCCGTCTTCGATTTACCATCGCTGGAGAGTGGTGCACCATGGTACAGTTCCGTTTCAAATCCATGCACGCATTTCTAAAAGTCGTACGGCACTGTTTCGCCATTTCGGACGGATGTTGCACCATGCACCGTGAATGTTGCACCCTGTAGATATCGATTATTCGGACGGCCATAACTTCTGGCTCGTTTAGAGTTACGGGAGCCATAACCTGTCAAAACGAAGGCCTCGATGAGTTCTACGGTTTTGACAGTTTTCAGCCGTCAACGGATAGATTAATGCCCAAAAAGGACAACCCGAATCTCAATCGGGTCTCGTAAGTTTTTTACCCTTCGTTTTTTCGACACGTGGATTTTTACGGTAAAACAGGATTACGGCGGCTGGCCTTCGATTTACCATCGCCGGACAGTGGCGCACCATGGTACTATTCCGTTTCAAATCCATGCACGCATTTCTAAAAGTCGTACGGCACTGTTTCGCCATTTCGGACAGATGTTGCACCTTGCGCCGTGGATGTTGCACCCTGTAGATATCGATTATTCGGACGGCCATAACTTCTGGCTCGTTTAGAGTTACGGGAGCCATAACCTGTCAAAACAAAGGCCTCGATGAGTTATATGGCTTTGACAGCTTTCAGCCCTCAACGGATAGATGAATGCCCAAAAAGGACAACCCGAATCTCAATCGGGTCTCGTAAGTTTTTTACTCTTCTTTTTTTCGACACGTGGATTTTTATGGTAAAACAGGATTACCGTGGTTGGCCTTCGATTTACCAACGCTGGAGAGTGGTGCACCATGGTACTGTTCCGTTTCAAATCCATGCACGCATTTCTAAAAGTCGTACGGCACTGTTTCGCCATTTCGGACGGATGTTGCACCTTGCACCGTGGATGTTGCACCCTGTAGATATCGATTATTCGGACGACCACAACTTCTGGCTCGTTTAGAGTTACGGGAGCCATAACCTGTCAAAACGAAGGCCTCGATGAGTTCTACGGCTTTGACAGCTTTCAGCCGTCAACGGATAGATTAATGCCCAAAAAAGGACAACCCGAATCTCAATCGGGTCTCGTAAGTTTTTTACCCTTCGTTTTTTCGACATGTGTATTTTTATGGTAAAACGGGATACCGTGGCCCGTCTTCGACTTTCCATCGCTGGAGAGTGGTGCACCATGGTACTGTTCCTTTTCAAATCCATGCACGCATTTCTAAAAGTCGTACGACATTGTTTCACCATTTCGGACGGATGTTGCACCTTGCACCGTGAATGTTGCACCCTGTAAATATCGATTATTCAAACGGCAATAACTTCTGGCTCGTTTAGAGTTACGGGAGCCATAACCTGTCAAAACGAAGGCCTCGATGAGATCTACGGCTTTGACAGCTTTCAGCCGTCAACGGATAGATTAATGCCCAAAAAGGACAACCTGAATCTCAATCGGGTCTCGTAAATTTTTTATCCTTCGTTTTTTCGACACGTGGATTTTTACGGTAAAACAGGATTATGGTTGCTGGCCTTCGATTTACCATCGCTGGACAGTGGTGCACCATGGTACTGTTCCGTTTCAAATCCATGCATGCATTTCTAAAAGTCGTACGGCACAGTTTCGCCATTTCGGACGGATGTTGCACCTTGCACCATGGATGTTGCACCCTGTAGATATCGATTATTTATACGGCCATAACTTCTGCCTCGTTTAGAGTTACGGGAGCCACAACCTGTCAAAAAGAAGGCCTCCATGAGTTCTATGGCTTTGATAGCTTTCAGCCGTCAACGAATAGATTAATGCCCAAAAAGGACAACCTGAATCTCAATCGGGCCTTGTAAGTTTTTTACCCTTCGTTTTTTCGACACGTGGATTTTTACGGTAAAACAGGATTACCGTGGCCCGTCTTCGAATTACCATCGCTGGAGAGTGGTGCACCATGGTACTATTCCGTTTCAAATCCATGCACGCATTTTTAAAAGTCGTACGGCACTGTTTCGCCATTTCGGACGGATGTTGCACCCTGTAGATATCGATTATTCGGACGGCCATAACTTCTGGCTCGTTTAGAGTTACGGGAGCCATAACCTATCAAAACGAAGGCCTCGATGAGTTCTACGGCATTGACAGCTTTCAGCCGTCAACGGATAGATTAATGCCCAAAAAGGACAACCCGAATCTCAATCGGGTCTCGTAAGTTTTTTACCCTTCGTTTTTTTCGACACGTGGATTTTTAGGGTAAAACAGGATTACAGTGGCTGGCCTTCGATTTACCATCGCCGGACAGTGGTACAGCGTGGTACTGTTCCGTTTCAAATCCATGCACGCATTTCTAAAAGTCGTACGGCACTGTTTCGCCATTTCAGACGGATGTTGCACCTTGCGCCGGGGATGTTGCACCCTTTAGATATCGATTATTCGGACGGCCATAACTTCTGGCTCGTTTAGAGTTACGGGAGCCATAACCAGTCAAAACGAAAGGCTCGATGAGTTCTATGGCTTTGACCACTTTCAGCCCTCAACGGATAGATTAGTGTCCAAAAAGGACAACCCGAATCTCAATCGGGTCTCGTTAGTTTTTTACCCTTCGTTTTTTCGACACGTGGATTTTTACGGTAAAACAGGATTACCGTGGTTGGCCTTCGATTTACCAATGCCGGAGAGTGGTGCACGATGGTACTATTCCGTTTCAAATCCATGCACTCATTTCTAAAAGTCGAACGGCACTATTTCGCCATTTCGGATGGATGTTGCACCTTGCACCGTGGATGTTGCACCCTGTAGATATCGATTATTCGGACGACCACAACTTCTAGCTCGTTTAGAGTTAAGGGAGCCATAACCTGTCAAAATGAAGGCCTCGATGAGTTCTACGGCTTTGACAGCTTTCAGCTGTCAACGGATAGATTAATGCCCAAAAAGGACAACCCGAATCTCAATCGGGTCTCGTAAGTTTTTTACCCTTCGTTTTTTGGACACGTGGATTTTTACGGTAAAACGGGATTACCGTGGCCCGTCTTCGACTTCCCATCGCTGGAGAGCGGTGCACCATGGTACTGTTCCGTTTCAAATCCATGCACGCATTTCTAAAAGTCGTACAACACTGTTTCACCATTTCGGACGGATGTTGCACCTTGCACAGTGGATGTTGCCCCCTGTAGATATCGATTATTCAAACGGCCATAACTTCTGGCTCGTTTAGAGTTACGGTAGCCATAACCTGTCAAAACGAAGGCCTCGGTGAGTTCTACGGCTTTGACAGCATTCAGCTGTCAACGGATAGATTAATGCCCAAAAAGGACAACCCGAATCTCAATCGGGCCTCGTAAGTTTTTTATCCTTCGTTTTTTCGACACGTGGATTTTTACGGTAAAATAGGATTACGGTTGCTGGCCTTCGATTTACCATCGCTGGACAGTGGTTCACCATGGTACTGTTTCGTTTCAAATCTATTCATGCATTTCTAAAAGTCGTACGGCACTGTTTCGCCATTTCGGACGGATGTTGCACCTTGCACCGTGGATGTTGCACGCTATAGATATCGATTATTCGGACGACCATAACTTCTGGCTTGTTTAGAGTTACGGGAGCCACAACCTGTCAAAACGAAGGCCTCGATGAGTTCTACGGATTTGACGGCTTTCAGCCGTCAACGGATAGATTAATGCCCAAAAAGGACAACCCGAATCTCAATCGGGCCTCGTAAGTTTTTTACCCTTCGTTTTTTCGACACGTGGATTTTTACGGTAAAATAGGATTACCGTGGCTGGCCTTCGATTTACCATCGCTGGAATGTGGTGCACCATGGTACAGTTCCGTTTCAAATCCATACACGCATTTCTAAAAGTCGTACGGCTCTGTTTTGCCATTTCGGACGGATGTTGCACATTGCACCGTGGATGTTGCACCCTGTAGATATCGATTATTTGGACGGCCATAACTTCTGCCTCGTTTAGAGGTACGGGATCCATAACATGTCAAAACGAAGGCCTCGATGAGTTCTATGGCTTTGACAGCTTTCATCCGTCAAAGGATTGATTAATGCCCAAAAAGGACAACCCGAATCTCAATCGGGTCTCGTAAGTTTTTTACCCTTCGTTTTTTCGACACGTGGATTTTTACGGTAAAACAGGATTACCATGGCCCATCTTCGATTTACTATCGCTGGAGAGTGGTGCACAATAGTACTGTTCCGTTTCAAATCCATGCACGCATTTCTAGAAGTCGTACGGCACTGTTTCCCCATTTCGGACGGATGTTGCACCTTGCACCGTGGATGTTGCACCCTGTAGATATCGATTATTCGGACGGCCATAACTTCTGGCTCGTTTAGAATTACGGGAGCCATAACCTGTCAAAACGAAGGCCTCGATGAGTTCTACGGCCTTGACAGCTTTCACCCGTCAACGAATAGATTAATGCCCAAAAAGGACAACCCGAATCTCAATCGGGTCTCGTAAGTTTTTTACCCTTCGTTCTTTCGACACGTGGATTTTTACGGTAAAACATGATTACGGTGGCTGGCCTTCGATTTACCATCGCTGGACAGTGGTGCACCATGGTACTGTTCCGTTTCAAATCCATGCACGCATTTCTAAAAGTCGTACGACACTGTTTCGCCATTTCGGACGGATGTTGCACCTTGCGCCGTGGATGTTGCACCCTGTAGACATCGATTATTCGGACGGCCATAACTTCTGGCTCGTTTAGAGTTACGGGAGCCATAACCTGTCAAAACGAAGGCCTCGATGAGTTCTACGGCTTTGACGGCTTTCAGCCGTCAACGGATAGATTAACGCCCAAAAAGGACAACCCGAATCTCAATCGGGTCTCGTAAGTTTTTTACCCTTCGTTTTTTTGACACGTGGATTTTTACGGTAAAACAGGATTACCGTGGCCCGTCTTCGACTTCCCATCGCTGGAGAGTGGTGCACCATGGTACTGTTCTGTTTCAAATCCATGCACGCATTTCTAAAAGTCGTACGACACTGTTTCACAATTTCGGACGGATGTTGCACCTTGCACCGTGGATGTTGCACCTTGTAAATATCGATTATTCATTCGGCAATAACTTCTGGCTCGTTTAGAGTTACGGGAGCCATAACCTATCAAAACGAAGGCCTCGATGAGATCTATGGCTTTGACAGCTTTCAGCCGTCAACGGATAGATTAATGCCCAAAATGGACAACCCGAATCTCAATCGGGTCTGATAAGTTTTTTACCCTTCGTTTTTTCGACACGTGGATTTTTACGGTAAAACAGGATTATCGTGGCCCGTCTACGACTTCCCATCGCTGGAGAGTGGTGCACCATGGTACTGTTCCGTTTCAAATCCATGCACGCATTTCTAAAAGTCGTACGGCACTGTTTCGCCATTTCGGACGGATGTTGCACCTTGCACCGTGGATGTTGCACCCTGTAGATATCGATTATTCGGACGGCCATAACTTCTGGGTCGTTTAGAGTTACGGGAGCCATAACCTGTCAAAATGGGGCAGGTCCACTGCTATTTATATGGGGGGTTGAAGATGACCGGGTCGATTCGAATTCCGGTAAAAATTGACCGAGTACAACAGGTCAGAGGGCAGAATGGTTTCGAATCCTATCTTCGAACCCAAATGCTTGAGGCTCCATTGTGTGAAGCACACAGACCACTGCCGCGTACGATAGTTTCGTACCCATCCAAGTCATCGGTTTGAAGATCAGTTTCGAACCCACCGAAACGAACTACTTGTTCAAAACCATCCTCTCACATCGGTTCGAGTGCTAGTTTCGAACCCATCACAGCACAAAGAATACTCCATCTTCTAACATCGGTTCGAAAGTCAACTTCGAACCCATCATGACACGAGTATACTCCGTTGGGTCGAATGTCAATTTCGAATCCATCCATGCTCCAACGCATCGATTCGAAATCTCATATTCACATGACCCATCATTGCACAGGCATATTGCGTCCATACAAAATTGAACTTCGAACCCATCAATGCTCAAGTGCATCGGTTCGAAACATTACACTTGCGCAATTCAAATTCAATTTCTTCAACCTTCAATGTCGGTTCAGGAGAGGATCGATACGAAGGAACTTTTCAAAACAATCGTCAAGCGTTGTTTCAAATTCAAATTTCAAAAATCGATTCAGGAGAGAATCGATACGCAATTCTATAGCAAACAAAACTGACAACAACTCGCGGACGCACGACGTTAACAAGGATCATATTAACATACGTGCATACATGTCGGACTAACGTTCGATTTTGAATATTCACAGGGATCAAACACTCATCCTATTACAAATGCGACAGCCAACGGCAAAGCACTATTATACAGCAGTCAATCATATCAACGCAGGGTTACAGCAGTACAGCATACGAGTTTCAACAAAAAAGAGAACAATGATTGTTCAGAGAGAAATGGCAGCTATTCAAAGCACGTCATGTTCCCACAAGACGTACTTTGGGGGGCAAAATGTTATCCCGCTTTTTTGGCAAAGCCGCGATACCAAAAGATTGATCGAAAAACGAAGGACAGTTCGCCTCAGAGGTTGATCGTACTTCCTTTAGCCATGGATATCACTGAATTTTATCCGAGTCCAGAATGAGCCACAATTGATAGGACACGGCAAGAAAGGCTACAAGAGTCAGCATTTCAAATTTCAGGTCAATCCGAGGTCGTATGCTCAAGTTATGATGGATTCAAGTTGAGAAAGATGGACGTTGCTCTGTTCGAAACCATGACCTTACCTATGTTCGAACCCATCTGGTTCGAACCCAAGAAGTGAGGCAGCGCCTCGAATCCATGCACATATACCAAAGTTCGAATCGATGAGTTCGTATCCATCGGTTCGACTCCACTTCGAACCCAACTAGTTCAAACCCACCATGTTCGAATCGACAAGAAGGGGCGACGTTCGAATCCATCAGCTAGAACCTCGCTTCGACTCCATCAAGTAAATCCCCAGATAGCCTTGCTTCGAATCCATCCACGACCTAACTTCGAATCCACCAGACAAGCATGCTTCGAACACATCGATATGCTTCGTTCGAACCCATCCCTGGAATCATGTTCGAACCCATTACAGTGCCATCTTCGAATCCATCACAGAGTCGTGTTCGAACCCATCCTGTGCTGCCTTATTCGAACCCACTGGGTCAACCCACGTGTCTTCCATCGGTTCGAAATCACCGAGATACACGGAGTCGAAGCGGTCAACACAGAGAGAAGTCCGGATCGATTCGAAACTTGCGCTCCACGTCACCACGAGGTCGCGTGCCACACTGGTTTCGAAACCATCGTTTCGAGTAACAGGGTTCGAACCAAACAGCCTTGCCGTGAAGTCTATTTCGAACCCAACATATCTCCTAACCTACTGATCCAAATGCAATGAAACTTTCACAGATGCTTGCATACATGCTGAAGGATGTCCATGCCAAATTTCACCTCGATTGGATGAATTCTTGATCGGTTCGAATGGAGTTCGAACCGATGCCAAAGTGGGCCCAAACTTCCAGAGACCGTACGTGTGGGCCCCCTCACGTGCCAGAAGTGGTCTACCGAGTTTTCAGCGACATACCAGCAGCCTACACCTATAAATAGAGCCCCAGGGCCAACAGAAAAGGGATCTTCTGACTCTGAGACGCCGAGACTCTGCCGCATCAAGATCTCCATCATCCTACATCATAATCCTATTGTTGATTTCGAATTTCCAGTTGTAACTTGCTGTGGATCACTGTAACAACTTGTAATCATTGAAAGAGAATCAATAAAACATCAAAAAACTTCACAGTGGACGTAGGCAACACGCCGAACCACTATAAATCGCTTGTCTACGCATTTACTTTACTGTTGATTGGAGTTTTTGTTAGATAATATCTGTTTTGAACTTGCATTCTTGACTATTATCTCTTCAACGACTCCCGAAGAGTGTTGTGCCCAATTTTGACACAAACACTTTGGTGCTTTCACTGAGAAAACCCAGATTTTCTCCTGCTCGTTGGATCTGTCATCGATACCGGATTGAACAAATCTAAGAGAGAGATCCAGATTGTTAAATCCAACTTCCTTCCCTTCTATTCAGATTTGCATAAAGTCTAGGAAAGGAACTCAACTGGAAAAATGGTTAGCACAAGAACCACCTCGAACGCCGTCAATCAAGAAGGACAGGATAGACAAAATCCTGCCCCTCTGCCTCCACCTAATCAAGATGCCGCTGGGCACTCAGAACCGTCGGGTCCGGTTACCCGACAAGAATTACAGTTGTTACTTCAAGAGCTGACACAGAGTCGGCGACAACTAGAAGAACAGCTACGCGCCAACGCTGAGCTAATCAACCAGCTGGATCGCCAGAAACGAAAACGATCCACGAGAGATCGTGCTTATCGCTCTTCTAGCGAAAGTTCTTCATCTTCTGATTATCATAACCAACCTCCACGACCCCGGTTAGATGAGGGTCGTATGCCATCCGCTGGAAATCAACCGATATTGACCGTTGGACAAATAAGAGTTGGTCCGTCAGCCAGCTTTCAAACCGGACCCTCCTCCCGAGGGGGTGCCATTCCTCACCACGCCGCTGAATACCGCACCGCTAGCGTTGCGGCTGAACCAAGGGCCGACGCTCAAGACCAGTCGGACCTAGACCATCGTCATAGCGGCCGTACTCCCGAACCGTACGTCCCGGAGGACTATGAGCCGAGAACGCGAGATTTGAACCGTCAACGATATCCGGTTCGAACCCAAAGTATGGAACGTGACCATACTCCGGCGCAAATGCCGGATCTATCAACTATGATACGAAAGATGATTCGTGAGAGTCAGGGATTCACAAACGACGATTGGGGGGTTTCCCGAAGTCACACTCCCTTTACGGACGACATTCTTAATGCTGAACCCCCACGGCGATTCCGAATGCCCACTCTGCCCATGTATGAGGGAAACTCTGATCCCAATCAACATATTCTAAAATATGAATGGTCGATGACGGCTGCCAGAGCCAACGACGCTGTGAAATGTCGTAGTTTCCCCATATCCCTGGGGGGCATCGCCACCATGTGGTTCACCCGATTGCCTCCTCGATCCGTCTCCTCATTCGACCAGCTGGCCACAAAATTCGTTGAGCAATTCCGCATGCACGTCGCAAGGCCGAAAGATGTCAACACTCTATCCAGTGTCACGCAAGCTCCCGGAGAGACGCTCAGACACTACTTAGAAAGATTCCATACTGCATGTGCGGAGATTAGTAATCCAAATGATAACTCCATCCTTATGGCGTTAACCAAGGGGATCGACCCCGATTCTGAATTCGGCAATTGGCTAGCTGGAAAACCACCTGCGTCATTGGACCGTTTCCATGCCAAAGCAGCTCAATTCCTGAGACGGGAAGACGCGAAACAGTCTAGGAAGCAAACTGACGCAGGATCAAACGTGGGAGGAACCCAAAGCAATGTTGCAATAAAACAATCCGGTGAGAGCTCCGGAAAAGTTCAGTTGAACATTAAAAATAAACAAGCTCGGCGAAGAGAGAGCGTGAATCAAATTAAAAAACAAGATCAAAATAGCGGTCCGCAACGCAAAAATCCGAAGTTCGACAGTTATACTCCTTTGAATACTTCATTGGAGGACTTGTATTTACAAACCCGTAGTACAATTCAATATGAAAAACCTGCTCCGAGACCGTCGTCAGAGAGACAAATCCAAACAGGAAAATTTTGCAGGTTCCATGAAGGCTACGGACACGATACGAACGAGTGTCGTCACCTACAGGATCTTGTTGAAAAACTGATCAGGGAAAGGAGACTCGATCGATTTGTGCGGACACCGCAACCCAGGGAAGCAGGTCCATCAAATCAAATCAATGAACCCGATCAACCGAGGCATGAGGACTCCGATGGTCCTCGCGGGAGATTGGTGATAAACGCCATCAGTGGCGGACCGACTTTCTCAGGAGCCTGGAACGACGAGGATCTTCGTCATTGTCACACATGACAGGCTCATTCAATCTATGAATATTTTGCAATTTCATTTACATTCTGAAATTTGATTTTGTAATAAGGCACTGACTTTGCCATATTTTCTCATTTCAGCAATAAAACATTATCTCTTCAAGCTAAAGCTGTGATTCATCGAATACAACATTCAACAATCACGACACACGAAGAGCTAAGTTCCATCGAACAATGGAATTTATTCAAATAGCGAGTGATTGCGTTACAACCGGCCACTCACTAAGTGAAACCCCAGCTCGGGGGCAAGCCAACACATCAAAGGCTGAACTGGACCAACACACGACAGTCCATTTAACAATTCGTTCCCGGAGTGCGAACGGACTCCAACTTCCCACTGCTTGAATTGGAGTATAAACATTTAACAATTCGTTCCCGGAGTGCGAACGGACTCCAACTTCCCACAGCGTGAATTGGAGTATAAACATTTAATAATTCGTTCCCGGAGTGCGAACGGACTCCAACTTCCCACTGCGTGAATTAGAGTATAAACATTTAACAATTCGTTCCCGGAGTGCGAACGAACTCCAATTTCCCGCAGCGTGAACTGGAGTATAAACATTTAATAATTCGTTCCCGGAGTGCGAACGGACTCCAACTTCCCGCAGTGTGAATTGGAGTATAAACATTTAATAATTCGTTCCCGGAGTGCGAACGGACTCCAACTTCCCGCAGCGTGAACTGGAGTATAAACATTTAATAATTCGTTCCCGGAGTCCGAACGGACTCCAACTTCCCACTGCGTGAATTGGAGTATAAACATTTAACAATTCGTTCCCGGAGTGCGAACGGACTCCAACTTCCCGCAGCGTGAATTGGAGTATAAACATTTAACAATTCGTTCCCGGAGTGCGAACGGACTCCAATTTCCCGCAGCGTGAATTGGAGTATAAACATTCCATAATTCGTTCCCGGAGTGCGAACGGACTCCAACTTCCCGCAGCGTGAATTGGAGTATAAACATTTAATAACTCGTTCCCATTGCGCGAACCAACCCATCAATGCGGACTCCAAATCCCCAAAACATGAATTGGGGTATGAACATAAGTTACGGGTTCCCGGAGCGCGAACCGAAGCATCCGTGCAAACTCCATATTCCCGAAGTGCGAGTTGGAGTATAAATGTCAATTCGGGGTTCCTGAAGTACGAACCCAAACTTACATGTTTTATCCAAGCTCCCGGCGTGTGAATTGGAGCACCAACACCAAGTCAAAGTTCCCGTAGTGCGAACTAAAGCGTTAATACTAACTCCGAGTTAGTAGAGTGCAAGTTGGAATGTGAACACCATCCCCAAGTTCCCGGAGCGTGAACCATGTTACAAGTATCAATAACACTTGAACTCCTGGAATGAAAACCAGGTTATCGATCTCAAATTACTCTAAGTCCCCGGAAGGCGGACGTGTACTTAAGATTTGCAACAAGTGCAATCGACTGCCAAAAATATAAGTGTTGTTCCCCAAGACTGGGGGGCACGAAAGCTAAGTGTCAATCACTCACCGAAGTGATACAACGTCCGAAGTTCAACTCATTCATCAATCACAACTTGTGACCAAAGTTCTCAGGCGTGGCAAATGAAACGAGCTCTACTTAAACGGTAAAAACACCACAAGTACACCGAACCGAAAACAAGGCAGTGCAAGTACTTAAGCACAAATAAAACAAGAGTTGAAACAAAGAAACTAAAGTTTATTTCAACTAACCAAAAATGAGGGCTTACATATGAAAAAGTTTTCCCAAAAACAATCCCTACTAGCAGGAGCCGAACCTGCATCTATACACGGCTTACTAATAAAAAACAAAAACAAGTACTTATCCACCAAAACATCTACTTGTAAAGCCGATCTACTTCTTCCTCTTTTTCGTCTTCCTTATTAGTGGTTCATCATTATCAGAATCACTAGCGACAGAAATTCTTTTTGAGTGCCTCCTCTTCGGCGGTGACTCTTCGGCTGGGGGCATGATATCGATGTCCTCCTCAGAGCTCGAATCTACAAGGAGGCTTCCCGTCGGAGGAGTAGGGGGGACTGGATCTGTGACGGAAATTGAGATAGTGCCACCCGCTGGTACTATCCTAGCAGGTGTTGAGCTATGCGCCATCGCGCTGCCACCGGCGCTACCACTGTGCCCCGCAGCTTCTATTTCAGCGCTGATTTCAGCCAAAATTTCCTCTTCTCGAGTCGCTTGGGCTTGGCTGGGGGCATCCGCAACTTGCATCGAAGAGCTTGAGGTCGGCAGGGGATCACTAACGACGATAAACGGTAAGTCCGTGGAGAAACCGCCCGGCTCACCGAGCAGCTCGCTCACCATCTGTTCCTCGAGAGATAACCCACTCCCCTGTGCCGCCTCGGTCGATATCGCAGCTACAGCAGTGGTCTCGGTGGCGATGGCCTTAACCTTTTGGCTTGATTCTTGAGCCGTGACTGTCGGCGCAACCTCCGTCACTAGGCAAAAACAATAAGTTATTAGTAACTTCTTCAAAACAAACTCTTTATTTAGAAAACACTTGAGATAATTTCGAAATACCTTCCCAGTTTGACTCGCAGATGGCTGAACGACCTCGGAAGTGTGCTCATGGATAGGAGATAAGTGCGGCCGCTCCGGGTCGTAAGCAGGAACTGGTGGCAAGCTGACCGCAGACACAGGCACTGACGAAGGCGATGTGATGACTTCAGTAACTTCAGAATGGTGCTCAACGCCCGATCCCTCTCCAACTGCCAGGGAACGACCACCCACCATCTCCTTCTCATGAGCAATGATAGCATCGTGAAGGACCTTCTTTTCATCCTCAGTTAATAACCGGTTCTCAAGCTCGAATCGGTCAACCGATTCGCCCGGATGCGCTTCCCCCTCTTCCTCGACCAATCGCTCCCAAGCGCTGCGAAGGTGAAAGGGATAATCTTGAAGCCAGGCTAAATTTCGGTGTTTTAACATGTTGGCGTTATAAGTTATAAGCAGATCTTCGATATCGGCCTCTAGCCTGGCCTCTGCTCGTTGAACTTTCTCCTCCACCTCTATCTCGACCGCTTGAACTTTCGCCACCGCAGCATCCCTTTCGGTGCGAAGAATCACAGCTTGTTCACACGCCTCCTGAGCTGTGCTATTCGCATCATCCCTTTCCTTGGCGATTTCATCAAATTTTGACTTAAGCTCGTTCAACACCTTCAGGGCTGCGTCCCTCTCTGCAGTAACCAATGTGTTTCGATGACCCATGTCCTCAACCGTGGCGTAGTGTTCGCGTTTCATCCTATCCATGATTGCCTGGGCTTCATCGGCTTTTTTAGTGGCCTCTATTTCAGATTTACGGGATGATTCAGCCTCAGTATTTAGCACTTGTATGATGCGATCTTTTTGTGCTAACTCAGCTTGCAATTTTTCAATGGTGGCCGCTCGTTCGAAGGCCAAGGCCGATGCTTTTTCGGCCGCTCTATACCACACCTTGTACTGTGCGTAGAAGTCGTGCACATAATCAAGCGCCCACCGCTCGGCCTCCGGTGGGATTCTTTTCAAGTTCGGGGGAAAGACATAATTGTCGAAGCAGATATTCGGGAACTCTCTCTTCAGCTGCGCAAGCCTAATCGCTCCTTCTCCCGTGATTTCAGTAGGAGGTTCCTCCGCAACTATCGGCGCCGTCACCTCAGATCTAGAAGCTTGAGAAACCGACGCATGTCGAGAAGAATCACGAGGGACGCGAACGGGAGGTTGTACGGGATCTCTGGAAGGAGGAGGGGTGCGCGATCGCGAACGACGCCTATGGCCCTTGTCCGAATCGTATCTCTCATGACTAGAATATCCGGAACGTCCTTGGTCATAATGCCCAGGGCGTCCCTGATCATAATCTCTATCCCCCTCTCGCCTGCGCGAATCATAATAAGAAGACTTGCGGGCATGTCGAAGGCTCCCTAGCATTGAACCTCGTTTAGACATGGTATCTGCAAAGCAAAGTAAAATCGAATTAGTCACTCTTCGAATCAGGTAGTTTACAATCAAAGGTTATGCAGTGTCGTGAAGTGTGTGTGAATATGCATTCCCCCCGACCAACCAGAAATGTCGACCTCGCTAGTAACAAGGGGCTCGCTCAATTCTAGATTACGATGGAACTCCTCCAACCCGGCATCATGTTGAAAAGACACATCTTCCGAGATTGGAAGGTCGGCAAGCCCTTCGTAGAGACTTTCAGTACGCGGAGGAGACATCTCAGAGATTCTTACTCCGGAAGAGGGCCGGGCAATGACAACCGATTTCCGTCTCCCCCGCTTAGTTGGCTTAACCATGGCAGCCTTGCCTTTTTTCTGCTCCGCAACCTCCGAAGCCACATCCGTAGGCTCAGTCAGCGGCTCATCATCAGTGTAAGTTCTTTCAGAATCAGCCTCCTCGGCTATGACAACTTCGGGCTCCTTATGTCTGACTCGTTTCTTAGGAACGATCCTTTGTGCCACCTCAAACCTTATACTCTGTCCTCGTTCAATCAGCCCATGAGTCCGGAGATTCCTATCGGTCAAAAGCAACTCGATGTCCCTATCTTCGCTCGGGACTTCTCGAAGTACTCGCACCATCTCCTTAAACTCTTCACCTTCGGGTCGCGAGATCGTTGCTGTAAAAAGAAAAAATTAATATAAGTTCCACTTCGGCAGCAATTGTCGTAGTAACTATTTAAGAACTTGGTTATACTCACGTCTGAATAACCATCGTCGAGCAAAGCCTGGAGGGCACCTGACATAAAACCATTCTGTCCTATAGTAACTCAGCCTTGTCCAGGATCCGGTGACCACTTGACAATTTCTCACCGCCTCCAGAAATGTGAAAGAAGGATAATCACCACGAGTTTTGAAGTTGAACAAGTATCTGATTTCGAGTGGGAGTGGCGGTCGATGGAGACATTCCATAAATGCAATGAACAAGCTATTGATCGACGCATATCCGTTCGGATGCAGCTGAGATGGGGCGATCCTCAAAAATGACAATACTTCTCTTATATACTCGTTGAACGGGGGAAGTGTCCCGGCCGCACACGCGTGGCGATTAAATGCTGTATACCCTTCTGGCGGATTATGTGGTCTATCATTCGGCCCCGGCAGTAATACATCGTCCAGTGACAAGCCGTGCCTCAAACAAATTCTTCCCAACATGTCTTCAGAGATATTCGATGGAACGGAATCTGATGGATTGGCAATGAACGACGCATCAGGAAGTTCGTCCGGAGCCGGACCGATGATCTCAGGATCTATATCCGGAACTTCTAGCCTCGGAGGGGCTGTACCTTGAATCTCCTGCTGCTGTGAACTTGAAGGTTCCATAACTAACTAACTCATGAGAAACCATCGTTAGACGACAAAGAACCCGTGTGTTCCCCAGTGTAAAGTGTATGAATGTGTGTGGTACAGTGCCATGCATTACTTGAACAAATGTTGCAGAGTTAAAGTGAACATTCAAATGACAAAGCTACGAAGTCCAGCTATAATGACCGTCATCGCTGACCGTCATCACTAAATCGTTTATATGATGGAAGTCGGTTCGAATGGAAGTTGTTATAGTTCCATCGACGAGCTTCAAAGGGCAGTCAAGTATGCAGTTCAATATTCAAGTCCAAATATGCAGGGATGAAGCTCGTCGGAGTTATACTTAGAAAAATTTTCAAATTTTGGAGTCCATCATATAGGGTTCGAAACCATCACAGAGGCTTCGTTCGAACCCAACCGAACAGCTCTTCCTTCGAACCCATCCAAACGTTTTTCGAACCCACGCGTTCGAAACCATCATGACATTGCTTCGAACCCATGCGTTCGAACCATCCTGACATCGCTTCGAAACCATACAGTTGGGCGCGCTTCGAACCGATAGCCAAATGACAAGTTCGAACCGATGCCAAAACCCTTAACTTGACATCGGTCGCTTTCGAACCGATCCGCTTCGTATCGATACGAAGTTGCTGACTTCGAAGCGATAACCTACGGTTTCGAATCCATTGATTCGAATGGATCCCTCGAATCCCCCAATCAGTGCGAACTACGCGTCCCAGCGAAGACAGTCCAGGGATCGATTCGAAATCTAATGGAAACACACCACCGTCATCGATTCGAACTCGCCCCTACTCATCGGTTCGAATCCTCCCTAAACCAGATCCGTTTTTGCCAAATTCTAGGTTAAGCATATCGATGAACAGAAGTGGATTCGAAATAGCTTCGCCGTTTGAAACCGAGTCTAATTACCTAGTTTAAGCAATGGATTCGAGAGATTTAAGTCTTAGATCTTGATGGATTTGAAAACGCAACGCAGTGTTTTAACCTTAGAAGCTTCGAAGCGACGAATAGAGAAGTGAAAAAGTAAAAAGTGAAAATGGGGCAGGTCCACTGCTATTTATATGGGGGGTTGAAGATGACCGGGTCGATTCGAATTCCGGTAAAAATTGACCGAGTACAACAGGTCAGAGGGCAGAATGGTTTCGAATCCTATCTTCGAACCCAAATGCTTGAGGCTCCATTGTGTGAAGCACACAGACCACTGCCGCGAACGATAGTTTCGTACCCATCCAAGTCATCGGTTTGAAGATCAGTTTCGAACCCACCGAAACGAACTACTTGTTCGAAACCATCCTCTCACATCGGTTCGAGTGCTAGTTTCGAACCCATCACAGCACAAAGAATACTCCATCTTCTAACATCGGTTCGAAAGTCAACTTCGAACCCATCATGACACGAGTATACTCCGTTGGGTCGAATGTCAATTTCGAATCCATCCATGCTCCAACGCATCGATTCGAAATCTCATATTCACACGACCCATCATTGCACAGGCATATTGCGTCCATACAAAATTGAACTTCGAACCCATCAATGCTCAAGTGCATCGGTTCGAAACATTACACTTGCGCAATTCAAATTCAATTTCTTCAACCTTCAATGTCGGTTCAGGAGAGGATCGATACGAAGGAACTTTTCAAAACAATCGTCAAGCGTTGTTTCAAATTCAAATTTCAAAAATCGATTCAGGAGAGAATCGATACGCAATTCTATAGCAAACAAAACTGACAACAACTCGCGGACGCACGACGTTAACAAGGATCATATTAACATACGTGCATACATGTCGGACTAACGTTCGATTTTGAATATTCACAGGGATCAAACACTCATCCTATTACAAATGCGACAGCCAACGGCTAAGCACTATTATACAGCAGTCAATCATATCAACGCAGGGTTACAGCAGTACAGCATACGAGTTTCAACAAAAAAGAGAACAATGATTGTTCAGAGAGAAATGGCAGCTATTCAAAGCACGTCATGTTCCCACAAGACGTACTTTGGGGGGCAAAATGTTATCCCGCTTTTTTGGCAAAGCCGCGATACCAAAAGATTGATCGAAAAACGAAGGACAGTTCGCCTCAGAGGTTGATCGTACTTCCTTTAGCCATGGATATCACTGAATTTTATCCGAGTCCAGAATGAGCCACAATTGATAGGACACGGCAAGAAAGGCTACAAGAGTCAGCATTTCAAATTTCAGGTCAATCCGAGGTCGTATGCTCAAGTTATGATGGATTCAATTTGAGAAAGATGGACGTTGCTCTGTTCGAAACCATGACCTTACCTATGTTCGAACCCATCTGGTTCGAACCCAAGAAGTGAGGCAGCGCCTCGAATCCATGCACATATACCAAAGTTCGAATCGATGAGTTCGTATCCATCGGTTCGACTCCACTTCGAACCCAACTAGTTCAAACCCACCATGTTCGAATCGACAAGAAGGGGCGACGTTCGAATCCATCAGCTAGAACCTCGCTTCGACTCCATCAAGTAAATCCCCAGATAGCCTTGCTTCGAATCCATCCACGACCTAACTTCGAATCCACCAGACAAGCATGCTTCGAACCCATCGATATGCTTCGTTCGAACCCATCCCTGGAATCATGTTCGAACCCATTACAGTGCCATCTTCGAACCCATCACAGAGTCGTGTTCGAACCCATCCTGTGCTGCCTTATTCGAACCCACTGGGTCAACCCACGTGTCTTCCATCGGTTCGAAATCACCGAGATACACGGAGTCGAAGCGGTCAACACGGAGAGAAGTCCGGATGGATGTTGCACCTTGCACCGTGGATGTTGCACCCTGTAGATATCGATTATTCGGACGACCATAACTTCTGGCTTGTTTAGAGTTACGGGAGCCACAACCTGTCAAAACGAAGGCCTCGATGAGTTCTACGGCTTTGACAGCTTTCAGCCGTCAACGGATAGATTAATGCCCAAAAAGGACAACCCGAATCTCAATCGGGTTTCGTAAGTTTTTTACCCTTCGTTTTTTCGACACGTGGATTTTTACGGTAAAACAGGATTACCGTGGTTGGCCTTCGATTTACCATCGCTGGAGAGTGGTGCACCATGGTACCGTTCCGTTTCAAATCCATGCACGCATTTCTAAAAGTCGTACGGCACTTTTTCGCCATTTCGGACGGATGTTGCACCTTGCACCGTGGATGTTGCACCCTGTAGATATCGATTATTCGGCCGGCCATAACTTCTGGCTCGTTTAGAGTTACGGGAGCCATAACCTGTCAAAACGAAGACCTCAATGAGTTCTATGGTTTTGACAGCTTTCAACCGTCAACGGATAGATTAATGCCCAAAAAGGACAACCCGAATCTCAATCGGGTCTCGTAAGTTTTTTGCCCTTCGTTTTTTCGACACGTGTATTTTTATGGTAAAATGGGATACCGTGGCCCGTCTTCTACTTCCCATCGCTGGAGAGTGGTGCGCCATGGTACTGTTCCGTTTCAAATCCATGCACGCATTTCTAAAAGTCGTACGACACTGTTTAACCATTTCGGACGGATATTGCACCTTGCACCGTGGATGTTGCACCCTGTACATATCGATTATTCAAACGGCAATAACTTCTGGCTCGTTTAGAGTTACGGGAGCCATAACCTGTCAAAACGAAGGCCTGGATGAGATCTACGGCTTTGATAGCTTTCAGCCGTCAACGGATAGATTAATGCTCAAAAAGGACAACCTGAATCTCAATCGGGTCTCGTAAATTTTTTACCCTTCGTTTTTTCGACACGTGGATTTTTACGGTGAAACAGGATTACGGTGGCTGGCCTTCGATTTACCATCGCTGGACAGTGGTGCACCATGGTACTGTTCCATTTCAAATCCATGCACGCATTTCTAAAAGTCGTACGGCACTGTTTCGCCATTTCGGACGGATGTTGCACCTTGCACCGTGGATGTTGCACCCTGTAGATATCGATTATTCGGAAGGCCACAACTTCTGGCTCGTTTAGAGTTACGGGAGCCATAACCTGTCAAAACGAAGGCCTCGATGAGTTCTATGGCTTTGATAGCTTTCAGCCGTCAACGGATAGATTAATGCCCAAAAAGGACAACCCGAATTTCAATCGGGTCTCGTAAGTTTTTTACCCTTCATTTTTTCGACACGTGGATTTTTACGGTGGATTTTTACGGTAAAATGGGATTACCGTGGCCCGTCTTCGACTTCCCATCGCTGGAGAGCAGTGCACCATGGTACTGTTCCATTTCAAATCCATGCACGCATTTCTAAAAGTCGTACAACACTGTTTCACCATTTCGGACGGATGTTGCACCTTGCACCGTGGATGTTGCACCCTGTAGATATCGATTATTCAAACGGCCATAACTTCCTGCTCGTTTAGAGTTACGGGAGCCATAACCTGTCAAAACGAAGGACTCGATGAGTTCTACCGGTTTGACAGCTTTCAGCCATCAACGGATAGATTAATGCCCAAAAAGGACAACTCGAATCTCAATCGGGTCTCGTAAGTTTTTTATCCTTCGTTTTTTCGGCACATGGATTTTTACGGTAAAACAGGATTACGGTTGCTGGCCTTCGATTTACCATCGATGGACAGTGGTGCACCATGGTATTGTTTCGTTTCAAATCCATTCACGCATTTCTAAAAGTCGTACGGCACTGTTTCGCCATTTCGGACGGATGTTGCACCTTGCACCGTGGATGTTGCACCCTGTAGATATCGATTATTCGGACGACCATAACTTCTGGCTTGTTTAGAGTTACGGGAGGCACAACCTGTCAAAACGAAGGCCTCGATGAGTTCTACGGCTTTGACAGCTTTCAGCCGTCAACGGATAGATTAATGCCCAAAAAGGACAACCCGAATCTCAATCGGGTTTCGTAAGTTTTTTACCCTTCGTTTTTTCGACACGTGGATTTTTACGGTAAAACAGGATTACCGTGGTTGGCCTTCGATTTACCATCGCTGTAGAGTGGTGCACCATGGTACTGTTCCGTTTCAAATCCATGCACGCATTTCTAAAAGTCGTACGGCACTTTTTCGCCATTTCGGACGAATGTTGCACCTTGCACCGTGGATGTTGCACCCTGTAGATATCGATTATTCGGACGGCCATAACTTCTGGCTCGTTTAGAGTTACGGGAGCCATAACCTGTCAAAACGAAGACCTCGATGAGTTCTATGGTTTTGACAGCTTTCAACCGTCAACGGATAGATTAATGCCCAAAAAGGACAACCCGAATCTCAATCGGGTCTCGTAAGTTTTTTGCCCTTCGTTTTTTCGACACGTGTATTTTTATGGTAAAATGGGATACCGTGGCCCGTCTTCTACTTCCCATCGCTGGAGAGTGGTGCGCCATGGTACTGTTCCGTTTCAAATCCATGCACGCATTTCTAAAAGTCGTACGACACTGTTTAACCATTTCGGACGGATATTGCACCTTGCACCGTGGATGTTGCACCCTATACATATCGATTATTCAAACGGCAATAACTTCTGGCTCGTTTAGAGTTACGGGAGCCATAACCTGTCAAAACGAAGGCCTGGATGAGATCTACGGCTTTGACAGCTTTCAGCCGTCAACGGATAGATTAATGCTCAAAAAGGACAACCTGAATCTCAATCGGGTCTCGTAAATTTTTTACCCTTCGTTTTTTCGACACGTGGATTTTTACGGTGAAACAGGATTACGGTGGCTGGCCTTCGATTTACCATCGCGGGAAAGTGGTGCACCATGGTACTGTTCTGTTTCAAATCCATGCACGCATTTCTAAAAGTCGTACGGCACTGTTTCGCCATTTCGGACGGATGTTGCACCTTGCACCGTGGATGTTGCACCCTGTAGATATCGATTATTCGGAAGGCCACAACTTCTGGCTCGTTTAGAGTTACGGGAGCCATAACCTGTCAAAACGAAGGCCTCGATGAGTTCTACGGCTTTGATAGCTTTCAGCCGTCAACGGATAGATTAATGCCCAAAAAGGACAACCCGAATTTCAATCGGGTCTCATAAGTTTTTTACCCTTCGTTTTTTCGACACGTGGATTTTTACGGTGGATTTTTACGGTAAAATGGGATTACCGTGGCCCGTCTTCGACTTCCCATCACTGGAGAGCAGTGCACCATGGTACTGTTCCGTTTCAAATCCATGCACGCATTTCTAAAAGTCGTACAACACTGTTTCACCATTTCGGACGGATGTTGCACCTTGCACCGTGGATGTTGCACCCTGTAGATATCGATTATTCAAACGGCCATAACTTCCTGCTCGTTTAGAGTTACGGGAGCCATAACCTGTCAAAACGAAGGACTCGATGAGTTCAACCGGTTTGACAGCTTTCAGCCGTCAACGGATAGATTAATGCCTAAAAAGGACAACTCGAATCTCAATCGGGTCTCGTAAGTTTTTTATCCTTCGTTTTTTCGGCACGTGGATTTTTACGGTAAAACAGGATTACGGTTGCTGGCCTTCGATTTACCATCGATGGACAGTGGTGCACCATGGTATTGTTCCGTTTCAAATCCATTCACGCATTTCTAAAAGTCGTACGGCACTGTTTCGCCATTTCGGACGGATGTTGCACCTTGCACCGTGGATGTTGCACCCTGTAGATATCGATTATTCGGACGGCCATAACTTCTGGCTTGTTTAGAGTTACGGGATCCACAACCTGTCAAAACGAAGGCCTCGATGAGTTCTACGGCTTTGACAGCTTTTAGCCGTCAACGGATAGATTAATGCCCAAAAAGGACAACCCGAATCTCAATCGGGCCACGTAAGTTTTTTACCCTTCGTTTTTTCGACACGTGGATTTTTACGGTAAAATAGGATTACCGTGGCTGGCCTTCGATTTACCATCGCTGGAGAGTGGTGCACCATGGTACTATTCCGTTTCAAATCCATGCATGCATTTCTAAAAGTCGTACGGCTCTGTTTCGCCATTTCGCACGGATGTTGCACCTTGCACCGTGGATGTTGCACCTTGTAGATATCGATTATTTGGACGGCCATCACTTCTGCCTCGTTTAGAGTTACGGGAGCCATAACCTGTCAAAACGAAGGCCTTGATGAGTTCTACGGCTTTGACAGCTTTCAGCCGTCAACGGATAGATTAATGCCTAAAAAGGACAACCCGAATCTCAATCGGGTCTCATAAGTTTTTTACCCTTCGTTTTTTCGACATGTGGATTTTTACGGTAAAACAGGATTACCGTGGTCCGTCTTCGATTTACCATCGCTGGAGACTGGAGCACCATGGTACTTTTCTATTTCAAATCCATGCACGCATTTATAAAAGTCGTACGGCACTGTTTCGCCATTTCGGACGGATGTTGCACCATGTACCGTGGATGTTGCACCCTGTAGATATCGATTATTCGGACGGCCATAACTTCTGGCTCGTTTAGAGTTACGGGAGCCATAACCTGTCAAAACGAAGGCCTCGATGAGTTCTACGGCTTTGACAGCTTTCAGCCGTCAACGTATAGATTAATGCCCAAAAAGGACAACCCGAATCTCAATCGGGTCTCGTAAGTTTTTTACCCTTCGTTTTTCCAACACGTGGTTTTTACAGTAAAACAGGATTACGGTGGATGGCCTTCGATTTACCATCGCTAGACAGTGGTGCACCATGGTACTGTTCCGTTTCAAATCCATGCATGCATTTCTAAAAGTCGTACGGCACTGTTTCGCCATTTCGGACGGAGGTTGCACCTTGCGCCATGGATGTTGCACCCTTTAGATATCGATTATTCGGACGGCCATAACTTCTGGCTCGTTTAGAGTTACGGGAGCCATAACCTGTCAAAACGAAGGCCTCGATGAGTTCTACAGCTTTGACAGCTTTAAGCCATCAACGGATAGATTAATGCCCAAAAAGGACAACCCGAATCTCAATCGGGTCTCGTAAGTTTTTTACCCTTCGTTTTTCCGACACGTGGTTTTTACGGTAAAACAGGATTACGGTGGGTGACCTTCGATTTACCATCGCTAGACAGTGGTGCACAATGGTACTGTTCCGTTTCAAATCCATGCACGCATTTCTAAAAGTCGTACGGCACTGTTTCACCATTTCGGACGGATGTTGCACTTTGCGCCGTGGATGTTGCACCCTGTAGATATCGATTATTCAAACGGCCATAACTTCTTGCTCGTTTAGAGTTACGGGAGCCATAACCTGTCAAAACAAAGGCCTCGATGAGTTCTACCGGTTTGACAGCTTTCAGCCGTCAACGGATAGATTAATGCCCAAAAAGGACAACTCGAATCTCAATCGGGTCTCGTAAGTTTTTTATCCTTCGTTTTTTCGACACGTGGATTTTTATGGTAAAACATGATTACGGCTGCTGGCCTTCGATTTACCATCGCTGGACAGTGGTGCACCATGGTACTGTTCCGTTTCAAATCCATTCACGCATTTCTAAAAGTCGTACGGCGCTGTTTCGCCATTTCGGACGGATGTTGCACCTTGCACCGTGGATGTTGCACCCTGTAGATATCGATTATTCGGACGGCCATAACTTCTGGCTTGTTTAGAGTTACGAGAGCCACAACGTGTCAAAACGAAGGCCTCGATGAGTTCTACGGCTTTGACAGCTTTCAGCCATCAACGGATAGATTAATGCCCAAAAAGGACAACCCGAATCTCAATCGGGCCACGTAAGTTTTTTACCCTTCGTTTTTTCGACACGTGGATTTTTACGGTAAAATAGGATTACCGTGGCTGGCCTTCGATTTACCATCGCTGGAGAGTGGTGCACCATGGTACTAATCCGTTTCAAATCCATGCATGCATTTCTAAAAGTCGTACGGCTCTGTTTCGCCATTTCGGACGGATGTTGCACCTTGCACCGTGGATGTTGCACCTTGTAGATATCGATTATTTGGACGGCCATAACTTCTGCCTTGTTTAGAGTTACGGAAGCCATAACCTGTCAAAATGAAGGCCTTGATGAGTTCTACGGCTTTGACAGCTTTCAGCCGTCAACGGATAGATTAATGCCTAAAAAGGACAACCCGAATCTCAATCGGGTCTCATAAGTTTTTTACCCTTCGTTTTTTCGACACGTGGATTTTTACGGTAAAACAGGATTACCGTGGCCCATCTTCGATTTACCATCGCTGGAGACTGGTGCACCATGGTACTTTTCTGTTTCAAATCCATGCACGAATTTATAAAAGTCGTATGGCACTGTTTCGCCATTTCGGACGGATGTTGCACCATGTACCGTGGATGTTGCACCCTGTAGATATCGATTATTCGGACGGCCATAACTTCTGGCTCGTTTAGAGTTACGGGAGCCATAACCTGTCAAAACGAAGGCCTCGATGAGTTCTACGGCTTTGACAGCTTTCAGCCGTCAACATATAGATTAATGCCCAAAAAGGACAACCCGAATCTCAATCGGGTCTCGTAAGTTTTTTAACCTTCGTTTTTTCAACACGTGGTTTTTACAGTAAAACAGGATTACGGTGGATGGCCTTCGATTTACCATCGCTAGACAGTGGTGCACCATGGTACTGTTCCGTTTCAAATCCATGCATGCATTTCTAAAAGTCGTACGGCACTGTTTCGCCATTTCGGACGGAGGTTGCACCTTGCGCTGTGGATGTTGCACCCTTTAGATATCGATTATTCGGACGGCCATAACTTCTGGCTCGTTTAGAGTTACGGGAGCCATAACCTGTCAAAACGAAGGCCTCGATGAGTTCTACGGCTTTGACAGCTTTCAGCCGTCAATGGATAGATTAATGCCCAAAAAGGACAACCCGAATCTCAATCAGGTCTCGTAAGTTTTTTACCCTTCGTTTTTCCGACACGTGGTTTTTACGGTAAAATAGGATTACGGTGGGTGACCTTCGATTTACCATCGCTAGACAGTGGTGCACCATGGTACTGTTCCGTTTCAAATCCATGCACGCATTTCTAAAAGTCGTACGGCACTGTTTCGCCATTTCGGATGGATGTTGCACTTTGCGCCGTGGATGTTGCACCCTGTAGATATCGATTATTCAAACGGCCATAACTTCTGGCTCGTTTAGAGTTACGGGAGCCATAACCTGTCAAAACAAAGGCCTCGATGAGTTCTACCGGTTTGACAGCTTTCAGCCGTCAACGGATAGATTAATGCCCAAAAAGGACAACTCGAATCTCAATCGGGTCTCGTAAGTTTTTTATCCTTCGTTTTTTCGACACGTGGATTTTTACGGTAAAACATGATTACGGCAGCTGGCCTTCGATTTACCATCGCTGGACAGTGGTGCACCATGGTACTGTTCCGTTTCAAATCCATTCACGCATTTCTAAAAGTCGTACGGCACTGTTTCGCCATTTCGGACGGATGTTGCACCTTGCACCGTGGATGTTGCACCCTGTAGATATCGATTATTCGGACGACCATAACTTCTGGCTTGTTTAGAGTTACGGGAGCCATAACCTGTCAAAACGAAGGCCTCGATGAGTTCTACGGCTTTGACAGCTTTCAGCCGTCAACGGATAGATTAATTCCCAAAAAGGACAACCCGAATCCCAATCGGGTCTCGTAAGTTTTTTACCCTTCTGTTATCCCACTTTTTGCCAAAGCTGAGAAACCCAAAATTTACCAAGAATTAGTAATTATTAATTCTTAATATTGATTATACGTTGTAGGTTCTCTATGGATATCGCTGAATTTTGTCCGAGTCCGGATTGAGCCACGATTGATAGGATGTGGCGAGAAAGATCATAAAAGTCCGTATTTCAAATTTCAAGTCAATCCGAGTTCGTATGTCCAAGTTATGATGGATTCAATTTGATAGAAACAGAGAATACTCAGTTCGAAACGATGAGACACCCCCTAGTTCGAATCGATGGACTTCGCATCCATCGGTTCGACTCCATCTACTTTGAACCCATGCAGTTCGAACCCATCAAGCAAGCCTTGGTTAGAATCCATCCAAACCACCTAGCTTCGAATCCATGATGCCACCTCTCTTCGTATCCCTCAAGGTTGAGGAGTTCGAATCCATGAAGTTCGGTACTTCGAACTCATCACGCATCTCGCCTCAAAACCATTTCCTCGAGACCATCAAAGAAGGGTCCCACGAATCCACACAACTGAGGGAACTTCGACTCCCTTCCTTTCTTACCTTCGAATCCCCATGAATAAGGCAACTTCGAATCGATGCGTAGTGGAGCATTCGAATCGATTCGAACAGCAACCAGTCTTATCGATTCGAAGGAAGCATTCTTCGAATCGATATTCTTCGAATCCAGCATTTGAAATCACCAAGTCAAAGCGGCAAAAACTACGCAGTCGACCCATTCAACTCAGAGCAACAAGTGGATCGACACGAAGGACGCGCGCCACGTCATCGATGTGCACGTGAATCGATCGATTCGAGGGAGATGGATTCGAATCAATGGATTCGAAACAGGCAGAGCACACGAAACCTTGAATTCGAATCGATTGTAACTCCCAAACCATAAATCCAAACACCACGAAATTTTTACAGTAGCTTACACTCATGCTGAAGAATGTCCACGCCAAGTTTCATCACGATTAGACACTTTTTTGATCGATTCGAACCTAGGGTCGAATCGATCCCAATGTGGGCCCGGATCTCCAGGTTTCGGCAATGTGGGCCCCCTCACGTGCTGGAAGTGGTCTACCTGATTTCTAGGAGAAATATCAGCCTCCTACGCCTATAAATAGAGCCCCAGTTCATTCAGAAAAGGGACCGGATTCTCTTTGGCAAAATGAAGACTCTGAAGCATCAAGACTCCACCAAGGCTCTACTTAGCACTCAACAACCACCGTTGTACTTGAATTTCAGAACTACAATTCATTGTAATTTGCTGTAATCGATTGTAATCAGCGAAGAACATCAATAAAAGGAAAAACCTTTGAAGTGGACGTAGGCCGGAGATAGCCGAACCACTGTAAATCGTGTGTTCTTGCTTACATTTATTATTTTTCTAGTTAAGATCTACGATTTGTGTTTGGATATTGCTGATTTATATTCCAAAACTGGTGCTTTCACATTCATTGGGGTTTGTGACCAATTTTGGCGCAAACACCTTCGTTTTTCCGACACGTGATTTTTACGGTAAAACAGGATTACGGTGGCCCGTCTTCAATTTACCATCGCTGGAGAGTGGTGCACCATGGTACTTTTCTGTTTCAAATCCATGCACGCATTTCTAAAAGTCGTACGACACTGTTTCGCCATTTCGGACGGATGTTGCACCATGCACCGTGGATGCTGCACCCTGTATATATCGATTATTCGGACGGCCATAACTTCTGGCTCGTTTAGAGTTACGGGAGCCATAACCTGTCAAAACGAAGGCCTCGATGAGTTCTACGGCTTTGACAGCTTTCAGCCGTCAACGGATATATTAATGCCCAAAAAGGACAACCCGAATCTCAATCGGGTCTCGTAAGTTGTTTACCCTTCGTTTTTCCGACACGTGGTTTTTACGGTAAAACAGGATTACGGTGGCTGGACTTCGATTTACCATCGCTAGACAGTGGTGCACCATGGTACTGTTCCGTTTCAAATCCATGCACGCATTTCTAAAAGTCGTACGACACTGTTTCGCCATTTCGGACGGATGTTGCACCTTGCGCCGTGGATGTTGCACCCTGTAGATATCGATTATTCAAACGGCCATAACTTCTGGCTCGTTTAGAGTTACGGGAGCCATAACCTGTGAAAACGAAGGCATCGATGATTTCTACCGGTTTAACAGCTTTCAACCGTCAACGGATAGATTAATGCCCAAAAAGGACGACTCGAATCTCAATCGGGTCTCGTAAGTTTTTTATCCTTCGCTTTTTCGACACGTGGATTTTTACGGTAAAACAGGATTACGGTTGCTGGCCTTCGATTTACCATCGCTGGACAGTGGTGCACCATGGTACTGTTCCGTTTCAAATCCATTCATGCATTTCTAAAAGTCGTACGGCATTGTTTCGCCATTTCGGACGGATGTTGCACCTTGCACCGTGGATGTTGCACCCTGTAGATATCGATTATTCGGACGGCCATAACTTCTGGCTTGTTTAGAGTTACGGGAGCCACAACATGTCAAAACGAAGGCCTCGATGAGTTCTACGGCTTTGACAGCTTTCAGCCGTCAACGGATAGATTGATGCCCAAAAAGGACAACCCGAATCTCAATCGGGCCTCGTAAGTTTTTTACCCTTCGTTTTTTCGACACGTGGATTTTTACGGTAAAATAGGATTATCGTGGCTGGCCTTCGATTTACCATCGCTGGAGAGTGGTGCTCCATGGTACTGTTCCATTTCAAATCCATGCATGCATTTCTAAAAGTCGTACGGCTCTGTTTCGCCATTTCGGACGGATGTTGCACCTTGCACCGTGGATGTTGCACCCTGTAGATATCGATTATTTGGACGGCCATAACTTCTGCCTCGTTTAGAGTTACGGAAGCCATAACCTGTCAAAACGAAGGCCTTGATGAGTTCTACGGCTTTGACAGCTTTCAGCCGTCAACGGATAGATTAATGCCTAAAAAGGACAACCTGAATCTCAATCGTGTCTCGTAAGTTTTTTACCCTTCGTTTTTTCGACACGTGGATTTTTACGGTAAAACAGGATAACCGTGGCCCGTCTTCGATTTACCATCGCTGGAGAGTGGTGCACCATGGTACTTTTCTGTTTCAAATCCATGCACGCATTTCTAAAAGTCGTACGGCACTGTTTCGCCATTTCGGACGGATGTTGCACCATGCACCGTGGATGTTGCACCCTGTAGATATCGATTATTCGGACGGCCATAACTTCTGGCTCGTTTAGAGTTACGGGAGCCATAACCTGTCAAAACGAAGGCCTCGATGAGTTCTACGGCTTTGACAGCTTTCAGCCGTCAATGGATAGATTAATGCCCAAAAAGGACAACCCGAATCTCAATCGGGTCTCGTAAGTTTTTTACCCTTCGTTTTTTCGACACCGGATTTTTACGGTAAAACGGGATTACGGTGGCTGGCCTTCGATTTACCATCGCTATACAGTGGTGAACCATGGTACTGTTTCGTTTCAAATCCATGCACGCATTTCTAAAAGTCGTATGACACTGTTTCGCCATTTCGGACGGATGTTGCACCTTGCGCCGTGGATGTTGCACCCTGTAGATATCGATTATTCGGACGGCCATAACTTCTGGCTCGTTTAGAGTTACGGGAGCCATAACCTGTCAAAACGAAGGCCTCGATGAGTTCTACGGCTTTGACAGCTTTCAGCCTCAACGAATAGATTAATTCCCAAAAAGGACAACTTGAATCTCAATCGGGTCTCGTAAGTTTTTTACCCTTCGTTTTTCCGACACGTGGTTTTTACGGTAAAACAGGATTACGGTGGCTGGCCTTCGATTAACCATCGCTAGACAGTGGTGAACCAGGGTACTGTTCCGTTTCAAATCCATGCACGCATTTCTAAAAGTCGTACGACACTGTTTCGCCATTTCGGACGGATGTTGCACCTTGCGCCGTGGATGTTGCACTCTTTAGATATCGATTATTCGGGCGGCCATAACTTCTGGCCCGTTTAGAGTTACGGGAGCCATAACCTGTCAAAACGAAGGCCTCGATGAGTTCTACGGCTTTGTCAGCTTTCAGCCGTCAATGGATAGATTAATGCCCAAAAAGGACAACCCGAATCTCAATCGGGTCTCGTAAGTTTTTTACCCTTCGTTTTTTCGACACGTGTATTTTTATGGTAAAACGGGATACCGTGGCCCGTCTTCGACTTCCCATCACTGGAGAGTGGTGCACCATGGTACTGTTCCATTTCAAATACATGCATGCATTTCTAAAAGTCGTACGACACTGTTTCACCATTTCGGACGGATGTTGCACCTTGCACCGTGGATGTTGCACCCTGTAAATATCGATTATTCAAACGGCAATAACTTCTGGCTCGTTTAGAGTTACGGGAGCCATAACCTGTCAAAACGAAGGCCTCGATGAGATCTACGGCTTTGACTGCTTTCAGCCGTCAACGGATAGATTAATGCCCAAAAAGGACAACCCGAATCTCAATCGGGTCTTGTAAGTTTTTTACCCTTTGTTTTTTCGACACGTGGATTTTTACGGTAAAACAGGATTATCGTGGCCCGTCTTCGACTTCCCATCGTTGGAGAGTGGTGCACCATGGTACTGCTCCATTTCAAATCCATGCACGCATTTCTAAAAGTCGTACGGCATTGTTTCGCCATTTCGGATGGGCACCTTGCACCGTGGATGTTGTACCCTGTAGATATCGATTATTCGGACGGCCATAACTTCTGGCTCGTTTAGAGTTACGGGAGCCATAACCTGTCAAAACGAAGGCCTCGATGAGTTCTATGGCTTTGACAGCTTTCAATCGTCAACGGATATATTAATGCCCAAAAAGGACAACCCGAATCTCAATCGGGTCTCGTATGTTTTTTACCCATCGTTTTTTCGACACGTGGATTTTTACGGTAAAACAGGATTACGGTGGCTGGCCTTCGATTTACCATCGCTGGACAGTGGTGCACCATGGTGCTGTTCTGTTTCAAATCCATGCACGCATTTCTAAAAGTCGTACGGCTCTATTTCGCCATTTCGGACGGATATTGCACCTTTCACCGTGGATGTTGGACCCTGTAAATATCGATTATTTGGACGACCATAACTTCTGCCTCGTTTAGAGTTACGGGAGCCATAACCTATCAAAACGAAGGCCTCGATGAGTTCTACGGCTTTGACAGATTTCAGCCGTCAACGGATAGATTAATGCCTAAAAAGGACAACCCGAATCTAAATCGGGTCTCGTAAGTTTTTTACCCTTCGTTTTTTCGACACGTGGATTTTTACGGTAAAACAGGATTACCGTGGCCCGTCTTCGACTTCCCATCGCTGGAGAGTGGTGCACCATGGTACTGTTCCATTTCGAATCCATGCACGCATTTCTAAAAGTCGTACGGCACTGTTTCGCCATTTCGGACGGATGTCGCACCTTGCACCGTGGATGTTGCACCCTGTAGATATCGATTATTCGGACGGCCAATACTTCGGGGTCGTTTAGAGTTACGGGAGCCATAACCTGTCAAAACGAAGGCCTCGATGAGTTCTACAGCTTTGACAGCTTTCAGCCGTCAACAGATAGATTAATGCCCAAAAAGGACAACCCGAATCTCAATCGGGTCTCGTAAGTTTTTTTACCCTTCGTTTTTCCGACACGTGGTTTTTACGGTAAAACAGGATTACGGTGGCTGGCCTTCGATTTACAATCGCTAGACAATGGTGAACCATGGTACTGTTCCATTTCAAATCCATGCACGCATTTCTAAAAGTCGTACGACACTGTTTCGCCATTTCGGACGGATGTTGCACCTTGCGCCGTGGATGTTGCACTCTTTAGATATCGATTATTCGGGCGGCCATAACTTCTGGCTCGTTTAGATTTACGGGAGCCATAACCTGTCAAAACGAAGGCCTCGATGAGTTCTACGGCTTTGACAGCTTTCAGCCGTCAACGTATAGATTAATGCCCAAAATGGACAACCCGAATCTCAATCGGGTCTCGTAAGTTTTTTACCCTTCGTATTTCCGACACGTGGTTTTTACGGTAAAACAGGATTACGGTGGCTGGCCTTCAATTTACCATCGCTAGACAGTGGTGAACCATGGTACTGTTCCGTTTCAAATCCATGCACGCATTTCTAAAAGTCGTACGACACTGTTTCGCCATTTCGGACGGATGTTGCACCTTGCGCCGTGGATGTTGCACCCTGTAGATATCGATTATTCAAACGGCCATAACTTCTGGCTCGTTTAGAGTTACGGGAGCCATAACCTGTCAAAACGAAGGCATCGATGATTTCTACCGGTTTAACAGCTTTCAACCATCAACGGATAGATTAATGCCCAAAAAGGACGACTCGAATCTCAATCGGGTCTCGTAAGTTTTTTATCCTTCGTTTTTTCGACACGTGGATTTTTACGGTAAAACAGGATTACGGTTGCTGGCCTTCGATTTACCATCGCTGGACAGTGGTGCACCATGGTACTGTTCCGTTTCAAATCCATTCACGCATTTCTAAAAGTCGTACGGCATTGTTTCGCCATTTCGGACGGATGTTGCACCTTGCACCGTGGATGTTGCACCCTGTAGATATCGATTATTCGGACGGCCATAACTTCTGGCTTGTTTAGAGTTACGGGAGCCACAACATGTCAAAACGAAGGCCTCGATGAGTTCTACGGCTTTGACAGCTTTTAGCCGTCAACGGATAGATTAATGCCCAAAAAGGACAACCCGAATCTCAATCGGGCCTCGTAAGTTTTTTACCCTTCGTTTTTTCGACACGTGGATTTTTACGGTAAAATAGGATTACCGTGGCTGGCCTTCGATTTACCATCGCTGGAGAGTGGTGCTCCATGGTACTGTTCCATTTCAAATCCATGCATGCATTTCTAAAAGTCGTACGGCTCTGTTTCGCCATTTCGGACGGATGTTGCACCTTGCACCGTGGATGTTGCACCCTGTAGATATCGATTATTTGGACGGCCATAACTTCTGCCTCGTTTAGAGTTACGGGAGCCATAACCTGTCAAAACGAAGGCCTTGATGAGTTCTACGGCTTTGACAGCTTTCAGCCGTCAACGGATAGATTAATGCCTAAAAAGGACAACCCGAATCTCAATCGTGTCTCGTAAGTTTTTTACCCTTCGTTTTTTCGACACGTGGATTTTTACGGTAAAACAGGATAACCGTGGCCCGTCTTCGATTTACCATCGCTGGAGAGTGGTGCACCATGGTACTTTTCTGTTTCAAATCTGTTTGCACAAAAAATGGACAAACACCTCCAAGTCGTATTATTTTAGTTGAGTATGTGTGATTTTCAATGATTTTAGATGAGTATGTAAATATGAGAAAAGTAAGGGCTGAAATGTAAAAGACACGCAGATTTATAGTGGTTCGGCCAGAATGTGCCTACGTCCACTTTATATGTTATTATCTTTCTTCTTCCAGATTACAAGTACAATGCTTTGTATACAAGTGTATGAAAGTAGTTTGAAAGTTCCTTCCTTGCTTGAGCTCTCAAACTTGTCTGCCATTGTTGTACCCCTGCCCCTCTATTTATAGAGTGAGGTAGAGGGCAGGGGTCTTGGATGTATATAGCTGCTGGTGGGCCCGGGCTGAAGCAATCTGGCCTGGTAGCGTTCTGGTTCGGCGAAGCCTTGGTTCGGCCGTGTTGAGGTCTCTGAGATGGTTGATTCGGTAGTGAGCTTGGAGGTTGGTTCGGTTGTACGTGGTCCGGTCATGGTGGTCCGGTGATGAAGAGGTTGGTTCGGCATTGATGTGGAGATTGGTCCGGTTTGGTTGTGTGGTATTGGACCGGTGGTGATTGGTTCGGTACCAACCTCGTTCGGTAGTGGGATTGTGAGGGGGAGTCTGGTTGCCGGACTAGGTTGGGAATGCCGAATGAACCCATGCCGAATGAACCACCATGCTTGAATTGCCGAATGGATTTTATGCTAGCATTGAGCCTTGTGTCTGCCGAATGGATTGGAGGTTACGAACCCGGGTGTAACTGACGCTTCTCGGTCTCGAGATCTTCTGGGTGAAAATTCGCCCAACATTTGCCCCCCAAAGTGGGGCACGTGCTTGCATGTGTCGCGCTTTGTTTCCCTGTGGTAGAAAGGCTTGTTTCGTAACGCCATGGGCTGGATATTCGTATCCTGCTGCTGTCCTGCAAAGGAATTTAATTTATAGTTTTAGTGTGGTTTTAGATAACGATCGTTCGGGATCGAGATATTTGAAATGAAGCTAATCGTGTCGTTCGAGGCGAGCAAGTGTGCCCCGAGGGGGCTTAGCATTCTTGGATCGCTTGTCAAGACGGTTTATCGCAAGCTCAGAGCATGCCTAGGGATCGTTCGCGACCCCATACATGTGTAAGTAGCTTAGCCATTTCATAATTATCAAATATCCGTTTTACCTATGAGTTTAAAAAGGCGTGTCAAAGTGCAAATTCTCATGACGATAGGGTTAATAGCCATTCAGAGCGTGCCTATGGACCGTTCGTGGTCGCGTGCACGTGTAAATGATTAATCCATGTTAGTGAGAGATTCACGACTTATCCATTGTTATCATATTTTTTATTTTATTAGTAAGCTCTTAGAGTTCGGCACTTATCTGAGTGAAGCGCCCTGCGTGCCCCCTGTTTCTGGTTTCTGCTGGTAGAGACAGTTTTATTCGGTTGTTGGTTGGACCGGTACGCTGGTCCGGTATGTTGGTCCGGTAGGCCGAACCAGCTGGTTCGGCAATCCTGAGTTTGCCTATATATAGAGGCTACCCCCCTTAGTTTTCCCTTACCGAACCAAAGAGAGCCGAATCAATTTTTAGCCGAACCAAACTTCTGCCGAACCAAGCTTATACCGAATTAGGTATATATTCTTTTGCCGAATGGTTTTTTATCACCGAATGAATATGATTGCCGAATGCACACGAAGGGTTTTGTTTTACCGAATGATATGTATACCGGATGTGTTTTTTAGTGCCGAATGGACTTATGATTGCCGAATGAACTTAAGTCCCTAGTGCCGAATGAGCATAAGACCCTAGTGCCGAATGAACTTTGTATTCGGTCTTTGGGTGGAACTCTGGACTTATGTATGCTTGCTTGTATTCTTGTTCTAACATCATGTTTTTCACTTTTGTGTATGCAGATAAATGTCTCGCAAGGCGGAAACACGATCAGACAGACGGAAATCCAAGGATGGAGGAGAGTCTTCTTCTGTGCCCCCAGCCCAACCAGGATCCGGGCAACATCGACCTGTTCCGAGGTCGTTGGTGGACGGACATGGTCCACAGGAACTTCTGGTCTCCCCTCCCGACTGCTTTCCTAGCTCCCTAAAGGAGGAGCAACTTGACGTTATATCCCGTTCCTTTGGGATAGACAGGGCTCTTATGCTGTTACCGGGGGAGGGGGTCATGCCATATGATCCCCCTGAGGGGTACTTCGCTTACAGCCGTTACCATTGTATGTGCGGGGCTATTCCTCCAGTCAACGCCTGGATATTAAGCTTCGTCACTTATCTGAAGGTGGCTCCATTCCAGCTCCAGCCCAACTCTTATGCCATTCTGGTTTGCTTGTATGCTATCTTCCAGAAGAGATACGGGCGTGCCCCCTCCAACCGGGAAATACGATATCTGTACAATCTGAGGGGGTACAGGAAGGGGTCCCCATATATTAGCTTGGAGTCAGCCGTTTCCTTCAAGCCGGTTTTGGATTTATACTCGAAGTATAGCATGTTCAAGAAGGAATGGTTCTTTGTTAGGGATGACTCCGTCTCTATTCGCCGATTTACCTCCGGATGTAAGTCAAAACTCTACTCATAATTCCTGTCTTGGCTGTAATTCTCTCTCTTATGCGCTTTTATTTCTTGCTAGCGACAGGTGGTTTTGCGGTTGTGGAAGATGATCGCTTGGTTCAGATGGCAGCTGAAATTGAAGCTATTTCCGGGAGAGACAGATCGGCTGCTTATTTGATTAGGAATGCCAGGCTCTTGATGTATAATTTGATCCTCCCACATCAGTCCGTAGTCAAACAGAGGGACACGGCAGAAGAGAAGGCTGCCCAGCCTAAAGGTGGGGTGACAGCGAAGGGTGGCAAGAGGAAGCCCTTTGCACAACGTCCAGTCGTAGGAGGCAAGAAGCTCAAGGAGTCCGATGGCCCTTCTCCAAGTACTTGCCCGGATGTCCCGGAGGAGGAAGGCGTAGAAGAGGAGGAAGGAGGTGAAGTTGGAGAAGGGTCGGAGGGTGGAGGAGACGACGATGGTCAGGGTGGTAGCGGTGTTGCTGCTCTAACCTCTGAGCAGGACCTCGAACTGGATGAGGCTCTCCGTCGGGCCTTCGGGGAGTCAGAGGGGGAGTCGGAAACAGAGAAGGAAACGGAGAAGGCAGAGGAATCCGGCAAAGCTGTGGTTAGCACTGACCCATCCTCTAAGGGTTCCTCAGCTAGGGTGACCCCGGCGATGCAAGGTGAACTTTTGTCTTCTGCCGATTCCATTTTCGATAGGGACTTAGAAATTTTTTACGGTTCACTTCCGTCCTGGAATGAGATCCAGGACTTATTGCAGTATCCCACTCCTCCGCCGGGTTTGTATAACAGATGTGTCTCCTCACTTTTCTTTCTTTTTAACTTAGCACATTTTTTGAATTGCGGATTATTGTATGTTCGTAACATTTGTTCTTTATTCCAGGGGCAGGCCAGGCGGGTAAAACGTCGGATGTTCGACACCGCCTTGAACAATTTAAGTCGAGGAGAGCTTCCGCGAAACCTTCTACTGATCGCACTGGGGACGTAGTCAAGTACCGCCCTCTTCTTGGGGTCATCGAAGAGGGCATTCAGAAGAGGAAGCGGAGCCGTTCCTTATTTGAGTCTTCTTCTGCTTCGCAGCTTCCTACTCTGTCTCCCCCTACTCAGCCTCCTTGTGATACTACGGAGGAGAGCACGGAGCCCTGCCCCCCTCCTCCTCCTTCCAAGAGATCTACTGTCATTCATATAAGGCGTCCCGATGTGCCTCGCCCCGTGCCTCGTGACCCTTTTGCCGGTCATCCTGATTTAGACCCAAGTTTTCGGGATATTTCATTTGATGAGACCACGGGCGAGCACCTACTTCCCCGCAACCCCATGGTACGTGTGCTGGATGAGGCCAAGTCCCTAGATCTTGATCTGCTTACTACTCGGGTAGTTACTATGGGGGACGAGGCCAAGGCTAATATTGACCGGGTGGCCGAAGAGACTAAGAAGTTAATGGAGCATCATGCTCGATTGGTCAAGGCCGGGGAGGAGATTGGGAGTGCTAATATTCGGTTAAGGCTAAAGGTTGCCGATCAGGCCAAGCAGCTTGCCGACCAAGCCATCCAGATCTCCCAGCATGAGGAAGCCTCCCAGCGTCTGAAAGAGACCATGGAGAAGGCCAGTAGGGCGGAGTTACGGAAGATGGAGGTTACCTGCAGGGAGCGGATTAACATGGCCATTACAACGGTGGATGAGGTTCGAAATGCGGATCTCGAGCGGGTAGAGGAGTTGTCGGGGAGACTCGAGGCTGCGGAGATGGCTCAGGCTGAGTTGAAGGAGGAGATGGAGGAGATGAGGAGGTCCCTTAGGTTGAAGGAGGAGGAAATGAGGAGGTCACTCCAGGCTGACTGCTTGAGATACCAATCAGAGAGGGACGTCGCCGTCGCTAAGTTGCAAGCTTCCGAGGCTCGGGTGAGGGAGTTTGAGGAAAATGAGGGGATGATGGATGAGATGCTTCAGGATATGTACTTCCATACTTGGAAAGAGGGCGGCTTGTCTTGGATGGACGATTACCCTCGGGTCATGGCCAAGGTGTATCTCCAGGCTTTAGAGGAGGCCAGGGTGAATGCGGGTAAGGAAGGCGGAGAGGCTTTCAACTTGAGCGCGGTTACTGCTCAGTTCTCAAAGGAGGAGCAAGCGGCGGTGAAGGAGGGGATGCGGCTGCTTGCTGCGGAGGAAGCGGGCGTGCAGTTGGATGATGAGGATCAAGCGGCGGATGCTGGTGAGTTATTCTTTTCCCTTTCTTTTCTTTCCGTGTTTTCATAACTTGATCGTTCGTTTAATGAATTCCTCTTCCGATCTGGACAGGTGGGACTTCAGATCCACATGCTGGGGGCTCCGATCCTGCGGCTAAGTAGGCTGGGGGAGTTGGTGATGGAGTGTGGATGCATCTGCCATCTTTTTGTTTCTTTTTTATCACTGTTCATGTTAGTCTTTGATATGCAACTGTAATAAAATTATTTGCAAAGAATAACTTCGTGTGATCTTATAATATAAGCTGATTTTGTCATGTTTAAATGTTGTTGCTATCTTTATGTGCTGTGTGAGAAGTATAATTATGTATATGCCTGTGATTCCACTTGTGTTTGATGTTAAGTTTTTGCTTGAAATATAATTTCACGTTTTGCAATGTCAGTGTATGAATAAGTTATAGTTACGCATTTATGTACAAGAGAAGAGAGTACCGCCCTTTATGTTTTATTCGCAGGCGGTAGCTTTGAGTGTCTTGTGTAACTGTTCACGGGTATAGCAGAGCGCCCTGCTACCCAGCACGCAGGCTTAGAGCCTCATGAGTGAATGTTTCCTATTTGGTTTCCTGTACTTTAGAGTTTGTTATACAGGATAGGAGAAAAATATTTAAATGAAATGGAAATATAGTAAAAGTAAAACTTCCAGTCACGGAAGGCCGTCGATGTGCTTAAGTTCGTGGCAAACGGGTTTTGTAGTCACTTTCCCTAGCTGTGGGTCTTGGAGACATTTGTCACCCATCTTACGCCTCCGCGGGGAGTTTTCTTTTTTACCACAGCCGCACTTAAGACACATCGGAGCCGAGATCGCGCACGGTAACTACCCGAACTGTTATGGTCCGTAATCGTGGGTATTATTCGATTTACCGTGGCCGGCTAGCGTGGGTGCCGTTGGCCGTGAACTACCCCTGGCTGGCCACACCTTATGTTGGGGCTTAAAGTAGGTTCACGGTTACCGACGAGCCGAACGCCGTAATGAGCTGCCATCGGCTATAGTCGGCCTTTATGATGACTTATAATCGGCTCATTACAGTTGGCTTTGAGGGCAGGCGCGCAATGAGTTAACCCGCAGCAGAGGGATGCCGGGGCAAAAGAGTCTCATTGGCGAGTGCATAGAATCGTAGTGTACCTGTTAGGCCTAGTCCAGATGAGGCCGCGGTGCGTCTTGAGTGGAGATGCCATAGAATTTTGTTCAACAGAAAGGGATAACGCTTAACAAGTAGCCAAGACATAAAGGAACAAGTTAAAAAGAGACAAGATTTTTTAAAGTGGTTCGGCACGAAAATGCCTACGTCCACTGATTCTCTTTGTTAATTCACTTCATATGGGCAGTACAAGTTAAGAAAAGTATCGACGGAGGTGTCGGATGTTCCATGCCCTCTGGAACACCTCTCCGTCCACTGTTGACAAAATGTAAGCTCCGTTGTGGAGATCTTTGTGAATTACATATGGTCCGTCCCAGATGGGGTCCAGTGCCCCGGGGCGCGGAAAGATTCGCCTGAGGACAAGATCTCCTTCTTGTAAGCTGCGATGCTTGACTTTGGAATTGTATAGTGCTGCCACTTTTTGTTTGTGAGCTGCTGCTTTGAGTGCTGCATCGTTTCTCCTTTCCTCAATCAGATCCAAAGACATGAGGAGGAGTTCTTCGTTTTCTTCTGGGTTGTAGTGGATCCTACGGTGGGAAGGCACAATAGTCTCAACTGGGAGCATTGCCTCCGATCCATATGCCAAAGAGAAAGGAGTATGTCCCGTTGATGTTCTGAAAGATGTGCGGTATGCCCATAGTGCCGTAGGAAGTTCGTCCACCCAAGCGCCTTTTGACTTTTCAAGTTTCTTCTTGATTAGGGTTTTGAGAATTTTGTTGACAGCTTCAACTTGTCCGTTTGCCTGAGGGTAAGCTACTGATGAGAAGCTTTTATGAATTCCATGCTCTTGGCACCAGTCGGCAAATTCTTCGCTGTCAAATTGGAGTCCGTTGTCTGATACGATCTTGAGGGGGACTCCATACCTGCACAGAATGTTTTTGATCAAGAAGTTGATAACTTTTGCTGAAGATATTTTATTTAAAGGTTCCGCTTCCACCCATTTGGTGAAATAATCGACTGCCACTATAGCATATTTGGCTCCGCCTCGGCCCGTTGGCAGTTCGCCAATTAAGTCAATTCCCCATACGGCAAAGGGCCAAGGGCTGGTCGTTTGAGTAATTTCGTTTGTGGGTAGTCGAGGGATCTTGGCGAACTTCTGACATCTGTCGCATTTCTTAACGAAGTCTAGGGCATCTTTGTTTAGTGTGGGCCAGTAATATCCATATCGGAGTATCTTTCTTGCCAAAGTCTGTCCTCCAGTGTGATCTCCGCATCCTCCCTGATGGATGTTTGTTAATATCTCCTTGGCTTCCCTTCCGGCGACGCATCTTAATAGGGGGCTAGAGAAACCACGCCGGTAGAGGATGCCTTCTTGCATTGTGTAGTGGGGAACTTTCCTCAAGATCTTCTTGGCTTCGTCACGCCTGTCGGGTAGTATGCCATCTTGCAAATATTTCCGGATAGGAGTCATCCAGGTTCCTTCTTCGATTGCAGTTATCAGATTCGCTTGTTCGAAACTCGGGGCTAGCTGCCTTGAGATTACTAGTGCTCCGGGAATGGTGCTGTCCTTCATACTAGCTTGCTTTGCAAGTTCATCTGCCTCTTGGTTTTCTTCTCGAGGAATGTGTTTGATTAGATAATGGTCCAATCGATCGAGCAGCAGTCTGGTTTTCTTTAGGTATGCTGTGAGCCGTTCTCCTCGAGTCTGGAATTCTCCTAGTACCTGATTTACGATAAGCTGAGAATCACTATGAATACATAAGGAATTGATCCCAATTTCTAGGGCCAGTTCCAATCCCGCTATTACTGCTTCATATTCAGCATCGTTGTTAGTGGCCGTGAACTCCAATCTTAATGCATAGTACAACTTTCTTCCCCTGGGGGTGACGATCACAATACCTGCCCCCGAGCCTTGTTCGTTCGATGCTCCGTCTACAAAGAGGTTCCACTTGATGTTTTTTGCTACTTCGGATTGTTCCTTGCCTTCGTTGGTAGTGAATTCGGCAATGAAATCAGCCATGGCTTGTCCTTTGATAGCGGTGCGGGGATGGTAGGTGATATCATACTGACTTAGTTCGATGCACCATTTGAGGAGTCGCCCAGAAGTGTCAGGACGATGGAGCACTTGTCTTAGTGGTTGATCGGTTAGAACCCTGATGGAGTGAGACTGGAAGTAGTGTCGCAGTTTCCGTGACGCGATCAATAAACAATATGCTAACTTCTCAAGTTTAGGATATCTGGCTTCTGCCCCCGTAAATCTCTTGCTTACAAAGTAAACCGGACGTTGTGTGCGGTCTTCTTCTCTTACCAAGGCGGCGCTTAGAGCATGAGATGATACAGCGAGGTATAGGTATAACACTTCACCTTCATTTGGAGTTGAGAGTACTGGTGGTCTCTGAAGGTGTTCGATTAGGTTGAGGAAGGCTTTTAAGCATTCGTCGGTCCACTCGAACCTCCCTTTGTCTTTCTTGAGTGCTTCGAAGAAAGGGACACACTTGTCAGTTGCCTTGGAAATGAATCTGCTTAGGGCGGCCACCTTTCCGTTTAGGCTCTGCATTTCTTTTCGAGTGGAAGGTATCCTTATTTCTTTTAAAGCTCGGATTTGTTCAGGGTTTGCTTCGATTCCTCTGGCGTGGACGATGAATCCTAAGAATTTTCCCGATGATACTCCGAAGGAGCACTTTAGAGGATTCAGCTTCATTCCATATCGGCGAAGTACCCGAAACATATCGTCCAGATGGCTTACATGGTCGTTGGCTTTCCTGGACTTCACCAACATGTCATCCACATATACTTCCATAGTACGTCCTATCAGTTCTGCGAACATTTTGTTGACGAGGCGTTGATAGGTAGCTCCAGCATTTTTGAGTCCAAAAGGCATGACTTTGTAACAATATAATCCGCGGTCGGTGATGAAGCTAGTGTGGTCCTGATCGGGAGCGTGCATGGGGATCTGGTTATATCCGGAGTATGCATCCATAAAAGATAGGAGTTCGTGCCCAGCTGTGCTGTCCACGAGTTGGTCAATTCGGGGAAGTGGGAAGCAGTCTTTCGGGCAAGCGTCATTCAGATTGGAGAAGTCAATACATGTTCGCCACTTTCCATTGGCCTTTTTTACTAGCACTGGGTTAGCGATCCATTCTGGGTAGATGGCTTCCCGTATGAAGTCATTAGCAAGTAGATTTTTTACTTCCTCATCAAGGGCTGCTGATCGCTCTGCCCCCATGCTCCTCTTTTTCTGCTTTACTGGTACCTTGGTGGGATCGATGTTCAACATGTGGCATGCTACGTCTGGGGAGATTCCTGTCATATCGGCATGGGTCCACGCAAATACATCTAAGTTGTGGCGGAGAAAGTCAATGAGTCGATCCTTCAATTCCGTTTTCAGCTGAGATCCGATTTTTAATAGTCTACTTGAATCATGCTTATCTACCGATACGAATTCCATAGCCTCTGCAGGCTCGGCGGTAGCCTCCTCCTCTTTATCCCTGGGGTCTAGTTCATTGAAGGGATCGCTTGTGTATCGAAGAGGAGGGGCTTTCTTTAGTTGCTATGCCTCCAAGCTTTTCATGCAGAGAGTAGTCTCTGCATCTTTTCCTTTATTCTTTCTGCGGTTATTGCGAAGTTCAGTTACGTAGCAGTCTCGGGCAGCACCTTGATCTCCTTCTACTTCTCCTACTCCGTTGTCTGTTGGAAATTTCATTTTCAGGCACCAGGGGGCTAATACAATCTGAAAGTCAGACAAGGCTGGTCTTCCCAAGAAAGCGTTGTAAGCCGAGTGGTTTTCTATTAGTACGAACGTTTGTTTTCGCACAACGGAGCGGGGATGACTTCCTATTTCGACGAAGAGGTCAAGTTGCCCGAGGGGCATTTTTGCATCTCCAGCGAAACCGTGCAGTGGTTTGTCACAGGGGGATACATCCTTCATTGATAACTTCATTTTGTCGAAAGCATGTTTGAACAGGATATTAACGGAGCTTCCTGTGTCTATTAGAATCCGAAAAACTTTAGCTGGACCGAACCAGGCAGAGATGACCATAGGATCCATATGTGGGTACTGTCTTCCTTCCAAATCACGCCTACTGAATATGATGTCGTCGTTTTCTTTTCGTTTCGGGTGGCGTTCCTCCGTAATGGAGTTAACATATCCTTCGGCATTTCTAAGCGACTTGCCGTACCTTTCCATCTCTGCCCAACTTCTGTCGGCAATGTGTGGTCCTCCTGAGATGGTAAGGACTACTATCTTCTCTTGACTAGAGCCACTGGTGTTGTGATTGTTGCGACTCCCTCCGCCTACTTCTGGGAGGGGTTGCTTTGAGTTCTCATTGGCAGGAGTTGGAGTCCTGTTCTGACTTTTCACATAACGTTCCAGTCTTCTTCTTCTAATGTGTTCTTCGATCAAGTCCCGAAGATGGTGGCATTCATTGGTGTCATGTCCGTGGGATTCGTGGAAGCGACAGAACTTTCCGGACTTGAGTGCGTTATCTGATTCTTTCTTGTGCGGGGGGCGCTTGTATCCGAGTTCGCCCTGAGTGGCTAGGTAGATGTTTTCGATTGTTTCATTCAAAGGAGTGTAGGAGTCAAATCTTGGCCCTGGTCGATATTGGCGCTTCTCACCCTTTCTGCCCCCAGCATTGTCTCTAGATTCATTTCTTCGAGCGTCCTTAGCTGCAGTGGGAACCTTGTCCTGAATTATCTTGCCTTGTTGCCCTGGCTGCCTCTCCGTAGCAGCGTCTTCAAGTCTCATATACTTTCCAGCTTCATGGAAGAAATCAGGCAAGGTAACTGGTTTTTCCTTAGTTAATCTTCTGGCAAACTTGGTGTCTGGATGCACGCCACTACAGAGGGCCATTAGAGTGAGTTTCTCATCGGCATCTTGAACTGCTGCCGCTGCGGCGTTGAACCGTGTTAGATATTGTTGTAGCGTCTCTCCGGTTTTCTGTTTGACATTGGATAGAGAATAAGCATCCCTGGGTTGTTCCACATGGATGCGGAACTGGCTAATAAACCTTTCTTTTAACATCTCCCATGAGTTGATGGATCCTTGGGGTAGATGGCAGAACCAGGAGGTAGCTAGATCTGATAGGAATAGCGGAAAGCATTTACATAATACTCCTTCTGTTGCTCCACTCATGAGCATATGCTGGGTGTATCTCTGCAGGTGTACGATGGGGTCGGAAGTTCCTTTGTAAGGTTCCATGGTTGGCATTTTCCATTCCCGGGGAGTGATGGCAGTTTCGATATTTCGGGTAAAGGGACTGGTGACCCTAGCGCCTATTCCCCGGTCCCTTTGCTCCCGTTGGACACATTCTCTGAATAATCGTGCCATCCGCTCGTCAGAACTTGGAGCGGACGAAAATGAGCTCGGTTCTTCCCTGCGGGATCTATCTCGTCCAGATGACCTGTAGGGATGGTACAGTCTATCACCTCTAGCATTATCTAGTGGTTGTCTTTGGCTGCTTGGATGCACGCTAGGACCAGCTACAGTTGCCCCCTGCCTTGATCTTCCCCTGTGGGGTTCTGTTTCGAGCACATCCATGGGGTCAACTTCGGGCTGGGTTCTAGCTCGGCTCCGTTCAGCGGGGTTTCTATGATTAGGTGGCATGACTGGCTCAGCTACATCCGACCCTCGCCTGGTGCCTCCCCCGCTAGGTTCGGTTCCAAGGGCTTCCTCGAGTCGGAATTCGGGCTGAGTCCGGGCGCGGCCCCTATCATTGTTTTTCCTGTTGATAGCTTGTTCGAAGAGTGAAGACCTTTGTTGCCTCCGGGATCCTCCGGATTGGGATTCACCCCATGATTCAGTGTTGCGGTTGGACTCTTCAGCGTCCCTTAAGCGTGTCATGAGTTGGTCCACCAAAGTTTCTTGTTGGGATGTGAAGCGGTTAGTTACTTCAGCCACAACCCTGTCCAGATCTGCCCTAGTGATTGGTTGTTCCGTTGCGGGACCAGTTGGAATTTCCTGATTTTCATCTGGTACTGCTGTTGAAGTGGGCTGATCTGTGATTGCTGGATCTGGAAGGCTGCTAGTTGCGATGTTCTTTCCTTTGTTAACATCCCTTCTCTGTTTGGAAGGCATGATTTCTAAGCAACGAGTGATGTCGTTAGGAAAAAGGTTGAGTGGGAGAAGATGAAGTTTGAGTTCAGTTCTCAGTGAAAGCACCAAAAATGTTTGCACAAAAAATGGACAAACACCTCCAAGTCGTATTATTTTAGTTGAGTATGTGTGATTTTCAATGATTTTAGATGAGTATGTAAATATGAGAAAAGTAAGGGCTGAAATGTAAAAGACACGCAGATTTATAGTGGTTCGGCCAGAATGTGCCTACGTCCACTTTATATGTTATTATCTTTCTTCTTCCAGATTACAAGTACAATGCTTTGTATACAAGTGTATGAAAGTAGTTTGAAAGTTCCTTCCTTGCTTGAGCTCTCAAACTTGTCTGCCATTGTTGTACCCCTGCCCCTCTATTTATAGAGTGAGGTAGAGGGCAGGGGTCTTGGATGTATATAGCTGCTGGTGGGCCCGGGCTGAAGCAATCTGGCCTGGTAGCGTTCTGGTTCGGCGAAGCCTTGGTTCGGCCGTGTTGAGGTCTCTGAGATGGTTGATTCGGTAGTGAGCTTGGAGGTTGGTTCGGTTGTACGTGGTCCGGTCATGGTGGTCCGGTGATGAAGAGGTTGGTTCGGCATTGATGTGGAGATTGGTCCGGTTTGGTTGTGTGGTATTGGACCGGTGGTGATTGGTTCGGTACCAACCTCGTTCGGTAGTGGGATTGTGAGGGGGAGTCTGGTTGCCGGACTAGGTTGGGAATGCCGAATGAACCCATGCCGAATGAACCACCATGCTTGAATTGCCGAATGGATTTTATGCTAGCATTGAGCCTTGTGTCTGCCGAATGGATTGGAGGTTACGAACCCGGGTGTAACTGACGCTTCTCGGTCTCGAGATCTTCTGGGTGAAAATTCGCCCAACAAAATCCATGCACGCATTTCTAAAAGTCGTACGGCACTGTTTCGCCATTTCGGACGGATGTTGCACCATGCACCGTGGATGTTGCACCCTGTAGATATCGATTATTCGGACGGCCATAACTTCTGCCTCGTTTAGAGTTACGGGAGCCATAACCTGTCAAAACGAAGGCCTCGATGAGTTCTACGGCTTTGATAGCTTTCAGCCGTCAATGGATAGATTAATGCCCAAAAAGGACAACCAGAATCTCAATCGGGTCTCGTAAGTTTTTTACCCTTCGTTTTTCCGACACGTGGTTTTTACGGTAAAACAGGATTACGGTGGCTGGCCTTCGATTTACCATCGCTAGACAGTGGTGAACCATGGTACTGTTTCGTTTCAAATCCATGCACGCATTTCTAAAAGTCGTATGACACTGTTTCGCCATTTCGGACGGATGTTGCACCTTGCGCCGTGGATGTTGCACCCTGTAGATATCGATAATTCGGACGGCCATAACTTCTGGCTCGTTTAGAGTTACGGGAGCCATAACCTGTCAAAACGAAGGCCTCGATGAGTTCTACGGCTTTGACAGCTTTCAGCCTCAACGAATAGATTAATGCCCAAAAAGGACAACTCGAATCTCAATCGGGACTCGTAAGTTTTTTACCCTTCGTTTTTCCGACACGTGGTTTTTACGGTAAAACAGGATTACGGTGGCTGGCCTTCGATTTACCATCGCTAGACAGTGGTGAACCATGGTACTGTTCCGTTTCAAATCCATGCACGCATTTCTAAAAGTCGTACGACACTGTTTCGCCATTTCGGACGGATGTTGCACCTTGCGCCGTGGATGTTGCACTCTTTAGATATCGATTATTCGGGCGGCCATAACTTCTGGCTCGTTTAGAGTTACGGGAGCATAACCTGTCAAAACGAAGGCCTCGATGAGTTCTACGGCTTGGTTAACTTTCAGCCGTCAATGGATAGATTAATGCCCAAAAAGGACAACCCGAATCTCAATCGGGTCTCGTAAGTTTTTTACCCTTCGTTTTTTCGACACGTGTATTTTTATGGTAAAACGGGATACCGTGGCCCGTCTTCGACTTCCCATCACTGGAGAGTGGTGCACCATGGTACTGTTCCATTTCAAATCCATGCATGCATTTCTAAAAGTCGTACGACACTGTTTCACCATTTCGGACGGATGTTGCACCTTGCACCGTGGATGTTGCACCCTGTAAATATCGATTATTCAAACGGCAATAACTTCTGGCTCGTTTAGAGTTACGGGAGCCATAACCTGTCAAAACGAAGGCCTCGATGAGATCTACGGCTTTGACTGCTTTCAGCCGTCAACGGATAGATTAATTCCCAAAAAGGACAACCCGAATCTCAATCGGGTCTTGTAAGTTTTTTACCCTTTGTTTTTTCGACACGTGGATTTTTACGGTAAAACAGGATTATCGTGGCCCGTCTTCGACTTCCCATCGTTGGAGAGTGGTGCACCATGGTACTGCTCCATTTCAAATCCATGCACGCATTTCTAAAAGTCGTACGGCATTGTTTCGCCATTTCGGATGGGCACCTTGCACCGTGGATGTTGTACCCTGTAGATATCGATTATTCGGACGGCCATAACTTCTGGCTCGTTTAGAGTTACGGGAGCCATAACCTGTCAAAACGAAGGCCTCGATGAGTTCTATGGCTTTGACAGCTTTCAATCGTCAACGGATAGATTAATGCCCAAAAAGGACAACCCGAATCTCAATCGGGTCTCGTAAGTTTTTTACCCTTCGTTTTTTCGACACGTGGATTTTTACGGTAAAACAGGATTACGGTGGCTGGCCTTTGATTTACCATCGCTGGACAGTGGTGCACCATGGTGCTGTTCTGTTTCAAATCCATGCACGCATTTCTAAAAGTCGTACGGCTCTATTTCGCCATTTCGGACGGATATTGCACCTTTCACCGTGGATGTTGGACCCTGTAAATATCGATTATTTGGACGACCATAACTTCTGCCTCGTTTAGAGTTACGGGAGCCATAACCTATCAAAACGAAGGCCTCGATGAGTTCTACGGCTTTGACAGATTTCAGCCGTCAACGGATAGATTAATGCCTAAAAAGGACAACCCGAATCTAAATCGGGTCTCGTAAGTTTTTTACCCTTCGTTTTTTCGACACGTGGATTTTTACGGTAAAACAGGATTACCGTGGCCCGTCTTCGACTTCCCATCGCTGGAGAGTGGTGCACCATGGTACTGTTCCATTTCAAATCCATGCACGCATTTCTAAAAGTCGTACGGCACTGTTTCGCCATTTCGGACGGATGTCGCACCTTGCACCGTGGATGTTGCGCCCTGTAGATATCGATTATTCGGAAGGCCAATACTTCGGGGTCGTTTAGAGTTACGGGAGCCATAACCTGTCAAAACGAAGGCCTCGATGAGTTCTACAGCTTTGATAGCTTTCAGCCGTCAACGGATAGATTAATGCCCAAAAAGGACAACCCGAATCTCAATCGGGTCTCGTAAGTTTTTTTACCCTTCGTTTTTCCGACACGTGGTTTTTACGGTAAAACAGGATTACGGTGGCTGGCCTTCGATTTACAATCGCTAGACAGTGGTGAACCATGGTACTGTTCCATTTCAAATCCATGCACGCATTTCTAAAAGTCGTACGACACTGTTTCGCCATTTCGGACGGATGTTGCACCTTGCGCCGTGGATGTTGCACCCTGTAGATATCGATTATTCGGACGGCCATAACTTCTGGCTCGTTTAGAGTTACGGGAGCCATAAACTATCAAAACGAAGGCCTCGATGAGTTCTACGGCTTTGACAGCTTTCAGCCGTCAACGGATAGATTAATGCCCAAAATGGACAACCCGAATCTCAATCGGGTCTCGTAAGTTTTTTACCCTTCGTATTTCCGACACGTGGTTTTTACGGTAAAACAGGATTACGGTGGCTGGCCTTCAATTTACCATCGCTAGACAGTGGTGAACCATGGTACTGTTCCGTTTCAAATCCATGCACTCATTTCTAAAAGTCGTACGACACTGTTTCGCCATTTCGGACGGATGTTGCCACTTGCGCCGTGGATGTTGCACTCTTTAGATATCGATTATTCGGACGGCCATAACTTCTGGCTCGTTTAGAGTTATGCGAGCCATAACCTGTCAAAACGAAGGTCTCGATGAGTTCTACGGCTTTGACAGCTTTCAGCCGTCAACGGATAGATTAATGCCCAAAAAGGACAACCCGAATCTCAATCGGGTCTCGTAAGTTTTTTACCCTTCGTTTTTTCGACACGTGTATTTTTATGGTTAAACGGGATACCGTGGCCCGTCTTCGACTTCCCATCACTGGAGAGTGGTGCACCATGGTACAGTTCCATTTCAAATCCATGCATGCATTTCTAAAAGTCGTACGACACTGTTTCACCATTCCGGACGGATGTTGCACCTTGCACCGTGGATGTTGCACCCTGTAAATATCGATTATTCAAACGGCAATAACTTCTGGCTCGTTTAGAGTTACGGGAGCCATAACCTGTCAAAACGAAGGCCTCGATGAGATCTACGGGTTTGACAGCTTTCAGCCGTCAACGGATAGACTAATGCCCAAAAAGGACAACCCGAATCTCAATCGGGTCTCGTAAGTTTTTTACCCTTTGTTTTTTCGACACGTGGATTTTTACGGTAAAACAGGATTATCGTGGCCCGTCTTCGACTTCCCATCGCTGGAGAGTGGTGCGCCATGGCACTGTTCCGTTTCAAATCCATGCACGCATTTCTAAAAGTCGTACGACATTGTTTCGCCATTTCGGACGGATGTTGCACCTTGCACCGTGGATGTTGCACCCTGTATATATCGATTATTCGGACGGCCAATACTTCGGGCTCGTTTAGAGTTACGGGAGCCATAACCTGTCAAAACGAAGGCCTTGATGAGTTCTATGGCTTTGACAGCTTTCAACCGTCAATGGATAGATTAATGCCTAAAAAGGACAACCCGAATCTCAATCGGGTCTCGTAAGTTTTTTGCCCTTCGTTTTTTCGACACGTGGATTTTTACGGTAAAACAGGATTACGGTGGCTGGCCTTCGATTTACCATCGCTGGACAGTGGTGCACCATGGTACTGTTCTGTTTCAAATCCATGCACGCAATTCTAAAAGTCGTACGGCTCTGTTTCGCCATTTCGGACGGATGTTGCACCTTGCACCGTGGATGTTGCACCCTGTAGATATCGATTATTTGGATGGCCATAACTTCTGCCTCGTTTAGAGTTACGGGAGCCATAACCTGTCAAAACGAAGGCCTCGATGAGTTCTACGGCTTTGATATCTTTCAGCCATCAACGGATAGATTCATGCCCAAAAAGGACAACCCGAATCTCAATCGGGTCTCGTAAGTTTTTACCCTTCGTTTTTTCGACACGTGGATTTTTGCGGTAAAACAGGATTACTGTGGCCCGTCTTCGATTTACCATCGCTGGAAAGTGGTGCACCATGGTACTGTTCTATTTCAAATCCATGCACGCATTTCTAAAAGTCGTACGGTACTGTTTCACCATTTCGGAATGATGTTGCACCATGCACCGTGGATGTTGCACCCTGTAGATATTGATTATTCGGACGGCCATAACTTCTGGCTCATTTAGAGTTACGGGAGCCATAACCTGTCAAAACGAAGGCCTCGATGAGTTCTACGGCTTTGACAGCTTTCAGCCGTCAACGGATAGACTAATGCCCAAAAAGGACAACCCGAATCTCAATCGGGTCTCGTAAGTTTTTTACCCTTCGTTTTTTCGACACGTGGATTTTTACGGTAAAACAGGATTCCTGTTGCTGGCCTTCGATTTACCATCGCTGGACAGTGGTGCAGCATGGTACTGTTCCATTTCAAATCCATGCACGCATTTCTAAAAGTCGTACGGCACTGTTTCGCCATTTCGGACGGATGTTGCACCTTGCGCCGTGGATGTTGCACCCTCTAGATATCGATTATTCGGACGGCCATAACTTCTGGCTCGTTTAGAGTTACGGAAGCCATAACTTATCAAAACGAAGGCCTCGATGAGTTCTACGGCTTTGACAGCTTTCAGCCGTCACCCGAATCTCAATCGGGTCTCGTAAGTTTTTTACCCTTCGTTTTTTCGACACGTGGATTTTTACGGTAAAACAGGATTACCGTGGTTGGCCTTCGATTTACCATCGCTGGAGAGTGGTGCAACATGGTACTGTTCCGTTTCAAATCCATGCACGCATTTCTAAAAGTCGTACGGCACTTTTTCGCCATTTCGGACGGATGTTGCACCTTGCACCGTGGATGTTGCACCCTGTAGATATCGATTATTCGGACGGCCATAACTTCTGGCTCGTTTAGAGTTACGGGAGCCATAACATGTCAAAACGAAGGCCTCGATGAGATCTACGGCTTTGACTGCTTTCAGCCGTCAACGGATAGATTAATGCCCAAAAAGGACAACCCGAATCTCAATCGGGTCTTGTAAGTTTTTTACCCTTTGTTTTTTCGACACGTGGATTTTTACGGTAAAACAGGATTATCGTGGCCCGTCTTCGACTTCCCATCGTTGGAGAGTGGTGCACCATGGTACTGCTCCATTTCAAATCCATGCACGCATTTCTAAAAGTCGTACGGCATTGTTTCGCCATTTCGGATGGGCACCTTGCACCGTGGATGTTGTACCCTGTAGATATCGATTATTCGGACGGCCATAACTTCTGGCTCGTTTAGAGTTACGGGAGCCATAACCTGTCAAAACGAAGGCCTCGATGAGTTCTATGGCTTTGACAGCTTTCAATCGTCAACGGATAGATTAATGCCCAAAAAGGACAACCCGAATCTCAATCGGGTCTCGTAAGTTTTTTACCCTTCGTTTTTTCGACACGTGGATTTTTACGGTAAAACAGGATTACGGTGGCTGGCCTTCGATTTACCATCGCTGGACAGTGGTGCACCATGGTGCTGTTCTGTTTCAAATCCATGCACGCATTTCTAAAAGTCGTACGGCTCTATTTCGCCATTTCGGACGGATATTGCACCTTTCACCGTGGATGTTGGACCCTGTAAATATCGATTATTTGGACGACCATAACTTCTGGCTCGTTTAGAGTTACGGGAGCCATAACCTATCAAAACGAAGGCCTCGATGAGTTCTACGGCTTTGACAGATTTCAGCCGTCAACGGAAAGATTAATGCCCAAAAAGGACAACCCGAATCTCAATCGGGTCTCGTAAGTTTTTTACCCTTCGTTATTTCGACACGTGTATTTTTATGGTAAAACGGGATACCGTGGCCCGTCTTCGACTTCCCATCGCTGGAGAGTGGTGCACCATGGTACTGTTTCGTATCAAATCCATGCACGCATTTCTAAAAGTCGTACGACACTGTTTCACCATTTCAGACGGATGTTGCACCTTGCACCGTGGATGTTGCACCCTGTAAATATCGATTATTCAAACGGCAATAACTTCTGGCTCGTTTAGAGTTACGGGAGCCATAACCTGTCAAAACGAAGGCCTCGATGAGATCTACGGCTTTGACAGCTTTCAACCGTCAACAGATAGATTAATGCCCAAAAAGGACAACCCGAATCTCAATCGGGTCTCGTTAGTTTTTTCGACACGTGGATTTTTACGGTAAAATAGGATTATCGTGGCCCGTCTTCGACTTCCCATCGCTGGAGAGTGGTGCACCATGGTACCGTTCCGTTTCAAATCCATGCACGCATTTCTAAAAGTCGTGCGGCACTGTTTCGCCATTTCGGACGGATGTTGCACCTTGCACCGTGGATGATGCACCCTGTAGATATCGATTATTCGGACGGCCATAACTTCTGGCTCGTTTAGACTTACGGGAGCCATAACCTGTCAAAACGAAGGCCTCTATGAGTTCTGCGGCTTTGACAGCTTTCAGCCATCAACGGATAGATTAATGGCCAAAAAGGGCAACCCGAATCTCAATCGGGCCTCGTAAGTTTTTTACCCTTCGTTTTTTCGACACGTGGATTTTGCGGTAAAACAGGATTATCGTGGCCCGTCTTTGACTTCCCATCGCTGGAGAGTGGTGCACCATGGTACTGTTCCGTTTCAAATCCATACAGCATTTCTAAAAGTTGTACGGCACTGTTTCGCCATTTCGGACGGATGTGGCACCTTGCACCGTGGATGTTGCACCCTGTAGATATCGATTATTCGGACGGCCATAACTTATGGCTCGTTTAAAGTTACGGGAGCCATAACCTGTCAAAACGAAGGCCTCGATGAGTTCTACGGCTTTGATAGCTTTCAGCCGTCAACGGATAGATTAATGCCCAAAATGGGCAACCCGAATCTCAATCGGGCCTCGTAAGTTTTTTACCCTTCGTTTTTTTGACACGTGGATTTTTACGGTAAAACAGGATTACCGTGGCTGGCCTTCGATTTACCATCGCTGGACAGTGGTGCACCATGGTACTGTTCCGTTTCAAATCCATGCACACATTTCTAAAAGTCGTACGGCACTGTTTCGCCATTTCGGACGGATGTTGCACCTTGCACCGTGGATGTTGCACCCTGTAGATATTGATTATTCGGACGGCCATAACTTCTGGCTCGTTTAGAGTTACGGGAGCCATAACCTGTCAAAACGAAGGCCTCGATGAGTTCTACGGCTTTGACAGCTTTCAGCCGTCAACGGATAGATTAATGCCCAAAAAGGACAACCCGAATCTCAATCGGGTCTCGTAAGTTTTTTACCCTTTGTTTTTTCGACGCGTGGGTTTTTACGGTAAAACAGGATTACAGTGCTTGGCCTTTGATTTACCATCGCTGGAGAGTGGTGCAACATGGTACTGTTCCGTTTCAAATCCATGCACGCATTTCTAAAAGTCGTACGACACTGTTTCGCCATTTCGGACGGATGTTGCACCTTGTACCGTGGATGTTGCACCCTGTAGATATCGATTATTCGGACGGGCATAACTTCTGGCTCGTTTAGAGTTACGGGAGCCATAACCTGTCAAAACGAAGGCCTCGATGAGTTCTACGGCTTTGACAGCTTTCAGTCATCAACGGATGGATTAATGCCCAAAAAGGACAACCCAAATCTCAATCGGGTCTCGTAAGTTTTTTACCCTTCGTTTTTTCGACACGTGGATTTTTACGGTAAAACAGGATTACGGTGGCTGGCCTTCGATTTACCGTCGTTGGATAGTGGTGCACCATGCTACTGTTCCGTTTCAAATCCATGCATAAATTTCTAAAAGTTGTACGACACTGTTTCGCCATTTCGGACGGATGTTGCACCTTGCACCGTGGATGTTGCACCCTGTAGATATCGATTATTCGGACGGCCACAACTTCTGGCTTGTTTAGAGTTACGGGAGCCATAACCTGTCAAAACGAAGGCCTCGATGAGTTCTACGGCTTTGACAGCTTTCAGCCGCCAATGGATAGATTAATGCCCAAAAAGGACAACCCGAATCTCAATCGGGTCTCGTAAGTTTTTTATCCTTTGTTTTTTCGAACGTGGAATTTTACGGTAAAAGGGGATTACCGTGGCCCGTCTTCGACTTTCCATCGCTGGAGAGCGGCGCACCATGGTACTGTTCCGTTTCAAATCCATGCACGCATTTCTAAAAGTTGTACGACACTGTTTCACCATTTCGGACGGATGTTGCACCTTGCACCGTGGATGTTGCACCCGGTAGATATCGATTATTCAAACGGCCATAACTTCTGGCTCGTTTAGAGTTATGAGAGCCATAACCTGTCAAAACGAAGGCCTCGATGAGTTCTACGACTTTGACAGCTTTCAGCCGTCAACGGATAGATTAATGCCAAAAAAGGACAACCCGAATCTCAATCGGGTCTCGTAAGTTTTTATCCTTCGTTTTTTCGACACGTGGATTTTTACGGTAAAATAGGATTACAGTTGCTGGCCTTCGATTTACCATCGCTGGATAGTGGTGCACCATGGTACTGTTCCGTTTCAAATCCATGCATGCATTTCTAAAAGTCGTACGGCACTGTTTCGCCATTTCGGACGGATGTTGCACCTTGCACCGTGGATGTTGCACCCTGTAGATATCGATTATTCGGACGGCCATAACTTCTGGTTCGTTTAGAGTTACGGGAGCCACAACCTGTCAAAATGAGGTCCTCGATGAGTTCTACGGCTTTGACAGCTTTCAGCCGTCAACGGATAGTTTAATGCCCAAAAAGGACAACACGATTCTCAATCGGGCCTCGTATGTTTTTTACCCTTCGTTTTTTCGACACGTAGATTTTTACGGTAAAATAGGATTACCGTGGCTTGCCTTCGATTGACCATCGCTGGAGAGTGGTGCACCATGGTACTGTTCCGTTTCAAATCCATGCACGTATTTCTAAAAGTCGTACGGCTCTATTTCGCCATTTCGGACGGATGTTGCACCTTGCACCGTGGATGTTGCACCCTGTAGATATCGATTATTTGGACGGCCATAACTTCTGCCTCGTTTAGAGTTACGGGAGCCATAACCTGTCAAAACGAAGGAGTCGATGAGTTCTACGGCTTTGACAGCTTTCAGCCGTCAACGGATAGATTAATGCCCAAAAAGGACAACCCGAATCTCAATCGGGTCTCGTAAGTTTTTTACCCTTCGTTTTTTCGACACGTGGATTTTTACGGTAAAACAGGATTATCGTGGCCCGTCTTCGACTTCCCATCGCTGGAGAGTGGTGCACCATGGTACTGTTCCGTTTCAAATCCATGCACGCATTTCTAAAAGTCGTACGGCACTGTTTTGCCATTTCCAACGGATGTTGCACGTTGCACCGTGGATGTTCCACCCTGTAGATATCGATTATTCGGACGGCCATAACTTCTGGCTCGTTTGGAGTTACAGGAGCCATAACCTGTCAACACGAAGGCCTCGATGAGTTCTACGGCTTTGACAGCTTTCAACCGTCAACGGATAGATTAATGCCCAAAAAAGGCAACCCGAATCTCAATCGGGCGTCGTAAGTTTTTTACCCTTCGTTTTTTCGACACGTGGATTTTACGGTAAAACAGGATTATCGTGGCCCGTCTTCGACTTCTCATCGCTGGAGAGTGGTGCACCATGGTACTGTTCCGTTTCAAATCCATGCACGCATTTCTAAAAGTCGTAACGCACTGTTTTGCCATTTCGGACGGATGTTGCACCTTGCACCGTGGATGTTGC